>CM055125.1:253964758-254634758 GCA_029206835.1 Rana muscosa
CTGCAACTCCTCGTGGCTTCCCCCTGCAACTCCTCGTGGCTCCCCCCTGCAACTCCTCGGCGGCTTCCCCCTGCAACTCCTCGGCGGCTTCCCCCTGCAACTCCTCAGTGGCTTCCCCCTGCAACTCCTCGGCGGCTTCCCCCTGCAACTCCTCGGCGGCTTCCCCCTGCAACTCCTCGGAGGCTTCCCCCTGCAACTCCTTGGCGACTTCCCCCTGCAACTCCTCGGCGGCTTCCCCCTGCAACTCCTCGGCAGCTTCCCCCTGCAGCTCCTCGGAGGCTTCCCCCTGCAACTGTGTGGTAGGGGTGCCTGGATCTGATTGGTTGCTAAATAAACATTTTTGGCAGATAACATAGTAAAAGTGGTTGTAAAGGCTAAAAAAAAATGTTGTCTTAATGCATTCTCTGCATTAGGGTAAAAAACTTTTTAGGTGCAACATTTTGACACTTTTTTGGTGAATGTTCTACACATCGTACAGATGTGCCACTAAAGGGACCCCCAGGCACGATATTTAAAGGAATATTTCATTTTTATTGTTTCACTTTAAGCATCATTAAAATCACTGCTCCTTTAAAAACAATTGTTTTAAAAACTTTTTTTTGCATTGATACATATCTTCTGGGGCAGGACCCGGGTCCCCAAACACTTTTTATGGCAATAACTTGCATATAAGCCTTTAAAATGAGGACTTTTGATTTTTCATGTTCGTGACTCATACACTTTTACAGCGTTCACATGTTTGGTAGAACTTTTTCCCTGTTTGAGATGTTCTGGTGAGAACCAAACTAGGGGTGTTCGGCCCATCTCTAATCGTCAGGCAGAGAGACAGAACTGCGATCTGTCTATGTAAACATGGCAGATTGCCATTCTGACAGGTGGGCAGGGATGGAGTTTGTTTCCCTGCAAAGCAGGGAATAAATTCCATCTCTTCCCCTAGTAAAAGCACCTCACACAGTATAGTAAAACACAGGTTAGGCACACAGTTAACCTTTTGATTGCCCCTGATGTTAACTCCTTCCCAGCCAGTGTCATTAGTACAGTGACAGTGCATATTTTTAGCATGGATCACTGTATTAGTATCACTGGTTCCCAAAAGTGTCAGTGGCGGCTGGTGCTCAAAATTTTTTGGGGGGCGCAAACAAACTGAAAAAAAAAAAACATCAGTTGCCGCCACTGTGCCCATTAAACGCAGCCACTGTGCCCAAACACCACCAGTTTGCCCCCTCAAATGCAGCCAGTTTCCCCCCAAATGCAGCCAGTTTCCCCCCAAATGCAGCCAGTTTCCCCCCAGATACAGCCAGTTTGTCCCCAAATGCAGCCAGTTTGTCCCCATATACAGCCAGTTTGTCTCCATATACAGCCAGTTTGTCCCCAAATGCAGCCAGTTTGTCCCCAAATACAGCCAGTTTGTCCCCAAATACAGACAGTTTGTTTCCATATACAGCCAGTTTGTCCCCAAATGCAGCCAGTGTCCCCCCAAATGCAGCCAGTTCCCCCCAAATGCAGCCAGTTTGTCCCCATATACAGCCAGTGTGTCCCCAAATGCAGCCAGTGTGTCCCCATATACAGCCAGTGTGACCCCAAATGCAGCCAGTTCTCCCCAAATGCAGCCAGTTTGTCCTCATATACAGCCAGTGTGTCCCCATATACAGCCAGATTGTCCCCATATACAGCCAGTGTGTCCCCATATACAGCCAGTGTGTCCCCAAATACAGCCAGTGTGTCCCCCATATACAGCCAGTGTGTCCCCGTATACAGCCAGTGTGTCCCCATATACAGCCAGTTTTTCCCCGATATACAGCCAGTGTGTCCCCATATACAGCCAGTTCCCCCCCCCCCCCAGCCCTACACTTACCTTCCTCGGGTCAGCGCCGTCCTTCTTGTCTTCTCAAGCCCTCGATGTCGCTTCAGCCAATCAGGTTACCTGTAACCAGATCCGGTGAACCTGATTGGCTGAAATGCCTGTCAGTGTTCACCAAGGAACGCACCCCCCGTGCGTCCCTCTGTGAACTATTTGAAAGCCGAATACAGCCTGAGGGCTGTAATCGGAAAGCCTATCAGAGCCGCTGGCTCTGATAGACACTTCCAAAACACACCCACTGCGGCCACCGCTCTAATTCAGATGGCCGGCGCTCGCCAGGGGGCCGGCCATCTGAATAGTGGGCGGCAGCGGCAGCGGTGACAATACATAGGTTCATGCAATGCATGAACCTATGTATTGTTTTTCAGTGGCGGTGCAGGAGCGAGAGGGGGCGGCGCTCCGGCGCCCTCTATGGACGCACCGCCACTGGTCAGTGTCAGAATAGCCACAATAACACAGTCCCGCTATAAGTCGCTGATTGCCACCATTACTAGTAATAAATAAATAAACATAAATAAAACTATCCCGTAGTTTGTAGATGCTATAACTTTTGCGCAAACCAATCAATATACACTTATTGGGATTTTTTTTACCAAAAATATGTAGCAGAATACATATTGGTCTAAATTTATGAAGAAATTCGATTTTTTTTTTTTTTTTTTATTGGAGAAGTTTTATAGCAGAAAGTAAAAAATAGCTATTTTTTTTTTCAAAATTTTCAGCATTTTTTTGTTTATAGCGCAAAAAATAAACGCAGAGGTGATCAAATAACATCAAACCTCTATTTGTAGGGAAAAAAGGACATACATTTTATTTGGGTACAGTGTCGCATGACTGCGCAATTGTCAGCTAAAGTAACATAGTATGGCAAAAAATGGCCTGGTCATGAAGGGGGGTAAATCTTCCAGAAGTCAAGGGTGTAATTAAGTTGGCCAAAAAAGGGGTATCACTTAAACTCCCAACTTGTGGCATATACAGTGTCTAAAACATATTAGAAACATTGTGATTTTTTTCACCAGAGATATAATACAAAGTTTCTTCTCTCTCCTGTCCTAAATGTCTGACTGGCATAGGAAATTTCTTTCATATGATATGGGATTGCCCAAGAATAAGAGTCTTTTGGTCTGAAGTCACCGATTTTTTCTGCCAATCTTTTGGATGTACGCAGGGCTTTTTTTTCTCCGAGAATAGGTGCAGGAACTCCTCCCTTCCGGGTCACCCCTTAAATCTGCCTTCTACCCACCTCTGAGCACCATTCCTTGGGACCACCCCTTTCAGAGAATATAAAACCAAGTATAATTTTGTGGTGCTAAGCATTTTGTATGGAATTTTTTAATGATAACAAGAAAGGCAGTAAAATAGATCTAACAACAATAGACACCCCAGCGTCAATAGACCCACCCCAGCAACAATGGGTTCCAACAGCCAGCATCAATAGACCCTTCAGCAGCCACAAACATTAGACCCCTCCCTCAACAGTAAATCCCTCCCAGCAATGACTGACCCCCATAACACAAGACCCACCCCAGCAACAATAGATGCCCACCAGCAACAATAGGCCCCCTTGTAGATATGTGCACAACATAAAAATTTGTTTAGTTTGGTTTTGTTTCTGTTAGTTTCCGTTGATTCGTAACGATTCGTAAGACGTGGGTTATCGTATTCTGACTCTTTCGTATTTCCTTAAGGGTGATTTTTCCATTGATTCGTTTTTCCGTTAGTCTAATTTTCGTTGATTCGAAATTCGTATTTTTCGTTATATTTTATATTTTGCCGTGTTCGTATTTTCGTAAGAACTATATTTTCGTTGATTTGCAATGATTTGTATTTCCGTGTCTAATTTCCGTTGATTGGAAAATTGTACTTTTGTAGATTTAATTACATTCGTACTTTCGTTAGAATACATTTTCCGTTTATTCGAAACACTACTTGTCGTCATTTTGTAATTCGTACTTTCGTGAGATTGACTGGCTCATTTATTCGTATTTTCGTATCATTGTTTTCGTAGATTCGTAATCGGGGCATAATTCGTAATATAGAAACTAGGATTCTAGACAGAGTATGCTTAGGAAACAAAGTCACAACTTAACTCACAAATCCACCAAAACAGTGCCACCTACTCAACCCACTAGCGTTGCTAGCCAGGTGCGGGGGGGGGGGGGGCGGGCCGCACCCGGGTGACACCCACCAGAGGGGTGACACCCGTGGGTAGCGCAGCGGCCACACTGACATCGCCCGCCCGCTGCCCTGTGCCTTAGGCTCACGCTGCGGCTGTGTCCCTCAGCGGAGCGGAAGGAAGCCGCCGCCCCCTCTGCCTCCTCTATGTTTACATCCACAGAGGAGGAGGAGGAGCCCGCGCTCGAGAGACACACCGCTGTGTGTATCTGCCGCTCTGTTCTGAGGTCTGAAAGGTAAGGGGGGCATCTTTACTGATGGGGGGAGGGGGTGTCTGTACTGCTGGGGTCTGCACAAGAGGGAGTTTGCACCGGGGGGGGCTGTAACTGAGGGGGGTGTCTGTACTGAGGGGGGTCTGGTACTGAGGGGGGTGTCTGTACTGAGGGGGGTGTCTGGTACTGAGGGGGGTGTCTGTACTGAGGGGGGTGTCTGTACTGAGGGGGGTCTGGTACTGAGGGGGGTGTCTGTACTGAGGGGGGTATCTGTACTGAGGGGGGTATCTGTACTGAGGGGGTGTCTGTACTGAGGGGGGGTCTGGTACTGAGGGGGGTGTCTGTACTGAGGGGGGGTCTGGTACTGAGGGGGGTGTCTGTACTGAGGGGGGGGTCTGTTACTGAGGGGGGTCTGTTACTGAGGGAGGTGTCTGTACTGAGGGGGGTGTCTGTACTGAGGGGGGATTGGTACTGAGGGGGGTGTCTGTACTGAGGGGGGGGGTCTGGTACTGAGGGGGGTGTCTGTACTGAGGGGGGGGGTCTGTAACTGAGGGGGGGTCTGTAACTGAGGGGGGATCTGTAACTGAGGGGGTGTCTGTTACTGAGGGGGGTCTGTTACTGAGGGGGTGTCTGTACTGAGGGGGGTGTCTGTACGAGGGGGGTCTGTAACTGAGGGGGTGTCTGTAACTGAGGGGGTCTGCACTGAGGTGGGGGTGTCTGTACTTATGGAGCAGTCTGCACTGAGGTGGGGGTGTCTGTACTGAGGGGGAGGTTCATACTGAGGGAGGCGGGTCTATATTGATGGCGGGGAGTCTGTACTTAGTGGAGCGGGTTTGTACTGAGGGAGGGGATCTATACTGTGGGAGGGGGGTCTGTAGTTAGTGGAGGGGGGTCTGTACTGAGGGGGGACTATAGTTGTTGGGGGGTGACACCATTTTTTTTTGCACCGGGTGACACCAACCCTAGTGACGCCACTGACTCAACCACAACCTATCTGGACTGTGGATGGAATGCGCTGCAGTCTAACACAGAAAAACACACAAGGGAATAAGAAACAAGCTCATTGGGGGAAGGGACAACCTCTTCAGGGGAAGGGACAAGCTTATTGGCCAACGTCCATAAATATTTCAGAACTAACGAATTCGTTGCTTTGATTTCCGTTTTCCGAATATTCGTAATTTCGTTTTTTGTTTTTTTTCGTTCATTTTGATTTTCGTTATTTTGAATCTTTATTCGGTATTTTCGTTGTTTTGATTTCCGTTTTCCGAATATTCGTAATTCCGAGTTTTCGATCATTTTGATTTTCGTTATTTTGAATCTTTGTTCGGTATTTTCGTTGTTTCTGTTTTCGTTTTTTCACTCTTTCGTATTTTCGCTGTTTCTAATTTAATAATTTCGTATTTTCGTTGTTTTCCATATTCGTTCTTTTTGATAATTCGTTTTTCGTTGGTAATTTTAGTAAAACGTTCGTTCATTCGTATGTTTACAAATTAACGAATATAACTAATTTTGACGAATAACAAATTAGTAACTAAACGAATTGCACATGTCTACCCCCATGCAAAAATAGATCCCATCCATCAACAATAGATTCCCTATCAGCCAGAAACAAAGACCCCCTTTCAGCAATAATTGACCCCCAGCAACATAAAACCCAACCCCATCAACAATAGATCCCTCATGAGCAACAGCAACAGAAGACCTCCCCAGCAACAATATAGACCCCCTATCCAAAAATAGATCCCCTCCAGTAACAATAGATTCCCCAGCAGCCATAATCAATAGACCCTGCAGCACACCCCAGCACCCCTTGCCATTCAGTTCCGGACCCGGAGGTGCCAGAACTGGATTCCCCCACATTCCTGCTGAAAAAAAGCCATATATGTACGTAATATTTGTAACCCAGCCAGATGCCTGAGGTGTTTGGAAGATTCCTACATGCCCACCTGTTCAAAGCTTCTTTTGAGACTACTATAACACTATGTTATACAGTGGAAATCCTCAGATTCTCCAAAAACTGCTCAATGGCCAAGGCTACAAAACCAAGTACTCTCCTTATACACATTATTAGGCAAGAGACTGCTCACTTAAGTCTGATAATATTAGTTTTTTTTGGCTAGAGATAAAATACATATTTCTTGGTAAGACAGGTATATCGGTACTCATTGACACCTGACTCTGAGCTGAGAGCACCTGAGATGTTCCATGCAGCCATGGGGTTTCCCAGGCTTAAGCCCTGTACACACGACCGGGAATCCCATCTGTTTGAAAACCGTCGGTTTTCCCGACGGGATTCCTGCCAAGCTTGCCTTGAAAAGCCATGTATACACACGGCCACACAAAAGACCCACCGTTCTTTTGAATGGGCAAGAACACGGTGACGTCAAAGACTACAATGAGCCGGCTAAATTGAGTTCTATGCTACCGCGCATGCGTCGAATTGTTACCCTTCAGGTAAGCATACAGACGACCGGTTTTCTCGGCAGGAAACACTCTCAATTTTTTTCCGGCAGTTTTCCTGTCGGAAAAACTGCTAGGGAGCATACACACGGCCGGGATTCACGGCCAAAAGCTCTCCTGGCAGTTTTCCTGCCGGGAAAACCGGTCGTGTGTACAGGGCTTGAGGACTTCTTTGGAAAAGGTTAGTCAGCATCTTCATGTGTTTTTTTTTTTTTTTTGCTGTACAATTGCTGACATCCAAGAGTTCCTTCAGGACAACCTGGCCTGTCGTTCAGCATTAGACCACATTCATCCTGAGCTAGCAAAACTTCTTTAATGGGCAGTGATCTTCGTTGTAATGTCTTTAGATACAGGGAAAGTGATCAACATAATGTACTCTATCAATGTGTTTATGTAGTAAAAGGTCCACTTTGTATTTCAGGACCTGGCTGTTGTGTCTGACATAGGTGGCTGGATCAAAAGACTGACTGGACAGAATTCCAAATCTTTGACAGGTAAAACCTCTATGAATTACCACTGTGTACTGAGCTGTTCACGTGGCGTTCTGCTTTCATTGGGGCGATGCATAGTTCTTGGACAATATGCAGATTGCTTGTGACAAAAATATCTTTTTTTTTCTAAACAATTTATTTGCTGGTAAACACAATTATAAATAGACGTGTTTTCCTTCCTGACATATGGTCCGTTCACAGCTTTATTCAGACTGTAGATTGTTCTGTGTACGGTAAATAGGCAGCTAGCACTAAGATCACAGCAATTTCAGCAGCCAGTTTATACATGTGCACTGAGTGAAGGCTTTCTGTGCCGGTAGTAACATAATTATTTAATAAACGCACATCAGTATACCTGTGTAACGCCCTGCTCCCAATGACTGGGCGCTATGTTCAATTTAGGGGGTATCTGAGCCAGTAGTTAGGATCAGATGTACATAATTGATGTTAATTTAACCTCTGTTCTGGTTATGGCTGTGTTAGGGGACTTCCCACTGTTTGCCTGTAGGTGGCGTTACCACCTCAGGCCAGTATGGAAGACTGACAGGCCAGAGTGTATTGGGTACCTTCCCCCGGGAACAGTTCAGTGGGCGTGGTCTACCCGCTGAGCATGCTGGGGAAAGGTACTTAATGGGCAGACGCCATTTTTTGAGGTCCTTCGTCCCCTCACGGGCCTTCTGGCGTGAGGGGTGTATTGTGTGATTCTTGGCCTCGGAACCATGCTGGTCCGAGGCTGCAACTCCAACAAACAGGCCCAGTTATGCTGACTGGGTCTGTACTTTGAAGGTGATCCTGTGCTGTCCGTCCTGAGGGAGGAAACCACTCAATGGAGGAAACCAGGGGAGGACCTGTCCTGGAAAAGACCAAGCGGAAGGCTGGTGTCTTGAGGAGGGCCTGGTAATTCTATTGGAGGATGCACCGCAACTGAAGTTACCTTGCAGTCTGCCAGGTCGGCTTAAAGGCTCTTGACTGCTTGGCTGGAAGTTTGGGTGTTGAATCCTGTGGCAGAGGATCCCGGATTATCCAATTCTGTGCATCGCCAGTCTGTGGCAGAGACTGGTCCTGATATTGTTCGTGAATCATTCCGGCTGCTAGGCCAGGTGAGAGGGGCCTATCCGGGTGAGCAATACCCACTCCAGGGAGAGTGGTGAGTGATTGTATTTTTGAGGAGTTCTCCCCAGTGATATGAACCGTGTGCCTGAACCTACCCTTTCCCTTCACCCTTCTTTATGTTTATGCAAAAAGGAAAATAAAACATAACTGTTTAAGGTTTTACATCTTGTGTGGACATTGGAATTTCTAGAGACTTTCTTCCCCATGGACAACGAATACTGAGGTAACGTGCAAGGCCCAAAATTAAACCAGCAGCTCTTACGGGAGTGTGCTACACCTGTAGTTTTGTGTGATTACCACCTCTTTTCAGACCCCTTCACACCTAGTATGCAGTGACATGTGTACATGTTATTTCATGTATGCTCACATGTGCTGGTGAGTGTGTTTATTGCATGGTTACATGTGTTAAAGTAAACCTAAATCCTAAGGCCCCATGCACACGAGACGCTGTTATTTGCTGTTGAACGCGCGTTCAGAGGCAGTTGGACGCTTTTTTCAACTGCTCCTGAACCCATTCAATGTTATCCTATGTGTCCATGCACACACTCTCGTTTTTTGGCGTTTACAAGCAGTTGCGTTTAACCTCGTTTTTCCAGAAGCAAAAAAATGGGTTCAGACGCAAAAGTTTTCACGTTTCAGACGCTAAACGCTGCTAAACGCGGCTAAACGCGGTACCGGCGTTTTGCCGCGTTTGCGTTTATAAGCGTTTTTAAAGGTGACCTATTTTTTAACATCAGAAATCTCAAAAATGATGGCAAATGATGAAAAACTATTAAAAAATATAAAAGAAAACTGCAATTGCTTGCATCGCATTGTGGACAATCCACAACTTGTGGCAGGTAAAGTGGCAAGTGGACAATCAACAACTTGTGTCAGGTGATGTGGCCAGGTGACGTGGCCAGGTGATGTGGCAGGTGACGTGGCCAGGTGATGTGGCAGGTGACGTGGCCAGGTGATGTGGCACGTGGCCAGGTGACGTGGCCAGGTGACGTGGCAAGTGGACAATCCACAATTTGTGGCAGGTGACGTGGCCAGGTGACGTGGCAGGTGACGTGGCCAGGTGATGTGGCCAGGTGACGTGGCAGGTGACGTGGCAAGTGGACAATTCACAACTTGCGCTAAAGAATCACAAATTATTGAATAAAGTCCAATTTGGCAGACTGGTGTGGAAGGAACACAAAAATCCCAATTACTGAATAAACCTGGAAGAATTCATGCTTACCAGATATGTAAGCCAATAGAGCATATGGCTTTTACCCAGCCAGGGCCTTTCAATTCCCACAAGGTTGATTCGTCGGAAAATTATTGGGTATGGTCGCTTGGACTATGACTCCATATATGTATTACATTCGACCCAAAAAGGAGAGAGAAAAATACATAGCGTGATCCTGCCTCAATAATTGGTCAATAGAAATCAGCGTTGTGCACAACACACAATGTGGGAAGCATGCAAAAAGTGAACCACCACCTCACAGTCAATCTCCTTACCAGATTGCACTACATAAGGAGCTATAGGCCAAAAAACACCCCAAACACAGAAGGTTGTGATCCACCACCTCTCATGCAATCTTCTTACCAGATAGCTAGTGTAATACAGCCTGATGTATGTAGGTGACGATCCGTAACCGAAATCCTATAAATAGCTGCAGGCTCGAATGATAAGGGGGTGAAATCAGATTCTCCCCACTGGGACCGTAGATCCACGTATGCAGTATGATCATTTAATACCCAAGGAGAAAGAATGGAGGAGATCGATAGTGTAATACCTTCAGTACATTTAATAAAATAAGGCAATTACACTTACATGAAATCGTATAAAAACAAACGAAGAAAAACGAAGCCGGCCGGCTGCAATATGGAACTCCCGTCCTGCGAGCGTGGTGACGTCAGCACGTACCCCCTGAGGGGGTACGTGCTGACGTCACCACGCTCGCAGGACGGGAGTTCCATATTGCAGCCGGCCGGCTTCGTTTTTCTTCGTTTGTTTTTATACGATTTCATGTAAGTGTAATTGCCTTATTTTATTAAATGTACTGAAGGTATTACACTATCGATCTCCTCCATTCTTTCTCCTTGGGTATTAAATGATCATACTGCATACGTGGATCTACGGTCCCAGTGGGGAGAATCTGATTTCACCCCCTTATCATTCGAGCCTGCAGCTATTTATAGGATTTCGGTTACGGATCGTCACCTACATACATCAGGCTGTATTACACTAGCTATCTGGTAAGAAGATTGCATGAGAGGTGGTGGATCACAACCTTCTGTGTTTGGGGTGTTTTTTGGCCTATAGCTCCTTATGTAGTGCAATCTGGTAAGGAGATTGACTGTGAGGTGGTGGTTCACTTTTTGCATGCTTCCCACATTGTGTGTTGTGCACAACGCTGATTTCTATTGACCAATTATTGAGGCAGGATCACGCTATGTATTTTTCTCTCTCCTTTTTGGGTCGAATGTAATACATATATGGAGTCATAGTCCAAGCGACCATACCCAATAATTTTCCGACGAATCAACCTTGTGGGAATTGAAAGGCCCTGGCTGGGTAAAAGCCATATGCTCTATTGGCTTACATATCTGGTAAGCATGAATTCTTCCAGGTTTATTCAGTAATTGGGATTTTTGTGTTCCTTCCACACCAGTCTGCCAAATTGGACTTTATTCAATAATTTGTGATTCTTTAGCGCGATTCTTCTTTTTTATTTCTATTTGTGTTTATCCCACTTTCATTGCTGCTGTAAAGGACCTTATTATTGTATTAATAATTTAATTTAATTTATTTATTGATTTAATTTTGTAGTAAGCGCGGTTTTTTCCCTTTGTAATTCACAACTTGTGGCAGGTGAAGTGGCCAGGTGACGTGGCACGTGATGTGGCCAGGTGACATGGCAAGTGGACAATCCACAGCTTGTGGCAGGTGACGTGGCCAGGTGACGTGGCAGGTGATGTGGCAGGTAACGTGGCCAGGTGACGTGGCAAGTGGACAATCCACAACTTGTGGCAGGTGACGTGGCCAGGTGACGTGGCAGGTGACGTGGCCACAGCTTGTGGCAGGTGACGTGGCCAGGTGACGTGGCAGGTGATGTGGCAGGTAACGTGGCCAGGTGACGTGGCAAGTGGCCAGGTGACGTGGCACGTGATGTGGCCAGGTGACATGGCAAGTGGACAATCCACAACTTGTGGCAGGTGACGTGGCCAGGTGACGTGGCAGGTGACGTGGCAAGTGGACAATCCACAACTTGTGGCAGGTGACGTGGCCAGCTGACGTGGCAGGTAACGTGGCCAGGTGACGTGGCAGGTAACATGGCCAGGTGACGTGGCCAGGTAACGTGGCAAGTGGACAATCCACAACTTGTGGCAGGTGACGTGGCACGTGATGTGGCAATGTGACGTGGCAAGTGGACAATCCACAACTTGTGGCAGGTGACGTGGCCAGCTGACGTGGCAGGTAACGTGGCCAGGTGACGTGGCAGGTAACATGGCCAGGTGACGTGGCCAGGTAACGTGGCAAGTGGACAATCCACAACTTGTGGCAGGTGACGTGGCACGTGATGTGGCAAGGTGACGTGGCAAGTGGACAATCCACAACTTGTGGCAGGTGACGTGGCACGTGATGTGGCAAGGTGACGTGGCAAGTGGACAATCCACAACTTGTGGCAGGTGACGTGGCCAGGTGACGTGGCCAGGTGATGTGGCCAGGTGACGTGGCAGGTGACGTGGCAAGTGGACAATCCACAACTTGTGGCAGATGATGTGGCAAGTGATACGCTAAATACAAGTACACTGCTGCTCTCTCAGCTGCTGCTACTCACTCTGGTCTCACAAACTGGCTGAAATGGTTAAAATTTACTGTTTTTTGAGCTTAGGGAGGGTCTATGATGAAACGCTTATAAACGCAAACGCGGTTAAACGCCGCTAAACGCGGCCGCAAACGCGGCAAAACGCGCGTTTATAAACGCCGGTTTCAGCGTTTAAAAACGCGTGTTCAGCAGAGTTTGCACCTGCGTCTCGTGTGCATGGGGCCTAACAGGATGACATTTAGGCCCCGTTCACACCTATGCGAATTGGTTGTGGCTTACACCGCATCCAATTCGCATAACATTAAAAAAATGCATTCGTACTGCGCAATACCAAAAAAACGTGTGTGTTTTCTAGACATTGCGGTGCGGCTCAGGTGCGAATTCAGGTCCATTATCTTCTATGGCCACGCATCTGAATCGTAGATGTGTTGCGGTGTGAACGGAATTTTTCTCCCCTCCTCCTCCACCTCCCCCTTTTCCAAGTTCCTCCCCTGTCTGTTTCCTGCTGCTGAGGTGAGGAGCCATGTCTAAAAAACGGAGCCAAAAAGTGACTGCCAAGGTGAAGGAGTCTGTGGATTGCGAGGAGCTGATCCGCCTTGTCAGGGAGAATCCACTGCTCTATGAAACCCGGCATTCTAAATATAAGGACAACTTGCTGAAAAAGCGAACATGGGTTGAAATTGCCAGAAACCTATTGCCAGAGTGGAGCATGTGCTCATCCCAAGTTCAGGCTGACAAAGGTAAGTTTATTTTTCTTATTCTCTATCTGTAGATTAGTTATGTACAAATCCATACCAGGCCCTTATCCAAGCATGCAGCCTGTCAGGGCATGTTAAGTGTGCTAGCGAGCCCTCCCCCCTGACCTATACCATGCCACATGCTTTCAACATAGGCCGCCTGTTCCACCGCACCACCCTCTTTTGGGGCCACAGCTGCAGAACCCAACCCTACAGCATCCCCCACCCCCATAGTCTCCGCAGGTGTAACCGGTGACCCCACCACAGCAGCGGGCCCAGCCGTCCCTGTTGGCGGGACCCACGCCGCCGCCGGACTGACTCGCCCGCCATCCCCCTTCTCAAATTGGCTGACTAAGGATTTGATGCCCGCAAGAAACCCCTGCAGACCGTCCGGCCGTGCACCTCCCCCATCCGGGAACACACCCCCCCTGCCTGTCCATCATCTTGACCCCGAACTTGCACTGCAAAACCCACACCCGCCGCCGACATACCAACCTGGACACCATTCCCCTCATGGCCCCCAGCATAAACAATTGAAAGGGACTTACCGGGCTGCCTGGAAGAACTCACACCAGCCGATCCACTCGAATCCACCGCTGCCTCCGACCGTCTGGGTCTCCGATCCTCATCCCAGCTTCACCCTCTGACAGCACACCAGCCAGCTCCTCACCACCGGACGATAGCTCACCAGGTGACTTGTCCCTGGAAGCCGAGGGGTCAGGACCCGATTGGTCCCACCTCCGCGCACCTGACCCGCCCGCCGATTTCTTAACCGCCTTGCCTCCACGCTGTCTCTGCTCACCCGCACCGCCGTCATCACTCACTGGCACACCACCTCCCGCAGCCTCCTGCACCCGATGTCCGGCCGAGGGGGGGGATGCCCGGACACCGCGGCCACCGATGACCCTCGCAGGGGCCCCAAACCCGCCGGAGACCCCCGGGGGGCCGGGCCCGCCTGTTCCGACTCCACGCGCCGCGCGGGCCTATCGGCTACACCGGAACTCCCGGTGCGGCCCCCCGCCAAGCTCCGCACTTGAGAGGGATTCCTTCCGGTACCCCCCGCCTTGGGCAATGCGGCGCGCTAAGCCGGGGGGCCCGAAGGGGCCCTAGGGGGACTCCCAATCTGCCGCTGAGCTCTCGGGGAGGGGCCCGGTGAGTAGCGCTCCGGGGGTCTAGACCTCCGAGCTCGCCCAGCCTCTCTCCCCGCGGTACCTTGTGACCCGGCCGGACTTGAAAGCATCGGCCCCAGGGTCTCCTGTAGCCAATCTTTCCCTCGGGTCACAGCCTCTGCCCGCAGTTGGGCCAGCAGCTTTTCAATGGAGGACATGATGCTGTCCAGAAACTTTCCCCCGCGCTGTGTTAACCCAGAGGGGCGGGGTCTTCCTTTTATCTAGCCTTCACCCCTCCCCTCTATATTTCCCTTAGCCAATAGTTAATCTTCTCTTATTACATACTCTGTTCACTCAGTCATGCCCAGCCCTGCGCCTATGGCATTCTGTCTTTTTGCTCCGGGCTTTTCTAGAACGTTGCTTATACCGCACTGACACATGTGGTGGAAGCCAGGCGTGGTATCCCCGCTCCCTCCCCTCTAAGATACCCCTAGACAAGAGAAAGACGAGACGAGAGAAAGAGGGGAGTGAGGAGGGCGCTACACGTGTATAATTGAAAAACTTTTCTTCATGCCCACGGAGATCTTCATACAATACCATGAACTGCCCTCTTTCCTCCCTATTTGCAATTATGGGATGAACTCAGTATCTTCTTCTTCTCCTCCTTCTCCTCTCAACTTCCAGCAAGATTGCTGCTCTTGCAGCAACAACTGTGGGCATAATCATGGGCAGAGCAGCACACATTTTTAAAGAAATCACAATCCAATTCCAAAAAATACTTACTACTGGACAACCAGGAAGAGTCCAAGAAAGGTCACTCCCTTTTATTAGCAGCATCAGCACACGGCTTACAATGATTGGCCGTCACAAAAAACGCAGCTCTGAAGCTAATAACTTCAAATTTGCAGCTGATCCGCAGCTAAAAACACAAAGGAACCGCTGAACGACTGATTGCAAACTTGACAAAGACTCTGAGCTCAAAAACGCAACGCATAGGTGTGAACCCAGCCTTAGTACTAGTTTACCATAGCATTAGACCTCTGAAGAGTGATCCTCAGTGGTACACTTTTTAGAGGGCGTTTGACAGGCATTGAGCAAGCGTTATGTTTCTATCTTACTGCCTGTTGTAACCTACAAAAGTCAGCACTTTCAAGAGCCACTTGAATGTGATGCGTTCAACGTGCAGCAATACCTGCAAAAAATGATGGGGGGGGGGTTAATTTTAACAGCAAAGCATCACTGCCGTGGTATGTGCACACCCCCATCCACTGCCCTTGTGGCTTAAGGGGAAGCAGGAAAAGTGGGTCTCAACCACGTGTTTTTAACCACTTCCTAACCTTCATTTGTTAAAGCACTGTGGGGTCAGTTCACCAAGGCTCCATTCACACTCTTATGACTCCAAAGTTGTGACGACTTAAAGCCTCGTACACATGATCGGATTTTCAGACGGGAATTGTGTGATGGCAGGCTGTGTCAGAAAATCCGACCGTTTGTATGCTCCATCGGACAATTGTTGTCAGATTTTCCGCCAACAAATGTTGGATAGCATGCTTTAAAAATTTTCGACAACAAATGTGTGTTGTCGGATTATCCGATCGTGTGTACAGAAGTCCATCGGACAAAACTCCAAAGTACAAACACGCATGCTCAGAAGCAATGCTAACCATAACACATTAGCAGAAGTTGCCCAAAGGGTGGCGTTAAAGAGCTGAAAAATGTTTGTTGGCGGACAATTCTTTGCCGTTTGTATGCAAGACAAGTTCATGGCCAATGCCCTTCGGACAAAAGTCATACGCTTTGTCCGCCGAAGATCCAATCCTGTGTACCAGGCTATAGAGTGCAACTTTGGATGGGTGTAACTTGGATACGACTTTGGCTTTGACCAGTGATAATGGACAACTGTTGTACACAAGATATATCAGATCTATCAGTTTGGATGTCACACCACTTCCTCAAACTTAATCTATCCAAAACTGAACTGATAATTTTTCCTCCTCCTTGTGCCCCCTCCCCCGATCTCTCTGTCAAAATTGATGGCACAACTATCAGCCCAACCCCACATGCCAAGGTCCTAGGAATAGTTCTTGGCTCTGAACTCTCCTTTAAGCCTCACGTCCAATCACTGTCCAAATCTTGCCTCCTCAAACTCCGCAACATCTCCAAAATACGCCCCTTTCTAACCAATGTCACAACACAACTCTTAATTCACTCCCTGGTCATTTCTCGCCTCGATTACTGCAACTCCCTCCTCATTGGCTTACCTCTGAAAACTTTAACCCCCCTTCAGTCCATCATGAATGCTGCTGCCAGACTCATCCACCTTACCAACCGCTCTGTGTCTCCTTCTCCTCTCTGTCAATCCCTCCACTGGCTTCCGCTCACCCAACAAATTAAATTCAAAATACTAACGACCACCTACAAAGCCATCCACAACACCGCCCCCAGATACATCACTGACCTAGTCTCTAAATACCAACCTAATCGTTCTTCTCAAGACCTCCTGCTCTCTAGCTCGCTCATCACCTCCTCCCATGCTCGTCTACAGGACTTTTCCAGAGCCTCTCCAAGCCTATGGAACTCCTTACCCCAATCTATCCATCTATCTCCTTCTCTATTAGCTTTTAGAGGATCCCTAAAAACCCTCCTCTTCAGAGAAGCCTATCCTACCCACACCTAACAACTGTATTTTCATTTTGTCCACCTGATCACCCCCCACAGCTACTACCCTTTGTTTCACGTGACCCTCTCTTCTAGACTGTAAGCTCTATCGAGCAGGGCCCTCTGATCCCTCTGTATTGAATTGTATTGTGATTGTACTGTCTTCCCTGATGTTGTAAAGCGCTGCGCAAACTGTTGGCGCTATATAAATCCTGTATAATAATAATAATAACATTCTAGTACGACTTTCATGCAACTCCTGAGGGTTAACATTGGAGTTTATAGCCCTCAAGTTGCATGAAAGTTGGACCAAAGTAGTGCATGAACTACTAATGAAGTTGCTGCAACTTTAGGTCACGCATATATGAATAGTTATCATTGGAAAACATGGGGAATGAAATAAATAAATGTGATGTGTGAAATGTACAATATATACATTAAAATATCAAATTTGCAGTAAATACCACAACATCACTAAATATGTGTGTAGCGCTACCCCCAGTTAAGAGAGCCGCTGGTTTTGCTTTCTCGGGCCCTGTATACAGCACTGCCAACCCCCGGCAATCTGGCTCGACCCACTCTGGCACAGTTAGTCTAGGGATAGCTTCCTATCACTCTCAGGTGTATGATACTTAACAGTTCCTAAATAGACAGACAACACTCTGAGGCAGGAATATGAATACGGTAAGTAATAGCTTTACTATAAAATGGTGGCATAAAACATGACATGCAACACTTACATGGGTCTGCAGAACCCTGTATCAACCAGGGCTACAGAGGCAGCACTATAAAATGGCGCCGCGCAGTATCCACCAAGCGGAGCTATTATGGCGTGCGCGCCCTAAGACACAGCAACACAAACTTTATAACTTTCCCCACCTATGTCAGGCCTGACAGTGTATGAAATAGTCCCCTCTCCCTAAGGGAGTAAGATTTTCTTCACCGGCCAGCTTTCGTTGGTGCACTTGAAGAAATGAACCAATTGTAATCCAAAAAGGTGGTAACTCGTAGCAACAGTATGCAAACAGGGGGGGGTAGGCACTTCAACTCTGTCCCAACTACCGGACCCCCAAAGAACACTGGTGAGTGAACAGTGGGCCTAGGCAGTCTATAGGCCTGAATATAACTCAGTCTATGAATATGGGCAGGTGCCCGCTCACCATTCCAGGCGCGATCCCAGCCTGGGTCTTCCACCGCGTGTGTCCGTCGCACACAGCGTCTGCAACCGATCGGGTCCCCGATCCAACTGGAGTCCTACACTGACGATCCAGGATCCACCCAGGCTCTGCAGGATGGTGAAAGGCTCTTCGGACTTCGGGTAAGGCCTTAGGCTTCAGGCCTTACCCCACAGCAGATCCGCGCAGGATGACTTGTTGCTTGAAGCGCGTTGTCCCAAGAGAGCGAGCTTCCCCCCGCCCTTCTATTAAGTAACCTCTCCCATGAGTCTCTGCGGCGGAACCTCCGCCCTGAGGCCGAATGGGGCTCTGGGTACTGTAGTCCCGGGGCCTTAAAGAAGACCCCGCTACATGTGCAGTAAATATTTTATAAGAATTGTGATACATTAAAGTTAATTCAGTAAAAAAAAAATGTTATCTCTTGGTGCAGGCACTCTGTATTTTAGGAATGTACAAAATAACAATGAAGGGAATTCTGTGCTAAAAAACAATGTATTAATGTGAAAAGAGCATGAATATTTCCAAGAATATTTTGATAGTTTCACAAAGTTCAGGTGCAGAATCTGAGCTCCACTGAAGTCAGTAGGAGCCAAATGTTAAAAACCAGTAATGGCAATTTTGCAGGCAATTAGGCAAGGGATTGTCAAACAAATGGCATTGGCGCTGGGCACTGCCCTGGGCAATATGAAAAAGCAAAAAAATTCAGTTTGGCATGAAGCCACAATTTTAATAATGCCTAAAGAGCAACATGAAAAATGTACAATTCCTTGTAAAGAAATAAAAAAAAGTGCTGGGACCCCATGCCAAAAAAATGCCAGGCTTGTGGGGGTCTGCAGTGGGCCTTAAAAAGATACAGCCTAGATAGTACCCCTAGTCATTCACCAAAAAAAGTGAAAAGTAAATAAACACACTGACAGAGTTTGTGACAACTACTTTATTACAAAACAAAACACAAAAAGAGCCTCGCAATGTAAATCGATTGTCAATCATGTCTTCCAGCAATGCAGACCCTTGCCAATCATCATAAACGACGCCCGACGACCAACCTGCAGAAAAAACCCACCAACCAATGTCACCATCCGATCTCAATGACTACTTGCTGACAGCTCACAGTCCCCGCCTCTGAATTTAAACAAAGGGGGGGTTCTCCCGGGTGAGTTCTTTTTTTTCAGCTGAAATTAGGCTTTAAAGTGTTCCTGTGTCAAATTCAAGTACCCTAATGTAAAGTTATAATTGTGTTCAGTAGTGAGTGGGCGCTATATGTTGAAGTTTAGTTGTCTGGGCATTAGTTTAGCCCAGAGAGATTGTTTATTCAAATTATGGCACTGTTGCAGTACAGTTGGTTGTATGATTTTTCCCCCACCGGTGGGTGTCGCTGTCACCTCTGGTCAGGGTTGGAAAGGCAACAGGCTGGATGTATTGGGTACCTCTTTCCCAGCGGCAGCCTAGGGGGCGTGGTGAACCCACTGTGCATGCTGGGAGAGGGTATTTAAGTGACAGACGCCATTAGGGGAGAGGAGATTTGGGGGTCGTCTGCTTCGATCCTCATTTGAGGGCCCTCCTGGCCTCATGTATGTGTTGGCAGTTCCCGCCTCGGGGCCACGTTGGCCCGAGGCCTCGCAACTGAGATGTAGGCCAGGAGTTGCTGGGGCCTACTGATCCAGGGATGATCCTGTGTCGCCTTGCCTGATGGAAGGGACCGAACAATTGAGGACTCATATGGAGGATGCACCCGGATCCCAAAAATCTACCTCACAGTGCTGCCGGAGTGGCTGAAAGATTCTGGCACTGAGAGCTGTGTTCTTTCTGAGGGAGCTAACCCAGTGAGGGGTTATACAGGTCTGTGGCAGAGACTATTCTATTGAACAATTTCCAATACCAAGTCTGTGGCAGAGACTATTCTATTGAATAATTTCCAATACCAAGTCTGTGGCAGAGACTATTCTATTGATCGAGCGTCGCACCGGCTGCTAGGCCAGTGAGATTGGGCCTATCCGGTGGTGGCTGAGTCCAGCGTGGAGACAGTCGCTCCTCTGGACCTAGGAAGTTTCCGTGATTGACAAGTAAGATACCTGAGTCCTTCCCATTCCTCTACCCCCTCTGTTGGAACGTTTTATTCAAATAAAATCCTTAAAAGAGACTCTGTGTTGGTGCAGACATTTCTTATGAATAGACTCTTCAAGGAGAACCCCTGAGCCGAACACTTGGAACAGTAAGGTAACGTGCAAAGACCCACAACTAAACCAGCAGCTCCTACAGGGGTACCGCTACAAGTGTAAAAGAGGTCACCCTTCATAGTATTTTTATTCTAGTCGAAAGCCTCGTACACACGGTCGGACTTCCATCGGACTTTTCCGTGGTTTTTTGTCCGAACGGAGTTGGTCGGGAACACCCATAGCATACACACGCTCGGACTTTTCTGCAAACTTTCCCAAAACTTTTTGCAACATCACGTGGTTTTTCTGCTCTTTTCTGCTCTTTACCGCCACCCTTTGGTCAACTTCTGCTATTGTTGGTTGATTTTAACATTAGTTGTTTTGTCCATCGGACAAAAGTCCGATGGTTTTCTGTACACACGGTAGGAATTTGCTCCATCTGACTTTTGTTGGGCAAAAGTTTGTCCGTTTGCAGACCCAACTTTTGTCCGATGAAAACAAGAAAAAAGCAAAAAAAGTTTGTCCGATGGAGCGTACACACGGTCGGATTGTTGGTCCAACTTGCTCAAAACGAAGTTTGTTGGGTAAAAGTCCGACCGTGTGTACGGGGCTTTACAATACAATCTGTGGTAATATGGCCCGTTATGTAGCAGCTGACTTGCTCTCTGAAGTAAATTATTGCAATCCCAAAAGTGCATCATAATTCCAGGCAGGCAGCGTGTCAATTTTTTTTTCGTGCGATTACTGCCAGCAGCTATAGCCGCCAGCAGTGATCATTTTATTCTGACGACTGGGAAACCACCAGCTGTGAGAATACAATAGTGCAGCGGGAGGGATTCCCCCATCAACACAATCAGCCGCGGTTGAAGTAAAGACAATTGCATAAACAATGGAAATGGTTCGGGTTCACATATGTGCGGCCGCTGTTCCCCGGTTCAGGTGCGATTTAGGTCTGAATTTTTGCCTAAATTCGCACCTGTCCTGGACCCAAAAACGCACAGGACCCTTTTGGAATTTGCACCTTGGCCGCCCCAGACATGTGTGAACGGGCTTCATTGAGAGCCGGTCACACTCGTCTGTCATGCAAATTGGATGCGCATCCTATCGCACATATGCATACCTCCCAACTGGCACGGATTGTGCGGGTTTTACCCGCAGAGGCTCCTCCTTCCCGCACTCCCGCGAGACTATCATGTTTCCCGCACAGCAGGAAACATGAACAGAAGAAGAGGAGCAGCAGCAGCAGGTAAGAGCCCCCCCCCCCCACGATCGGTGCACTAGTATGCCCCCCCCCGCTCGCCCCCCCCCCCCCGCTCAACAACTTCTGTGGCAATTCCCGTTTTTTCAACTCTGGTTGGCAGGGGAGAGGGGACATCAGAATGTCCCGCGAAGGGACTTTACAAAGTTGGGAGGTATGCATATGTGAATCCGGCCTTACTGTCTCAGTTCTCAGTCAGAACACAATACCTAGCTAGAGGGATTCCTCCATCCACACAGTTTAGCATAAATGGGGGAATCAAGTGATCTCTCTCATTCAACTTACGGGGCTATACAAGAGAAATCTTGCAATGTGTGACCAGCTTTAGCACGAATGGGGGGAATCAAGTGATATTCTCTCATCCAGTCCATAGGCTGAGCAAGAGAAAATTGAGCCATGTACAGCCACTTTTATTAGTGATCACCCTCTGCTCTATTAGTAAATGAACCCCGTTGTCCGTTGCAATAGCCTATAGTGAATGATCATTTTTGGTATGGTTATTTTTACGCATTTCTTTCGGACGCTTTGATAAATGAGGCTGACGTCCTAATGTCTGACAATCTCCTAACCGAATCTATATTTAACTTTATTTCCCAACCGTAAAAAGTGGACAGTTTTATTCTCAGGCATTCTAGAGCCAGTGAAACGTCTGTGGAATAATGTATGGAGGGTTGGAGCGAAACTCCTGCAGTGTTCCCAGAGAAAGTTTGTGCTCACAGGCATGTGATCACTGTGCAAGTCTAAGCAGGAAGTGGGTTAGACATGATTGTGTGGAAGAGAATCACATGCAAACCAGTATCACATGACACAGCCTGAGCTGTAAACGGCTTGTTCTCGGGAAGTTAACCCTGCACAGCCTCGCTCTACGCCGTTCTTACAGGAAGCCTGAAAATCATGTAGGCTGCTCGTGTTTGCTAATATTTCCCACTTCAGCCCCAATTAAAGCTCAAAACAATGCAGAAGCACATTGGGAACATTTTCTTTGCAAAATAAAAAGGCACATTTTTCCGTTACTAACAAAAAATGCTGTTGCAGGCTCCCTCCAGTTCTGGTCATATGCGCAAAAGACTAGGGGTTCAATTAGATCTCTGCTGAAGAGTAAAATCAGCCAATCTGAACTCTGGTGGTCCCCTTCAGCAAACACATGTAGCACACAAATCCCTCTCTCCTGCTTACCTCCACTTGCAGGATAGGACACACCATGCCACATGCCCAGTATCCTCCATCTTGTAGAGGGTGAGCGGTGTTAATAGTTTTGGGTCCTACAGCGTGTTACCTCTTTCCATTGGTTCTTGTCCCTAGAGTGTAGGGAAAAGACTATTCTCTCTCTCTTTTAAGAAGGTCAATGTCCAAACAGTATTAAACCCAATAAAAGAGTTTATTTTTCTTGCTCACAACTTGACAGGAAAGATTGAAGATAGAGAGAGTTGAACAGGGAGGTAGGTTCAGGCACGCGGCACTTAACTACACTCGTTGCCACTCAAGTCTGAGTGGGTTTTGCTCACCCGGATAGTCCCCTCTCACGGTCCTAGCAGCCGATGTGGAGCACGAACATTTAATTTTAAGTTCTTTTCCTAAGGATACGATCAGGACGTTAGCCTCTAAGTCCCGAACTTCCCAGCACTTGTAACCCTTAAGACCTTAGGCTACACCATCGCGCTCCAAGCCTCGCTTTGGATCTCCTCCTTCACCGCAAACAAGTCTTCCTTATCCATCTGTCAGCGGTGCGAGTGAATCCATAGCACCCAGTGCCCCAGCCGGAATAGAAGTGGACTGACATATCTGATGATCCCTCCTTTCCCCTGATTGGGAATTTCTACATGCCTGTTTTTATCTACAAAATGTGAGTGGCTTTTGCTCACTACCTAATAAATAGCTTTAATACTGCTACACCCAGAGGCGCCTCTCTCCTTGTGTTTTTCCTTAAGACCTTAGGTGCCAATGGGACACGTTACAAGGCTTTTGGCGGATAATGGAATCCTTCCCTCTGTCAGGTAACCAGGCCTCTCCCGAGACAGCGACTTCCTTCACCGATCTCCGGATAGGTCCTCCCCTGGCTTCCTCTCTTTAAGAGCGGGTCACCCTCCCACGGGTACCCTGGGACTCCGCTGTTTTTCTGGTGTAGGCCTCAGCTAAAGGTGCTGGGCCTACCTGGAACAATGCAGCCTCGGGCTAAAGGGGCCCGGGACTGAGCACACACATGCACCCCTGACCTGAAGGGCCAAAGGGCGCGAACTGCTCCCCGAATAATGGCGTCTGCCCCTTATGTACCCTCTCCCAGCATGCCCAGCGGGTATACCACGCCCACTGCACGGCTGCCAAGAGAGGACACCCAATAGCGCCGCAATGCCACCTGTGGTTCGACCCGAGACCTGGGCGACAGTGCCACCTACAGGTCACAGGGAACTGTACTGCCAGACAACATCACAACAGAGCAGAGGCCTATTGAAAGAATTTCAACAGCCGGAGCCTAACTATTTGCTCAGGCCAACCCCTAAATTTAGGCATACCGACCCCAATTTTGGGGGTCCGCTGCACACACAATTCCTGAACCTAGCCTCCAACTGTCCTTTATTTAGAAGGATAGTCCCAAATCCTTCTTTTCTCCTCTGTTGTCCCTATAGGTTTAATTTATATAGACCTTTATAAACATTTTTTATTTAACTACAAAAATAAATTCTGCATTAAACCTTTAAATTACCCTCTAAACTATTGTAATGAGCATTTTGGAAGACCAGTATAATGGAACAGTAGTGTTAAAGAAAAACTGCGGGCAAAAATCTTTAATCTCCACAGCCCCAGTGCATGAGTTAACCGCTCATTTTGTCCAGGGGAGCAAGGAAGAGCAATAATTAGCCAATCCTTCAATTCTCTGGAAAAAAGCACCCCCCCACATCCAGCAGTGGACTGTTCCTGCCATCCTCACGTCCAGAGGCAGTGTATGGGCACGACGATATCAGGAACAGTCCATTTACAAGAACACTAGCGTGCAGGGGGTTGCAGGAGGGACAAGGGCTGGTATTGCGCTCAGAGGATCGACGGATTAGGTAGGTATATCTCCACTCTGCAGTCCCCTAGACAAAAATGAGCAGTTAACCCATGCAGAGCGAGCACAGCCTCACTGCATGTGAAAATAATAAGTTCTTCTTTGGATTTATCTACCTATGAAAAAACAATTAATGTAACTCTAATTTTACAGTTCGTCATAGTTCTGCTTGACTAATGTATAACAGATGTACTTACTGCTTACCCCCTGTTTGCTCCAACTTCTTACCCATAATCCTAAATTAACGAGACCACACCGAAATTGGAGTAAAACATAGGCCGTAGCAGCCTTATTTATTAAATAAATATATTTCCAAAATAATATCAAAATCCTAGCGTTGGTCTTTTGCGGGAACCTCCATAACCATCTGATAAAATATTGCACTGCGGTACCTCTCATATGCTTATAGGCCTCAAGCCGACCGGCTGGCTCAGAGACAACCACGGACCGCAGTGCACCCGTTACCAACACATTTTAGCTAAACCTCCGTTAGCTGAAATCCAACCATCAGGACCCATACCAACGATAGGTCCTGAACTCATTCCTTCCAAGGTATCTTCCTTCATCCGCAAAGACCAACACCCGCTACTGCCACGACATCCAGAACACATCATACCTGTTAATAGAAAGAACAACAACACAAACCAGACCATACGGACATAACCAGGGGAGGGTGGGCGGGAACTTTCCTTCACACTGTGGTGACCTGGGGGAGGGGACAACTCCTTTTCCTACTTACTCCCCCTCCCACTAAACTTCCTACCCAATCCTAATACTTCTAACATCCTGTACCCTGTTTCCCTAGTCATGCCAGCCCTCCGCTCATTTCTTTTCTCTCATTTTTTGCTCCGGGCTTTTCTTTACGTTAGATCAATGAGAGTTAATTTCTGATTGACTGCCATGAATCAATACACCCCGTTACTATTTATAACTGTAGCAAGGGCCCCGAACCCTAGAGGCCTAATGGTGACCTCCAGAGTCAGGGAGAGCTGACATCCTTCATTGTAAAGTGGGTTACCAGGCATAGTGGGTGTGATGCAAGAAGAAATGATGCGCGCCAGTCACTTTTGGATGCGAACAAGAGATTTATTGTCTCTTAACAGAACAGTGGGAGAGAGGGGTAGGGCCAGGACACCCTTAGATAGATGCAATAGTAATAGGCAGACTCAGAGACTACTATAGGTAGACAGTGGAAGGCCTCCAGCCGGATAACACTTCTGTATAGGTAGGATCGCTGTCTCCTATGACAACTTATCTTGTAACAGTCACTAACGGTACTAGTACATAACTCTTGGTAACACAGAACAGTCCTTTACTTATCTCACAGTATCCCACTGTAGATCTTCACTCACTGAGCTCCCAGTCTCTCACTAGACCTCCCAGTCGTCACTGGATCCCCTGAGCTCTTCCACAGCTATCCCGCTGTATACTCCTCAAGCGTCACCCCACCGCTATCCTGCTGGGTCCCTGGCTTGGCACTCGCTGATGCTTTTTCCACTTCTTCACTATCCCCAGCTGGTGAGAAGACTTCTCAGATCAGCTTACTCACAGCAGTCTCCATTAACAAGGTGGATGGCCCCTTAGTGGCGACAGCTTTCTCTCTACCTCTGACCACAACTGGTTCCCTGTCCGGCTGAACCTTCTCAACTCGTTTGGACTTCAATCCTGCAGTCCCAACTCTACACTGCTTCTCCTGCTCCTGGATAGGCCTCAGGCAGCCTAGCAGCCAGGTGTCCACGGGATAGACCTCAGGCTTCCGTCCGACACAACACATGTCCACTCAGACAGCCGTCCATGTGGCACAGAACCCGATCACCTGACTCCACCCAAACAAATAGGCTCTCCCAGCAGGCCAAGGGAAGGGACCCAAAGAACTCCTGCTCATTGGCCAAGACACCCCATCCACATTGCCACCTAGCGACAGAAGAGAGAAGTGCAGCAACTCCAGAACCAGGGGGAAATCAGTAGATCTCCCAACAATTAGCCAGGACAATCACCACCCGGCAAACCAAATCCATTAGCAACCCTGCCTAAACACCAGGGTGCTACATAACATAATTTTTAAAGTGGTTCTGAAGCTTGAAGACATAGAATGCATGAAGGTAAAAAACCTTCTGTGTGCAGCTCCCCCCAGCCCCACCTATTAACTACCTTAGCCCCATCTCGATCCAGTGATGTGCACGAGAGCAGCTTCTCTCCTGGCTCTCTCCCTCCTCATTGGCTCATTGGGGTGGGTTTGAGCTGTGCTCTGTGTTTCAATGGACACACAGAGCAGGGCTCAGGAGTGAGCACACATGAGTGCCCCCACAGGAAGCAGCTTGCTATAGGGGCACTGGGGGAGGAGCCAGGAGTGCTGACAGGGGACCCAAGAAGAGGAGGATACTGAAAAAAAAATCCTTTAGTATCACTTTAAGTGCACCTGTCATGACAGAAAAAGGTGGGCCGCCACTGTAGATCTCTTCTCACTTTTTCTGAATCAAAGTATACAGAAGTCAGTGGACCAGCAGTATTCAGGGAACTGGCAATTTCAGGAGGATTTTAGCAGATGAAATAAAAAGTTCTCTTTGTGGACTTTCTTAAAGAAGATGGGTGCAGTTGGTCACTGTGGACTTCTCCTTCTGGAAATGCTGGCTTCCCAGCTGTCCTGCTGACCCAGTGGCTTTCTAAGGCTGGCCATAGATGTCTTGAATTTTGGCCAATTTTCGGCTGAAAAAATGATCCGGGGGTGGCCCTGCAATCACCACCCAGCTTCAAAAAGGGTTTTGAAAATCAACTGAGCCAAGTATGAATTGTCAGCTGTACAGTGAATGCATCCTGTTAGTGTTTGGTAGTGCAGGCTGAAAGAAGGAAAATCAAGCCATGTATGGCTGTCCTAAATCCATGATCTAAAACAATTAAGCAGATCAAACATTTTGACATAATTTTCTGCGTGTTTGTTTTAGGTCAGGGACTCTGAAAGTGCTGAAACAAGAAGATCAGAATGAGAGTCAGACAAATAACTCTGGAATATTGTTTCATTGTACTCATACTGATTACAGGACGTCTTGTAGTACCTCTCTATAGTCTGCTGGTGGCACTGTTGCTCCTAGTTATTTATGCTTGTTTGTGCCTGATGAGACTAGAAGGAAAATTCTACAGATTGCATTTGCAGCAGGAGGAACAAATTGCACAGCGATGTACTAACTATAAATAGGAAATTGATCCTTATGTGTGTAGCGACCTCACTCTCTCTCTAGTTTTATCGGTTATACGGCTGTTGTCTAGGGGTACCTGGGAGAGAGAGATGAGATACACCATGGCCCATGTCCTCCAATGTGTAGAGGTGAAGGCCAGAACTATCGGGCTTTGTGTATGTGTCCCAGAGTCAAATCCTCTCCTCGGATTGACTCCCCCTTTGCTCCTAGTAACCAGAGTTCCACACACTGAACAGGTCCAACTCGTATTTATTCTTCCCAATAAATAGTCATACAGCACAGACAGGTTGAGACTAGGGATGAGCTCGGTGTTCGAGTCGAACATACGTTCAACTCGAACATCGGCTGTTCGATCGTTCGACGAAGATCGAACGATTTGGGCCGTTCGCGCCAAATTCGAGTGACGCGAACGGCCCACAATGCACTACGCCATCGCAGTGTCATCCAGGCGCTGTGATTGGCCAAGCATGCACTGTGACCCCGCATGCTTGGCCAATCACAGCGCCGGCAGCGAGGAGAGCAATGATTGGCCACAGGCAGGATGCCTGTGGCCAATTATTGCTGAGGGTGTTTAGTACACGCCCCACACTATAAAAGGCCGCCAGCACGGCGGCCTAGTGTAGTGTGTTCCGGAGCAGGGAAAGAGAAGCATAGGCAGGGACAGTGACATTTATTTTTTTCTTGCTTAACCTGGATTCCTTTAGTTTAGGGAAAGAGAAGGATAGGTAGGGAGAGTGTCAGTGTGTTTTACTGTGCGAATCCTTGTTTCTAGGGACAGGGAAGGACAGTGAGGGAATTCTCCTTGTGCTATAGTGTGCTTTAAAAAAACATTTTTTCTAGGGACAGAAAACTATAGGTAGGGAGAGTGTCAGTGTGTTTTACTGTGCGAATCCTTGTTTCTAGGGACAGGGAAGGACAGTGAGGGAATTCTCCTTGTGCTATAGTGTGCTTTAAAAAAACATTTTTTCTAGGGACAGAAAACTATAGGTAGGGAGAGTGTCAGTTTCTTTCACTGTGATAATCCTTGTTTCTAGGGACAAAGAAGGAAAGTGAGTGAAATTCTCCTTGTGCTATAGTGTGCTTTAAAAAAACATTTTTTCTAGGGACAGAAAACTATAGGTAGGGAGAGTGTCAGTGTCTTTTACTGTGCGAATCCTTGTTTCTAGGGACAGGGAAGGACAGTGAGGGAATTCTCCTTGTGCTATAGTGTGCTTTAAAAAAACATTTTTTCTAGGGACAGAAAACTATAGGTAGGGAGAGTGTCAGTGTGTTTTACTGTGCGAATCCTTGTTTCTAGGGACAGGGAAAAACAGTGAGAGAATTCTAATTGTGCTATAGTGTGCTTTAAAAAAACATTTTTTCTAGGGACAGAAAACTATAGGAAGGAAGAGTGTCAGTTTCTTTCACTGTGATAATCCTTGTTTCTAGGGACAAAGAAGGAAAGTGAGTGAAATTCTCCTTGTGCTATAGTGTGCTTTAAAAAAACATTTTTTCTAGGGACAGAAAACTATAGGTAGGGAGAGTGTCAGTGTGTTTTACTGTGCGAATCCTTGTTTCTAGGGACAGGGAAGGACAGTGAGGGAATTCTCCTTGTGCTATAGTGTGCTTTAAAAAAACATTTTTTCTAGGGACAGAAAACTATAGGTAGGGAGAGTGTCAGTGTGTTTTACTGTGCGAATCCTTGTTTTTAGGGACAGGGAAGGACAGTGAGGGAATTCTCCTTGTGCTATAGTGTGCTTTAAAAAAACATTTTTTTCTAGGGACAGAAAACTATAGGAAGGAAGAGTGTCAGTTTCTTTCACTGTGATAATCCTTGTTTCTAGGGACAAAGAAGGAAAGTGAGTGAAATTCTCCTTGTGCTATAGTGTGCTTTAAAAAAACATTTTTTCTAGGGACAGAAAACTATAGGTAGGGAGAGTGTCAGTGTGTTTTACTGTGCGAATCCTTGTTTCTAGGGACAGGGAAGGACAGTGAGGGAATTCTCCTTGTGCTATAGTGTGCTTTAAAAAAACATTTTTTTCTAGGGACAGAAAACTATAGGAAGGAAGAGTGTCAGTTTCTTTCACTGTGATAATCCTTGTTTCTAGGGACAAAGAAGGAAAGTGAGTGAAATTCTCCTTGTGCTATAGTGTGCTTTAAAAAAACATTTTTTCTAGGGACAGAAAACTATAGGTAGGGAGAGTGTCAGTGTCTTTTACTGTGCGAATCCTTGTTTCTAGGGACAGGGAAGGACAGTGAGGGAATTCTTCTTGTGCTATAGTGTGCTTTAAAAAAACATTTTTTCTAGGGACAGAAAACTATAGGTAGTGTGACAGCAGGAAGGTAAAGTCACCTGGTTGCATCCAGGGGGGTAGATATATTTCGCCCAGATTCAGGCTTTACGCCGACTTATACAACTAGGTGGAGAGTTGTATAAGGCTAGTGGGCTCATGGATGACTCATACCTCTAGGGAGAGGGCTGGGCGTCGTACAGACAGGGAGTTGATGAGGCCAGCTGAAGCTTGTCAGCTCATTTAGGCCTCTATAAGAACTCCCAGCTTCATTAGATGTTAGCTCATGCCTGGAACCAGACCTGTGTGGACTGTCTAGGGAGAGTGAACCCCTGTGCGGTGAGACAAAGCCTGTGTGGCTATTTGCTTGGACATTTAAAACCAGGGACTTAGGGACTAGGACAGCACTAGGCTGATCCCAGTTGTTAGTTAGGAAACCTGTATGTTTAGTCAGAGGTCAACTTGACCAGGATTTATTTTGGTTATGTTTCTTTTGCTTTGCTGTGTTTTGTCACTGTAAATAGAAAATAAACCGCACCTTTTTTGATTTTGAAAACCACAACCTCCGTTTGCTGGGCCTGTTTTGTGTGGGGAGCCCATCCCGGGGGTCACACACACCCGCTGCCGAGCTAACCCCCTCACAGTTGGTGGAGAACCAGTGGCAGTTTTTTTTAAGCCAGCATGGAGGAGATACTGAAGCAGCTGGCTCTAGCAAATGCCAATCAACAGCAGACAAATGCAGGTTTGCAAAGGAGCCTTGCAGCCCAGCAGCAGACAAACGCAACTTTGCAACAGAGTCTGGAGGCTCAGCAACGAGCCCAGCAGCAATCTGAGGCCCGCTTCATAGACCTGTTGCAGAAGCAAGAGCAGAGACTACAACAACAGATGGAAGCAGTAATGCAGCAACGTCCGCAGACCAGTGAGGAAAGCCGTCCCACTAATACCGCGTCCTTTGGGGTGAGTCGTTTATTGACAAAAATGACTGGAGAGGATGATCCAGAGGTATTTTTGACCACATTTGAAAGGACCGCTGAAAGAGAAAAGTGGCCTGAGGAGCAGTGGGCTGGACTGGTGGCTCCTCTGTTAACTGGTGAATCGCAGAAAGCTTACTATGACCTAGAGCCTAACCAAGCAAAAGACTATGTGATGCTAAAAGCTGAAATATTGGCAAGGCTGGGTGTCACCCAGGCTGTCCGGGCTCAGCGTGTGCATAACTGGACTTTCCAGCTTGGAAAACCCCCCAGGTCTCAAATGTATGATCTCATTCACCTGAGCAGAAAGTGGCTACAGCCAGAGACTTTGTCCGCACCAAAGATTGTGGAACGTGTTGTAATGGATCGGTTTTTGAGAGCTCTTCCTACTGCCATCCAAAAGTGGGTAAGCCATGGAGACCCAGAGACGGCCGATGGTCTTGTGGATCGTGTGGAGAAATACTTGGCTACAGAGAACCTGACGGCCTCTTCCAGAGACACTCGGACTTTCCACCCTAAGACCAGACCATCCCCAGGGGCGGATAAGAGGATTCCAAGGGGTGAGGGTGGAGAGAGTGAGAGGGTGGGAGCTCTACCCCAAGTTTGGCGAGAACAGCCTGGGAAATCAGCGGCTCAAGAGGCGGCAAGAAGGATCGTTTGCTACCGCTGCCGGCAAGCGGGACATATTGCAGCCAATTGCCCGGTTGTGGAGGAACCCATGCAGTGTGACTTTCTGACGGGCAGACGTCAGTCGCTGTGTGCGACAGTCGCATGCACTGCCATTCGAGGAACTGAGAAACATTTATGCAAAATGTGTGTTAATGGTAGAAATGTTGTGGTATTGCTGGATTCAGGTAGCCTTGTGACCCTGATAAAGGCTGAGTTAGTTAAAACAGAGGTCTCTGGGAATAGCAAGGTAGCTGTTATTTGTGTGCATGGGGACACCCGAGAGTATCCAGTGACTACAGTGTGTTTCGAGACCCCCAAAGGTACCCTCTCTCATCCAGTGGGCTTAGTATCTCAGTTACCGCATGACGCCATTGTGGGAAGGGATTTTCCGAAGTTCTGGGAACTGTGGGATGATCCTGAGCCCCTCACTGGTGCCCCTATGTACCAGGAATGTGATAGCCAGAACTCCCCTGAGAGTGGTGAGGACTCTCCGGAATTTCCCTTATCAGTATTGGCAGGGGAGACTCAAGAAACTGGAGAGGAGCCCACCTCCTCAGACGAAAACCTACCGTCTGTGGAGTTTTCTGATCTTGAGGTTCACAGGGAAAACTTTGCCACAGAACAGTTGAAAGACCCCGCCCTAATAAAGGCACGGGAAAACGTAGTGAAAATAGATGGCGAGTTAGTGAACCCAGATAATACCTGCACTTACCCATACTTCAGCGTAGAGAAGGACCTACTGTATCGGGTGGCAAAAAGGGCAGAAGAAACCGTTGAGCAGCTTGTGGTGCCCAAACCTTACAGGAAGTTGGTGTTGGAGTTGGCCCATGGGCACATTCTTGGAGGTCATCTGGGGACAGAGAAAACCCGAGAGAGGGTATTACAGAGATTCTATTGGCCGGGGGTGATGAAGGACGTAGAAAATTATTGTTCCTCCTGCCCTGTGTGTCAGAGGTTGGCCCCGATGCCACATTTCCGTAGCCCGCTGGTCCCTCTACCCATCATTGAGGTCCCGTTTGAGAGGATCGCCATGGATTTGGTAGGTCCTATAATCAAGTCCGCTAGGGGGCACCAGTACATATTAGTTATAATGGACTATGCCACCCGTTATCCAGAAGCGATCCCTCTCCGAAATACCTCGGCCAAAACCATAGCCAAAGAGCTATCTCTTGTTTTTAGCCGGGTGGGTATTTGTAAAGAACTGCTTACGGACCAAGGTACACCCTTTATGTCCCGGGTTATGAAAGAGCTGTGTAAATTGTTCAAAGTGACGCAATTGCGTACGTCTGTGTATCACCCCCAAACCGATGGGCTGGTTGAAAGATTCAACAAAACCCTAAAACAAATGTTGAAGAAAGTGGTGGATAGAGATGGAAAGGATTGGGACTGTTTACTTCCTTATTTGATGTTTGCTATTAGGGAGGTGCCCCAATCCTCTATGGGATTCTCCCCCTTTGAGTTACTGTATGGGAGACACCCAAGAGGGCTGTTGGATATTGCCAAGGAAACTTGGGAAAGTGAGAGTTCTCCCCACAGGAGTGTGATTGAGCATGTCGCCCTGATGCAAGATCGAATTGCACAGGTAATGCCCATCGTGAAGGAACATTTGGCCCAAGCGCAGTTGGCACAGCAGAGAGTGTACAACCGTGGAGCCAAGACCCGTACCTTTTCCCCGGGGGATAGGATATTGGTACTTGTCCCTACGGTTGAAAGTAAATTCCTTGCCAAATGGCAAGGCCCCTACGAGATAATGGAAAAAGTGAGCGAAGTGAATTACAAGGTCAGACAACCAGGAAGGCGAAAGCCCGAACAGATCTATCACGTTAATCTGTTGAAAGCCTGGAGGGATAGAGAGTCCCTAGTCGCAGACACTTGGTCACCAGCTCAAACTGGTTGCGTGATTCCTGAGGTTGGAATAGCAGCCACCTTGTCACAACCCCAACAACAGGAGGTTAAGGAGTTTGTGCTTCGCAACAAGGAGGTATTCTCTGAGCTGCCGGGACAAACATCTGGGGTAGAGCATGACATCATTACCCCGCCCGGTGAAAGGGTGAAGTTAAAACCCTATCGGATCCCAGAGGCTCGACGGGAGGCAATACGGGAGGAAGTACAGAAAATGCTGAACTTAGGGGTGATAGAGGAGTCCCAAAGTGATTGGTCTAGTCCCATCGTGTTGGTGCCTAAACCGGATGGGAGCTGGCGATTTTGTAACGATTTTCGTCAGTTGAACAAAGTTACAAAATTTGACACCTACCCCATGCCACGTATAGATGAGTTGATCGACCGGCTGGGAACAGCCCGATACATGACGACTCTTGACCTCACAAAAGGGTATTGGCAAATCCCCCTGGCCAAGTCGGCCAAAGAGAAAACCGCATTTGTAACCCCAGACGGGGCGTTCCAATATAAAAGAATGCCGTTCGGGTTACAGAATGCGCCGGCCACATTCCAGCGGAAAATGGACCAGATGCTGAGGCCCCATCGGAAGTATGCTGCGGCTTACCTGGATGACGTAATTGTCCATAGCACAGATTGGGCCTCACATCTGCCAAAAGTGCAAGCAGTCCTGGACTCTGTTCGGGAAGCGGGGTTTACGGCTAACCCCAAGAAGTGTACCATTGGGCAGGAGGAGGCCAAATATCTTGGGTACACCATTGGGAGGGGAGTAATAAAACCCCAACTCAACAAAGTCGAGGCCATCCAGAGTTGGCCACGTCCCAACAGCAAGAAGCAGGTACGAGCCTTTCTGGGAATCGCTGGGTATTATCGGCGATTCATTCCCCACTTTGCTTCTAAGGCTGTGCCCCTAACCAACCTGACGAAGGGGAAAGGGTCGGTCATGATTAAATGGACCCCCGAGGCTGAGGCAGCATTCCAATTCTTGAAACAAGCCTTATGTAGCCAGCCAGTGTTGTACTCACCCGACTTCTCTAAAGACTTTGTCGTACAAAGTGATGCGTCAGATGTGGGGTTAGGAGCAGTATTGTCCCAGGTCTGGAACGGGGAAGAGCACCCAGTCATTTACCTCAGCAGGAAGTTGAAGTCCCATGAGGTAAATTACGCCACCGTTGAAAAGGAGTGTTTAGCGGTGAAGTGGGCTCTAGATTCCCTTCGGTACTACCTGCTAGGTAGGCACTTTGACATGGTTACGGATCACGCTCCGTTAAAGTGGATGGCTCAAAACAAGGAAACAAATAGAAGAGTGAATAGGTGGTTCCTGGCCCTCCAGGAATTCAACTTCACAGTAAAGCATCGCCCTGGCGTTCAAATGGGGAATGTGGATGCTTTGTCTCGAGTACATGAATGCCTGATTGCTGGTGTTCCAACCCCGAGGTTAAAACAAGAGGGGGGGGTATGTGACAGCAGGAAGGTAAAGTCACCTGGTTGCATCCAGGGGGGTAGATATATTTCGCCCAGATTCAGGCTTTACGCCGACTTATACAACTAGGTGGAGAGTTGTATAAGGCTAGTGGGCTCATGGATGACTCATACCTCTAGGGAGAGGGCTGGGCGTCGTACAGACAGGGAGTTGATGAGGCCAGCTGAAGCTTGTCAGCTCATTTAGGCCTCTATAAGAACTCCCAGCTTCATTAGATGTTAGCTCATGCCTGGAACCAGACCTGTGTGGACTGTCTAGGGAGAGTGAACCCCTGTGCGGTGAGACAAAGCCTGTGTGGCTATTTGCTTGGACATTTAAAACCAGGGACTTAGGGACTAGGACAGCACTAGGCTGATCCCAGTTGTTAGTTAGGAAACCTGTATGTTTAGTCAGAGGTCAACTTGACCAGGATTTATTTTGGTTATGTTTCTTTTGCTTTGCTGTGTTTTGTCACTGTAAATAGAAAATAAACCGCACCTTTTTTGATTTTGAAAACCACAACCTCCGTTTGCTGGGCCTGTTTTGTGTGGGGAGCCCATCCCGGGGGTCACACACACCCGCTGCCGAGCTAACCCCCTCACAGTAGGGAGAGTGTCAGTGTGTTTTACTGTGCGAATCCTTGTTTCTAGGGACAGGGAAGGACAGTGAGGGAATTCTCCTTGTGCTATAGTGTGCTTTAAAAAAACATTTTTTCTAGGGACAGAAAACTATAGGAAGGAAGAGTGTCGGTTTCTTTCACTGTGATAATCCTTGTTTCTAGGGACAAAGAAGGAAAGTGAGTGAAATTCTCCTTGTGCTATAGTGTGCTTTAAAAAAACATTTTTTCTAGGGACAGAAAACTATAGGTAGGGAGAGTGTCAGTTTCTTTCACTGTGATAATCCTTGTTTCTAGGGACAAAGAAGGAAAGTGAGTGAAATTCTCCTTGTGCTATAGTGTGCTTTAAAAAAACATTTTTTCTAGGGACAGAAAACTATAGGTAGGGAGAGTGTCAGTGTGTTTTACTGTGCGAATCCTTGTTTCTAGGGACAGGGAAAAACAGTGAGGGAATTCTCCTTGTGCTATAGTGTGCTTTAAAAAAACATTTTTTCTAGGGACAGAAAACTATAGGAAGGAAGAGTGTCAGTTTCTTTCACTGTGATAATCCTTGTTTCTAGGGACAAAGAAGGAAAGTGAGTGAAATTCTCCTTGTGCTATAGTGTGCTTTAAAAAACATTTTTTCTAGGGACAGAAAACTATAGGTAGGGAGAGTTTCAGTGTCTTTTACTGTGCAAATCCTTGTTTCTAGGGACAGGGAAGGACAGTGAGGGAATTCTCCTTGTGCTATAGTGTGCTTTAAAAAAACATTTTTTCTAGGGACAGAAAACTATAGGTAGGAAGAGTGTCAGTTTCTTTCACTGTGATAATCCTTGTTTCTAGGGACAAAGAAGGAAAGTGAGTGAAATTCTCCTTGTGCTATAGTGTGCTTTAAAAAAACATTTTTTCTAGGGACAGAAAACTATAGGTAGGGAGAGTGTCAGTGTCTTTTACTGTGCGAATCCTTGTTTCTAGGGACAGGGAAGGACAGTGAGGGAATTCTCCTTGTGCTATAGTGTGCTAAAGCATTCCTCATCAACCATCTTTGAAATCCTTGTTTTTTTGGACAGTCAGGGAAATTGTCGTTGTGCTATTCTGTGCAAAAGCAATCATCCTCAACCATATTTAGAAATCCTTAAGTAAAGGGACAGAGAAGGACACCTGAAGGTAGCCCTTATTGCTTTTTTCCCATCTCCCTGCAGGCCATCTATTAGAATGTCTGGAAGGCAAACAAGGAGAGGCAGACAGTCAGGAGGCAATAAAAGAGGGCAAGCAGGCTCTGTGTCTGGGGGCAACAGTGCTGGTCGTGGACGCGGTGCATTGTCATCAGCACATGGCCATGGGACACGCTTGTCCTTCTTTTCGGCAGCTGGACATGTTGAGCCACATCATGCCGAAGACTTGGTAGAGTGGATGACCAAGCCCTCCTCCTCCTCCTCATCCTCTCTCACCCAGGCTCAGGGTACTGGAAAAGCAGCTGCCAAAGCGTCCTCTTCCCTGGTATCAATGTCAGACTCATCATCAGTCACTCCTTCCCTAGACCCACCATGTCCTCCTCCTGAGGAGTCCCCCGAACTGTTTGAGCACAGTGTTGGGTACATGCTCCAGGAGGATGCCCAGCGTTTCGAAGGGTCTGATGATGAAACACAGCTAGAGGAAGGCAGTAGCGTGAGAGCAGACAGAGGGGATGCTCAAGAAGGACACCAATCTGGCAGTCATGTTCCAGCAGCTGCAGCATACTGCCAGATTGGCTCCAGTGATGAGGAGGGAGGTGATGATGAGGTCACTGACTCCACGTGGGTGCCTAATAGGAGAGAGGAGGAGGAGGAGGATGAGGAGGAGGCACATCTCCAACGAGGCAGGATGCCCTTTGGTGGCCAGCGCAAGGGCAGTACACCGACGGAATCACACCGCAGAGCTCCGCCTGTGCAGGGCGCTGCCTCTGCCCGTCATTCAAAAAGTTCTTTGGTGTGGGCCTTTTTTGAGGCTAGTGCATCAGATCGCACAGCTGCTGTTTGCAACATATGTCTCAAGCGTATATCGCGTGGCCAAAACATCAGCCGCTTGGGTACCACATGCCTGACCAGACATATGTTGACCTGCCATGCAGCTCGTTGGCAAGCCTACCTCAAAGACCCACACCAAAGAACAAAGCGGACCTCTCCTTGCACCGCATCAGCTGGGATCTCCAACCCCACTATACCTTCAGTCCTCTCTGAAACCTGCACTGAGAGGAATGAAGGTGTAGAATTAGGTGTGTCACAGCCAAGTACTTGCGGCCACTCTGCTAGCAGTACACCGACGTCCGATTCTAGCAGGCAAATTTCCCTGCCCCAGCTGCTGGACCGTCGAAAGAAGTTCACTCCCAGCCATCCACATGCCCAGCGGTTGAATGCTAGCTTGGCTAAATTGCTAGCGCTTCAACTGCTGCCTTTTCAGTTGGTAGACTCGGCCCCCTTCCGTGAGTTTGTGCAATGTGCGGTTCCTTAGTGGCAGGTTCCCAAACGCCACTTTTTCTCACGGAAGGCTATTCCGGCTCTCTACCGGCATGTGGAAGGCAATGTCTTGGCCTCGCTGGACAGGGCGGTCAGCGGTAAGGTGCATATTACCGCTGACTCATGGTCCAGCAGGCATGGACAGGGACGTTACCTTTCTTTCACGGCCCATTGGGTCACTCTTTTGGCAGCTGGGAAGGATGCAGGACAAGGTGCAGTAGTGTTGGAGGTTGTTCCACCGCCACGCCTCCAAAATGCTACTACTGGTTGTGACACACCTCTCTCCTCCACCCCCTCCTCTTCTTCTTCCTCCATGGCCTCTTCCTGTGGTTTGTCCTCGGAACCAGCGGTGCTCCGTAGGCGTTCAAGGGGCTACGCAAGTACGCAGGCAAAAAGATGCCATGCCGTGCTTGCGCTGGTGTGTTTGGGGGACAGAAGCCACACTGGGGCAGAGGTCCTGTCTGCTCTGCAGGGCCAGGCCGAGAGGTGGTTGACGCCACGCCAGCTTAAGCCAGGAATGGTGGTTTGCGACAATGGCACCAACCTCCTCTCCGCCCTCCGACAGGGACAACTGACCCATGTGCCCTGTGTGGCTCACGTCCTTAACCTGGTGGTGCAGCGGTTCTTGGGCAGGTACCCGGGCTTACAGGATGTCCTGAGGCAGGCCAGGAAAGTCTGTGTGCATTTCCGCAGATCTTATAATGCCAGTGCTCGCCTGGCTGAGCTGCAAAAGGAGTTGAACCTGCCCAAGAACCGCCTTATATGTGACATGCCCACCAGGTGGAACTCAATGTTGGCCATGCTGCAGCGGCTGCACACGCAGCAGAGGGCCATCAATGAGTACCTGTGCGACTACGGCACCAGGACAGGGTCAGGGGAGCTTGGTTTTTTTTCTCCACGCCAGTGGGGCATGATCAGGGATGCATGCACTGTCCTGGCACCATTTGAGGAGGCCACGAGGATGGTGAGCAGTGACAGTGCATGCATCAGTGACACTGTACCTCTTGTCCACCTGTTGGAGCACACGCTGCGTGGAATAATGGACAGGGCACTTGAGGCAGAACAGAGGCAGGAAGAGGAGGACTTCCTTGCCTCTCAAGGCCCCCTTTACCCAGACAGTGTTCCTTCTGTCCCACCCATCGCACAGGAAGAGGAGGAGGAGGAGGAGGAGGAGGAGGATTGTGTCAGCATGGAGGTGGAGGCTGGCACTCAGCATCATCAGCAGCAGTCTTTTAGGGATGATTTACAGTCCCAAGAAACCAGTGGACTTGTACGTGGCTGGGAGGAGGTGGCTGCGGATCATGTCGTCCTTAGTGACCCAGAGGACTCCGGAGCGAATGCCTCAGCAAACCTACGCTGCATGGCCTCCCTGATCCTGCAAAGTCTGCGGAAGGATCCTCGTATTCTTCGGATCAAGGAGAGGGACCATTACTGGCTGGCCACTCTCCTTGATCCACGGTACAAGGGTAAGGTTGCGGACCTTATGTTACCGTCGCAGAGGGAGCAGAGGATGAGACAACTCCGGGAGGCCTTGCAGAAAGGTCTGTGCAACGCGTTCCCAGAGACTGGGAGGTTACAAACTCCTGGTCCTAGACAACGAGTTGCTGAGGCTTCGGCCAGTCAAAGAAGGAGCGGTGGGGAAGGTGGCCGTCTGACCGATGCGTTCAGACAATTCTTTAGTCCGCAGCCCCAAAGTATGATCGGTTCCAGCAACCATCGCCAGCGTCTGATAAACATGGTGCAGGAATATCTAGGGGCAAGGTCAGACTTGGACACCTTCCCCACCGAAAATCCTCTGGCTTACTGGGTCTTGAGGATGGATCACTGGCCAGAGCTTGCACAGTATGCAATTGAGCTACTGGCCTGTCCTGCATCCAGCGTTCTTTCGGAACGCACATTCAGTGCTGCTGGAGGATCACAGGGTGCGCCTGTCCACCGACTCGGTTGATCGACTGACTTTCATCAAGATGAACCAGTCTTGGATCACCACCAGCTACCACACACCTGATGCTGATATAACAGACTAATTGATTTTAACATGTCACATCCCTTCAAGACTGATGCTGATGCTGAGTGCCTGTGCTGTTATGTTGACTGGCTATCCTCCTCCTCCGAGTCCTCAATGATACGATTGATGATGATAGCTTGGAAGATCATTTTTGTTTATGGGTGCCGCCACCAGTGGCTAAGGCCCAATTTTTCAGCCCCTGTTTTACAGGGGCGTGTAATTACAATTTTTTTAGCAATAATTTGCCATAGGGCTCATTGCTGTGCTCCAAGTACAGTATCTGTGAGGGGTTGGAGTGTTGTGGCACCAGTGCCTAAGGCCCAATTTTTCAGCCCCTGTTTACCAGGGGCGTGTCATTACAATTTTTGAAGCAATACTTTGCAACAGGGCTCATTGCTGTGCTCCAAGTACAGTATCTGTGAGGGGTTGTAGTGTTGTGCCACCAGTGCCTAAGGCCCAATTTTTCAGCCCCTGTTCAAAAGGGGCATGTAATTACAATTCTTGATCTAATAATTCACAGCAGGGCCCATTGCTGCACCCACCAAGAGTAACTCTGAGGGCTTACAGTGTTGTGGCAACACCACCACCACCACCACCACCACGAAAGGCCCAATTTTTCAGCCCCTGTTCAACAGGGGCATGCAATTACAATTCTTGATCTAATAATTCACAGCAGGGCCCATTGCTGCACCCACCAAGAGTAACTCTGAGGGCTTACAGTGTTGTGGCAACGCCACCACCACCACCACCACGAAAGGCCCAATTTTTCAGCCCCTGTTCAAAAGGGGCATGTAATTACAATTCTTGATCTAATAATTCACAGCAGGGCCCATTCCTGCACCCACCAAGAGTAACTGTCAGGGCTTACAGTGTTGTGGCACCAGCACCACCATCAAAGGCCCAATTTTTACTACCACTGTTCAACAATTATATGTAATTAAAATTCCTGATATAATAGTTGACAGCAGGGCATTCCAGCACCAACCAAGAGTAACTGTGAGTGCTTACAGTGTTGTGCCAACACCAACAACTAAGGGGCCTATTTCAGCAGAGTATATACGGCAGGTCCCTACTTTCAAACATCCAACTTACAAACGACTCCTACTTGCAAACGCAAGAAGACAACAGGAAGTGAGAGGAAATCTACCACTAGGAAGGAAAATTCTCTCCTGTAAGAATAAATATGGGAGAAAGGTGTCTCCTCTCTACTGATGCTTTATCACCAATCCTTGTTTCAAGAAAAACACCACATTTCAAAAACAGTTGTCATTGGGACGGAAAGTGAGGTGAAATGTTCTGAACAGGGGCACAGACAGCAAAACAAATGTTACAGGGGTGATAACCCTTACCTATGTTTTCCAAAAAGTTTAAAAATAGATTTTTGGGCTGGAGCTACACTTCAACAATGTACCTGTTCAAAATTACAAACAGATTCTACATAAGAACAAACCTACAGTCCCTGTCTTGTATGCACCGCCTGTATACGGCTGTTCAGAGTATATAGGGCCTTTTTTATTTTATGTGCGGGGTTCCCCTTAATATCCATACAAGACCCAAAGGGGCTGGTAATGGGCTGGGGTAGGGGGGGGGGGGGTCATGGGGTAGCTATGCCATTTTTCTTAAAGATTTTCATCCATATTACCGGGACCAGACATTACATTAAAGCCGCAAGCAGTTTTAAATGGCTTTTTTTCCCTTTAGAAGTGTCATTTTGTGCAGGGACAGTTCTAAACACGGGAAACACGTGGCACTTCACAGGCATACTTTAGACACCCCCCAGGTACGATATTTAAAGGAATATTTGACTTTTTTTTTTCACTTTATGCATCATTAAAATGACTGCTCCTTTTTAGGACAATAACATGCATAATAGTCGTTATAATTAGCACTTTAGAATCCGAACGTTCGCATCCATTGTATTTAATAGGGTTCTAATGTTCGTACGAACTTTCGGTCCGTTCGCGGGTTCTGGTGCGAACCGAACCCGGGGGTGTTCGGCTCATCACTAGTTGAGACCAATGTAACACTTCAGTATTTGCGGGGAGTAGGCCAAGGCACAGTTCTTCTAGTTACAGCTAACCACTGTAGTATCACCAGTGGCGAATAGTCACTGCCACTGACTATATGAGGTAGAACGTGAATTACCTTTGCTAGCACGGCCCCTGTCAGGGGAAGGCAATCCGTCCAAGGGATTCACCGGAGGCCTCTCTGTCACCAGCAATGCTGCGCCAGACTCTTCAGAGAAGTTCCGCTCACCAGTCTTCTCGACCTCAGACACGGGCACCCAAGGAGATAGGGCCCCCTCGGATTCCTCCACCCTCGCGGAACTCAGTCGAAGGTACTGAGCTCCAGGCTTCCGCCATAGTACCTCACCCCAGGCTAAAGGTGCCTGAGATGGACTCCATCTCTCGCTCCGGCCAGGTCAAGGGCACCTGGGCCGGAACTCCGGAACTCCAGCACCCAAGCTAAAGGTGCCTGGGTGCGGCTGCGTCCTCCGACTCTGACCCTCACGTCAGGGCGTCCACCCCCTTTTATCCCCTCGCCCGTTGCATCACAGCAGGTTCCCCGCCCTGCCGTACCAGCGCCAGGCAAGGACAAAAAGGCAGCAGTCCTGTGGTGAGTGTTCAACCTCAGCCTATGGCGACAACGCCACCCGTAGGCCACAGGGAACCTCACACCACCAGAGTCTTCCAAGAACCACAAAAAGGTCTCAGATTCCCTGACAATCAATGCATCTGGGTTACACTACCACCCAGATGCTTCCCCAAAAATCAAACACCCGCTACATGTGCAAGTGATAATTATGAAGATCCACGGTTTCTCTGTAAAGGTAAAAAAATGTTTACATGGAATGCTTCAAGGAGGCCTCCAGCATTTTTCCAACTTATTGCAAATTCACTGATAAAATACCAGATAATCTACAAAATCAGACCACCCAACCCTGATAACCTGGTTATGGGTGGACACTGGCATGCTTTGTAGCAAGGTCTCCATTCTGGGGCTTCCTGCCTCTCTCCCCTCCATGGTGTTTCATTCCTTCTGCTGCATTCTCCAAGTCCCCTTACATAGCCCCTAGCTAGCTGTTCCTCATGAGGATGGACTGTCCCTCTTTTGGAACCTAATCCGTCTGTCCCTTATTATTCCTCATTTGTCCCTGTTTTTGGTCTCCTCTGTAGACTTTGACAATAAATTGACTTTCTAATCGCAAAAACTTGTTATATATGTAGCGGGGTCTTTAAATCTAAGGGAATGTTTGAGTGGTAGTTGTACTCAAACACACTATTGGATAGGGTTCTGTAAAACCATTTTTATACTACAGGTGGGATGCTGGTGTATAGTTCCCTGTGGCCTGTTGATGGCGCTGCCATTGGAGGCAAGGGTTAAACCGCTGGTACAGTGCTGTGCCTTGGATGTCCCCTCTCGGCTGTGGTATGGTGGGCGTGTCGGCCTGCTGTGCATGCCGGGAGAGGATATAAAAGGGGCAGACCCTGTCTGTAGGGGGTCCTTGAGGAGGGGGGTTCCAGGAGGGAGTTCCCAGCGGTCCACCCCCAGGAGTGTTTGGTCCTGTTCGTGGCCACCCCAGGCACCTTTAGCCCTGGGGTGGAATTCCTGGCCCGGTACACTGGCGGATCAGTCCCAGGCACCTTTAGTCCTGGGGCTGCAACGGAAGGCCTTGGGTCCAGCATCTTCGGCTGGAGCCCACAGAGGGAGGAGGAATCCCAGGGTGCTGCCTTGCGAGGAGACCCGTATCTAGAAGAGGAGGCCAGGGGAGGACTGTTCCGAGGGACTGGTGAGAGATCACAGTGAAGGAAGGGGCCCGGTACCTCTCTGGAGGGATGTCATCTTTCTGATAGAGGCCTAATACCAGAACCAACGTTCACCAGGTCTGTGGCAGAGACCTAACGTTCACCAGATCTGTGGCAGAGTTTGTGCAGAGACTGTGTGTAATCTAATTCGAGCATCACTCCGGCTGCTAGGATCCACTCTAATGGGAGACTATCCGGATGAGCTGAGGCTACCTGAAGATATGGGTAGTGAATGTGTATTCGTTTGTGCCTGGACCTATTCCAACACCTTTTGCTGTCCTGTTCTCCATCCATCCTTTCCTATTTAGTGACTATGCATAAGAGAAAAATAAACTCTACGTTGGAGTTGCAATTGGTGTGGACCTTGGAGTTATTGGGGAATAGAGACTTGTCTTTATTGCAGTGAAGACGGGAACCATTCTCTGGAGAACCCGGCCATAGAGACCCAGGTACATTACACCGCTCAACCTCTTCACACAGGAGGGTACGGGCATGTGGCATGGTGTGCCCCTTTTCCTACAAATGAGCCAGAGGTAAGGAAGGGGGGTCTGTGTGCTACATATACTACACTAAACCTTCTGTCCAGTATTGAAATTATTGCATTTGTTTTTTTGTTTTGTTTTTAAAGCCATATAAAGGAAAAGTATTAGTAGTAAAACATGAGGGTTTAAACAATTATTTATGGTGTGATCACTCCTCATGGTCTGTGTTACTGATGACAGGAGCTGCATACTTTGTGCTACAAGGTGTCCCTCGTTGTTGGGAAGTGTGCCCTTGTAATGGTCCAGTGGGTGGAGCAGATAACTTTACGAGTTTCTGACCTGGAACAAACGTACAGCATGTGAAGTCAGAATTCCTGATCTGCAGAATTGTTGGGGTCAGTGACTTAGAAAGCTGCTGTATCAGCATGATAGCCTGGGCTGGGTTTCTGCCCAGCCAACATAGACTATGGCATAGGGCAGCAGAAGAGAGACAGGGGTGGCACACAGCCATCCATAAGCCATGTTGCTGATGTCAGTAACTCATTTCTGTGACTAATGAAAGTTTCCAGACGGCTGCACTGCCTACCAGTGTAATATATCCAGGTCTTCATTGTTGCTAGAAAAGGGAAGTAACCGCTCCAGGTGGATATGCTTTGGTAATCAGGCTCCTTTCAAAGACCAAGGGTGCTGGCAGTGCATATAGCAATGAGTAAGCACTAAGTACTAGTGTGAAACGCGTCAGTGGGGGTCCTATTTTTCTTGCTGTGGCTTGTAGTGTTTTTTTATCCTATTTTTACGAATAAAGGCAACTAAAGAAATACATTTCTGGAGTGCGGCTGTCCAAACATCCTTTTTGTTCTTTTCTTCATTGTTGCTGTCCTTGTATAGGTTGAGGGATTGTATATGGTGTACTTACAGCTCACCTACTTAGTCCGACATCTAGAACAGAACCTAGAGGTCTGCTGGCAGAATCAGGCACCCTACTCTGCTAGTCCCTGGTTCTAGGTGAACTGATCTAACAGGCGTTCAGCTTCTCTGCTCACAGACTTGGCATGGCTTGTGTGGCATGTCTGATCTTGTTAGCTTGATACTAACGCTTGCCTGGACTATGAGAAAGGGTTGGTTGGGGACAGGAGGTATAATGCCAGGCCCAGTGGACAGGGCCGCTGATAGAAATCATGGGGCCTCCTACAGCCTACCTGATGGGGCCCCCTTGAGCCCTACCCCTGGCCCTGCCGCAGACCCCGCCTATCTTTCTCCAGTCTGTTATAAATTAGATTATTCAAAATTACAGTGGAACCTTGGATTACGAGCATAATCCGTTCCAGGAGAATGGTTGTAATCCAAAGTGCTCGCATATCAAAACGAGTTTCCCCATTGAAGTCAATGGAAATTAAAATAATTTGTTCAGCATTGTGTTCGATGGCATGCAATACCGCATGCGGCCAGAGGCGGGGGGCGCCAGAGAGCCTTGGAAACGGCCGGAAAGGCCTGAGGACAGTTTGGTTGACCTTGGCAAACCTCGGAAAGACTTCGTTCACGAGCCTTTCCGAGGTTTGCCGAGGTCAGCCGAACCTTTCCGGCCGTTTCCGATCGGCGCCATTCGGCTACGGCGCCCCCCCACCTCAGACCAAACGCGGTACTGCACCCACTTTGGCCTGAATCCTGCTCGTTTTGTGAGACAACACTCGCAAACCGAGTTAGGATTTTAGCAAATACAGTGCTCGTATTGCAAAATGCTCATTAACCACGTTACTCGCAATCCGAGGTTCCACTGTAATATTGTTTCCAGATGAGAACAGACCTCTTTAATATCTATAGGCGGACCTGATCTGACCCTCCATTCACTTCTATAGAGTGATGGATGTAAACAGACTTGTGTCCATTTACATCTGTCTACCTCCAATCCACTAAACAAAACGGAAAAGGATCCGTTCCCCCTCCATCTAGCGGATCGGATTGGAGGGCAGTTGGGTGTAAACCAGCCACCCTTATAGCAGAGTGGACTGTGTCTGTGTCCACTCTGCATAAGCTGAGTGGACATGGACCTGTCAGCTGCCGCCCGCTGCCAGCCAGGCTCACATAAGTCTCTCGGTCTCGGCTGCTGAGTGTGGAGCTGAGCGGAGGAAGATCACTCCGCCAGGGAAGGCAGTGGGCAGCCGCAGTGGCAGGCAGATGGGAATTTGAGTAGAGCAGCCAGCAATATGCGCAGCTGGTGCGGAATGCACATGCGCCCAAAATTGAAAAAAAAGTCCCTTGACTGCTCCTCCTCCACCTTCAGAGAGGGGCCCTGGAAATAGTATTGACACAATAGTCTCCACTTCAGCTTGAGCCAGGCACACCGCTGCTGCCCTCAGCAGCGGTGTGCCTGGCTCAAGCTGAAGTGGAGACCATTGTGACCAGAGACAGCAGGTGCACATTGATGAATCAGACTGCAGCCACTGAGGGAAAAAAAAGAGCATAATTACCATTAGCAAATTGAGCGCTCTCTGGCCTGGAGCATCTAATGAGGCCCCTTCACTTGCGGGAAAGGAGGTGGGCATACACCAGCCGCACACTGCTTTCCCTATAAGCAGCCACAGCACCTCGCCATGTTTTATGTGCAGGAGGCAGGTCTGAAGGTGGTAGTGCAGAAAGCCTCGGCTTCTCAATTCCTCCTCCTCTCCTGGTTGCCAAGTGCCCGGCGGCTGCGGCGCACATGCACGAACCAGGACTTTCAGGCCTAGGTTGCCATGGAACGGCTTGGTGGGCGGGGGAATGAAGAAACTACTTCCGCTACTGCCACCACCACCCAGCATATGCGGAACATTCACCCGCGGCCGACCCTGCATGCCACAGCCAGCTCTTCTTGTGTCCTATGGCCAGCAGACCACATTGCGCCAAGTCTTCATCAACCTTGCCCTGGGCAATCTCCATGTGTGTGTCAGTCAAGAGGACTGGGGGAAGCAAGCAACCAGGAGGGCTGGTAGTCTACTGCAGTGGTAGAACTGGGCTCAGTGTCCACAGCAGGGGCGGATCCAGGGGGGGGCATTAGGGCAATTGCCTCCCAGAGAAATTAGTGACAGGCAGGCCAGTGGATCAGTCAGCGTGCCAGCGGGTAAGCGTGCGGATCAGTTAGCGGGCCGGCAGGTGACCGGGCTAATCAGTTAGCAGGCCAGCGAGCAGATCAGTTAGCGGGCCGGCGGGCGGATCAGTGAAAAATGGATGGGGTGTCTCCGCGCAAAGGAAATCAAATCAAAACACAGTAGACTGAACTGCTGCCTCTACTCGATTGCTATATCACAATGGGTAAAGCAAAAATATGAAAAAAGGGGGGGTGGTAGATGTGGCGCTGTCCAGATATGCAATGTAATAGACAAGGAAATTTTAGGTAATGGTATACCTATGACGGTATCCACTTTAGAGTATTGTAAATACAAGAAAAATAAATAGAAATAAAATAGAAATAAAATTTGAAAAAATATGAATTGGCTCAGCCAGGTGTTTGTTAAGAAGAATTTTTGTTAAATTTAAATATTTTGATTGGGTGTCTTTCCAACAAGACGTGTCCCTCATGTGTGAAGCGAAAATTTTATTTGAAAAAGTGAAAAAAAGTGAATAAAATACTTTTTTAATGGAAAAGCATTAGTAAGACCGATGGTCGGCCGGGTGTTTGCTAAACAAAAAATTGTCCAAAATGTGTTAAAGATGTGTTCATAAAGAGATGTGTGATAATGGTCTATGCTAGTAAAGGGGTAGATAAGCTGATATGGTCTCAGCCGGGTGTTTACTATTCCTAATATGTTCAGAAAAAAGTGCTGCCTTATAGCATTCAAATGAAGCTTAAAACTATATAAAACATGCGATATACATAGTATAGTGATGACAGAAAAGTCCAATAATTAGGTGGCAGTGAAAAAATGTGACTTTTTCTTGGTATGCTTTATGTTCCTTCAGTTTTCTTATGAGTGAGACAATCCATAGAAGTTTAAATATATGCACTCACCAGATCCTTCATACCCTCCAGGGGTATGCTGCAGCCACAGTGTGTGCCACTGTGTAGCAATCAGGGGATGGTTCCAGGGGTTCCTTGCAGTTCTCCGGGGTGCAGATTCTTCAGTATCTGTACTTTCACTTTAAATACTTTAGACACATTGCTGTTTGTTTGTTGGTTTGAAACCTGTTTGGAAACCTGGTTTGCTCTGATGTCTGGTTTGTAACTTGGTTTGCTCTGATGTCTGGTTTGGTGGAACTATTTTGGCCACTTGCTTCCATAAAACTGAACTCTGCATGGATCTAAACTGTTCAGATCTACTCTTTCTGGTGTAATGATCAGTTAGCGGGCCGGCGGGCGGATCAGTTAGCGTTCTGGCGGGCGGATCAGTTAGCGTGCCAGCTGGCGGATCAGTTAGCGGGTTCTGGCTGTCGGATCAGTTAGCAGGCCAGCGGGTGGATCAGTTAGCGGGCCGGCGGGTGGATCAGTTAGCGGGCCGGCTGGCGGATCATTTAGTGGGTTCCCGCTGGTGGATCAGTTAGCGGGCCGGCCGGCGGATCAGTTAGCGTGGTGGCAGATGACGTGGCAAGGGACAATCCGCAACGTGTGACAGGAGACGTGGCAAGTGACAAGCTGCACCTTGTAGCAGGCAAGTGACACAGCAAGTGACAATCCGCAACTTGTGGCAGGTGTCATGGCAAGTGACAATCCACAATGTGCGGCAGGTGATGTGGAAAGTGACATAGCCGGCTGGCCCCGTCCCTTACCTATATAAGAAATGCAGAAGCCCAGATTGGGCATACGGCAGGAGGCCTCCCAGAAGGTGAGAGCGTTTTTAATTTTCTGGCAGGCAACGTGATTGACGATGGATTTACATTGAGGGACACTATTTTTTAATAAAGGATTGGTCAAAAACTGTCTCGTGTGGTTATTACTTTTGTACACTTTTTTGGTGAATGGGTAGGGGCACAATGTACCCGATACCCATTCACATGGGGGGGGTCTGGGGACCCCTTTGTTAAAGGGAGCTTTCTAGATTCCGATAAGCTCCCCGCCTGCAGACCCTGACAACCACAGCCCAGGGTTCACGAGGTGCTTTGAGGTGGGGGGGGCAGAGCGGCCGGAACTCATGCTCGGGCCGAACCATTCACCCATCCCTACTCGGGACCTCCCCATAATGGAAGCATAATATACAGAAGTCAGGTAGTAATGGCTGTAATTTTTAGCAGTTGTAATAATATTACTGCTAAAGTTTCACTCCACACTGCAGGTGGAGATTTGCTCAGCTGAACCCATTTGTTCAAGTGTTCATACAGGAGTCTCCACAGAAGTACAAAAGACTCCTCAGATTATTTCCCCTGCTGGTCAAATGTTCTTAGTCTATAGCGTTAGGCTATTTTCTCTTGTAATGAATGTTACCTTTCATGTTAAAATGTTCTTTTTTTATAAAAAAATAATTCTTAAGATCAAATGTTAGGGAATGTTACATTCGGTGAAAGGCAACAAAGAAACTATTAAACACATTAAAAACATTCCGGGTAATATTCGTTACCTTTGCGCAAATGATGAGACATTCACAAATAAAATTAGACCCCTAAAGTGTAGACCCCTAAATGTCTTTTATGTCTGTCTGGGGTTTAAGTATTCATTTTTAACTTCGTTTTTTGACCAATTATGTGTAAATGTTTTATTTATTTTTGTCTTGTTGGCTCTTGTTTGTTGAATCATATACACAGTGTAAGAAAAAGCCTTTATTTCATTTGTATATTACTTTACCATACATTGTACTAGAAACATTATTTTTTGAAACAAGAAAAAAAACGTTTTTTTTTTTTTAACTACAGTAATGCTAGGTACCATTGGTCAAACTAAGCAAACAGTTATGTTAAGTCTTTTTGCCTCTAGATTGCATGGAATATAAAATATTCACCATGGGCACAGACTGTTGCATTGTATTACCGGTCCCTATTCCTGAAAGAGATGCCAGCAAAAGCATTTGACAGCTTACCTAGGTGAGTAAAAATGTTTTTTTTTTTCGTACATCCTGGGATACAGAGTATCATCATCTTCATAACAATAGGGTTATGCTGGCATTTTCAGGTGATTGGACACTGGCAAAAAAAAGGCAGGAAGTTCCCTCCCAAATAACACCTCTCCCCCCTCCCCAGGCTAGGCTCCAGTTTTTTTGCTACTGTCTTTGCAGTCTCAGACTTTGATGGCATGGTTGCTGAAACCAGGGTCCTAAGGAACAAGGGTGTCTCGGATTTGGTTATTCCTACCTTGCTTAAGGCTAGGAGACAACTTCCAGGAAGATTTACAATATGCCTTGGAAAGCTTATTTCTGAGGCTTGGGGGTTTCAACCTCGCAGGTATGTGGTTGGTTGTATTATGCTTGGTCATATTCTGGCCTTCCTCCAATGGGGTGTAGATCGGGGGCTGGCCTCGAGTATGGTCAAGGGTCAATTTCCGGCCTTGGCTGTTCTTTTTCAGAGACCGGTTGCCTCATATGCTTTAGTACAGGCTTTTGTTTAAGGCATTAACGCACATTCCACCAGTTAAGACCCTGTTTATGCCGTTGGACCTCAGTATTTTCAGTATTGCAGAAAACTCCATTTGAACCCTTTGGGATGTTGTTTTGGTCCTTTAGACTCAGAAGGTTTTTTTCTGGTTGCCATTACTTTGGCTCATAGAGTTACGGATTTGCCCGCTCTTTCCTGCGAGGGACCATTCCTGGTTTTTCACTGTTTCTTTGTCCACCCCAGCCAGAGTATTGTGTTACCATCCTTTTGTCCTTACCCTCAGATGATGGGACAAGGTTTTACACACTGGATGTGGTTCCTGCTATCAGGTGCTATGTAAACTCAGCTGATACTATTTGAAAGTTGAATTCCCCCTTTGTGCTTCCTGAGGGCCCAAGGAAGGGTCATACAGCTTCAGAATCTACTGTTCTCTATGGATCCATCATCTTTTTTTTTTGGGTGAAAGCCCATTTTGCTAGGGGTGTTGGTACCTCCTGAGCTATTCATCATCAGGCTTCAGCAGCTCAAGGATGCATTCTTCAGTTGGTATGTTTTGCATGTTTTTGCACCACCCCCCTTCTGACATCATGTGATGTCAGAAGGGGGCGGTGCCCTCGGGTGACGTAGGCGGCCATGTAAAGTTCTTACCTATTCGGGCTTGGTGTTTTATTTCTGTGTGCCCTCCCCTCAATTCATTGCTTGTGGACATCCCTCGTTATGAATATGAAGACTCTTTGTGTCTCAGGGTGTACGAAAAAAGTCAGATTTTTGGTTTACCTGTAAAACTCTTTACATTGAGTACCTCACAGGACACAGAGATCCCACCCCTCTTCCTTTGTGGTTCATGGCTGCTTGCTACACTGGAGCCTAGCTTAGCAGAGAGAGGTTATATCTGTAAGGAGACTTCCTGTCCAGTCACCTAAAGGTGCCAGTATTGCTAAAGCTGTGTAGGTAGTCTACAGGCTTGGAAAAATCAGTTTGTAAATGAATAGAAAACTGGCTAAAGGACAGAACTCAGAGAGTAGTGGTTAATGATTCTTACTCTGAATGGTCTAAGGTTATCAGTGGTGTACCCCAAGGTTAAGATCCCTTTCACACTGGGGCGGTTTGCAGGCACTATTGCGCTAAAAATAGCGCCTGCAAACCGACCCTAAACAGCGGCTGCTGTTTCTCCAGTGTGAAAGCCCTCAGGCTTTCACACTGGAGCGGTGCGCTAGCAGGACCGCTCCAAAAGTCCTGCTAGCTGCATCTTTGGAGCGGTGTGTTTACCGCTCCTCCACCGCTCCTGCCCATTGAAATCAATGGGACAGCGCGGCTATACCGCCGGCAATGCGCTTCTGCAGAGGCGCTTTGCAGTGGTTTTCAACCCTTTTTCGGCCGCTAGCGGGGGTTACAACCGCACCACAAGCGGCCGAATACCGCCGCAATTCCGACGGTAAAGCGCCGCTAGAAATAGCGGCGCTTTACCGCCACCGCACCTCCCACCGCAGTGTGAAAGGGGCCTTAGTGCTGGGACCCTTACATTTTAATATATTAATAAATGATATAGAGTCTGAGATTAAAACTACCATTTCAGTCTTTGCAGATGACAGCAAGCTATGCAGTGGAATAACGCCTTTACAGCAAATGAGGTTTAATGTAAATAAATGTAAAGTTATGCACTTGGGGCCTAAGAATATGCATGCATCATACATACTAGGGAGAGTACAACTGGGGGAATTAATGGTGGAGAAGGATCTGGGGGTTTTGGTAGATCATAAGCTCAATAATAACGTTTCCAAAGTGAGCAAAATCTTTTCCTGTATTAAGAGAGGTATGGACTCCAGAGAAAGAAATGTAATTTTGCCCCTGTACAAATCATTAGTAAGACCTCATCTGGAATATGCAGTTCAGTTTTGGGCATCAGTTCACAAAAGGGATATCAGGGAACTGTAGAAAGTGCAGAGAAGGGCAACCAAACTGATAAGAGGCATGGAGGAGCTCAGCTATGAGGAACTGAAATTATTCTCTCTTGAGAAGAGGAGATTAAGGGGAGATATGGTCAACATGAACAAATACATAAGTGGTCCATATAGTGAACTTGGTGTTTAAGGTAATCACGGAGGACAAGGGGGCACTCCTTACGATTTTATCTCCAAATATCTGAAGGCTTCTTCACAGTAAGAGCTGTGAAAATGTGGTATAGACTGCCTCAAGAGCTGGTTCTGGCCAGCTCAGTAGATTGCTTTAAAAAAGTTCTGGATTCTTTCCTAAATGTACATAATATAACTGGGTACTGACATAGGTAAAGTTGATCCAGGGAATATCCAATTGCCTCTTGGGAGATCAGGAAGGATTTTTTTCCCCTGCTGGAGCAAATTGGATCATGCTTTGCTGGGGTCTTTTGCCTTCCTCTGGGTCAACTGTGGGTATAGGATTGTAAATAGGCTAAAAACCGCGCTAATGTGTCAGCAAAATAAAACAAAAAAGCAGCAGCTTAAAGTGAGATACACAGCAAATAGATATAAGAGCTAATAGGGTATAGGATTGTGTATATAGGATTGTAAAAAAAATGATTGTTTTTTTTCCCCCCTTTTTATAGGTTGAACTGGATGGACTTGTGTCTTTTTTCAACCTAAATAACTATGTACTATGAACATGAAGATGCTCTGTGTACTGTGATGTACTCAAAGAATATAATTTTGCAGGTAAACCAAAAATCTGACTCTTACAATTTGGCAATTGTTGGTAGTGGGGTGGGAAGTTGACAACTTGTCTGGAGATGTGCTCTAAAGTAGAGTTTCAGGATCCCCCACCAGCTTTCCCCCCTCAGCCAGGAAGAAGCCAGGGACATCCCTGGAGCATCAAGGGCATTAGGTACCATTTGGAATTTTGTTCTAAAACGTAATGTTCTGCTGTAACCATATCACAGCCTTTCTAATGATTTGCAGCAATATATAGTAAGGTTTCACTGAGTACATCAATAAGGAAAGGGTTACTTTCCCTTTAATGGATAAATAGTGAATACATTTTGGCTGAAGGTTAGCACAAGATTTAAAAAAAATATATACCGTATATACTCGAGTATAAGCCTGACCCGAATATAAGCTGAGGCACCTAATTTTACCACAAAAAACTGGGAAAACTTATTGACTCGAGTATAAGCCTAGGGTGTCCATCTGCATGCCTCACTGTGCCTCACTGTGCCCATGTGCTTGCCTCACTGTGTCCATGCCTCACTGTGTCCATGCCTCACTGTGCCCATGCCTCACTGTGCCCATGACTAGACTGACGTTTAACATGGGAGTCTATGGATTCGGCCGGTACCGGGTCCCCAAAGTCACCGGAGAAATGACTGTTTAACATGGGAGTCTATGGAAGGTGTGCCCGGCTTTGAAAAATCGGTGCTCCCCCGCCGTAGGTCCCCCGGACAACAAACTTTGTACACCTATAGAGGAAGAGTGGGGCTATATGTGTGTCAGGTTTGGGGTCCAGGGGACCTACGACCTACGGCCGGCCGGTATCAAGTCCCCAAAGTTCGGGAGATCAGGCGCAAAAAGGTGAGTCGAGTATAAGCCGATGGGGGCATTTTCAGCACAAAAAAATGTGCTGAAAAACTCGGCTTATACTCGAGTATATACGGTAATTTGAAAAGTATGCATATTACAAATATAACAAAATATATTACTGTCACGTCACTGTGTTTGTCTGAAAACTGAAATGACTATTCACACAAAAATTCTGTATAGCAATTGTATCCAGTCCTTGTAGCACATGTGATTGCATAATGTCACCAGCCATACAAGTGGTATAGTTACAAACAGGCCAATTTCACCTTGTAGTGACAGTTACTCTTCCAAAAATATATATATATATTTATATATTAAAAAAGTTATTTACATGTCTTATTGGTTCTGTCAATACAAATCTGATGATTTTATGTGGATGCCAGTGAGCTCATCATTTTACTCATATATCTCAGTCACTCCACTGCTAAGGTCTCTCCAAAAGTCCCCCAGTGCCCACCAGAAAGTCCATCTGGAGTCTACTTTTATATATTAATATGAAGTGCATAAAAAGGGGGCACTGCATGCTGGACATCTATAGATGTGGGACCATAAAAGTGGTCTTTCAGGACATTTCACTGGTCTAATCTAAATGTTCAGTCAGTTTGATTTGATAGATTTGGTCACTCAGCATGTTTGGTGATCCCTTGGTGCTCAGAATTAGAAAGGTCTTCAACACGGAACGATTCAACCCATCAATGACCTGTCTGACAGCTGACGGACACACAGCAATCTCAGTCTCTCCGTTGGCCTAAGTGACATATTAGTCGGAATGGATAACTGGATGGACACTATGATGATGCAATCAGAGGCCATGAGCCAAGGGGAGCACACGAAGGAGGACACAGCTGCTTTCCTCCAGAAGAGATTGGATTTCCTCCATGTTTAGGTCCTTGGCTTGCCTCCGATTTATTTCTAAGATTTCATCTCCCACCTCCAGCACTCCCTGTGGAAATGATGAGGTGAAGGCTCCGCTCAGCTGAACCACGAACAACCCTGACAGGAGGTGAACAAAGAATATTAGGATTGGTCGAATAGCTGTCAAAGACAAGGTCAAGAGGTTAGACACTGAAGTAGAAAGAGAGAGAGGGAGTATGGGAGTGTGCATGAGGACTCTTGTGTGATGTAACCACCTGGGACCCCAGAAAAAAGAGGAGCTCACGTCTAATTAAAAAAACAGATTATGGTTTAAAATAATGAGCTGTTGAAATTACTAAGTACAACCAATTAACACTTTTACACAGTAATGATTAAGCACAAGATGTTTGCGTGAAACGCGTCTACGTGACCTCGTGTTGGTGTCTTTGGTGTTATCACTTTGAACAATAAAAGGCAATCGGAATTCCTGGATGTGCAGCCATTTCTTTTCTTACAACACTTTTACATAACTTTCTTTACATTGAAAAAAAAACAAAAAGGTGTTCAGTATCCATTCTTCCCATGATACCATTTCTATTTATAAGACCGCTAACTTACTGTAAACCATAACAGCGGAACCTTCTATTGCATTCTGGGAGTAGATCTTTTTTCCTAGATCAGGTGACATGCATTGCTAACAAGGGTTGCCACATCCTTTGTTTTTAATATCGGCACACAGAGGGGATTTATCTACTGCACAATATCTATGGACCGAGAGGATTGCTATGTATACTGTGATTGTAGATGTAAGTATTGTCTTACAGCAGAAATAGGTTCAAGTTCTGCTAACTGTGAGTTCATAGGTTACATGATCGAGCCACTCCCACTAGCTCCTGAAGAAATCCTATTGGAGAAAATGCATAGAATGTGGCAACTGACACAGTCACATGGTTTGGGTGATGACATCACACATGGCAACACACAGATACTCCCCCGTGTGAGCAGCCTGTGTGTGAGTAGCTGTTGGATGCACGCCTGATACTCTGGTGCTGCTAGAGCACAGTTCCATGTGAGCTTTGCCATTGGTTTGATTTGTTTAATACATTTTCAGGTTTACATTATGATGGCACTTTCCTTGTGTTGGCTGACCAGTAAGACCAGAAGAAGTAGAAACTTCATATAATGGGCATATTTAGTGGTGTGTTAATGTTTTTTGTATTTACAGTTAGTGTGATTCTATCACTGGCATAGCTGCTGTTATAAAGGGGTGATTCAGTGGCAAGTGCGGATCTCTTGAAACATAACTGTGACCCAGCTCTGGACCTTCAAATATACAGTTGTGCAGAGGCGGCTCTCTAATTAGGCAAATTAGGCGATCGCCTAAGGCCTCACACTCACAGGGGCCTCGCGGTCGCCTAATTTGCCTGTGATCAGTACTAATGTCGGCGCCATCGGATCTGTATCACCCCTCTCTCTTTATCACCTCCCACTCTCTCCCCCCTCTTGCATTGGCTGAATATGTCTGATGGGTGAGGAGGGTGCCCTGGAAGTGGTGCTGATCACCTGTGCGCTAGATCCGTGCATTTTCTGCAGCCATCTTTCTTGCTTGAATTATTTTTCCCCATTATGGGCGTGAGTGGGGCCTCATGTCTAAGTTTTGCCTAAGGCCTCACAAAGCCTAGAGCCGCCTCTGCAGTTGTGCTCATAAGTTTACATACCCTGGCAGAATTTAGGATTTCTTGACCATTTTTCAGAGAATATGAATGATAACACAACAACTTTTCTTTCACTCATGGTTAGTGTTTGGCTGAGGCCATTTATTATCAATCAACTGTGTTTACTCTTTTTAAATCATAATGGCAACAGAAACTACCCAAATGACCCTGATCAAAAGTTTACATACCCCAGTACTTAGTACCGTGTATTGCCCCCTTTAACATCAATGACAGATTGAAGTCTTTTGTGGTATTTGTGGATGAGGCTCTTTATCTTCTCAGACTGTAAAGCTGCCCATTCCTCTTGGCAAAAAGCCTCCAGTTCCTGTAAATTCTTGGGCTGTCTTGCATGAACGGCACGTTTTGAGATCTCCCCAGAGTGGCTCAATGATATTGAGTTCAGGAGACTGAGATAGCCACTCCAGAACCTTCACTTTATTCTGCTGTAGCCAATGACAGGTCGACTTGGCCTTGTGTTTTAGATCATTGTCATGTTGGAATGTCCAAGTACGTCCCATGTGCAGCTTCCTGGCTGATGAATGCAAATGTTCCTCCAGTATTTTTTGATAATATACTGCATTCATCTTGCTATCAATTTTGACCAAATTTCCTGTGCCTTTGTAGCTCACACACCCCCAAACTTGTAAACTTATGAGCACAACTGTAAATATATTCTAACAAGCAATCGTTTAATCAAATTTAAACTTTATTTACTGCTTTTTCCAAGTATGAGGTCCTACTCAAAAATCCATAGAAACTATAAATTTGTAGAGTGCATGTCTAGCTGGGAAGATATTTGACAATCGTGGAAGATTTACCGCGCTGGATTGGGGACAAGTGACTACAAGGATGAGGACAGAGCGTGCAGTAATATGTGTTACTACTCCAAAGGTGTCCTCACTGACTTCTACAACTGCAGCCACTGTGGAGTAATTCATCGTCAAAATTTGCAGTTGAAGCTATTAGTTGTACATTTGCTTTCTATTACATAGTTACATAGTAGGTGAGGTTGAAAAAAGACACAAGTCATGTGACAACCTATGTGTGTGATTATGTGTCAGTATTACATTGTATATCCCTCTATGTTGTGGTGCTTATCTAATAGTTTTTTGAAACTATCAATGCTCCCCGCTGAAACCACCGTCTGTGGAAGGGAATTCCACATCCTTTCCACTCTTACAGAAAATAACCCTTTTAATTTAGAAGTTTAATAGTTACATAGTAGGTGTCGGCTGGTAGCTTATCTCTCCCCTGCCAGACTTCTGATCTCACACAGAACAGGTGCACTAGACAGGGAGAGAGAAAAAACTGCTGAGACCCAACTTGAATGACCCTCACTACTTCTTTTGTGAAGTTTAGGCCCCTTTCACATAAGCATTCTGACCAGGACCACCTGTATGTTTTTCAGGCAGACCTGATCAAAAGCTCAATGCAGCTCAGTAGACAACCACCTACACCACCTACCTCCCAGTCCGTCAAGGAAAAAAACAAACAAAAAAAACACGGAAAAGAACTGCGTCCTTTTCCCGTTTTTGCAGACCTAAAAGAGAGGGATCAAAGGTAGCCTACTGTAAACGGACAGTGGAGTCAGTTTACATCAGGCTGCCCAAAAAGCTGTAATGGGTCTGCTTGCCACAAAACACTGACATCTATCTCATTCAGCTCCGATTCAGCAGGAAATCTGCTCACAGATCCCCTACTGAATGGAGTGGACTCCATTCTATGTGAGCCGCAGGTTGCATTTACACATGATAGGGGATGGGATTTCCCCGATTTCAAATGGCTGCAAAACGCGGACCGTGTTTGTGATGCCATTATTTCGAATGGCACCCCAATCGTGCATCAATTGTCACGTGGTAAATCACGCTGCAATTGCAGCAACGCTGTCGCACAAAAGAAATTCATGTTCTTTTTTATACAACAAGTGTTGCGCGTTGCAGTGCGATTTACCGCGCGGTAGTCGCAGCAAAATCTGGCGCAATTGTGGTGCCATTAGAAGTAATGGCAGCGCAAATGCGTCCTGCATTTTGCAGCCATTTAAAAATCGTGGGATTGAATCGCAGCCATTCCGCCCGTGATCATGTGTGAATGAAGCTTACTGCACAATGTCTGCAGCTGCAGGAATTAGTGAGAACTTGTTTTAACCCTTTCGCTGCCACCAATGTAAGCCTTATATTGAAGTCGGCAGCAGGGGGGATTGGGGTTACACACGCTGCCAGCAGATGGGAATGCATGTAAATCTGACAAGCTTTAGGATGGAGTTGATCTGGTTGCTTTTCATTGAACCCCCGAAAGTAACTCCTGCCCATGACCCCTGCCATGTCACACGTCACTGGGTAGATAGGAGGGAGACCAGTTGCTAGTGTTGCCATCTTGGATATGCAGCAGTCCCAGCAGACTCAGAGCTTTCGATTCAACTTTGCTTCTCTCTCAGCAGACATATAAAAGGTAATGTAGGGAGGTGAGAGAAGGGGAGTTACAGCTGGGCCACCAGAGACAATAATTATACACTCCCAGAAGAGGAATGGGCAATGAAGTAAAAACAAGGATTGGGGTGTGCTTGCAAATTGACTTCTGGGATAGTCATATGTTGCAAGTGAATAAAAAATATGTAAAGAAAACATAGTTACATAGTTAGTCAGGTTGAAAAAAGACACAAGTCCATCCAGTTCAACCATAAAAAAATAAAATAAAAATAAAATTAAATAAAATTAAATAAAAAATATCGTACAATCCCATATACCCAATTCTATACCCACAGTTGATCCAGAGGAAGGCAAAAAACCCCAGCAGAGCATGCTCCAATTTGCTACAGCAGGGGAAAAAATTCCTTCCTGATCCCCCGAGAGGCAATCGGATATTCCCCGGATCAACTTTACCTATAAATGTCAGTATATTGCAGGTAAGTGGTTCAATGCATTAAGGTAAAAACTTTGTGTGCAGCACCCCCCAGCCCCCCTTTACTTACCTGAGCCTGTTGTTGATCCAGCAGGGTGCACAAAAGCAGCATTGCTGCTCTCTCTCTCCTCACTGGTTCAAAGGCAGTAGTGGGAGCTATTGGCTCCTGCTGCTGTCAATCAAAGACTGAGGAGAGAGTAGGGGGCGGGGCCAAACCACACTGTGTGTGTGTCAAAGGACGCATGGCTCAGGGGCAATCTTGCATGAGTGCCTCATAGCAAGCAGCAGGGGTTGGATCCAGCACCAGTGGGGTACCAGAGAAAAGGAGGATCTGGGCTGCTCTGTGCGAAACCATTGCACAGATCAGGTAAGTATGGCATGTTTGTCATTTAAATTTTTATTTTATTTTACAATCACTTTAATATACTCAATTTTATTTTGATTGTACCTTTAATGTGATGGGGTCTCTTTAATTAGGAATCAACCCCAGGATCCTGCCACTGCTAAGCCAGAGTGTAAACCACCAGAGTGTAAACCAATGTTTCTCAACTCCAGTCCTCAAGGCGCCCCAACAGGTCATGTTTTCAGGATTTTCCTCAGATGAAATGGCTGTGGTAATTACTAAGGCAGTGAAACTGATCAAATCACATGTGCAAAATAATGGAAAACCTGAAAACATGACCTGTTGGGGCACCTTGAGGACTGGAGTTGAGAAACACTGGTGTAAACCACAACCCTAAACGTAAAATATACCTCGCCATTAGGGTTGCCACCGCATCCCTTTAAACCCGAACACATGTTCTGAGGCTAATTTAATGCAGATAAGGCACCAAGTGAGTTTAATTACCACCTTAATCAGCCACAGAACCTGTGTAATTAATATGTGTTCGGTTTTAAAGGGATGAGGTGGCAACCCTACTCGCCATGCTGAATGATAAATAAGCATGGCATCACAAAAAAAAAAAAAACATTGAGGCTGGGTTCACACTTATGTGAATTGGATGGGGTTTCACCCCATCCAATTTGCATGACAGGAGATTGTGACCGCCTCTCAATGGAGCCGGTTCACACACCTCTGGGGTGGCTGCAGAGGAGTCCTGTGCGTCTTTGGCTCCATTTCAGGTCTAAACTCAGGCAAAAATTCAGGCCTGATTCATCCCTGAAACAGAGAACAGGGACGCACCGGACCCCTGCTGTCAGCCGCATCCGTTTTTAAGTGTGAACCCAGCCTAATACCCGTGTCTCTTTTGCTTGCAATGAGAGAAAGTAGCTAACATGCAAATCAGCATCTCTCTGAAAGCAGCACACTCGGTCCGTATGTCTGTGCCCACCAACCCCCTCTGCTACACTGTGCTGAATGACAGCACTGCTTATGTAAGGGAAAACGGGGGGGAGCTCCACTCACCTTGGGAGCTGATCTCATTTCCAGGGTTAGTTCTATTTAGCAAAGACATACAGAGGAGGAGGCGTAACCATACACACCGACAAAAATTCAATTTTTAGAAAATATATTTTTCTGTTGGAGACATGAGGACAGCATATTAAGTGTGCTTTTTCGGGTTATCTGAAATGATAATGGATTTAGGTTTGTGTGGTCACTGTGAAAAAAAAACTGAACTTACTTCTTCTTTAATGATCTGGAAAATTACAGAGAATACAACAGAAAGGGAATGGTTGGTGACAGTGAAATACTTTGTGGCCCAATTTGGCTTATTTGGATGACTTTTTCTATTTAGTTCCTGATTCCCAAGATAGGCACAATTAGTGGTTTTATTCTTATATCGGTTGTTATTGTAGCCTTTTTTTCAAGCTTCAACTGGGAATCTTTGTCTGCAGTCAACGGCACAGCCTGGCTTTAGGTATTTCAGCCAAAGACAAAGGAAGGTTGTATACAATTCAACATCCTTGAGTGCCACTGACTACTTTGTAGCAAGCAGTAGAGTATTATGCAAATTAAAACCCACCCCATGTGAAAGGTGTAGTAAAAGTGGAGTTCCACTCACAAAAAAACCTAAAAAAATTTGAAAAAAAAAATTGAATTTTATTTTTTTATACTCACCCGAAATACCCGTTGCTATGTGGAAGTCTGTAATCTGCCTCTTCCGTAACTGTGGTCTGTTTTCTTCCCCGTCCTCTTCTAGTGAATGGGGCGTGCTGCTTTCTGGGAACTGTGTAATCCCAAAGTGCAGCCGCCCATTCACTAGTCGGCGCGAGACTCGCACATGCGCAGTAGGAAATGGGCAGTGAAGCCGTAAGGCGCGGGACCTGCACCGATCGAGGGATCGGCATCGAGGGAGCCATCAGCGTGGGAGAGTAGGACAGGTAAGTGTCCTGATTAAAAGTCAGCAGCTACAGTGTTAGTAGCTGCTGACTTTAAAAAAAAAAAAAATTGTGGGTGGAGCTCCGCTTTAAGTAGTTATGTTGTGGTGTGAAGAGCCTGGTTTCCACCATCATTGTTTTGATAACATAACTGAGACAAAGATGATAAAAACGGCCCGACTTCCTGATCTTCTGGTCATGTGATGTTAGATTTTGATATAAGCAATCTTCCCCCTCCCCAGCCAATCCGCAGAACAGATCTTTGTATGACTGCAGTCTCATGACCAGGAAGCGATATCTCTATGTATTGTGAGCTTAAAGGCTAAGTTCCCTTTTTTGTTTAAAACAAATAATAAATGCACATATTGTTGCAGGTAAAAAAAAAATGATTTTTTTTGTAAACGAGCCTCCAGAGCATTGCACCCATAATTATCAGATTGCATGTGCAATGTTAGTCTCCTGCAGACACTGTCTACAGCTTTCTGCCCATTCCTATGTACGGGCTTTCTGTTTAAAAGCTGTAGGAAGTGTCAATGAATAAGAGAGAGGTCACCAGCACCCTCGTGGTTCATTGAGAACTACAAGCCATCTGCCATGGTGGTAGATGGGACTTGTAGTTCATTCATTCACAGATTCTTGTGAATGAATGACGCAGCTGTTTGGCAAGAGCCTCACTCACCCGAGCTCATTTAAAATTGTGACAGCAAGTGCAGGGAGAAGAAACCCCATCCGCTGTCATGGTGGGGGGGTAAATCAGGGTGGGGTTGCCACCTTATCCCTTTAAAACTGAACACATATTAATTACACAGGTTCTGGGGCTAATTGAATGCAGGTAAGGCACTAAGTGAATTTAATTACCACCTTAATCAGCCACAGAACCTGTTTAATTAATATGTGTTCACTTTTAAAGAGATGATGTGGTAACCCTAAGGCTCCATGTACACAGAAGCTCAAAAACTGTCGTTTTTAACCACTTGAGCACTGGGCACTTAAACCCCCTTAATAACCAGACCAATTTTCAGCTTTCGGTGCGCTCACATTTTGAATGACAATTACTCAGTCATACAACACTGTAACCATATGAATTTTTTGTCCTTTTTTTCACACAAATAGAGCTTTCTTTTGGTGGTATTTAATGACTGTTGGGTTTTTTATTTTTTGCGCTATAAGAGAAAAAAGACTGAAAATTCTGTAAAAAAATGATTTTTTTTTTCGTTTCTGTTATAAAATTTAGCAAATTAGTATTTTTTCTTCATAAATTTTGGCCAAAATTTATACTGCTACATATCTTTGGTAAAAATAAGTACAAATTAGTGGATATTATTTGGTCTTTGTGAAAGTTATAGAGTCCACACGCTATGGTGCCAATCTCTGAAAATTGATCACACCTGAAGTACTGACGGCCTATCTCATTTCTTGAGACCCTAACATGCCAGAAAAGTACAAATACCCCCCAAATGACCCCTTTTTGGAAAGAAGACAAAGGTATTCAGAAAGAGGCATTGTGAGTTTTTTGAAGTTGTCATTTTTTCCCACAATTCTTTGCAAAATCAAGATTTTTTTTTTTCTCTTTTTTTTTTCTTTCCCACAAAATTGTCATATTAGCAGGTTATTTCTCACACCCAGCATATGCATACCACAAATTACACCCCAAAACACATTCTGCTATTCCTCCCGAGTATGGCGATACCACATGTGTGAGACTTTTACACAGCGTGGCCACATACAGAGGCCCAACATGCAGGGAGCACCTTCAGGCGTTCTGGAGCACCCAGGCCAATTCTGACATTTCTCTCCTACATGTAAAAATCATCATTTGTTTGCTAGAAAATTACATAGAACCCCAAAACATTATATATGTTTTTTTAGCAAAGACCTTAGAGAATATAATGGTGGTTGTTGCAACTTTTTATCTCGCACGATATTTGCGCAGCAATTTTTTTAACGCGTTTTTTACGGAAAAAAAATGTTTTGTGCTTAAAAAAACAAAAAAAACAGTAAAGTTAGCCCAATGTTTTTGCATAATGTGAAAGATGAAGTTACGCCGAGTAAATAGATACCTAACATGTCACCCTTAAAAATTGCACACACTCGTGGAATGGCGCCAAACTTCGCTACTTAAAAATTCCCATAGGCGACGCTTTAAATATTTTTACTGGTTACATGTTTTGAGTTACAGAGGAGGTCTAGGGTCAGAATTATTGCTCTCGCTCTTACGTTCGCAGAGATACCTCACATGTGTGGTTTGAAAACCGTTTTCATATGTGGGCGGGACTTACGTATGCGTTAGCTTCTGTATGCGAGCTCACGGGGACAGGGGCGCTTTAAAAATATATATATTTTTTTATTGTTCATTTTACTTTATTTATTTTAGTTTGACATGTTTTTCCGCCCCCAAATTTTTTTTGATCACTTTTATACCTATTACAAGGAATGTAAACATCCCTTGTAATAGGAATATGGCATGACAGGTCCTCTTTACAGTGAGATATGTGGTCAATAAGACCCCACATCTCACCTCTAGGCTGGGAAGCCTGAAAAAAAAACAAAAAAAAAAACAACAATCCTGGCTTTGATCGTAGCGGTGAGTCGGTAGAAGCACCGGAGGGCGGCGGGGGGACGGGACATCCCCTCTCGCCTCCCGTAAGAATGATCAAGCGGTGGAACAGCCGCTATGATTGTTCTTATGGTGTAGGGAATCGCCGGCTGAAAAAGCTAATATCTGAATGATGCCTGTAGCTGCACCCATCATTCAGGTATCCCCGCACAAAGTCAAGGACGTCATATGACGGCCGGCGGGCGGGAAGTGGTTATTGCAGAGTATTGCCAGGCATTGTGGAGTATTGCCGGGCATTGCGGAGTATTGCCGGGCATTGCAGAGTATTGCCGGGCATTGCAGAGTATTGCCGGGCATTGCAGAGTATTGCCGGGCATTGCGGAGTATTGCCGGGCATTGCGGAGTATTGCCGGGCATTGCGGAGTATGGCTGGGTATTGCGGAGTATGGCTGGGTATTGCGGAGTATGGCAGGGTATTGCGGAGTATGGCAGGGTATTGCGGAGTATGGCAGGGTATTGCGGAGTATGGCAGGGTATTGCGGAGTATGGCAGGGTATTGCGGAGTATGGCAGGGTATTGCGCAGGGTATTGCAGAGTATTGCGCAGGGTATTGCAGAGTATTGCGCAGGGTATTGCAGAGTATTGCGCAGGGTATTGCAGAGTATTGCGCAGGGTATTGCAGGGTATTGCGCAGGGTATTGCGCAGGGTATTGCGCAGGGTATTGCGCAGGGTATTGCGCAGGGTATTGCAGAGTATTTTGCAGGGTATTGTGCAGGGTATTGCAGAGTATTGTGCAGGGTATTGCAGAGTATTGCGCAGGGTATTGCGCAGGGTATTGCAGAGTATTGCGCAGGGTATTGCAGAGTATTGCGCAGGGTATTGCAGAGTATTGCGCAGGGTATTGCAGAGTATTGCGCAGGGCATTGCAGGGCATTGCAGAGTATTGCGCAGGGTATTGCAGAGTATTGCGCAGGGTATTGCAGAGTATTGCGCAGGGCATTGCAGAGTATATTGCAGAGTATTGCGCAGGGTATTGCGCAGAGTATTTTGCAGAGTATTGCGCAGGGTATTGCAGAGTATTGCGCAGGGTATTGCAGAGTATTGCACCAGGGTATTGCAGAGTATTGCACCAGGGTATTGCAGAGTATTTTGCAGAGTATTGTGCAGGGTATTTTGCAGAGTATTGGCAGGGTATTGCACCAGGGATGGCTGAGCAGGGATGGATGGATGGCTGGATCTGTGACTGCAATTGTCACAGATCCAGCCCACAGCGCTGCTGCCTTGATCTGCTCCCTCCCCTCTCCTCTCACACTGTACCGATCGGTACAGAGAGGGGAGAGAGGAACCGGCGTCATCACATGACGCCGGTCTGTTTACAAGTGATTGCTCCGTCATTTGACGGAGCGATCACGTGGTAAACGGCCGCTATCAGCGGCGATTTACCGCGATTCGTGATGCTCCGGGTCCTCTGGACCCGGCGGTCACGGAGTTTCCCGTGTGCGCGCCCCAGGGGGCGCGCGGGAGCACGATTCTGGGAGGACGTTATATAACGTCCTCCCAGAGTTAAGCAACCACCTTGTCGACGTTATTTGTCGGCAGGTGGTTGTTAAGTGGTTAAAGCAGCAGAAAAAGCTAGCTTTTATCAGCGTTTTTTTACTAGCGTTTATTAGCGTTTTTCAGTGTAGCGTTTTTTAACTTTTTTTTTTTTTTCAATGGATCAAAAAACACTAAAAAACGACCAGCGTTTTTGAGCGTTTATGAGCGTTTTTCTGCGTTTTTCCTGCCGAAAAACTGCACTTTGAACGCAAATTTCTTGCGTTCAGAAAAAAAAACCATTAACTCCACTGCTCATTAAAGCTAAAAAACGTTATGTGTACATGAACACATAGGCTAACATAGAGTGCAGTTAATGGGCTTTTTAAAAAAACGCCAAAACGCCAATAAACTGCAGTTTATCAGCTTCTGTGTACATGGAGCCTAAATCGATGGCTGCAGTCAGATGCTGTGTAGTAACATGTTACATCCTAAATACGGGTGTAACATATTACTAAAGGTGAACTTATTTTTTTAATCTAATATCACATCTCCAGAATACACTCTGTTTTAGTCCAGATATGAATCTGACAGAGACATTGCTGTCTGATTGAAATGGTTTGCACTGCCTGCAGTGTATTGTCAATGCAGGCTCAAATTAACAATGATATTAGCATATTGCAGTTAATTGCCCAATTGAAGTCTCAAACTTTTTTCTTTATGGTCTGTACTGCTCTGCGCTCTGATTTGTAAATTTTTGCTTGAAGATGCCTTAAACTGCGTTTTACTTTTAGTGGAGATGCACTTCCTGACCTCCCACTACACTGCTTTACAGTGCCTTGAAAAAGGATTCATAACCCTTGAAAGTTTCCACATTTTGTCATGTTAGAGCCAAAAACGTAAATGTATTTTATTGGGATTTTATGTGATAGACCAGCACAAAGAGGCAAATAATTGTGAAGTGGAAGGAAAATGATAAATGGGTTTCAATTTTCTTTACAAATAATTATGTGAAAAGTGTGGGGTGCATTTGTATTCAGCCCCCCTTTACTCTAATGCCCCTAACTAAAATCTAGTGGAACCAATTGCCTTCAGAAGTCACCTAACTAGTAAATAGAGTCCACCTGTGTGTAATTTAATCTCAGTATAAATACAGCTGTTCTGTGAAGCCCTCAGAGGTTTGTTAGAGAACCTTAGTTAACATAAAGCATCATGAAAGCCAAGGAACACACCAGACAGGTCAGGGATAAAGTTGTGGAGAAGTTTAAAGCAGAGTTAGGTTATAAAAAAATATCCCAAGCTTTGAACATCTCATGGAGCACTGTTCAATCCATCACCTGAAAACGGAAAGAGTATGGCACAACTGCAAACCTACCAAGACATGGCCTGACAGGCCGGGCAAGGAGAGCATTAAACAGAGAAGCAGCCAAGAGGCCCATGGTAACTCTGAAGGAGCTGCAGAGAGCCGCAGCTCAGGTGGGAGAATCTGTCCACAGGACAACTATTAGTTGTGCACTCCACAAATCTGTCTTTATGGAAAAGTGGCAAGAAGAAAGACACTGTTGAAAGAGCCATAGTAAGTCCCGTTTGCAGTTTGTGAGAAGCCCTGCGGGGGACACAGCAAACATGTGTAAGAAGTTGATCTGGTCAGCTGAGACCAAAATGTAACTTTTTGGCCTAAAAAGCAAAACGCTATGTGTGGCAGAAAACGAACACTGCACTTTACCCTGAACACACCATCCCCACCGTGAAACATGGTGGTGGCAGCATCATGTTGTGGGGATGCTTTTCTTCAGCAAGGACAGGGAAGCTGGTTAGAGTTGATGGGAAGATGGATAGAGCCAAATACAGGGCAATCTTAGAAAAAAACCTGTTAGAGTCTGCAAAAGACTTGAGACTGGGGCAGAGGTTCACCTTCCAACAGGACAATGACCCTAAACATACAGCCAGAGCTACCATGGAATGATTTAGATCAGAGGTAGAGATAAACATGGACAACATGGTAAGGATCAAAAATCACTGGGGTGCAGTGTCTTTTTAAAAAATAAAGAGTTAACTAGCAAGCCCCCGATAAAAAGTAAGGACGAGGACGGTACAGAGAACACATTGAAAATATAATAAAACGAATGTCACTGTAAAATTATAAACTTAGCCTACCCTAAAAGTTAGTTTCAGCCAGTGGTGGAACTACCAGGGTTGCAATAGTCGCACTTTCGACTGGGCCCTGGCATTCGGCCACTGTCGGGGGCCCCAGCGGGATTGCAAGGCACACAGCTCTGAGCGGAGAGCATATTTCATACAGCTCAGAGCTGACAGTTCTCCCTGTTCCCCCCTTCCTCCCTCCCTCCTCTCTCGCACGGGATGAAACAGCCGATCTGCCCTCTCTCCTGCCACTTCTCTCTCACCATAGATAGATTCATGCATTGCTGCCACCCCCTATTCAGGTGCCCGACCCCTTTCGGGCGACGGGCACCTGAATTACAGCGGCGGGGTATTTTTTGGAAGCACCTTATTAGAGCCATAGGCTCTAATAGGCGTATAAAAAGGTGAACAGTGGGCGCTCGCTGTTCACTCAGCGCTGTGTTAGGAAAGCGAATATTCATTTGCTTTCCTAACACTGTACCTCCTCTCAACCAATCAGGTGCTCGGGTCTGTTACCTTTCACCTGATTGGCTGAAACGCCGGCGCCCAATCATAGCAGTGGATGGGAAGAGAGAACAGGAGAAGACATTGAGGAGCGTGGAGGACACCGCCGTGACCCGCTGCACCCCCGAGACAGGTAAGTGCCAGGCGGGCAATGCACACTGGCAGCATTTGATGGGGCACAGTAGCGGCAATTGATGGGCACAGTAGCGGCAATTGATGAGCACGCTGGCAGCATTTGATGGGGCACAGTAGCGGATATTGATAGGCACACTGGCAGCATTTTATGGGGCACAGTAGCGGCAATTGATGGGCACACTGGCAGCAAGTGATGGGCACACTGGCGGCAATTGATGGGCACACTGGCGGCAATTGATGGGCACACTGGCAGCAATTGATGGACACAGTGTCAGCAATTGATGGGCACAGTAGCGTCAATTGATTTCACATTGGCTGCGTTTGATGTGCACAGTGGCTGCGCTTGATGAGCACAGTGGCGGCAATTGATGGCACAGTAGCTGCGTTTGATGGGCACAGTGGCTGTGTTTGATGGGCACAGTGGCTGCGTTTGATGGGCACAGTGGCGGCAATTGATGGGCACAGTAGCTGCGTTTGATGGGCACAGTGGCTGCAATTGATGTTTTTTTTTTTTTCAGTTTGTTTGCACCCCCACCCAAAAATTTTGAGCACCACCCGCCACTGGTGGGGGATCCTTTTATATAGTATGACGTGTATCTCTGTACAGCCATGGATCATGTAACAGAATGTAGTGCTTTTCTCTTTATGTCAGCACGGCTTATCCTGCTCATACCCATACCCTGCTCTGCTCCGGCATTATCGGTTGTCATAAAAAAGTACAGACTTCACGTTTAACAGCTATTTCATTCAAGTGTTCTTTCCAATACCAGCCTTACATAGACTTTTGTACTAACAAACATGTATTCATTAAATGCCAAGAATGTATCTTGTCCCTAGCAAGAAAGATAAAAAGTTTGGAGTTTGTATCCTCTTATGAATACAACATTGCGTGTATGATTTGATTCTCAGAACACCTAAGCAGCAGTAGCCTGATAAAAGCTCTAAACATATTCTTCTTAACACAATGGACAATACAACTAATAGACTGTTACAAGTAGCGTACACAGGTGCAAACTACAGTGCGGTTGGGGGAGAGGAGGGTGTTTGAATTATCTGATGTGCGGCTGCTGATTTTTTTTTTTATCTGGAAAATATGGTCAGATTTGTTGCATTGGTTAGTATCTGATATAAGGGCAATATATCAATGTTTTATATTCATTACAATTTCTGCTTAAGGTTTGCATCTTATGACATTAGCCAGCATTTAGCTGTGATATTAAGGGGGTAAATACAGTGGGGCAAATAAGTATTTACCGTAGTCAGCCACCAATTGTACAAGTTCTCCCACTTAAAAAGATGAGAGGCCTGTAATTGTCATCATAGGTATACCTCAACTATGAGAGACAAAATGTGGAAACAAATCCAGACAATCACATTGTCTGATTTAGAAAGAATTTATTTGCAAATTATGGTGGAAAATAAGTATTTGGTCAATATCAAAAGTTCATCTCAATACTTTGTTATATATCCTTTGTTGGCAATGACAGAGGTCAAACGTTTTCTGTAAGTCTTCACAAGGTTGTCACACACTGTTGCTGGTATGTTGGCCCATTCCTCCATGCAGATCTCCTCTAGAGCAGTGATGTTTTGGGGCTGTCGCTGGGCAACACGGACTTTCAACTCCCTCCAAAGGTTTTCTATGGGGTTGAGATCTGGAGACTGGCTAGGCCACTCCAGGACCTTGAAATGCTTCTTACGAAGCCACTCCTTCGTTGCCCGGGCGGTGTGTTTGGGATCATTGTCATGCTAAAAGACCCAGCCATGTTTCATCTTCAATGCCCTTGCTGATGGGAGGAGGTTTGCACTCAAAATCTCACGATACATGGCCCCATTCATTCTTTCATGTACACGGATCAGTCGTTCTGTTCCCTTTGCAGAGAAATAGCCCCAAAGCATGATGTTGCCACCCCCATGCTTCACAGTAGGTATGTGTTATTTGGTTGCAACTCAGCATTCTCTCTCCTCCAAACACGACGAGTTGTGTTTCTACCAAACAGTTCTACTTTGGTTTCATCTGACCATATGACATTCTCCCAATCCTCTTCTGGATCATCCAAATGCTCTCTAGTAAACCTCAGACGGACCCGGACATGTACTGGCTTAAGCAGGGGAACACGTCTGGCACTGCAGGATCTGAGTCCCTGGCAGCGTAGTGTGTTACTGATGGTAGCCTTTGTTACGTTGGTCCCAGCTCTCTGCAGGTCATTCACTAGGTCCCCCCGTGTGGTTCTGGGATTTTTGCTCACCGTTCTTGTGATCATTTTGACCCCACAGGGTGAGATCTTGCGTGGAGCCCCAGATCGAGGGAGATTATCAGTGGTCTTGCATGTCTTCCATTTTCTAATTATTGCTCCCACAGTTGATTTCTTCACACCAAGCTGTTTGCGTATTGCAGATTCAGTCTTCCCAGCCTGGTGCAGGTCTACAGTTTTGTTTCTGGTGTCCTTCAACAGCTCTTTGGTCTTCACCATAGTGGAGTTTGGAGTGTGACTGTTTGAGGTTGTGGACAGGTGTCTTTTATACTGATAACAAGTTCAAACAGGTGCTATTAATACAGGTAATGAGTGCAGGACAGAGGAGCCTCTTAAAGAAGAAGATACAGGTCTGTGAGAGACAGAAATCTTGCTTGTTTGTAGGTGACCAAATACTTCTTTTCCACCATAATTACCAGCAACAGTGTGTGACAACCTTGTGAAGACTTACAGAAAACGTTTGACCTCTGTCATTGCCAACAAAGAATATATAACAAAGTATTGAGATGAACTTTTGATATTGACCAAATACTTATTTTCCACCATAATTTGCAAAAAAAAATATTTCCAAATCAGACAATCTGATTGTCTGGATTTGTTTCCACATTTTGTCTCTCATAGTTGAGGTATACCTATGATGACAATTACAGGCCTCTCTCATCTTTTTAAGTGGGAGAACTTGCACAATTGGTGGCTGACTAAATACTTTTTTGCCCCACTGTATATGGACCCAGAACACAGAGCACGCTAAGGGACCCAGAATCTTGTTTTGTGGAACTGTTGGATGATGGTTGGCTGAGCACAAGCTACACTCTCGGAGCAAAGCCTGTTAAGTCACAGGGACCACTGATGGCATCCCATGGTAGTGGCTGCTTGCATATATGATGGCTGCTGCTGTGAACATTGTGGGTACCAAGTTGGTGCAGGGAGCCTGATCAACAGGCGGCACCTGAAGTGTAAAGAAGCAGGTTATTATGCTCCAAGGTTCGAGAGAAAACTAGGGGTACAGAAAGCCTGGCACTGATCATTTGGTGGGGGCAGCAGAGCTGGAGGAGAAGTGGGCAAGACTGCCAGATGATAGGCAGGAGCAGCATCCTCCTCCCTGAATAAATATTTGTCTGTTTTCCTTTTAGGATGATTTCATCATGGTAGGAACCTGTTTGGTGGATCGAGGCACTTCAAGAGGTGGATTCAGTACTCTCTCCATGCTGTAAGTGGGAATGAGCCATGGCTGTGTGGTGGAGTTATATTACCACAGCAGTGAAGTGGAGGCAGAGATGGCACACGGCTTGCACATTCGGCCAGCAGTTCACAGTGACATTAAGATTTGACAGTCTTCATCAAACTCTAATATAGGTCTCCTATTGCATCTCAGCATCTCATTGTAATTCAAATAACATCCACTGCTCAAGCCCTGAGAAAGGGAGAGGTCTTTCTCCTGAAACATGTTGGCTGTATTTGATGCTCTTAACCAATGAACGTTTCAAAAAGACTGAGTGATATGGATTTTGCTACCCATCCTAGAGTTTGCCATCTGCTGAGTGCTTTTTGAGAGGCAGCAGCCCAGAACCAGAACAAGGTCCACCTAAACTTTACCTTTGTTACGGATCAGCACCTTTTGAAGGAAGACACAAATTACATTAAAGGAAGACATACTTCATTGTAGATCTATCAGAACTAAGTCTTACTTCTATGGGTCCATTGCTTCTACACACACATCAGACAAGTCTAAAAAAACAAGGTGCATTTTTAACCTACCCACATGCTGCTGATGGAAAGTGAGCTCAGGTGCATGATGGGACCCAAGCGGGCCAGGAATATGTTTTAGGGGACATTGGAGCTGGGCGCATACAAACCTTGGAAGAGTCAGAGGGGGCCTAACTGAGTTCTAATTAGGTGGCGGTTGAGGTCTGCAGTATGACTACATATTGTTCTTTAAATGTGAACTTAATTTAATAAATACCCAGAATTTATGCCATAAAGTCATTGTTCTTAATTACTGAGGCACCAGCTGAGGAAAAGGAGAGGAATGGGGCCATCCAGGCTTTAGATCAGTGGTGCAGGCAGCAGGAGAGTTTAGTATAAAGGGCCAGTTTAGATGCGTTGTATGCACGTTACCTTTTACATACATTTTAGGTATTTTTACGTGAGTTACAAATTACGTTATGACAAAAGCCCCATCAATGATTTTGCAAGCAGGATTTCTATACAGCTCCCGAAACCCACTGATGTGTTTGGTTTGTGGCTGATTACAGGTACCACTCAGAAATATGTTCCAAGTGCACACTGCCCCCCTTTCGAGGTAAAAGTGTATTCAGGTTTACTGTATCTCTTATATAAACAGATGAAGTCAATTATAGCCATCTTTCTAGTAATGGAGATTCAGGAGATCCTACACATTGATCTGCTAATAGATGCTTTAGAAAATGCAGTAAACAAGCATGTGTAGGGTAAAACAAATCTTAATGCCTAAGCACAATTTTGTAACTTTGACAGCCTGTCACAGATGTATGTCTATACTCCTTGCCAGAGACAACAACATGGTAAATGGCAGTAGAATCCTAACTCTGGACTCTAAACTAGCAAGCTTGCAAGGCAGAGCACTCTGGTTCCTGGCATCTGCCAGTCCCTTCCGGGGCTCTGAGGAAAGGTATACCGATGTCCCTCTGACAGAGTGAATCATAGGTCGCTCTCACACCTCATATAACAGGTTGCCATGACGACACACGTTTTGGAGGCGTATCCCCTTTCTCAAGTATGCTGGCAACACTGATTGTGAATGTATAAATACAGGAATTAACCATCACTGGGTTAACCCCCTTTGAGGTGTTACTTTCTGTTATTTCTCATTCTAGTGATATGGTTCCCTTTTTGTTTTCTGTGTACTGCATCCCCTTGTGCGGTCCAATAGGGGCAACTGCAGATGTACTACCACCCATGTGACTGCCTAAGGCCTGGTTTACACCTATGCATTTTTTAGTGCGTTTTCAGTTTTGCAGAAACACACTACAGTCCATTTAACATGGTTTCCTATGGGTCATGTTCACATCTGTGCATTTTATGGAAAGGGCCAGGGACTTTTTTCTTGTTTTTGGTTTCATAGACTTCAGAGGATCAAAACCGTGTATTGAAAAACACAAAATGTACCTAGAATATGCAAACTGCAATCTGCATAGGTGTGATCCAGGTCTAAAGGACATCCAAAAAAGCATGGAGAGTGGAATTTTTTTTCTTTTGTTTTGAAAATGCAGACCCACTATGCCATGATGTAAGTCGGCATGATGCAGTTGAGAGGTGGGCAGAGGCACCTTATTTGTGAAGGTGTTAAAGGGTAAGTTCATCTTTACAGGGAAAAGGAGGCAGATATACATGGGCTAAGAGCGAGCGATTGCCGCCATGCAAGTCAGCGGGACCTGGGGGGGGGGGGCGAGGTGGGGTTCCTGTGTAAGTTCACCTAATGCCCTGTACACACAATCGGATTTCCGATGGAATAAAATCCGATGGATTTTTCCGTCGGAATTCCGATGAAGCTGACTTTCATCAGTCTTGCCTATACACCATCAGACAAAATTCCGACAGTCCAAAACGCAGTGACGTAAAACACTCCAACGAGCCGAGAAAAATGAAGTTCAATGCTTCTGAGCATGCGTCGACTTGATTCTGAGCATGCGTGGATTCTTCTCCGATGGAGTTCCCCACAGACGATCGAAATTTGCTATTGTTTTTTTCCCATCGGTAAAATTTAAAACTTGTTCTATTTTTTTACACCAATGGAAAAAAGACCGATGGGGCCCACACACGATCGTTTTTTCCGATGAAAAAGGTCCATCAGTCTTTTTTCATCTGAAAAACCGATCGTGTGTACGCGGCATTACAGATTCTTCTGTAAAGGTGAACTTACACTTTAAGTATGGGACTGCAGAGTAACATTATAAAAAAGGGGTTAACGGGTCAGTACACCCAAAAGTGATATTTTAGTTATAGGTAGGGTCTGGTGGGTTAAGAAAGCCCCTAGCTCATTATGTGTCTAAAATTCCTGACTCTTTTCCAGTCCACGTGGGAGGTTTGCATAATCCTTTCCTTGTGTGTTTCGGCTTCCCCGTTACATTCTCAATAATATAAAGGAAATAAAATCTAATAGGCAATCAGTGTTAATTTAGTCATCTAAATTAACACTATTTTAGTCGACTAAAATAAGACTAAAACTAAAACAATTTAGATGAGAAAAATACGACTAAAATTAAAATGGAAAATTTAAATTTGACACCAAAGCGAACACTGCATTACCACATAAGAAAAAGTAGGGGGCATCTACTAAGCTGTTGAAACAAAAAACAAAAAACAAAACAAAAAAAAAGGCTTTTCAAAAAGCAATATTTTTGTTTGTTTATGAAACTTGTTTTATTTATAAAAACGTTATTAATCACAACAGGTATCTGTAGTGTAGTGTCTGTAGTGCATGTTTACACCTTAATACCTGATATAATAAGAAAGTAATAGAACTCCTGCGAGCCTCAATCAACCCAAAGCCTAGTAAATAACACTAACCAGCTGCAAGCGCTACACACGTCCCATAAGCTGATGCACATAGACACATCGTGCGTCAGTGCACTTCCCCCTGATGAAGATACGATTACCCTGTATCGAACACGTGTAGGGGAGGCGCCAGGCAATTCCCCCTGATGAAGATACGATTACCATGTATCGAACACATGTAGGGGAGGGGCCAGGACGGTACGACAGGCAGTCTATCTGCCTAAGAGGAAACATACACCATTCCAACACCAGCCGCTGTAATATTTCATGCCATACACAGACAGAGTGGTGCACTGACGCACCTGGTACATGTGAGTACCCCGTTGGGGGGTTATTTCTATTTGTTTATTAAAACTTTTAAAGCGATATTACACTATCGGGGCTTTTTATTCCCCATTATTCCGGAGATACTGCGTGAGAAGCCCAGGATCCTGTTACCATTATAGAACCCAGGGGTGTTTCACAAGCGTGTATAGACTGAGCGTAATTGCTAAGTCACACGCTCCAAGGTGAGCATTTAATACCTAGGGGGTCACTGGAATAAGAGCACCAATGCATGATCTGCAACACCTGTCAATCATTTTCAGACGCATGGATATATAAGCATGTCAGCAGTGCTATAACTGGATAGCACGCATATGCATTTTTTTTCAACAGGACTGTCACAGCATTGTTTTTCCTATTGTAGCGGGGTGTTGTTTTACCCACAGGACTACATTTCCTGGGATGCTTTGCGGCACCCAGGGTGCCATTCCCCGTGCAAGGACTGCTGGGTGGACTTTAAAAGGGAAGGGCGGGGCTCGCTCTTTCTCTTGGAACGCCGCCCTCCTTGCAAGAGGATCCCTGCACTCACCTGCTGCGCGCGCTAGGCCTCAGGCCTGGGTCTCGCGTTCCTGTTCCAGAGGGCTTCCATTCCGTTGGGGAGTCTGCAGAGCATCCGATTCACCTGAGGTGCCATCTTCTTCTGAAGGACCAAAGACTCGGTGCATCGTGGACCACTGTGACGCCATTCACAGTAGCGGAGGAACCGGACAGGAGTCGGTCCGGTTTGGGTGAGAGAGCGCCTGCTCGGAACCTTAAAACAATAACTTTACCTAGGCCTTCTATTGAACATAGTTATATTTTGGAGAGACTGTTGTCCTGAACTGAGTTTGCCCGTCTCTCCAGTTTGCCAAGTCAGCGGTTATTCACAAACCCCCTTATTGGATTACAATTTTGCTTCTCTATGTGCACCACCGACAGTTGCTAGCGAAGATTCCTCACCAAACTATACCCACAGTTATACTCAGGCCTGACTGGGTAGTTAGAATATTGTTGGGTGCCATTTCTTTGCTCACGAGGGAGGATAGCTGCAGCGGGGTTAATATCGTTCTATTGCCTAATTGAATGTCAGATGCATATGCAGGGATCTGCATAAGATATTATACTCAAATTACTCTTTTATATTGTTGCTTACAGTAAACCGTTATTGTTAAGTAACTTGATTGTGAGTGTCCATTATTGTGCTGGTATACAAAGGGGGTTGTACTGTGTAATATATATGTATAGAGACAGTACAGTTATACCACTACTTTCCCTCTTTTCTAACTGTGTCGCGAGAGAAGTCAGAGCCGATTGCCAGGGGTTGGTAGCAGTGCATTACAGGGGCCCAAACAAACAAGCAGCCCTCTTAAGCTGAGGGTACCGCTATACTATAAAAGACTTGCTTTTTGCACAAAAGCACTTTTTGCTATGTATTTTAAGTGGGACTATTGTTGTTCCCTATATACCACCGGACACTTATATTTGTGTCACAAAGCAATTGGATGCACATGAACACTTTATTATTAATGTTTTAATTGACATGTTTTTATTTGGTCATATCACGTTTATGTCACTCATGTCACATTAACACTACATCAACATGTGTTTGTTTTAACCTTTTAGCACGCATATATTGTGTAGTATTCCAAAGCGCAGCATATAATCTACTATACCTGATATAATAACATTCGATTTTTACTCTAGGAGTATATATTGAGTGTGGCAAATCTAGAGAAAACCTAAATAATTCATTACAATTTAACTTAACTCATTTGATTTTAGTTGACTAAAATGTGACTAAAACTATTCAGATGAATAAATATGACTAAAACTAAAATGGCATTTTAGTCAAAAGACTTTGACTAGAACTAAATCAATATTTGAGGTCAAAATGAACACTGGAGGCGGCAACATGGGAACCCCTCCTAAAGTCCAATGCAGGTGTGTACACCAAGGAACTCAAGTTCAACAGAATTTGCGAGGAATTTAAGAAATAGTTGGGTTGTTTAACTCTCCAGCATTTAAAAAAGCTGAAAAGATTTTTTTCTTAAATGCTTTGAGAGGCCTGACTCTTTAATTGGTTAAATGTAGTGATGTCAGCAGATGCCTATCTTCTAGCAATACTCCCCCCTTTTTTTTTGTTCTGGTTTTCTTTATAGAAGAAATTGAGATACCCCAATCTTCCTGTCTGCATAGATTCCTTATTGTGTTTATGCTTTCTGCTAGAAAACATCCTGCTCTTTTCATGTCTGTCTCTTTACGTATGATGGAGTAGAGCGTGCAGCTCCTCCACCTGACATCAAGACTAAAACCTGACTGTTGAAAGGACCTGTGGTGGGATTGCGGAGAGCAGCAAGTTTCTACAAATCTCCTTTCATCCTGGAACTCTTTGACGTGCAAAGCCTCCCTGGGGGCCTCGGTGAACTGAAGCAGCGCCTTAGAAAGACAGGGATCACTGGCCACCACACATGAAAGAGCTGTCCTAACTTGTTTAAATATTACCTGCTTCTTAAGCTTTAGCTTATAGCCTATTTCATGGTCTAAGTGTCGACAGAAAAGTCACAGGCTCGCCTAGGATATGGCTACAAAAAAAAATGGGCATTTTCTGAAGTTACTACGACAGGCTAGCACTGGGGAAATGTGAATTGTAGGAATGAACAATCTTTTGCAAAACCAGCTGAACTACATTTCCCATGGTATGTTTTACAACAAGTAAGGCTAAATTACACAGAGAATGGTTGACCGATATTCTCACCAGTCTCAGGACCAAACATCACCACACTTGCTCTTGCCTTGTCACAGTTCTACAGACATCCCCACAATTGCATGCCTTCCAGTATTCTAGTGGGTTGTAGTAATTGATCACAAACATCTGAGTTTTCTAATTATCAGCAGCAGCCCACATCACTGGTGACAAGCTGCACCACAGGTGATTTACCATTGGCACAGCTTGCTTGACACTGCACAATTTTCAGAAACCCTATCAGTTTTGAATCTATTCTATCTTGGGTTTTTTTTTTTGTTTTTGTTTGTTAGGTTATGTAAACAGTTTACATTGTGTTGGTTTTTACACATTTGAGCCCATTCACACAGGGGCGGCACGACTCGTGCCGCGACTGTGCTGGGCGATCTGCAGACGACTTCAAAGGAGACTTCCAAAATGACTTCTGTATTGAAGTCAACGGAAGTCGCCTTGAAGTCGTCTTGAAGTAGTACAGGAACCTTTTTCTAAGTCGGAGCGACTTCAGTCGCTCCGCTTAGAACGGTTCCATTGTACAGAATGGGACGTGACTCGTCTGGTGACTGAGACGCCCGACGAGTCGCCCCTGTGTGAATGGGGTCTAACTCACTATATTAAATTTTTGTTTTAGTGTTAAATATTTATTACATGAAAAAGGATTTCCAAAGCACCATGGGCTAGCTAAACAGACCACACAGTGGTGACTGTCTGCCCTGAGGCTCAATTTATCTGAATAAAATTTCCGATTAAGCTGTATGATAAGAAATGACTCATTGATGTTGATATATCTATTCCTGTGTGTAATTTGATGCTATAGAGCAGTGGTCTCCAAACGGCAGCCCTTTGCTTGCCTTTATTTGGCCCTTGGGGCACTGTTCCTCCCATTGATACGAGACACTATTCCTGCCAACTGACACCAAACAATGGGGCACACCATTTCTTACACTGACAATAACAATGGGGCATTATTCCTCCTGCTAATACCAAATGTGGTGATGTTTACTTCCGCTGATGCCTGGAAAATTTCCAGTCGTGCTCATCACAGTCTGGCCCCCCTAGAGTCTGAAGGACAGTAAACTGGCCCTTTGTTTAGAAAGTCTGGAGACCCCTGCTATAGAGCCTGTAAGTTTAGGTTGAAAAAACCCTGTTTCTAACTGGTTTGTAATCGTATATGCACACTGAGCTGCTATATTTGCTCACTACCTTTGAAGTCTCAGCTTCCTGCTCTGCAGTACTATGCAGTGGTTATGGTTTACTACCTATTTTCACAGTGCAAGCCTATGAGTTGGCCAACTCACTGACAATAGATTATGCCCTATGTAGCTGATAAGGTAAAGCTGAAATTCAGGGTAGACACCTACTCTGGCAGTGTCTTGCCTCCCCATTGCTGCAAGAGCTAAATGCTTGTTTTGTTTATTAAGAGCAGACAACGCAACCATATCTTATCCCTCACTGCCCTGGCAGCCAGCACGCTTCTCTTCCCTCTGATGCTCTGGGTTATGGGCGAACCTCGCTGTCCTCATTCACAATACAGGATTTAAAACAAGGGGGGATTAAGGGAAATGGGGACTTTAAGTGAGGCCATGGCTGGGTAGAAGTCATGTGCCTCCATCCCTGTCATAGACAAAAGGGGGGCACCGGTGCTCTGTGGAAAGCAGCGATGCAAACAAAAAAGGTTGGGACTTTAAATGAAGCTCAGAAAGACAAAATGAATGGATATGGAATTGCAAGGTTTAATACTACATAAAAAACAAGTTAATACAATGGACACCATGTACAGAGAATTTTCACCAACGAAGGTGCTCATTTCTATCTGGCAACATAATAAACAACATGTTTACAGAACATCAAAGAGGTAAATCAAGGGAACCACCACATTCACAATAAGGTACATGGGTAAAATTGATACAATCTGCACAGTCAAAATTCCTAGAGTCCCTGTTGAGTAATGATAGATGTTCAGATAGCCTGGTGGGTGTATAACTGATACACCATGACTGGTAGCTCTACGCATTTTGCGGTTAATTACTGCTCATCAGGAGCAAGAATTGTATGTATTAATTGTCTAGAAAAGAGAATAACATATCACATAAGTAACCATGTCAGGGTAAGGGAGGATGGGTAAAACCCCCCTAAAACCATATGAGACAGGAGAACTTATGGTGGGTGTGCAAAGCATAGCACGGCGTCCAGGCTGAGAGCCGACCAGGAGCGTTGGCGTCGGAAACCGAGGGGACACGACCAAGGCGGCTGCCAGGTGGCCAAAGGCCCATCAAGCACCCCAGGTGTGAATGTATGAGGTGATAAGATCTGAATAAGAAGGAAATAGAATGGGAAATCAGACCAGTGAACTGGAAGGAGGGTATGTGTGTGCATGGTAATAGGAACGGGAGGTAAAAGTGAAGGACCATGGTGGAAGGTCATCACCAACCAACCAGTGGTGAAAAATAAAACAGGGGAGTGAAGGTACCTGGAGGAGGAATTGAAGCAGCCAATCCGTGGGATAATGTGTGCGCTGGAGACGAGGCCGGGGGCTAAGAGGAATGAGGCCATGACCAGGCCGCCGCCTAAATGGACAGCCGCCGAGATTGGCACGCCCCCTACGTCACAAGAGAGCGTAAACACCGGAAGGCCCGCGTCACCGGGACGCCACACATCCAGCGCACGCCGTGTGACGTCGACGCACAGTGGGACCGGCCCGCCCCCCGTCCGTAAGGCGGATGGGAAGGAGGACCGTCCCAGTGTGCGTCACGGCTCCCGCACCAACGAAACGGGCAGCAGGTAACCTAGAATCACAGCACATGCGATGCACACCAACATGCTTATAATTATACATAATATATCTAATTAGAACAATACCATATGTATATTCAATAAAATGATAACGATTTAATGCGTGCCTGTAACTTTAGTACATCAGCTGTGGACGGGGAGGGATTGGTAGTGAACTCTGTCTCTGCCTGCACAAGGGACTGTTCCCCCTGTCTAACCACCCGGGACGAGGTCTTTCGGTACCTAGATATGCGCTGGGACAAGATCATGCGAGCATGAGATTTAAAAGAGTCCCAAACCACCTCGAACGGCGCAGTATCCCTGTTGGTCTGGAAGAAGAAATCCCATTCGGTGCCAGCCTCCTCCAGGTCAGGGTCAACCGTCAACCAAAAGGGATTGAGCTTCCAGGTATAGGACGTGGGAGGGGAATCAATCTGGAGGTCAATCCAATAGGAGGCATGATCAGAGAGGACACGGGGGTTAAAACCCATATCACCTAAGACGGGAAGGAGAGTTTGGAATATCAATATGAGGTCTATGCGGGACATAGCGTTATGCATCGTCGAGAAACATGAAAACGTTCTGTCTGACGGATAGCAGTGTCTCCACGTGTCCACAAGAGCAAGGTCAAGGAGGAGTCTACCAAATCTAGTATGGGTACAGGAGGGGCTGTCATGGGGCGTCAGAGTCAATCTGTCCAGGTCCCTATTTGCAATATTATTAAAGTCCCCTAGTAAAATTAGGACATAAACGCCAGTCCCTCAGTCATAACACTAAGTTGGAAGGGGGGAGGTTTATAAATAGCCATTAACAGGAGTTCCAGACCATTTACCTTAGCATGTACAAATATAAACCTACCCTGGGGGTCAGACCTAAGCATAAGTAACACAAATTGCGTATTCTTGGCCACCAGTATAGCAACACCCCTGGAGTTCGCAGTATGCAGAGCCTGATACACCCACCCCACCCATGGTTTCTTAAGTGTCAACATAAGTTGGCCTGTTAAATGAGTTTCTACCAGCACCATAATTTCTGCCCATTGAGCTTTTAAAAATGAGAGGACAGCATTTCGTTTTGGCCGGGCCCTAAGGCCCCGCACATTCCATGTGATAAACTTCACATTAGACATGGCGGCCATACACAGACATCAGTGTCTCCGCCAACCAGGGCCCGCGCGCAGGCGCCCAGGGCCGCCCCCAAAATAGGAGGGCCCGTGACGCTGCCCACGGAGCCCAGAGCAGCCGGGACAGGAGACCATAGTGCGATCCATTGGACAGTCAACAGTGCACCAAAACATTATGGCCCAGTACAGGGCATGTCATCCGCATCATCACTTAAATAGCAATACACTATACTCTTCTGCATATCATGTAAAATCCTAACAAAAAAACAATAACATAACTTATAGGAAAAGTAAACTAAAACACTGGGGTGTCCGGGTAGGTAGTGTGCCAAGCAATGGCTACGTGTAACATACCGAGCCCGGCCAGATCAGGGAAACCACACTTGTACAAGATAACAAACGGTACAGTTAGTAATGAATACAGTGAGGTCCACGGGGACACCCGCAACTAAGGGGGCGATTATCCGCTGGAAAACAAACAGCAGTACGAGAAATGAGGCCTGGATAATAGACATAGGGGGAGTGAGAGGATATGGAGATGTGAGTCCTTGTCCTGGGCATCATAACGGGCGGTAGCCCGCCTTGGCAAAGCAAAAGTTCTGGGCTACAGTTCAGCTTCTCCATCATAGAGCAAAGATGAGATAGGGGGGGAAAGGAGCAGAAGGGAGACCAGCGGGAATGTGGCAGAGGTGGGATCAAACAATAGGGAAGGAGGAGAGGAGAAATCCGGTCTGAGCAGGGAAAGGGAGCTCCTCTGAGGGACAAGCAGTGTGTGGGAGGTCTCGGGCAGGGGAGAATAAGTACAGTACCTGTGGGCGAAGCAGTTCCGAAGTCCACATAAGACTCAGGAAGGGAGGCATCCCCCTCCGTGTTCGCCGGGCATAGTCCAGTCAACATCAGCCGGAGTTCTACGCGGGCTGCCGAGCCGGCGCCGCCATGTTCTCAAGCCAGGAAAAGACAGCCTCCGGTGTGTCAAAGAAATGCGCCCTGTCTTCGCCGGCGACACGCAATCGAGCCGGAAAGAGCATAGCGTAGGAGTAATAGCGAATCCTCAGCTGGCGCTTGGCTTCGGTAAATTGAGCTCTCCTTTTCTGGACATCGTCCGAGAAGTCCGGGAAAACCTTAATCTCAATGTTTTTGAAGGGGATGTTTCCCTTCAATCTGGTAAGACGCAGGACAGCATCACGGTCATGGAAATTAAGCAACTTAGAGATAAATGTCTGCGGTGGTCCACCTTGAGGGGGCTTGGCAGCCAGCCTGTGAGCCCTTTCCACTACGAAGGATGTAGAGAATTCGGCGCGTCCAAATGTAGTAGCAAACAAATTTTCCAGGAACGCTGGGGGGTCGGAGCCCTCTGCACCCTCAGGCAGGCCCACAAACCGCAGATTACACCTCCTGAGGTGATTTTCCATGTCGTCTTGCTTTGCTAAGACCACGGTAAGTTGGTTTTGCAGGCGCTCAGTTGTAACCTGCAATGGCGGCAGCTCGTCCTCCATGCGGCTGATGCGGGTTTCCATCTCCGTGACCCGCTCTCTGAGTTCTTGCACGTCTTGACGGATGAGTGAGACATCAACCTTTACCTCCTTAATTTTGCAGGTCAGAGAACTTTTGCAGTCCGATATGGCCTCAAGCACTCGCGCCGTGTTCTCAGCTGCTGAGTCCGCAGGAGAAGGGGATCCGGCACCATCTTCCCCCCCCCAGCCTCCCTATCTGTTAGCCGGTATTTGGCAAGCTTTGCAACCGTGTCGGATGCTTTCTTCGGCGGCGACATAATCTCCACAGAAAGGAGGTATAGTTCAGCCAATGGCGTGTGTTTCAGCAGGCAATATTAGCCCCAGGATGCTTAGTTTCGGATGTTTGGCGAGCGGAGCTCCCGTTTAGCACTCCTTGCACCATGCCGTCCAGGCCATGCCCCCCTCCATCCTCCTTTCTAATCAGAATACCACCACCATCTTTGTTCAGAAGATATAATATAAGTTCAGCGTGTACTTTTGGCAATCCTTCTCCTAGATCCCACAGTTGTGTAATTCTTGGAGCCTGTACAGCTCCGTTCAGCTTTTTGGCTGTATGTAGCCATTTTTCTCACACAGATTAGCCCCCCATTGTTGCTACCCATCTTGGTACAATGTAAACTCAGAGTGAGTGATAACTTGGGTAGAATAGATTAAGGAAATACTTTTGTCCTGTTTGAAGCAGACTCTCTCACATTGCATCTTTCAAGCATAGGTACAGCTAAATTACTGGAGGTGTATTACTGCTATTGATTGGCAGAGATACATTATTTACTGTCACCAGTATATAATATATACAGTATTCAATATACAGTATACTATACAGTATATAAAATGACGTTTCTGCCTTTTATTCACGAACACTTGTAAAATTAGGTCTTCTTTAAAATGAGCATAGAAATCAGGTACTGGTATTATTCATACCAGTGAAATACCTGTATAAGGAAACAGTAGAAAATCTTTTATGTAAACCTTTATTTTACATTTACTAATTGTTTAATATGATTAATAATTAACTTTATTAGGTTGGCATAGGCTCTGTTTTTATATTTAATTGTCTTTATTTCTAATTACCTATTTTAATGCTAACACTGAGTTGCAGTAGATAGCAGGCAGTGATCTTCCCACCTCATATACGAGTCTCAGATTAATGTTTTATCTTTGCTAATTTGTTTAATAAAACATACAATTCAGTTAATTGGTTGACAAAGGATGTGTTTTCCATATTAATGATAAAGAATTTAACTATTCTGTACAAACATGCAACATATTTTCACTTGTGGCTAAAAAATGTCTTCTAAGTAATTCATCTGTAACCTGCCAGTAAAGAATAAACTAAGATGTAGAACAACTGGGATACTTGGGTGTCAGAAAGAAACTGGGATACTGGGGCGTCAGAAGTGGTTTCTATGAAATGTGCCTAGTACATTATTTTGGCAGGCATACTGGATTGCCGAAAAAGGTAGCCGGATGGACTAAAGCTAAAAAGGTTTTTTTTTTTTTCTAGGGAGGAAAAAAATCTTTTTTACTGAAGTTCCATCCCCGAACCACTATGTCACTGCTGTGTGGATGGAGCCAGAACACGATGGGGGACCAAACCATCAAGCGCTTCTGAAAGTAGATACCTGTTCTGGTAACAACTATTCGAAAGGGTATTTCCCTAATTCCCTTTACTTTGGGCAGATTTCCTTTTATTCCTAGGACAGGAATTGAGGGGGAACTTTGATTCCTGACCTAGTAAATATAATCCTGATAACCCCATCAGCTGGTCAAGGATAGGTTGTTACAAGGATAGGCTTTGAATTCATAGGGGTAGGTTTAATTCCACTGATAAATGTATGTCCTATGAGGGATGACTGTTGGCGAAGATAGGCTGGGCAGCCCAATTAAATGAGTTAAATTCCCAGGGACCTGAGAATGGTTATATTCTTCTGATGTACAGTAGGTGCTGTAGATTAAGTTTTTTTTATTTTTTTTTTGTGTTTTCTGTGAGTTTCCCTTTTTCCCCTTTTCTTTTTTTGTTTTTTCTTTGCTTCACAATGCCACCCCAACTACAGGATCTTTTGGTCTTTTTTATTTTCTTTTGGTTGATACATAATTGTATTTTGACTGATTCAAAGGATCTCTTATGCTGCATGATATCTCCGGTCTTTATGTCATTGTTTTGTATGACCTGTATGTGGCACTGTGGAATTCCAAATAAAACTTTCTTTCTGATTTAAAAAAAATATATAGTCCTGATATGAGCTTTAACCATTTTCTTCTATATCCAAGCTAGAGATATACTTAAAGCATATGGAAAGTCAAAACTTTTTGTTTTTTTAATTGTGTATACAGTAGAGAATGGTTAAAAAAAAAGAGATTTTTCTTCACTTCCTCTTCCAGAAATACAGTGATTACAGAGATAATTTTGAAGTGGGGAGGTCTCCCCTCTGATATGGTTGTCATCATAACAGGTGTTCGCATTGAAAGATTCCCTCTCACCTTTTGTTCCAGTGAAAACTCAAATAAATTAGATTTTCAATATTTCCTGTACCAGAGACAATGATCACCAGGACAAATAGAGCCATTGAATGTAGTCAGTGGGGACAGCAAAAGACACTTGAAAGAGGTTCTAACATATCCACATTCTATACAAAACGTAAAAAAAAAAATTACTTTAGCTGTGTACTTACTGTGTAGTTATTCACGTTTCCCTAATAAAGACTTATGTGTATATATGACATTAATAATTAACATATTGAACTACAAGCAAGTATATAGTGCTTTGAAAAAAGTATTAGCCCCCTTCCTGATTTTTTATTTTTTTGCATATTTCTCACAGAAATTCAGATCAAACTAATTTTATTATTACACAAAGATGACCCGAGTAAATCCAAGATGCAGTTTTTTAATTATTATTAAATTTATTAAGGAAAAAAAGATGTTCAAACCTGCCTGGCCCTATGTGAAAAAGTAATTGTCCCCTCCCATGCTGAATCATGAATGAACTGTGATTAACCACAATTTTTTGGAAAGCAGAGTTAAATTTCACTTGCCACACCCAGGCCTGATTACTGCCAAACCTGTTGAATCAAGAAATCACATAAATAGAAGCTGTCTGACAAAGTGAAGCACACTAACAGATCACAAAAAGCCACACATCATGCCACAATCTAAAAAAAATCAAGAACAGATTAGAAACAAAGTCGTGTACATGTATCGGTCTAGGAAGGGTTTCAAAGCCATTTCTAACGCTTTGGAACTCCAGTGAACCACAGGGAGAGCCATTATCCACAAATGGAGATAACTTGTAACAGTGGTGAACCTTTCCAGGAGTGGCTGGCCTACAAAAATTACTCCAAGAGCATGACGGCGACTCATCCAGGAGGTCATAAAAGAACCCAGAACATCTAAGGAACTGTAGGCCTCACTTGCCTCAGGTAAGATCAGTGTTCATGATTCAACAATAAGAAAGAGACTGGGCAAAAATGGCATCCATGGGAGAGTTCCAAGGTCAAAGCCACTGCTGACCAAAAAGAACACAAAGGCTCATCTCACATTTGAAATAGGTATTTTAAATTGCTAAATTTAAAATCTAATTGTTTTGTGGGACTTTTAGTGAGGCTGTGGCCATCCGACACACAGACCTCCATCCCCGATAAGATGAGAAGGAAAGGACTAATGGAGAAAAAAGTGGGACTTTAAATGAAACAAAACACTAGGGGCAAGTTGAATCAATCAATGAAATAAAATATAGTATTTATTATTGACATATTTGGATATAGTATATTGCAGGTATACATAGTGAACCAATAAGTATGTTACAGTGTATAATAGAGACATAGTTGGTAAAACCATATATTGTTCTGATAGTAACATGATAAACATAGTAACACATGGTGGACAATGAACCCATTCCAACAGTACATCCAAAATAATAAAAAGTCATAGTATATAATAAATTACAGTTCATGATTAAAAACAACATCAAGCCCATGGTAGTATGCATGATTACTGTGACACAACATCGGTAAAGTAAGCTCGACGCGTTTCGTGGAATATATCCACTCATCAGGAGCATCTAGGAACTGGGGGTACCTATAATGAATAATAAATTACTAATTAATGATAATTAATTAGAAAGGGAAGAGAGGGAGCACAGCTAAGTGGTCCTAGCACTCTTACCTAGGATTAATGGATAAAGCATGGTAGATAATAATAATGTTGGTGGGAGGCATAGGAGGGAAGGGAAGAATCTCCCCGGGAGCTGAAGTGGAGGCAGAGTGGCGGCGGGGAGGCCCAATCTAGGGTAATACGATAAGAATTGTGAAATAGTGGGTGCCTTTTCTACAGCTGCAGTGGTAGGTATGAGCCCAAGGGGTTTCTGTAACAAAAAATACTAAGCATTAAAATAAGCTGAGCTGATAAAAAACAGAGCCATAAAGGTGAAGCAATGAGTGTGTAAAAAAAGAAGTAGTGTACATTAGTGAACAATATGTGTGTAAGTAAAGCATAGAAAATAATGCATGGTGTGTCAATTCATATTGAAATTGATAAGAACGTATACCTGAAGTAGGAACACAAGGCCGTGGTAAGGCAGAGTGTTGATGTGTCCAGATAAATAAAAGTGAGTTTAGGTGGCCGTGGACAGTGGTAAAAAGAAGGGGTAGCCCGCCCGCCAACCAGAGCCCCACTAAACGTCACGCTGTGCGTGCTGGAGAGGAGCGGCGAACACACGTGGGCAGCGATTGCCTATGTATGGACGCCCAGCTCCTCCCCTATGACGCACGCAGATGGAAAGGAAGCACGTCAGCACGTGACGTCAATACTGACGTCGATCGTGCGGGCGTGTAGGGGCGTGGCGTCGACCCGCAGCGGGTGCGTCCCCCCAACGCCCGCGACTCTAAGGCGAGGGGGCGGGGGGCGCCGAGGTGCGCGTCGCAGCTCCCGGGTAGAGATGAACACAAACCTCCAGCAGTAAGCCTCACAATTGATTAAATGAGGTTAGCCCAGTAAGGCATAGATTCTGGAAATGGCATAGGATGTGGGTCAAAAGTAAAACATGGAGTAAAAAAGTACGTAAGTGTAATGTTTCCATCCCCAATAATTTGAAATAGGTATTTTAAATTGCTAAATTTAAAATCTAATTGTTTTGTGGGACTTTTAGTGAGGCTGTGGCCATCCGACACACAGACCTCCATCCCCGATAAGATGAGAAGGAAAGGACTAATGGAGAAAAAAGTGGAACTTTAAATGAAACAAAACACTAGGGGCAAGTTGAATCAATCAATGAAATAAAATATAGTATTTATTATTGACATATTTGGATATAGTATATTGCAGGTATACATAGTGAACCAATAAGTATGTTACAGTGTATAATAGAGACATAGTTGGTAAAACCATATATTGTTCTGATAGAAACATGATAAACATAGTAACACATGGTGGACAATGAACCCATTCCAACAGTACATCCAAAATAATAAAAAGTCATAGTATATAATAAATTACAGTTCATGATTAAAAACAACATCAAGCCCATGGTAGTATGCATGATTACTGTGACACAACATCGGTAAAGTAAGCTCGACGCGTTTCGTGGAATATATCCACTCATCAGGAGCATCTAGGAACTGGGGGTACCTATAATGAATAATAAATTACTAATTAATGATAATTAATTAGAAAGGGAAGAGAGGGAGCACAGCTAAGTGGTCCTAGCACTCTTACCTAGGATTAATGGATAAAGCATGGTAGATAATAATAATGTTGGTGGGAGGCATAGGAGGGAAGGGAAGAATCTCCCCGGGAGCTGAAGTGGAGGCAGAGTGGCGGCGGGGAGGCCCAATCTAGGGTAATACGATAAGAATTGTGAAATAGTGGGTGCCTTTTCTACAGCTGCAGTGGTAGGTATGAGCCCAAGGGGTTTCTGTAACAAAAAATACTAAGCATTAAAATAAGCTGAGCTGATAAAAAACAGAGCCATAAAGGTGAAGCAATGAGTGTGTAAAAAAAGAAGTAGTGTACATTAGTGAACAATATGTGTGTAAGTAAAGCATAGAAAATAATGCATGGTGTGTCAATTCATATTGAAATTGATAAGAACGTATACCTGAAGTAGGAACACAAGGCCGTGGTAAGGCAGAGTGTTGATGTGTCCAGATAAATAAAAGTGAGTTTAGGTGGCCGTGGACAGTGGTAAAAAGAAGGGGCAGCCCGCCCGCCAACCAGAGCCCCACTAAACGTCACGCTGTGCGTGCTGGAGAGGAGCGGCGAACACACGTGGGCAGCGATTGCCTATGTATGGACGCCCAGCTCCTCCCCTATGACGCACGCAGATGGAAAGGAAGCACGTCAGCACGTGACGTCAATACTGACGTCGATCGTGCAGGCGTGTAGGGGCGTGGCGTCGACCCGCAGCGGGTGCGTTCCCCCAACTCTAAGGCGAGGGGGCGGGGGGGCGCCGAGGTGCGCGTCGCAGCTCCCGGGTAGAGATGAACACAAACCTCCAGCAGTAAGCCTCACAATTGATTAAATGAGGTTAGCCCAGTAAGGCATAGATTCTGGAAATGGCATAGGATGTGGGTCAAAAGTAAAACATGGAGTAAAAAAGTACGTAAGTGTAATGTTTCCATCCCCAATAATTTGAAATAGGTATTTTAAATTGCTAAATTTAAAATCTAATTGTTTTGTGGGACTTTTAGTGAGGCTGTGGCCATCCGACACACAGACCTCCATCCCCGATAAGATGAGAAGGAAAGGACTAATGGAGAAAAAAGTGGGACTTTAAATGAAACAAAACACTAGGGGCAAGTTGAATCAATCAATGAAATAAAATATAGTATTTATTATTGACATATTTGGATATAGTATATTGCAGGTATACATAGTGAACCAATAAGTATGTTACAGTGTATAATAGAGACATAATTGGTGAAACCATATATTGTTCTGATAGTAACATGATAAACATAGTAACACATGGTGGACAATGAACCCATTCCAACAGTACATCCAAAATAATAAAAAGTCATAGTATATAATAAATTACAGTTCATGATTAAAAACAACATCAAGCCCATGGTAGTATGCATGATTACTGTGACACAACATCGGTAAAGTAAGCTCAACGCGTTTCGTGGAATATATCCACTCATCAGGAGCATCTAGGAACTGGGGGTACCTATAATGAATAATAAATTACTAATTAATGATAATTAATTAGAAAGGGAAGAGAGGGAGCACAGCTAAGTGGTCCTAGCACTCTTACCTAGGATTAATGGATAAAGCATGGTAGATAATAATAATGTTGGTGGGAGGCATAGGAGGGAAGGGAAGAATCTCCCCGGGAGCTGAAGTGGAGGCAGAGTGGCGGCGGGGAGGCCCAATCTAGGGTAATACGATAAGAATTGTGAAATAGTGGGTGCCTTTTCTACAGCTGCAGTGGTAGGTATGAGCCCAAGGGGTTTCTGTAACAAAAAATACTAAGCATTAAAATAAGCTGAGCTGATAAAAAACAGAGCCATAAAGGTGAAGCAATGAGTGTGTAAAAAAAGAAGTAGTGTACATTAGTGAACAATATGTGTGTAAGTAAAGCATAGAAAATAATGCATGGTGTGTCAATTCATATTGAAATTGATAAGAACGTATACCTGAAGTAGGAACACAAGGCCGTGGTAAGGCAGAGTGTTGATGTGTCCAGATAAATAAAAGTGAGTTTAGGTGGCCGTGGACAGTGGTAAAAAGAAGGGGCAGCCCGCCCGCCAACCAGAGCCCCACTAAACGTCACGCTGTGCGTGCTGGAGAGGAGCGGCGAACACACGTGGGCAGCGATTGCCTATGTATGGACGCCCAGCTCCTCCCCTATGACGCACGCAGATGGAAAGGAAGCACGTCAGCACGTGACGTCAATACTGACGTCGATCGTGCGGGCGTGTAGGGGCGTGGCGTCGACCCGCAGCGGGTGCGTCCCCCCAACGCCCGCGACTCTAAGGCGAGGGGGCGGGGGGGCGCCGAGGTGCGCGTCGCAGCTCCCGGGTAGAGAGGAGGTCTGTGTGTCGGATGGCCACAGCCTCACTAAAAGTCTCACAAAACAATTAGATTTTAAATTTAGCAATTTAAAATACCTATTTCAAATTATTGGGGATGGAAACATTACACTTACGTACTTTTTTACTCCATGTTTTACTTTTGACCCACATCCTATGCCATTTCCAGAATCTATGCCTTACTGGGCTAACCTCATTTAATCAATTGTGAGGCTTACTGCTGGAGGTTTGTGTTCATCTCTACCCGGGAGCTGCGACGCGCACCTCGGCGCCCCCTCGCCTTAGAGTCGCGGGCGTTGGGGGGACGCACCCGCTGCGGGTCGACGCCACGCCCCTACACGCCCGCACGATCGACGTCAGTATTGACGTCACGTGCTGACGTGCTTCCTTTCCATCTGCGTGCGTCATAGGGGAGGAGCTGGGTGTCCATACATAGGCAATCGCTGCCCACGTGTGTTCGCCGCTCCTCTCCAGCACGCACAGCGTGACGTTTAGTGGGGCTCTGGTTGGCGGGCGGGCTGCCCCTTCTTTTTACCACTGTCCACGGCCACCTAAACTCACTTTTATTTATCTGGACACATCAACACTCTGCCTTACCACGGCCTTGTGTTCCTACTTCAGGTATACGTTCTTATCAATTTCAATATGAATTGACACACCATGCATTATTTTCTATGCTTTACTTACACACATATTGTTCACTAATGTACACTACTTCTTTTTTTACACACTCATTGCTTCACCTTTATGGCTCTGTTTTTTATCAGCTCAGCTTATTTTAATGGTTAGTATTTTTTGTTACAGAAACCCCTTGGGCTCATACCTACCACTGCAGCTGTAGAAAAGGCACCCACTATTTCACAATTCTTATCGTATTACCCTAGATTGGGCCTCCCCGCCGCCACTCTGCCTCCACTTCAGCTCCCGGGGAGATTCTTCCCTTCCCTCCTATGCCTCCCACCAACATTATTATTATCTACCATGCTTTATCCATTAATCCTAGGTAAGAGTGCTAGGACCACTTAGCTGTGCTCCCTCTCTTCCCTTTCTAATTAATTATCATTAATTAGTAATTTATTATTCATTATAGGTACCCCCAGTTCCTAGATGCTCCTGATGAGTGGATATATTCCACGAAACGCGTTGAGCTTACTTTACCGATGTTGTGTCACAGTAATCATGCATACTACCATGGGCTTGATGTTGTTTTTAATCATGAACTGTAATTTATTATATACTATGACTTTTTATTATTTTGGATGTACTGTTGGAATGGGTTCATTGTCCACCATGTGTTACTATGTTTATCATGTTACTATCAGAACAATATATGGTTTTACCAACTATGTCTCATCTCACATTTACCAAAAAACATCTTGATTATCCCCAAGACTTTTAGGCAAATATTCTGTGGACTGATGAGACCAAATTTAAACTTTTTGGAAGGTGTGCGTCCCATTACATCTGGCATAAAATGAATACAGCATTTCATAACAAGAACATCATACCAACAGTCAGACGTGGTGGTAGCGTGATGGTCTGGGGCTGCTTTGCAGCTTCAGGCCCTGGACGACTTACCATAATTGATGGAACCATGAATTCTGAGCTCTACCAGAAAATCCTAAAGGAGAATGTCTGGCCATCAGTTCGTGACCTCAAGCTTAAGTGCACTTGGGTTATGCAGCAGGACAATGATACGAAACACAACAGCAAGTCCACCTCCAAATGGTTCAAACAAAGCAAAATTTAGGTTTTGGAGTGGCCTAGTCAAAGCCCGGACTTAAATCCAATTGAGATTCTGTATCATGACCTTACACAGGCCGTTCATGCGGAAAACCCCTCCAATGTGGCTGAATTAAAACAATTCTGCAAAGAAGAGTGGGTCAAAATTGCTCCACAGCAATGTGAAAAACTCATTGCCAGTTATTGCAAACGCTTGATTGCAGTTGTTGCCGCCAAGGGTGGCACAACCAGTTATTAGGTTTAGGGGGCAATTACTTTTTCACAAAAAGCCAGGCAGGTTTGGACAGCTTTTTTGCCTTAATAAAAGAAACCATCATTTAAAAACCCTATTTTGTATTTACTCTGGTTATCTTTGTGTAATAATATTTGTTTGATGATCTGAGTAATTTAAGCGTGACAAATATGCAACAAAATAAAAAATCAGAAGGGGGGCAAATACTTTTTCACAGCATTGTAAATGTGAAAGTATCCTTAAAAAATTACTTTCAAATTAATTCTACAGTAATACCTCAATATGCATTTCCTGACAATAGAACAGATTAGCTCGATCATTTATCATGTAAACAGAGGGAGGCTGGAGCTAGTGATGGCTTATACAGTAAGTGTAGCACCCTCTTGTGTAGAGTGCTAGGTGTATATAGTTAGTTTTGTAGTGCAGAAAATTTAGGCTGGATTGAATTTGGGTCAGGGTGAGTGACTCAGGGAGGCTGGATGACTCATTAGGCAGCACCTCTGATCCTCCCCCTACTTGCTGCAACCTTGGAGAAGCTACCAGAAAAATGGGATGGAGAAGGAGCTGCCTGGAGTATTGAGGAGGGCCCCAGCCAATCCCCAGCAAGTGGGCTGGCAGGGGGTGGGCACCTCTTAAATACTCTGGGTCATGCCAGCATTCGGGTGAAAGCTGAAGATGGAGTGCAGAGGAGGCTGCCGTTGGCCCTTGAAGGTGCCCCCTAGTCTGGGAAGGGGGGGTGACCTCTGGCCTGGGGCTCAGGTGCTGGAGGGATCCTCTTACAACACACAGAGGAGTCCTGTCCTGGATGCATGGAAGCAGGTGTAAGGACAATGGGAGAGAGTCAGCACATCCAGGAGATCTCCATGGAGAAGACAGCCAGGTGGCTGGTGAGTGTGCAGTTTGGGATGACTGTGGAGATGTAGTAGCCAGGTGGACTAATGAAAAGGGCAGCTTCAGCCAGACGGGCTGGCAGTGCCTGAATAGGTGGTACTGGGATCGGTAGCCACAAGGATGTAGCTGGAAATTTGAGTTTTTCTCTACACATCAAATGGGCCCGCTGTCCCTGCCTGTAAAGGGGCTTCTGCCTAATCTGGTTGAGTGCTTTTTGTCAGATTTACTAAAGTGTCCCAGCTGAGTCTGTGTTTCTGCAAGCAAGTGAGTGAGTGCTGGAGGAAGAGGAGTGTATATAGCTGTACAAAGGAAGAGTTGTCCGTCCCTGAAGAGCTCTAAAGTCAAGTGGGCATCCCATAATCTCCCTAATCCCTATCCAAGTTTTATCCCCTCAATAAAACACAAAATCAAAGTGCTTGACTGTTCACTGACTCTAAAGCCCTGTACACACGATCGGATTTCCTATGGTTTTTAAACCGATGGATTTTTCCATCGGAAAACCGATGAAGGTGACTTCCATCAGTCTTGCCTACACACCATCAGTCAAAAAACCGACCGTTCCAAACGTGGTGACATAAAACACTTAGACGAGCCAAGAAAAATTAAGTTCAATGCTTCTGAGCATGCGTCGACTTGATTCTGAGCATGCGTGAGTTTTTTATGCGATGGAGTTCCCCACAGACGATAGTAATTTGCGATCGGTTTTTTAACCATAAATTTAAAACATGTTCTATTTTCAAACACCGATGGAAAAAAGACAGATGGGGCCCATACACGATCGATTTGTACGATGAAAACAGTCCATCGGACTGTTTTCATCTGTAAAACCTATCGTGTGTACACGGCTTTAGTGTGCCTGTGAAAATTTGGTGTGCCTGGCTGTGCAGGGTGGGGGATCTCTATTCACCAGCGGCTCCTACATGGGGTGCGCTGCATAGAGAAGAATTTATAACACGTCACTCAACCCATCCCCCTGTTTTGCCTTTGTATACTTTAAGTGGGTGGGAAATAAAAAGGATGGAACCATTGTGAAGTATTTAACACCTCCTTGGACCACAGGCAGGCCACTGCTGCAGCAGGAGAATTTACCAATTTTTTGCTATGACTTTATATCTTTGGACTGTTTAAATACCAAAAATGGGGTTGTAACCACACCACTACTATAAGAGTCACTGACTCAAAACAAGTTTGGGTGAGTAAAGTCATGAAACAAGGAAAAAGTGTGACAGTCATGGCGCTTCAGACTTAAAAAAAACAAGCAGCGATAGTAGTGCCTGACAGATTCCCCTTAACTATAATGCCCCGTACACACGATCGTTTTTCATGCCGTTAAAACTGCCATTTTAAAAAATGGCCCTGAAAAATGATTGTGTGTATGCTCCAGAGCATTTTTAACGACGTGAAAAACGGCCATTAAAAATTCCGGACATGCTCTCTTTTTTCACGTCGTTTTTCATGTCGTTTTTTTTAACGACGTGAAAAACGATAGTGTGTATGCTTTAACGACGTGAAAAAAAACGCGCATGCTCAGAATCAAGTATGAGACGGGAGCGCTCGTTCTGGTAAAACTAGCGTTCGTAATGGAGATAGCACATTCATTACACAGTAACGGACTGAAAAGCGCGAATCATCGCTCAACAAACTTTACTAACATGAAGGGTGGCGCCATTCGAACGGAACTTCCCCTTTATAGTGCCGTCGTACGTGTTGAACGTCACTGCGCTTTGCTTGATCATTTTTTTAAATGATGGTGTGTACGCAAGGCAGGCTTGAGAGGAAACATGAAAAAAAAACGAGGAGAAAAACGTCGGTTTAAAAAATGACATTAAAAATCATCGTGTGTACGGGGCATAAGTATAAATTGGGGGGTTCTGTATTCCTTGTCTTGGGTCTTCTCTTTAGTGAAGAACCTCATATAATGTTAGTGCTTGACTTTGTGATTGCTAGCACTAGGATCTCATTAATGTGATTGGAGCATGGGGGGTGATGGGGGATGCTCATAATCCAGTTCTCACTATCATTCTTGCATATATTGCAAATGTGTAAGAGTACATTTAAAGCTATAGCATACGAAGACATTCTAGACCAGGGGTCTCCAAACTGCGGCCCGAGGGCCAGATGTGGCCCTTTGCTAGCCTTTATCTGGCCCTTGGGGCACTATTCCTCCCACTGATATGAGGCAATATTTCTCCCACTTACACCAACAATGGGGCACTATATCTTTCACCGATACCAATGATGGGATACTACTCCTCTTCCTATTGACCACCAACCCTGGGGCCATATTTATTTTCACTGATGCTGGGCCATTGACATCTATTGCCTCTGCTGGCCACAATCCGGCCCTCCTAAAGTCTGAAAGACAATAAACTGGCCCTTTGTTTGAAAAGTATGGAGATCCTGTTCTAGACGATTGTGCACTTCCAACTTTATGGCAACAGTTTGTGGAAGGTCCTTTTCTGTTTTAACATGACTGTGCCCATGTGCACAAAGCCAGCTCCACAAAGACATGGTTTGACAAGTTTGGTGTAGAGGAACCGAACACTAATGGGATGAACTGGAACAATGACTCAAGCCAAGTCTTTGCATAAAAAAAATAATACCTCACCTCACAAATGCTCTCTTGGCTGAATGGGCACACTGATATACAGATACGCTCCAAAATCTTGTAGAAAGCCTTTTCAGAAGAATGGAGGTTGGTATAGTTCCAAAGGGGGATCACCTCTATACTCTTGCCCATGGTTTTGAAATGGGATATCCAACAAGCCTTTATTGATGTGATGGTAAGGTGTCTACTAACTTTTGGCTACATAGTGTATGAGAATACATATAACAAAGGCTGCAACATTTTACTGGTCCTACATCTATACACACCCTGTGCTGATACACCTCCTCCTGCCTGGTCTACTGGTAACTTTCACCACTAAGTTCCACTCTGAGCACTCTCTCAGTAAAAGACCTTTTTGCATACCTCCCTCATTTTGAATGGGCTTCCTAACGCAGCCTGCCGCAAGGTGCCTAAAAAGCACGTGCATTGTAGCACACAGAGTCACGGTATGTCATGGAGTCACAGCCTTCAAACCTCCAAAATGAGTTTGGATCGCATTGATTATTACTGGAATTTATTTACCTTTACATGAGTCTTTGTGAGCTGTTTGTGAGAGACACTGGGAAGCCTGCAGAGGGTGTGTTTGGAAATTCCTCTAAAGCAGGGATCTCCAAACTCCCTAAACAAAGGGCCGGTTTACTGTCCTTCAGACTTTAGGGAGGCCGGACTGTAGGCCATTGAGAGTATAAAAGGTCCAGACGGCAGTGGGAAAAAACAATGCCCCATCATTGGTGTGAGTGGGAAGAATTGTGTCCCATCCAGGGTTGCCAACTTTCAGTAAATTTACGAACAGTTTGTAAAATCTGTACTTTTTGCATCTGTCCTTGAATGTCCATTACGGACATGTAGGCTGCATGTCTGTAACTGACATTCATGGTCAGATGCAACAATTATGGATTTTACAAACTCTTCGTAAATTTACTGAAAGTTGGCAACCCTGGTCCCATCATTGGTGTCGTTGGGCCCCACTGCTAGTGTAATTGAGAACTGTGTTCCATCATTGGTGTAATTGGGCCCCATTGTTGGTGTTATTGGGAGGAATTGTGTCCCATCATTGGAGTTATTGTGCCCCCATTATTATTGTCATTGGGAAGAATTGTGTGCCATCATTGGTGTCATTGGGCCTCTCTGCTGCTGGTGTCATTTGGAGGAATTGTGTCCCATCATTGGTGTCATTGGGAGAAATTGTGCCACATCGTTGGTGTCATTGGGAGGAATTGTGCCCCTTCATTGGTGTCAGTGAAGGGAATTCTACTCCATTGTTGGTATCAGTGAAATAGTGCTCCAAGGACCAGAAAAAAGCAAGCAAAGGGCCGCAGTTTTTTGACCACTGCTCTAAAGAATCAGAAGCCGGGGCTCCCAGATCACCAGTTTAATAACAGAATGGGCCGGTGTACTGCACCTATGCCCGAATGAAAACTGAAGCCCTGAGCACTTAAACTGAAATCCTTGTAAACATTTCAATGTTTCATTTTTAGTTTTGACTGGAGAGTAACCTAAAGAATTTGCATATATAAAATGAGCACAGTGAAATCATCTACCAGACTGTGCAATTAGTATAGACTTATGTAAAAACAAGCATACACCATTTATTCGTAATAGAGAAGAAGCGTGGTTTGCCATGGCCTTGCTATCTGCATTCCAATCCTGGATTGGCTCACCAGACTATAACAACGATCGCAGTACACAGAGGAGACGCACAAGATCCATTCCCCATGAAACCCTCTGAAAGCAGCCTGGCAGATGTCCAGCCATTAGATATGGAAATGCAGTCTTCCCGGAACATGGCTCTGCATTTTATCTCTGCTCTCCATTATAAGTGACTGTGAATGCAGAGCTGGGATGCAGCATTTCACAGGAGTCAGTCTGAAAGGCTGATACATTGTAAGACGGGTTACATTAGAGTGAAAACGCCTCACCAGACAATGCTTACACATCACAATGAGTTTAGCCAGACACATGGATTTCAGCTGCAATAGTAATGCGGCTCTGACACTCTGGGATTCATATACAAACTATGGGGCTCAGGGAAAATAAGGCTGTTTTCCATCGCTGTCAATCTGGTATAAAGCTACCAAATAGACATGATATAACAGTTGCTGGACTGGGGAACAATTTTATGTCTATGGGAGGAGTGGACCCTGAGCCCACCAGCTGGCTGCTGTCTAGAAAACTCAATCAATGTCTTTCCCCTCTAAGATATATTTGCTTAGAGGGAATGTTAAGTGGTTTTGTATATAGTTTACTTCTTTATTTCTAATGGTCGAGATTAAAACTATATTTTTTTTAGTTAATAAGTTAATTAGTTAATAAGAATATTACATATGAATAATCTGTATTCTTTGAACCAGCAAATAGGTGGATCTAGTTTTTTATACACTTTTTCCTCTGTGTCCTTCTTACCTCTTGCTTTAAAATCTGTAAACAGAGTTCAATAGCTCAAGCTGAAATCTACACACAAATGAATGGGTCAGAGTAAAGGCACAATACTTATCAGATGGCTCCTTAGAGCGTTCAACCTTAGCAGAGAAAGAAAAGCGGTAGCTGTCTGCTAAGGTTGAACGCTCTAAGGAGCCATCTGATAAATTTATTTTACAATATGTATACTTTCTTTAACACGATAAATTCAATACAGTTAAGCCCAGTTTTGAGCACTATTAAACATCAAAATGCATGTTCCTTGAAATCCTATTGTTTTCAATACGTCTAGTTCACATACTGTATATTCGTTGTGTTGTGGTGCATCATGGAAAATAGTTCAGATTCTTTTTTTTATCTGTCTATGTGTGTCAAGGGACCTATGCATTTCAATGAGAACATATAAAAACCTTGATACATGTGTTTTTATTCGCTGCAAATGCATGGTTGTGAGACCCTCCCTGGCAACAGATCATGTGCTCTTGGCCTAGCTACTTTTGGAAAATGTCAGGATCTTTTAATGGCCTAGACAAGGGTTACATCATTTGAGAACACAGATGATCAAAATATGCATAAATGCTTGAAAGCATGGGTTGAAAAATACATAAAAGAATGTAGGGTTTGGCCTGATGGAAGCACAATAGCACCTGAGCCCTGTCTACACTTATCAATTAGTACATTCATCTTATGGCAATTTTCTCCTCTGGTTTTGATGCTCCATGTACCATGGTGAAAATCAGCAAGGGCACCAGAACACAGTGGAAGAAAAACTGCACTTCCACCACCAGCAACATGGCAACAGCAACCAAGCGACTCCATCCACTGCCTTGTCCTCACCTTCAGACTAACCAGAGGAAACCTCCTTCCAGCAGGGTCTTGGATGGTGTGATACCACAGATACCCCTCCACTGCCTCCATCTCTGCTATCTCTACACTCTCCACCAGACCTGCACTCTGATGAGGTGAATTACCCTGCAGACTTAACAGAGTCCACTCTGCTGCAAATAATGTAAGCCATTAAAGACTGCAAAGCTTCAATGACATTCCAAATGGAGGTCATGCACATTGATTTCTCCCTTCTGAAGCAGAATGTACAAGACCTGAGGGAGAAAACTGTGACAACAGAGTAGCATATCCTCAGCCTGGTGGATACTCTCTCTCCTTTCACTACAATAGTTAGGAATTCCTCTGTTGAGATGGCATTTTCTCAGACTTAAGATGGACAACCAAGATAACAGGTCAAGGAACAATAATATACCATTTATGGGGTTCCCTGAGAATTTTGAGGGGATTTCCTTGAACTTTGCAGAGATACCCTGGGAGAAGTGCCATTACGCTAACATTGGTTATAATGCATGCATATCACATGTCACCTCTCCCTCCCCAACTGGGAGCACTTCCACGATGTCTGATTGCAAAGATCCTAAACTTCTAGGACAAAGCCACCATTCTCCGAGCCTTAAGGGAGAACTTCATTTTAGTGGTACTCCAGTTACCATGTACCACAACATTTTGGCAGATGACCAGACACACCATACCTCCTATGCCGAAGTCAAAGAATGCCTCTGGGATAAAAGCCTACAATATGCCATGTTATACCGTGTCAAGCTTGGTTGAACTAGATGGGCTTGTGTCTTTTTTCAACCTGACTAACTATGTAACTATGTAAGCTCTGAGTGATCACTGCAGGTAGAACTACCTTCTTTGCATCCCTGAAAGAAACCATGGCCTGGTTGGCCTCAGCCCTCTAAACAAACGCTCATGAATATAACTGGGTACTAACATTTATAGGTAAAGTTGATCCGGGGAATATCCGATTGCCTCTCGAGGGATAAGGAAGGAATTTTTTCCCCTGCTGCAGCAAATTGGATCGTGCTCTGCTGGGGTTTTTCGCCTTCCTCTGGATCAACTGTGGGTATAGAATTAGGTATATGGGATTGTATGATATTATTATTTTATTTTTTTATGGTTGAACTGGATGGACTTGTGTCTTTTTTCAACCTGACTAGCTATGTAACTATGTAACTATGAAGGATCAAATGATTACCCTACTACTAAGTTCCTTCTTTCTTTTATTGTGTTAAACCTTGATCATTACTTCTGCTTTGGAATAACTTGGGTTTAGCACATCTCTTATTCCATTCAGAACTTGTGGACTTACACCCCGGTCCCTTCATTCACATACTGTAAACAAGCCAAGGGCAGATTGTCAAACTGCTGTTTTATATTACCTATGGCCAGTGTTGTCTTGCCCATTGAGACAGTGTCAAAATTCCATTCAACTAACTCTTCTACAGCATACTATACCCTCAGAGAGATTTTACCTCACTACAGATCCTAAAATCCCCAGGCTTGGTAAAAGTACAACTTGAATAATCACTCTACATTGTTACCTCTAACATTGTTATTGACCTCTTTGACCACCAGTACTCCTTGGTTCTATACACTTCATCCACCCTACAACCTAAACCTTATTGGGGAAGACATGTGGAACTGGGGTCTCCATGTTGATTATTACCACCTTCCATATAATAATGGAAGTTGCCATGTTTCCTAAGGTTTGGGTTTTAAAACGCTCCATAATAGGGATGGATAAGTAGGGAGGAGTGGGTCAGGATGTTATTCTTGTCTCTCGTTGTCTTAACTTGATATCCAGGTCTCCTAACTCACTCATGTTACATTGTCACATATGCTCTTTCATGTTATCCTGCAGTTTATTTGTGAGATTTCTTGAATGTCTAATAACCTGAAAGTAATTTCCTGGAATACCAGAAGCCTGAATTTGCCTCTCATGTGATACACTGCTTTAGAATTCAACGCCTATCTGTTTTCACATGGGCCATATGCCGACCAGTTTCTATTGAATGGGCCGATGTCACCGGACATTCGACCCATGTGTACTAGGCTGAAAAATCAGTAAAACATTTATTTAACCACTTGCTTACTGGGCACATATACCCCCTTCCTGCCCAGGCGAAATTTCAGCTTTCGGCACTGTCACGATTTGAATAAAAATTGCGCGGTCGTGCAACGTGGCTCCCAAACAAAATTGACGTCCTTTTTTTCCCCACAAATAGAGCTTTCTTTTAGTGGTATTTGATCACCTCTGCGGTTTTAATTTTTTGTGCTATAAACAAAAAAAGAGCGACAATTTTGAAAAAAAACACAATATTTTTTACTTTTTGCTATAATAAATATCCCATTTTTTTTTTTTTTTAAAACAATTTTTTTTCAGTTTAGGCCGATACGTATTCTTCTACATATTTTTGGTAAAAAAATAAATAAATCTCAATAAGCGTATAGTGATAGGTTTGCGCAAAAGTTATAGCTCCTACAAAATAGGGGATAGAATTATGACATTTTTTTTTTATTATTATTTTTTTTACTAGTAATGGCGGTTATCTGCAATTTTTGTCAGGACTACGATATTAGTAGGACACATCGGACACTTTTGGAACATTTTTGGGACCATTCACCTTTATACAGCGAACAGTGCTAGAAATATGCACTGATTACTGTATAAATGTGACTGGCAGGGAAGGGGTTAACACTAGGGGGCGAGGAAGGGGTTAAATGTGCTCCCTAGGAGTGATTCTTACTGTGGGGGGAGGGGACTGACTGGGGGAGGTGACCGATCTGTGTCCCTATGTACAAGGGACACAGCATCGGTCTCCTCTCCATGACAGGACGTGGATCTCTGTGTATACACACAGAGATCCACGTCCTTGGCTATGTAACGGCTGATCGCGGGTACCTGGCGGACATCGCGGCCGCCAGGCACGCGCATCGGCACCTCAGTGGCGCGGTGGGCGCGCGCGCGCCCCCCCAGTGGCCGGAGGAGCCGAGGCCGTCAATAGACGGCCTCCCGGACCTGAAGAGCCACCTTGTGGCCGTCATTTAACAATGGCCCGGGCTCCAAGTAGTTAAAAAAGAAAAAAAAGCATAAAACTAGGACATATACAGTAGCTGTGAAACCAGCCTTAAATATTAATTGAAATACATAAAAAAAAATCTACAATAACATTGATCCATAAACATAACAGATCTCCTTTTTGACCATATCAAAACAGGAGATTAAATAATTCTGAATAAAACCTCACTAGCATGACGCTGACACAAAAAAAAAGTATCAAACTTCAAAAGGAAAGTGCTGCTTTCAGAGGTCAAGGGAATCTGTTGAGTTGTCTTAAGTGGTGGTGGAGTACTGTAGTGATGTGATGCACTGAAGGTTACTTTTATGGCACTTTTTGCACAAGGCACTTTTTTCATATTAAAGGACACGGATTATATTTAACCACTTCAATACCAGGCACTTACCCCCCTTCCTGCCTAAGCCAATTTTCAGCTTTCAGCGATGTCGCTGTTTAAATGACAATTGTGCGGTCATGCTACACTGTACCCAAAACAGAATTTTTATCATTTTGTTACCACAAATAGAGCTTTCTTTTGGTGGTATTTGATCACCTCTGCGTTTTTTATTTTTTGCTAAACAAATAAAAAAAGACCGAAAATAGTGAAAAATTTATTTTTCCTTTTGTTTCCGTTATAAAATTTTGTAAATAAGTAGGTTTCCTCCTTCACTGATGGGCATTGATAAGGCGGCACTGACCAGGCACCGATGAGGTGGCACCAATGAGGTGGCACTGATGATGGGCACTGACGATGGGCACTGATAGGCCGCACTGATGGGTACTGGTAGGCGGCACTGATGGGTGGCACTGATATGCAGCACTGATGGGCATTGATAGGCGGCACTGATGGGCACTCATAGGTGGCACTGATAGGTGACACTGATGGGCACTTATGAGTGGCACTTATAGGCAGTACTGCTGGGCACTTATAGGCGGCACTGCTGGGCACTGATACGTGGCACTGATGGGCATCACTGATAGATGGCACTGATAGGCATCCCTTGTGGCACTGGAACTGGCAGGCATTGTGGATGGGCACTGATTAGAAGCTACCTGGGCATTGATTGGCAACTGCCTGGGCACAAATTGGCATTTCCCTGGTGGTCTAGGTGGCATACCTGGTGGTCCAGTGTGGTGGCCTTCCCTGGTGGTCCATTCCGGCATCCTGGTGGTCCTGGGTGGGCATCTGAGGGGGGGGCTACGCTGATAAAGAATCAGCACAGACCCCCCTGCCAGGAGAGCAGCCGATCAGCTCTCCTCTACTCGCATCTGTCATACGCAAGTGAGGAAAAGCCGATCAACTGCTCTTCCTGTTTACATCGTGATCAGCTGTGATTGGACATGGCTGATCACGTGTTAAAGAGCCTCCGTCTTTACCAAGATCAGTGAAGCTGACACACCGCACCACCGATCGCCGCGATGCGCACCCCCGCGGGCGCGCAGCGGCTGTTATCCTGAAAGACGTCATATGACATCCAGTCAGGATAACGCAACCATCGCCCCGGCTGTCATTCTGCTATAGGCCGGGCGGGAAGTGGTTAAAGGACACGTTACTGTATATATAAAGCACTTTTTTACTTACTATAGATATCCTATCATGGACATTGCATATTAATAGGATGTGTTTAGTATTACAATTTAACGTAGACATGGTATAAGCGGTATATAAAAAACGTTGAGTACATATAGGTGTCAAGTATATGGTTTATGAGCGCTATACACTGTAGAATTTGATATACCATCATTTTCTGTTTAAAATATAAAAAAATATAAATACATTTTGTACAGTATAACATTTGTCTTGTTTATTTTTTCTTAAAATGCCATACCATGGTGAGTTGGTAGTGTGTTCTATGGTCCTTTAGAACTCCATTAGGATTTACAAGCTTAGTTGTATACCGCTATGTTTCCTTAAATAAATCTACCCTCTTAAAAATGAGTATTTCAGCAATGATTGGGTTCTGTATTCCTTTGAAAAATAAAAAAAGATATGAGAAGCTGAGCACAGCTTGTAATTCAATGAAGACATTCCCTTTAAATAGATGTAACATGGATAACTGTAAGCTTTTCGGGGTTGGATCCCCCTTCATCATGCATTAAGAGCATGGGAATGTTTTAAAAAAAATGATTCCCCTAAAGATATTAGAGACCAGTGGGAATACTCTGTCCTGCAGCATCTATCAAAACACAAATGTCAGTAATAGATGTATTGGCTCTTCAAAGTAGATGTAAACCCAAACACTAAATTTTAATGTACTTTAACCACTTGCCTACTGGGCACTTACATCCCCTTCCTGCCCAGGCCAATTTTCAGCTTTCAGCGCTGTTGCATTGCACTTTGAATGACAATTACGCAGTCATGCAACACTGTACCCAAACAAAATTTGTATAATTTTTTTCACACAAATAGAGCTTTCTTTTGGTGGTATTTAATCACCACTGGGTTTTTAATTCTTTGCATAAGAAAGAAAATTTTTTTTTTTTCATAGTTTGTTATAAAATTTAGCAAATAGGTAATTTTTCTCCTTCGCTGATGTGCGCTGATGAGGCTGCACTGATGGGCACTGATAGGCTGCACTGGTGGGCACTGCTGAGGAGGAACTGAAAGGTGGCACTGATTGGGCACTGATAAACGGCACTGAGAGGTTGCACTGATGGGCACTACTGATGGCACTGAATGGTGGCACTTGTGCGCACTCATGGGTAGCACAGATCGGGACTGATGTCCCTGTAACAGAAGCCGGTTACCGGCTTTATTCTTTTCTCCTCACGCTGATCGTGAGGAGAAAAAAATCCAGTAACCAAGTACTGTTTACTTCCTGATCAGCCGTCTTTGGCTGACAGCTGATCACGTGGTAAAGGGCCGGATGTGATTGACCCTTTACCTTGTTCTGTGATCAGCCAAGTCCGAAGGACTCGGTGATCACAGTGCGCGCCGGGCACGATCACGGGAGGATGTCTATTGATGGTACTGGAAGCCCGCGCTATAGCCGCCCTTCAGCTATAGTGCGGGAGGTAAGTGGTTGATCCTGCCATGAAAGTTGCTCTTTAAGCACTCCCTGGTATAGAGTGACAACACTCTGTCCCTGTCTCCCAATTGTTATACTGCAGGGATGTCCAATCTGCGTCCCAAGAGAGTTAAGTGTAGCGCACCAACCCCGGCCTCTACCTGCTTTTCTCTTCTCCGCAGGAAAGACTGAGGCACATCGCACCACAAGCCCGTACCCTCCTGGATGGGGAGGTTGAGCGGTGTTAGTTTCTCGGGCCTGCCTGCAGCCAGTGTTTGAAAACCTCCCGAGCTGATCTCGTTTCTGCGGTAGCCAGAAACCAGTCTTTTAGTTCTCCCCAGTAAAACGACTGTCCACACCAACTGAGAGTCCAACTCAATATTTATTTATGAGAACGATAAACAGTCTCTGTGAAAGCAGACAGGTTGGACGAGAACAGTTCAGATAAGGTGGGAAGAGGTCCAGGCACAAACTCAGTGTTGATTAGGGGAGCACTGTTCTGATTAGCACGAACAGCTTGGTGCGTAGTCACTGCCACTGACTTGGTGTCCGTAGAGTCACTGCCACTATGACCTACAGAACATGCACTTTTCCTTCCTTGAATAGTTAGGCCTCTGTAGGGAGAAACCATCCCTCCGGAGAGTTACCAGAGGCCCCTTCTGTCACCACGACTCTGCGCTGGTTCTTCAGAAAGGGTCACCTCCCTGGCCTCCTCGTCCTGGATACGGGTCCCCTCGCTAGGCGGATCCCTGGGAGCCCTCGATCCCACGCGGAACCCAGCCGAAGGTCGCTGGATCCCTGGCCTTCTCAAAAGTACCTCACCCCCAGACCTAAGGTGTCTGGGGATGGAACAGCAGTTTAGTCTCCGGGCCTAGGAACACCCGGAGACCATCCTCACACACACCCAGGCCAAGGGCACCTGGGTGTCACGAACAGCAGCCCCCAGGCTGAAGGTGCCTGGGGCTCGGACCTCGATCGGAAGATGTCTGCCCCTTTTATACCCTCTCCCAGCAAGCACGGCAGGTTCCCCGCCCCGCCGTACCACTGCCGCGAGGGGGACACAAAAAGGAACAGCCCTCCAATGGTGGTTCAACCCTGGCCTATGGCGACAGCGCCACCTATAGGCCGCAGGGAACTAGACACCATTGATATCCTCCACGACAAAAATGGTCCATAACCCTAACAATTGGCGTACCTGAGCCTTGTTACCACTCAGGAACTTCCCCTAAATGTAACCACCCGCTACACATCCCCCTCGCTTAATGGACACTGGTCCCCAGTGTCTGAAACCAACATATGCCTCTCAACCAGAGTCAGCATAAGCCAGATCCAGAAACAAACTACCAAAAAAAAATGACAATTTAAAAATGTGAGTTTGTGCCGGAACCTAACATGAGGGAGGGAGAAAAAGCACAGAAAGGAAAAGAAAATAGAACACATAGGAGTATAAACATCTTGAGATCACACAAAAAAAACTCACAATAAATTTGCATTTCCCTCCCGCAACACTAGCTAAGACCCACCCCATACTCAGCAGTCTTGCTTGACGTTCTCCTGCAGAGGGAAAGAAAACATACATAATCTAACACAATGTGTAATCAGAACGAACAGGTTGCTCCCTGAAGAAAAACCCTTTCATTCTAAAATAAGTGCAGTGTAAGACTAACGGTATAATAGTTGCGCAACACCGCCACCTAGTGGTCGTGCCAAAGTCAGAACACCTGTACATGGCAAGGAAATCCTCCACTCCTTGAACTGTGGCCCTCAACTGACCACAACTCCAAAGTCCTCGTTATCTCTGCGGTGGGAAAAAGAAGGGGAGAACAGCAACCAGCAACAACTCCCGCTCCTCCAATGAGCAGAACACCCCTTAAACTAGGGCAGAGTCCCTGAGTTCCAGAAAAGGCACTCCAGAAGAAAGCAACAAACAGAGGAGTCTATTCTCCTAGAGGTAAAACCTCGGGTGTGGCAGTACCAAGGGCTTTAAGTGCTTGTCAAAGGTATCCACATGGTACTCAACATTATCTCCTTCCCTCCAGCAAATAAGCACCCTGTCCGCATAAATATGCCGACCCAACATCCATTCAGCCTTGCAGTCTTTGAACCGTTTAGTGGCCGCAGGGGAACAGGAAAGATATCTTTGGGCCTGGGGTACCTTGATATGTGTCCATATGAAGTCATTGTACCACTGATGTCTGTAGGCCTCCACTTCAAAGAAGAGCTCCTTCGGCAAGTAGGGGTATTCCCACCCATATTCTCCAGCAACTCTCTGATTAAAAAGTCTTTGCAAGCGGGACAGAGGTGGCATGGTGGTGCGGTCTCCCTCGCCAGGCAGAACAATAGCATCGGGATGCCGATGCACTTTAACTGCCTCCGGGCCAGTTGCAGGGGCCCGCAATGACTCCCGTCTCTTCACAGTGGTGGAAGCAGGTGCCTCCGAAGGTGGAAGGGCAGGTAAGGGGACAGATCCCTCCTCAGGCTCGGAAGCCACCACCCGGGGTGTACTTTCCCCAGTAGACATGAGTGGGTCCCTGGACCTACGGGACAAGGACAGGGGCATCTTGTCCCAACCCTTCCTCTCGAATAGTTCATCAATCGTGGTATCATCACCCGCATCACTGATGGACTCCAGATCAGAGGTATCGTATTCCTCCGCAGGGAGGTAACTCCTGGTGGAGGACGAGGCACCCCCCTTGGCCAATTCAAAGACAGGTGAACCTTCAGGGCTAGGGGCCTTTAACAGAGTCTCTTCCCCCGGCTTACCTTGGCTTGTAGAAGAACTCGGACGTCCGGGCCTTTTCCCATCGGATGCATCCGTTCCGGGTAAGCGCTGGGGCGTTGCTTGACCACGTCCGCGGGAAGCTTTTACAAGACCAATCTTCCTCTTGGGCGGTGGGAGAAAGGACTCCGTGGTGACCGAAACATCCTCCGGCTTCTCGCTCGCTACAACGAGCTCCTCTTTGACTTCCTCCGAAGACCCGTCAGTGCGCGCAGGGGTGGCTGTACAAGCTCTGATTTCTCCTTCTTGAGTGCTGGCGCCGGTAAGGCAATTGAGGTGGAAGGCCCGAGGCCTCTCTGTAGGTTGCTCCACCTCGAAAAGTAATTCCTTACAGCTCTCGCATCGCCCGAATGGCTTCAGATGAACCACCAGTCCCGAACAGCCGGGACAAATCACACAGAGGGCCTCCACGTCCTTGCACACATAGAGGGCAAATCTTCCCCGGGGCTTGAGCCGAATCCCGGTATCCATCAGCAAAGCAGCGAACTAAGTCATCCTCGTGGTTGTGGTAGCTGGAACCCACGAAGCATAAGTGGACATGTTGACCGTTTGCTGCTCCATCACGCACTGACCTTTTTCTGCACCAAAGTCTCCATGTGCAACTCCGTACATGGTCAGACTCCTCCCTTCTCCTGCATCGTTCGCAGGCTTTCTGTATAGGCACGCCCACGAACTACGCAGTCAGGGTTCTCCTCGTGGCGCAGTTTCCAATATGGCCGACCTCCACGAAGCTTCACTGGGGAATCAAGTTCAGCTTCTGAGGGGGATCTTCCACTCTTGACCGCAGACACATCCCAGACTCGAGACCCCACGTGTACCCAGGGCCGTCGGAACAGGACAGGCAAAACAAGCAATTGCTTGGGGCCCCGAGCTGGCCTGCCTGCTGCCTGTCCTGGATTTCCGCCCTGAGCCGATCCGCAGATCGCGCCCATAGGAAAGGCCGCGGCTTCGGCCTAGCTCCGGAGCGGCGGCCATCTTGGTACACCCGGCGGCAGCGGCCGAGGTGAGTGGGGAGATGTGGACATTACAGGGGGGAGATGTGGACATTACAGGGGGGGGGGAGATGTGGACATTACAGGGGGGGAGATGTGGAAATTACAGGGGGGGAGATGTGGACATTACAGGGGGAGATGTGGACATTACAGGGGGGGAGATGTGGACATTACAGGGGGGAGATTTGGACATTACAGGGGGGGAGATGTGGACATTACAGGGGGGGAGATGTGGACATTACAGGGGGGGAGATGTGGACATTACAGGGGGGAGATGTGGACATTACAGGGGGGAGATGTGGACATTACAGTGGGGGAGATGTGGATATTACAGTGGGGATGATGTGGATATTACAGTGGGGGAGATGATGTGGATATTACAGTGCGGAGGCCCCCTGTCCATCCCACGGTCCCCCTGTCCATCCCACTGTCCCCCTGTCCATCCCACGGTCCCCCTGTCCATCCCACGGTCCCCCTGTCCATCCCACTGTCCATAAACAGTCCTAAACAGCATCTTAATGTGAGTGTGTATGTGTTTTAAGGAAGTTGGATTATAATGCAACAGCAGTATTTGCACTGTAAACCTTTTTTATTCATATAAAGTGTGGGTGAGCTTAAACTGTATCGCTATGCTGTGGTTCCTGTAGGCTTTGCGTGAGTGCAGGGGAGGGGGAGCTGGGGGGGCCTCCATGTCCATTTTGCTTGGGGCCCCCAAATTCCTTCAAACGGCCCTGCGTGTAGCGCACCAACCCCAACCTCTACCTGCTTTTCTCTTCTTGGCTCCTCCACAGGAAAGATCGAAGCACACCGCACCACAAGCCTGTACCCTCCTGGATGGGGAGGTTGAGCGGTGTTAGTTTCTCGGGCCTGCCTGCAGCCAGTGTTTGAAAACCTCCCGAGCTGATCTAGTTTCTGCGGTAGCCAGAAACAAGTCCTTTAGTTCTCCCCAGTAAAACGACTGTCCACACCAACTGAGAGTCCAACTCAATATTTATTTATGAGAACGATAAACAGTCTCTGTGAAAGCAGACAGGTTGGACGAGAACAGTTCAGATAAGGTGGGAAGAGGTCCAGGCACAAACTCAGCGTTGATTAGGGGAGCACTGTTCTGATTAGCATGAACAGCTTGGTGTGTAGTCACTGCCACTGACTTGGTGTGCGTAGAGTCACTGCCACTATGACCTACAGAACATGCACTTTTCCTTCCTTGAATAGTTAGGCCTCTGTAGGGAGAAACCATCCCTCCGGAGAGTTACCAGAGGCCCCTTCTGTCACCACGACTCTGCGCTGGGTCTTCAGAAAGGGTCACCTCCCTGGCCTCCTCGTCCTGGATATGGGCCCCTCACTAGGTGCATCCCTGGGAGCCCTCGATCCCACGCGGAACCCAGCCGAAGGTCGCTGGATCCCTGGCCTTCTCAAAAGTACCTCACCCCCAGACCTAAGGTGTCTGGGGATGGAACAGCAGTTCAGTCTCCGGGCCTAGGAACACCCGGAGACCATCCTCACACACACCCAGGCCAAGGGCACCTTGGTGTCACGAACAGCAGCCCCCAGGCTGAAGGTGCCTGGGGCTCGGACCTTGACCGGAAGATGTCTGCCCCTTTTATACCTTCTCCTGGCAAGCACGGCAGGTTCCCCGCCCCGCCATACCACTGCCGCGAGGGGACACAAAAAGGCACAGCCCTCCAATGGTGGTTCAACCCCGGCCTATGACGACAGCGCCACCTATAGGCCGCAGGGAACTAGACACCATTGATATCCTCCACGACAAAAATGGTCCATAACTCTAACAATTGGCGTACCTGAGCCTTGTTACCACTCAGGTATTTCCCCTAAATGTAACCACCCGCTACATAAGCATGAGGCCCAGGCACATCAGGGGGATGCCAGGAATGTCATGCATTGAATAGCAGATGTGGCAGTGGTTTGCACAGCCAAGCCAGGCGAAGGAACGTCTGGAGAGATGCTATGTTTGGCATAGCATCGGCGGAAGTGAATGCAGAAACTCCCCAGGCAAGTAAGTGCCATATGGCTGGTTCTAGGAGGTTGCTGGGGCCTCCCCAAAGCCCCCCCACTAACAACCCCTCAACCTTCCTGCTCATCCCGACAACCTCTCTGATCATCAGCTATCCTTAAGCTGGGTACACACACAGTTTTTTCTTTAGTTCAACCCAGCCGGCTGAGCGAAAAAAACTGACAGATTGCCGTAATAACGCAAGCAATGTTGGTGCGGCCATCTTCCCAGCTGTGCTATTGTGTTCTGACAGAGGGACCCCTAACAGAACACTCCGGTTAGCACTCCTAGCCATTGGCTGCCAGGGTTGATCAGCTGCTGTTTGGATGCTGGTTTTCCGGCAGAAGTTGACTGTGAGACCCGCTTCTGTCGGACAGGGAGATATACACACACGATATTCGGATCATTTGTACTCAGCTTTTTTTTTTTTTTTAATAAATCTTTTTTATTGAATTTTTATAAAACATACACACAATTTGCCCACATCTAGGCACAACAGCTGCCCACGCATGGGCCATTACCCTGTGTCGGCATCAGACCGTCACAGGGCGACAAATAACAAAAAACTTAACTTAGTCTATACTACAACCCCAAACTTGGGGAGAGGGTTCATTCAATATACATCATGCTTCAAAGTGTTATTATTAGAGGAAGGTAGCCTGAAGACATTTTTTGGGTTAATAAATCGATATTTCGAAGATACAATATAAGTCTAGACCGTGGTCACTGTATCACTTGCCGTGCTTCTGTCATCTAACCAACAGTTCCATACCTTTTCAAATTTGTACGGACAACCTCTAGACAAGTACGTGGCTCTATATAGGGGCAAACTGGCATTAATTAAGTTTTTCCAAAATTTAACAGAGGGGGGAGACGATTGTTTCCAATTCATTGTAATGGCTTTGCGTGCATAATACAACAACAGGGATATGAGTGTTTTTCTGGCTCTGAGTATTGGCAGTTGTTCAACCAGTCCTAGCAAACAGTGTATGGGCTCGCATGGGACGCAAGTCCCGGTGGCTTTATTGATCACCCGTATCACTTCACTCCAATACTGTACAATTGCTGGGCAAGCCCAGAAAATATGGAAGAAACCCCCTGGCCGGTAGGAGCAGCGCCAGCACTCCGGAGAATGCTCCGGTGACATCTGGTGCAGCCTGTGAGGTGTGTAGTGAGCCCTGTGGACAATTTTATATTGGACTAATTTGTCCCTTGCTGAGATCAGAGGGGAGAAGGGATAATCCCAAACCTCCCTCCAGTCGTCCGCATCCAGCCCCGGTATGTCCTCCACCCATTTCCTGCGGAGGGAAGACAGCTCGGGGATAGCAGCAACCAGCAGGGATCCATAAATCTGAGACGCGGGTTTTTCCAGGTCTTTCACCCGGATAGTAGATTCCAACTCTGAGTATGCCAGTTCGACTGGCCTGCCCAAAAATTGGCACCTGAAGGCATGTGCAATTTGGAGATATCTAAAGCGGGCTCGGTCAGGTACGTTGAATTTAGCACATAAAGTGTGAAAGGGAGTGAGATCTCCGTTGGTGATGATATGTTTGAGGGTCAGTATTTTATACTTGGCCCAGGCCTGCGGATCGGGGATAGTGTGGAATTGTGACAGGTTGGGATTCAGCCACAGGGGGGTGTGAGGAGACCAAGAGTTCGGCTGGGGTGCCCTTAGTGCCTCACCCGCCCTCCATGCCCGTATAGTGGTACGCATGGAAGGGGTGAGATTGTGGGGCGTTTTTTGCCCCCTGAATAGCAGTCCCTCCAGTGCCTCCAGGGACCCCACTATGGCTGCCTCCAGTACCGTCACGGAATTGGTCAGGTCCGGTCTCAGCCACCAGTGGGCGGCCACAAGCTGAGTGGCCAAATAGTACTTGTAACAATCAGGGAGAGCCAAGCCGCCACTGTCCACAGGCCTGGTCAAGGTGGAATATTTGAATCTAGGTGGCCTGCCCCCCCAAATAAAGGAGAGGAAGAGTTGCCTGAGGGAATTAAAGAAGACTTTAGTCAGCCAGTGAGGGGAATTCCGAAAAATATACGTGAGTTTAGGAAGGACTTTCATTTTAATCAGGTTAATACGCCCAATGAGAGAAAGGGGGAGGTTACTCCACGCCTTAAATTTGGCTTTAATGGTCACCAGGACAGGGTCGAGATTTAGCCGCACAAAATCCCCAGTCTCCTTTGAGATAACAATTCCTAAGTAGGTGAACTGCTCAACCCACTGAAGCGGGAGAGAGGAGGGCGAGGAGGACCGGGCCCCCGCATCCACTGGGAACAATTGCGACTTGTGCCAGTTCACCCTCAGCCCCGTGAAGGCGGCGAAGGTATCCATGATACCAAGTGCACCCCGCAGAGAGTCACCAGCGTCATTCAGGAACAGGAGCATATCGTCCGCGTATAAAGCCACTCTCTCCTCCAGCCAGCCCACCCGAAGACCACGGACCTCGGCCGAGGTCCTAAGGGCCTCAGCAATAGGCTCCACGGCCAGGGCGAACAGAGCCGGGGAGAGAGGGCATCCCTGTCTGGTGCCCCTCTGCAGGGAGAACGGAGGAGACAAGGAGCCATTCAGCTTAATGCGTGCCGTAGGACCAGTGTAAAGTGTGCGTATCCAGCCTATAAATTTTAACGGGAACCCCATTCGTCTAAGCACCTCCCACAGATAGACCCATTCCACCGTGTCGAATGCCTTCTCTATATCCAAGGTGGCAATGGTTCTAGTACCCTGGTTAGTATGGGGGGCATGAATATTAGTGAATAATCTGCGTATATTAATGTCCGTAGATCTACCGGGCATGAAACCCGTTTGGTCGGGGTCAATCAGGGACTTTATTACTATGTTGAGTCTAATGGCCAGTAACTTGGTCAAAATTTTAAGGTCACAGTTGAGAAGTGCAATTGGCCTGTATGAGGCGCATAACTTAGGGTCTCTATTAGGCTTAGGAATAAGTACCACATGGGCTTCTCTCATAGAGGGTGGCAAGGAGTCTTGATTCAAGCAAGCTTGAAACATCTGAGCTAGTTTAGGGGCGAGCAATTCTGTGTGGGCCCTATAGTACTCAATGGGCAGGCCGTCCGGCCCTGGGGTTTTACCTGCCGGAAAAGATTTAATGGCCAGTGTGACTTCTTCTGGGGTGATCTCCGAGACAAGGAGTTGCCTCTCCGTGTCGGAGAGCCACCCCAGGGCCAATGTGTCCAGCATGGAGATCATAGGTGCAGGATCAAACCCGTCAGGAAGTGAAGAGACATAAAGAGAAGTGTAGAAAGTATTGAATGTAGACAGAATATCCTCCTGAGAGGTGGCTAAAGCGCCATCTGCCGTGAGGATCTCCGATATAACCGCTGAGGGCCTGTCCTGCTGCGCTAGCATCGCTAGCAGCTTGCTATTTTTGTCACCATGTTCAAAGTATGCCTGTCTGCTACCCTGTATACCAAGACTAGTGGCATCTGTAACATAGAGATGTAATTCTCGCCTAAGCGATGACAGGTGTTCAAAATTGGACACCGTCGGCGAGGCTGAATATTTGTACTCAGCTTTATTGTTACGGTCCCTTCACATGGGCGGTCCGCCCGGTGAACTCCGCTTTGCTCAGTGGGGGATCGATCCACTGATCCCCGCTGAGCAGGCGGATGACAGGTTCGTCTCCGCTCACTGTGCGGAGACGGACCTGTCAGAGTCCCGCTCTCCTCTATGGTGAGATAAGATTAAAACGGGCCACCTGTCCGTTTTCATCAGATCCACGGATAGAAAACAGGATCAGATAGTGGCGGGTGTCAGCGGACATGTCACTGCTGACATCTGCCGCTCCATAGGAAACGGCCCATAGTGTATTTTATGTGTGGCCCAAGACATTTCCTCTTTTTCCAGTGTAGCCTAGGAAGGACAAAAAGGTTAGACACCCCTGCTCTACTGTGTTGTCACATGGGCTTCTGATGGACACTACACTACAAACTACAAAATGTTAGAAAATAAAAGGGGGATACATCTACTTGTTATGGGGAACATGACCAGTTCTTCCCTCATGCACATGAATAAATGGCCTACCCTATTGCAAAAAATAAAAAGTTTTTAGACAATGTAGCAGATATTTTTAATGCCGTTGTATTTCATGGTAAACATATGTAACCTTTAAAGCATGCATTGCCCGTAAATACCTGTACACATTACTTCTTGCCCAACCCTAATCAGATTTAAAGGTTTCGCAGTGTGACAAACAGTGGTGAGAGGTTTTCCAATGAGTCAGTCTGTGACTCATAGCAAACTATTCTCGCTGATGTCACGGCTGGAGAGAAGAAAAGGAACTCCGGAGATAAGGTCTCCAAACCACAGCGTTTGCTTTACTGGAAGAAGTCAATGCTTATTAAAGAGAATGTGCCGTCACTATCAAGTGGAACTCCACTGTGTACTGTATACATCTAAACTGACTACATCGCATGTTTCTATTTTTTATTTTTAATAATACTGTCTGTGATGTCTCCATGTCTCTAACAGTCATAGATGTTACAAAGGCCATACATAGGTAGAATTCCGAATGTTTTGTCAAACGAAAATAAAAAATTTGGGGCGTTCTGTAACCACCACTGATTTAGAAATTCGACTAACCAACCCTTCAATTTCACCTAACGTTGTTACGGGGAAAAAAAATTTGTGGCAGGGAATCTTCTTTTCTTTACAGATCACAGCTCATGGGCATTTTTTTTTTTTTGATTATACTTCTTGCACGATTCTCCCATCATTGATTAGAAATTTCTTTGTTTTTTAAAAGATTTCCAACATGCCGATCACTCAAATTTGATGGCCCCACTAATGGTCAAAAATCGAAGGATTTTTCAAAGGTGTGATTTTCGAACAAAAAAGCATTCGGAATTTGACCCGTGTATGGCTGGTCTTACTTTTTAATTAGGTGTGGCCCCTCCTCCATGCTGTACCCAAACAAAATTTATGTCTTTTTTTCCCACAAATAGAGCTTTCTTTTGGTGGTCTTTGATTGCGGTTTTTATTTTTTGCACTATAAACAAAAAAAGACCAACAATTTTGAAAAAAAACAAACAATGGGGGTTATTTACTAAAGGCAAATTCACTTTGCACTACAAGTGCACTTGAACGTGCACTGAAAGTGCACTTGGAAGTGCAGTTGCTGTAGATCCGAGGTGGACATGCAAGGAAAATAAAAAACAGCATTTTAGCTTGCACATGATTGGATGATAAAATCATCAGAGCTTCCCCTCATTTCAGATCTACCCCTAAGATTTACAGCAACTGTACTTCCAATTGCACTTTCAAGTGCACTTGCAGTGCAAAGTGGATTTACCTTTCGTAAATAACCCCCAATATTTTTTACTTTGCTATAATAAATATCCCCAAAAAATATTTAAAAAAACAAATTTCTTCATCAGTTTAGGCCAAAATGTATTCTTCTATATTGATTGGTTTGCGCAAAAGTTATAGCGTCTACAAAATAGGTGATAGATTTATAGTATTTTTTTTTTTTTACTAGTAATGGCGGTGATCAGCGATTTTTAGCAGGACTGCGACATTGCGGCGGACAGATTGGACACTTTTGACACTTTTTTGGGACCAGTGACCTTTATACAGCGATCAGTGCTAAAAAAAATGCACTGATTACTGGGAAAATGTCACTGGCAGGGAAGGGGTTAAAGGGGTTGTAAACCCTCATGTTTTTTCACCTTAATGCATCCTATGCATTAAGGGGAAAAAACTTCTTGCAGTCACTGGCCCCCCAGACCCCCTGTTTTACTTACCTTCAGCCTGGTTTTCTTCTCCTCTGGGACGAGAACACCAGCTATGGCTGGTGTCTCGTGTCCTAATTGGATAGATTGATAGCAGCGCAGCCATTGGCTCCCGCTGCTGTCAATCAATTCCAATGACGCGGGCACCAGGGGGCGGGGCCGAGTCATACATTCATGTCTATGGACGCCTAATGAATGACTTGGGAGGGCGCCCGCAAGGTAACCCCCTCGGGGGAGCACTTCACCCAGGGTGTTATCTAATGCAGGGAGGAGCCGCGAGAGCCGCAGAGGGACCCCAGGACAGGTGGATCGGGGCCACTCTGTGCAAAACGAGCTGCACAGTGGAGGTAAGTTTGACATGTTTGTTATTTAAAAAAAAAAATAATTATCCTTTCCAATCACTTTAACACTAGGGAGCGATCAAGGGGTTAAATGTGTTCCCTAGGGATGTGTTTCTAAGGGCTAGTTTACACTTGCTTTAAAACATGGCTTCGGACACGCTTTGTTAAAGCTCTCTGAACGCCAGTCAAAGCCCGTCACTAAATAAAATGGTTAGCTTACAGTCTTGTCTACACCTGCTTTTTCTTTGCTTTGGCTTTGCTTCAAAAATTATACCCCATGTAGCTTTAGTGGTGCTTCAAAGCGTCTTCTAAGCCTCCATTGAAATCTATGGCAAAGCTCGCTGGAAGCCCCACCGAAGCCTCATCGAAGCTCCACCAAAGTCTCATCGAAGCCCCACTGACACCTCATCAAAGCACCCAGTAAAAGCAAGGTGTAAACAGGACAGTAAGCTAACCATTTTATTTAGTGACAGGAGCTTTGACCAGCGTTCAGGGAGCTTTAACAAAGCGTGCCCGAAGCCTTGTTTTGAAGCAAGTGAAAACTAGCAGTAAATGTGTGTTGAAGCCGAAGCAAGTGTAAATGAGCCCTAACTGTGGGGGGAATGGACTGACAGGGAGTACAGAGAGATCACTGTTCCTAATCACTAGGAACAGCAGATCTCTCTCTACTCCCCTGACAGAACTTAGATCTGTTTGTTTACATTGACAGATCCCTGTTTTGGCTCTCTCTGGAGCGATCGTGGGTGGCCGGAGGACATTGTGGCCGGCGGCCACGCACATCAGCTGCCCGCTGTGCAGTGGGCGCACCTTCAATAGCTGTTTAAGGGACCGACGTACAGCTACGGCGATTTGTGGGATCGAGCTGACCTGCCGCAGTATAATGAAGGCGGCTGGTCAGCAAGTGGTTAATATTCCTAAGCATTATCTGTTCATTTCAGTCAGCAGCCACCCGTAACTTTTTTGGAACTGATGAAACACTCCAATTTTATTTATTTTCAGTGACAATACTCCCCACAATTCCGCTACACCTGCTCATGTAAGTGCCTTCAGCCCTGTACACAAGACCGCAAATCCCGTCGGGAAAAAGAATATTGTTTTTCCCGATGGGATTCCTGGCAGGCTTGCCTTGAAAAGCCATGTATACACACGGCCAGACAAAAATCTGCCGTTCTTTTGAATGGCAAGAACGCTGTGACGTCATCGACTACAACGAGCCGGTGTCTCGTCATATTCGATTCAGTCGCCGCCATCTTGCTACACCCCACACTAATGTTGTATGCTACCGCGCATGCGTCAAAGTGTTATAGAGCATGCCCTACATGTAAGCATACAGACGACCGGTTTTCTCGGCAGGAAACACTCTGCCGGGAATCCCGATGGGAAAATAGAGAGCAGGTTCTCTATTTTTCCCGCCGGGATTCCCGGCAGTTTTCCTGTCAGGAAAGCATACACACGGCCAGGATTCCCTGCCGGGAAAACCGGTCGTGTGTACGAGGCTTAACTCCCTTTTCTAGAGTCTGCACAGAGCTTGAGGTAGAATTTTAAGCATCCCCAACTGTGTCCGGAGGTTTATTTCATCTTGTTCAAGTAAGCTTTGAAAATGAGAGAGAGAATCTCATTGGTTGCCATTGCGCTAATCACAGGCAGTGAGACATTGTCTCGATGCGCGGCTGCAGAAATCAGGAAATGTCTCACTGCCTGTGATTAGTGCAGCGCAGTGCCGACTTCCTGGCGGGCTCTGCATGTGGGGTTTGCGAACCCCCCGGAGCTCATCCTTAGTTGCCATACACAGCTGCTCCAGTTTTAATAAATTCTCCCCAATGTGTCTATAATTACAACAGTGGGACTGTGACAGAGGTCACTTGGGGCACAGGGGGAATGAGAACCCCACCATGATCTGGGATAGTCATATTCAATGCTGTATATACATGGTATATATTGGGTGTATATTGTGTGTGGGCTGTTGTGTAATATTTGCTGTGATGGGGTGTGATTGCATTCTATTGTCTATTGTGGCTTGTGGTAATTAAGTCTGCTACTGTGGTGATGTGGATTGGAGCTTGGTAGACCGTCTGGCTGCCTATTATGGGATGTTTAAGTGTCTTTCTGTGAGGAGGGGGGGGGAAATCACCCCTCTTGCTAAGACTGTTTACTGAAAGAGAAGTTTGAACACACCTGACCTGTATGACCATTGTCATTGGACAGTTTAACCCGCCCTGTTCCCCAAGGATGGGAGGGAAGGGTTTTGAAGAGAAATGTGTTACCATGTGCTTGTAATAAAGTCAGTCCAGTTGGAAACTTTATATAGAGTGTTTGTCTCGTATGTTTGGAAGGATTAATCCTATGGGAAGCAGTCGCCTGACTGTGGAGGATCGGCAGTGGATGTGTGTCCAGAGAGGGTATATCCTAAACGGCGTTAACCCCTTTCATGCTTGGGGTGCCGTTACATTGGTTGGCAGCGGTGGGATTTTCCCTCCAGTTACTGGGACACTCCAAACCACCACAGTGAATGACCAGCTATGCAGCCTGCAGGAAAGCCACGCTGAAAGACTTACTTGAGAGCCGTGGAGGGACCGGTGGGACAAAGAACAAGGCCACCTTGATCAGGGAGCTAGCCGAGATGGATCAGAGGGATGGTGATGCAGGACCCCGGTCAGTTGAAGACTTGTTTCAGCAACGAGTTCGACAGCGGTTGGCACTATATGGTGCTAACCCATCAGAGACCGCCATACAGGAAGCCATTAAAGACATCCAGGTGCAGGATGAGCGACAAGAGAGAGAACTGGAGCGACAAGAGAGAGAACTAGAGCGCAAACATGAGCGGAGAATGGCGGAAATACGGCAATCAGAGACAACGCCTAAAGATGCAGCGCCTGTCCGTAAGTTGCCCTTTCAGGCGTTCAAACTATTTAAGGAAGGAGAGGAGGAAATTGAAGCGTTCCTGCAGGACTTTGAGAGACTATGCCAGATACATGAAGTACTGCCCCAAGATTGGGTCGCCTTACTGGCAAGTAATTTAACTGGCAGAGCGGCGGATGCGTATCGAGCCCTGGAGAATGAGGACGCTAAAGACTATGACTGGGTAAAAGAAGCTCTGCTAGCCCGATTTGCCATTACACCCGAAGCCAGCCGGATTAAGTTTAGAGAATCCCGGAAACAAACCCACATAACATACGTGGAGTGGGCACATCGTCTGCAGCGAAACCTTAAGGGCTGGTTCCAGGGAAGCCGCGCTCATACCATAGAGGACATCACCCAGCTAGTACTCTTAGAACAGTTCTTTAACCACACCCCTCCGGTATTACGGGATTGGGTGTGAGATAAGCGACCACGGACTGTACAGCAAGCGGCTACTTTGGCCGATGAATATCTGGACTCTCGAAGGTCAGGCGGAAGCGAGCGCTATCCACTATCTCGGCCCAGTTTATCAGCCTCTAACTCAACTTCAGCACCAACCCCAGCGGCCACTTATCCTCAGCAGCCCAGGTTCAACTCCCAGGACTACGCACGACCCATCAGGTGTTTCGGATGTAAACAGCTAGGGCACAAAAAGCCAGACTGTCCATTGAATTCAGCCAGGCAGTCCCAGTCATGGAGACAGAAAGCAGGGGGGAACCCACGCACATCCATGCCTGCGGCCCACTGCGTTGAGGAGGAAGAACATTGGGGCGTCTTGCACGAGGCTGATCCCATACAAGCAGCTAACCGGGACAACCGGCAGCAACACAGGCAGACTGTCTGGGTCAATGGAAAGGTAGCCAATGGCCTACGTGATTCTGGTGCCATCATGACCCTTCTACAGAAGAACCTCATCCCAGAGAGCCAACACACCGGAGACACTGTAGCCGTAAGAGTAGCGGGAGGTACCATCTTCCGGCTACCCGTTGCCCGAGTTCACCTTTTATTGGGGGGTTGGTTTGGGACATGTGAATGTAGGGGTGATGAAGGATTTGCCACCGGATGTACTACTGGGGAATGATTTGGCCCCCCTCATTTCTGCTTACGCCCCGATGGGCCCCGCTGAAGCCAACCCAGTGACTACCTGTGTCCAGACCCATGCTGCTGGAACCGGCCTGATTGCGGCTGAGAACGGGGTAAGATTATCTTCCCCGACATGTACCTTAGATCAGGCACAATATCACAGTCTAAAATTGGAATGTGACAAGTTGGCCAGTGAGAAATCAGAGATGCAACGACACTACGTCATGTATTATGAGATGTCCCATGGCTTGAACATTGAAATGCACAAACAGGCTGAAATTGTCAAAAGGTTAAATGGGATTTGCGCCCAGGTTTTGCCTTACCTTTCCCAAGAGAACCAGCAACAAGTTTTGGGAGCCATTGAGAGAGCAAAGCAAGTGACTGTTCCAGAACTGAATTCCATTATTCGTCCCGGCCTCCTAGTGCAATGTTGATGGGTTGTCCAGGCATTAGACGAATGGAAATATGGACTAACTTTGCAGTCAACCCGTCTGCGGTCTCCTCCTGTGTTAGTCTCCTGCCGAAAGGGGAGATGTGTGACAGGGGTCACTTGGGGCACAGGGGGAATCTGAACCCCACCATGATCTGGGATAGTCATATTCAATGCTGTATATACATGGTATATATTGGGTGTATATTGTGTGTGGGCTGTTGTGTAATACTTGCTGTGATGGGGTGTGATTGCATTCTATTGTCTATTGTGGCTTGTGGTAATTAAGTCTGCTACTGTGGTGATGTGGATTGGAGCTTGGTAGACCGTCTGGCTGCCTATTATGGGATGTTTAAGTGTCTTTCTGTGAGGAGGGGGGGAATCACCCCTCCTGCTAAGACTGTTTACTGAAAGAGAAGTTTGAACACACCTGACCTGTATAACCATTGTCATTGGACAGTTTAACCCGCCCTGTTCCCCAAGGATGGGAGGGAAGGGTTTTGAAGAGAAATGTGTTACCATGTGCTTGTAATAAAGTCAGTCCAGTTGGAAACTTCATACAGAGTGTTTGTCTCGTATGTTTGGAAGGATTAATCCTATGGGAAGCGGTCGCCTGACTGTGGAGGATCGGCAGTGGATGTGTGTCCAGAGAGGGAATATCCTAAACGGCGTTAACCCCTTTCATGCTTGGGGTGCCGTTACAGGGACTAATCACATGATTATAGCAAACAGGAACTCTAAAGCTGGCCATAGATGTTTTGTTTTTTTTTGATCAGCCAGCCAAACAGATTCCCCCATCCACACATTGGAAGTGGGGGAATCCTTCCCGCTGTGTCATTGGATTCAAACAGCAGGACTCCTGCACTGCCAGAATACACTGATCAACACTGCAGGAGATGGATTGCATGAGCAGATTGAATACAATTTTTCCAACAGTCCTATTCGAGAGGAGTTGCTCATTAGGTCAACTACTCTCAAACAGAAATGGCCATAGATGGATCAAAATTTTGATCCATCTACGGCCAGCCTAAGTCACTACTTGAGCACTGAATCTCCTCAATGGCCTATTTTGGTCTATACAGAACAGAAGTAGAAAATTCACAGAAACAAAAAAACACAATCTTCTGTGCTCGGAAGCTTGGTCTCTTGGTGGCACAACCAGAGTGTTCCGTTAGAAAAGGAATGACCAGGGATCTTGCTGCCCTCCTCAGAATAATTGGTATTCTTAGGACTGGAAGGTAAAAGAAAAAAGAGGGCGTCACCGACCTAGTGCATTACCAATGGCTAGTTTTATTAAAAGTAAGTAAAAAGATTATGGATACTCACAAAGCAAGTAAAATAATGGGCACATAACATTTCATCCAAGGAGATAGCCTCTTCCTGGAACCAAATAAGCAGATAGCCAGAGAGTCAAGACGACAGATGTTTACAGCTACGGCTGACGCGTTGCGAGGGCGAGCCCCCTTCCTCAGAGCCAAAAAGTGATAGTAACTCAGGTAAGAATCTGTAGTAACATTTGCTAAAAGCTTTTGCAATGTATACAGCTGACTTAGTGAAGTCTGTTTTCCATTGCAGCAAGCCGTGTGGCTTTCTTTGGCTGTGCTTCCAGCCCTTATTATGTCACAGGCTTGTTGACCTAAGCAGTGTTGTTCATCTTACGTTAAAAAAGTAATTAGTTACAGTTACAAATTACTTCTTCCAAAAAGTAATGGAGTTACTCACTCAGTTACTACATTGAAAAAGTAATTAGTTACTCAGCAAAGTAACTATATTGGTTATATTATATATACACGGGGGCGGGGGCGGGGCGGTAGAAGGATGATATATATGTAATTTTTTCAGTGTATAAAATAATAGGAGGGATAACAATAAATAGTATTGGTTATGTGCCCATGCCTCACTGTGCCCATGCCTCACTGTGCCCATGCCTCACTGTGCCCGTGTCTCACTGTGCCTGTGCTTCACTGTGCCCAATGCCTCACTGTGCCCGTGTCTCACTGTGCCCAATGCCTCACTGTGCCCATGTCTCACTGTGCCCAATGCCTCACTGTGCCCGTGTCTCACTGTGCCCAATGCCTCACTGTGCCCATGTTTCACTGTGCCCGTGTCTCACTGTGCCCAATGCCTCACTGTGCCCAATGCCTCACTGTGCCCGTGCTTCAATTACTGTGCAGTGTTGTGCCCCTAGCCCCCTACCTGATCGGCGGTGTCCCGGCGGCCATTCCACAGTATTCAAAAGCCGCGCCTCCCGAGTTCTCGTCGTCTGTAGTAGGCGGAACACTCAATTTCCCAGCATTCAGTGTTCCGCCTATCACGGACATCCGCTCATCCTCATAACACAGACGAGGATGAGAGGATATCCGTGATAGATGGAACACTGCCTGCTGTGAAATTGAGTGTTCCGCTTATCACAGACGACGAGGACTCGGGAGGCGCGGCTTTTGAAAACTGCAATGGCCGCCGTCTGTCTGCATGACACGCTGTTCAGGTAGGCACACGGCAGCTTGCAGTTAGTTAGTTTTACACATTACATCTACTCGCGGCGGCTGCGGCGAGTAGATGTAATTGGGGTAACTCCGCCCAAGTAATGGGAACGGCGGTGCCACGTGGGTAAGAGTAATCAGTTAGATTACTCGTTACCCCAAAAAGTGGCTACGTTACCTAACGCCGTTTATTTAAACGGCGTTAGTTACAACACTGGACCTAAGCATAGTATGTCCTCCTTACAGAAGATTTTAAAGAGCAAAGAACAAGAGCCTGTTCCTCATTGTAGTATAGTGTGTATACAGGGGTATAAAGTTTTTCCTTTATGCCCCTGTGCCTAACTGTATATCACAAGTGGTTGGTATATTGTACATGAGCAGTCAAATTGTACAGAACAAATTATTTTACTACCTACAGTTATTTGTTGCCTTCATCATTCTAGGATAAGGAACTCTAAGAACAGTAAGAAGGGGGACTGTCACCTAACTAGGATAATTTGCCATCCTATGGTGTGGTGGCCCTTAAATGCCCTAACACTAGGCCCTCATACATGTAATGTAGGTGCAGTTTCGGTGTTATTATACAATATGTAAGATGTCCTGGGGTCCAAGCAGGGGGATCCCTGCAAAGGCTTTTAGTCCTAAATTTAAATCTTCCTTAAAAAGTCCAGCTTATACTATGTTGTTCATGAACAATACAACACTACCTATACAAACTTTATGTGCCAATACTACATGTATGTGTATATATACTGTATATATGTATGTATGTACCAATATTACCTGATTCTACACTGCCCTAGACACACATAAATAATGCTTCATACAGTAACTGCCCTTTTCCCACCTGCCATATTACATGCCCACATCTTTTACTATTGACCATGTGCATAACTCCTCTAAGGCTGGCCATACATTATCCTTTTTTTTTTTTTTTTCATTCAACCTGCGGGTTGAATGAAAAAATAAATGAGCAGGTTTCCCCCATTCGCACACTCAGTGTGGATAGGGGAATACTTACCACTGAGCCTTTGTATTATGACAGCAGGGAGCCCTCCCCACCATCAGAATGCAATGATCTGTGTTGCTGGCTATAGTCGGCGATACTGATCTATCGGGAAAAACCCAACAGGCTTGTGTACAACCAGCCCTCTCATACATGAATGGAAATTCAGCTGGTCCCTGCTGATCAGCGTATGACCGGCTTAAAGCTGTTGATAGGCTTTAGATGGTGGTGCAACCTGACCACCTTTAGGGCAAGCTGAGGATCAATGTATAAACTTGTTTGACTCTATAAATGGTGTAAAAAAAAATTGAGTGGAAGAGGGAGAGAAAGCCTGGGATCCTAGCAACTGAGATAGATTCACTGACCTGCCCAATTTGTTGTTCCTCCTGACAACAGCTGTCAGATTTGAAGACCTCTTACAGACATGTGTTCTGCACCCCGTTTAGCCTAAGCAATCCCTATACCCCTATCCCCCTCAGTTTTTCTGCTGAGTTTCTCCACAAAGTGCATGTCCATGTATTACCCAAATTTATCTGCAACCTTTCCCCCCATCCCCATTGCCATCCAGAGCACATTCAATACTTTACTTTTTTTCTTTGACTTTGTTCTTAAAGTGGGAAACTATAGGGGTTGCTGCTGTGAGTTAGATCCTATTAACATAAGCACGCTCCCCAAACTACATCTCCCAAGAGCCATTTTCCTACACGCAGTGTGTGGGCAGTCTCTTGGAAGTCAAGGCAGCAGCATTGTTTTTCTGGGAAATAATTTTGTGTATGGATGAGGTGGGGGATAGCAGGCAGGACTGATAGAGCTTCAGATTTTGGTGCAGCAATAGTACGGCCATTACAAACAGGACGTTGGGTGCAAACTGGATTTCCAGCAAATCACTGGGTATTTTTCTGTACTTATTGCATTCTGAAAGAATAAAAAACACAGGGAATGTTTTCCAGAGATGTATTGAATATGTTTTTTACATCTATCCACAGGTGGAGAAAAATATATGGCAGGTACCGTATATTTTTGGGTGTTGCTCTTCTGCTGCCCTAGTCACTGACCCCTTATGGTATGTTATTATTATCTGCAGCCTTTAGTCTACAACCCAACTGCATGAGATGTTCTAAATTTGTCACTAGACTGAGAATACGCTCGGGTTTATAACATCATAGCCACCAGGGTTTTTTTTGCTGCTAGACTCATGCTGCCAAACACCAAATGTATGCTGATCTGCTGGAATTGCCTGCCCACTGACATGCAGAATGAAGCATTGTAAGGAAGCTCCGATAGGGATAGCATGTAAACCTTCAGGTTGGGTTCACACTATTGCGAATTGGATGCAGATTTCGCTGCATCCAATTCGCATAGCAGGAGATTGTGATCGATTCTCTATGGAGCCGGTTTACACATCTCCGGAGCGGCTCCAGAGCGAATTGCATAGGAAGCCTGTGCGTCTTTTGGTCAGTTTCAGGTCCGAATTCAGCCAAGAATTTGGCCTGAAATCAGACCTGAAACGGTGAATGGAGACGCACCGGACCCCTGCTGTGTGCCACTGCGTGCTCCAGTTTGAACCCAGCCTCAACCTTTGGGTCTTGGCTCTTTCATCATTTCATTATTAGGGCCTTCAAGGGGATCTTTGATAAGACTAAACAAAGCAGACAATTCCACTAAATCCGTGTACAAGAAAATCTGCAAGTCTCGCTGTCACAGATAGCTAGGCAAGTCAGTACAACTCAGAAGACAGCTACAATTCAAGTCCTGAACTCGGTCTAACTCTCTATGAAACATTTGGAGAATCAATAGTTCACAGCTCCTGCATCTGGATTATGTTAAGATTTCAGGGGAATTTTGGAAGCAGAAAATAGTTCTCATTCATACTGGATTCTTTCTTTTTGGCCTCTTCATAGGGGCTAGATTTATACAGAGCCGTCTCCAGCAGCAGAACTAGGGCCAAATGGGGTTCCATAATAAATGGGACACAATTATTTAACCTATTCCAACTCTTATTTCTGGTTGGTGGATACCAATATTATGGGACTATTCACACCAGGTCAATTGAGCTGCATTGATTACACTCATCACAAGAGCATTTGGCTCCATTCACACTGGGGCGGCACGACTTGGGGTGGCGACTCGGCAAGGCAACCTGGACGCGTCCTGAGCGCGTACCACAGCTTGACTTAGAAGGTGACTTCAAGTCGCCTCCAGGACAGGCGACTTTCCAGTGGCCAATCAAGAGTTTGTCAGGTGACACAGAGCACTTACGTCTTGTTTACATTTGTGTTTTTACTGCCCCCAATTGCTCACCCTTTTGCTGCAAAGCCACCAGAGGAAGGAGTATATATATATATATATATATTCCATGGCAAAAACGTATCCCCAAAGTTGCATTCAGAGGGCAGTACCGGGAATTCAACTTAATGGGGACACCCCGCAACCATGTGCAAAGGGTGCGGTTTCAGTGTGCTAGCGTGGAGTTTAAGGGGTTAAAGCAGGCGACACAGACAATACAACCCCTCTTTACAAGCCTGTCACGTGTTCCTAGGGTTGCCACCTCATCTCTTAAAACCCGAACACATATTAAAGCGAAGGTGCCGCGGAAAAAAAAAATATTAAAAGCCAGCAGCTGTAAATACAGCAGCTGCTGACTTTTAACATATGGACACTTACCTGTCCTGGAGTCCAGCGACGTCCACAGCAGAGGACGAGCAATCGCTCGTCACTCTGCTGCCCCCACCGCCATCCTTGGTGAGGGAACCAGGAAATTAAGCCTTGCGGCTTCATGCCCAGTTCCCTATGGCGCATGCGCGAGTCGCGCTGCGCCGTTCTGAATGGTGCCCTGTGTTCTGGGAGCCGAGTGTCTCCCAGAACACAATGGGGAATCTGCGGGAAGTGACGTGCTTCCCGCAGATTTCCCGCAGAGAGGACTCCCGGAAGTGGGTGCAAATACCTGTCTTAGACAGGTATCTGCACCCCCCTCCCCCCTGAAAGGTGTCAATTGTGACACTGGAGAGGGGGAGGGTTCCGATCAGCGGAAGTTCCACTTTAGGGTGGAGCTCCGCTTTAATTACACAGGTTCTGTGGCTGATTAAGGTGGTAATTAAAGTCACTTGATGCCTCATCTGCATTAAATTAGCCTCAGAATCTGTGTAATTCATATGTGTTTGGGTTCAAAGGGATGAGGTGGCAACCCTAAGTGTTCCCCAGCGCTCGGTTCCCATCTATGTGTGTGTGTGTGTGTGTGTGTGTGTGTGTGTGTGTGTGGGGGGGGGGGGGGGCACGTTTAATCTGGTTGAAAAAAGACACAAAGTCTATCCAGTTCAACCAAAAAAAAGGGGAAAACAAAACAATTTTTTTTTTTACAATCCTTCATTTGAATGGCCTGCGTTTCCCACCGAAATAGGTGCATACGCCTTTTTCAAAATGTGGCCCACAGGGAAATCTCATGGTTGTGTTAACCATGGGATTTCCCTGTGGTTCCTGAACCCACAAGCATGCTATGTTTTTACACGTATAGGGGTGCCAAAATGAATGTCAGCCCCGTGTGTTTTCTCACAGCTGTGCATTTTCAGTGCAGGAATTGCTGCGATTCTCGCACTCACAGCCACCCGCATAGATGTGAACTGAGCAGAAGCTTAGGTTCACACTTGTGTGGGTTGGGAATGCTCACAAAATCACCAGCATTTTACGATCCACAGGCAAAACACACGGCTTCGTTAGCAGACACGCTGGGGTGCCATTAATTCCTAAAAGCATCCCCCACACATCGGCAAAACACCCGTGTTTTCGCACACACAACACTTTAAGAAAAAGAAAAGGCCAGAGACGTTTCTGCAGGTAGGGCAGCTCACAGAAATGAATGGTCTGCCCTACATGCAGAACACAGTCTGCAGTGGTGTGAACCTAAGCTGAAGAGCAATCGAATACAGATCACTCTTCAGAGAGCAACGCAAGTGTAAACTAGCCCTTAGGCCCCTTTCACACTAATGCGACTTCGCGGCTGCGATTTCAGGGAATGCCTGTGTAACTGCCATCAAAGTCGGACCAAAGTAGTGCAGGGACTACTTTGAAGTCGAACTACTTGAAGTCCTACTAATATGAATGGTAGTCATTGGAAATCATGGGGAATGACTTGTCATACGACTTTGCAGTCCCAAATCGTGGGACAAGTTGTAGAAGTGTGAAAGGGCCCTTAGTGGTGCTGCTCACCATGTATTGAGATCAGATGCAGTGTGCTCACCTGCTGCACTCAGCAGCTACTCAGATGTCAGGTGATCCCTATAGATCCCTCACCACTCACCACTCATCAGCTTAAAATCCCTCACCACTCTCAATGCTAGAGTGGGTATTGGTCACCCGGATAGTCCCCTCCCACATGGCCTAGCAGCCAGAGTGACACACGAACCAGCAACAGGGCAGTCTTTGCCACAGACTTCCCAAGGTGAAATAGGTCTCTGTCACAGACCTTCGGAAGTGAACAAAGTCTCTGCCACAGACCTTTTGAAGTGAGCAAATGGATAGTCCAGGAATCCTCTGCCACAGGATTTCAAAGTCCCAAACTTCCAGCCGTACAGTTTAAGAGCCTTTAAGCCAATCCGGTGAACTGCAGGGCTTGTAGTATTGTGGATCCCTCCTTAATAAAGTTGGCAGGCCTCCCCCCAAGACAGCAGCACTTTGCCGGTCTCCTCCAGGGCAGGTCCTCCCCTGGTCTCCTTCATTAAGACAGCTTCCTCCCCAGCTTGGGATCCCTTTCCCAGAATGTACTCTCCAGCCAGACTAACTGGGCCTACTAGATAGCGATGCAGCCTCGGTCCAACTTGGCCCTGAGACCAGAACCACACACACATACCTCGCGCCCTGAGGGCCACGAGGCAAAGACGGACCCCGATCAATGGCGTCTGCCCCTTAAGTATCCCCTCCCAGCAGGCACAGCGGGTCGACCACTCCAACTGCACCGCTGCCGAGAAGGGCCACTCAATGCACCATGGTTTGCCCGTGTTCCAACAGGCGCCTGAGGTGATAACGCCACCTACAGGCAATAAGGGAAACTGCTATCGAGCGAACCACAGCTAGAACAGAAGCAAATCTCAATATAACTCAACAGTTTGAGCCCAGCTACTGGCTCAGACATCCCTCTAAATTTTAAATAGCGTCCCAACCTTTTGGGGAGGGCGCTACACTTATTTACCAGGCCCCTTTCCCTACTCAAACTAAAACATCCCCCTGTGTGCTCCCGCAGCAGCAGCCAGTGGGAGAGGAGAGGCGGAAAGCCGGCAGCGCTGTGGGAAAAATGGGAGGGGGGGGGGTATCTGTGCTGCACAGAGTGATTAGGGTGTGCCTGGGCACACTTGGCACCTGCCTATGACTCTTGTGTAACCCACATAGCGGGATGCTGGCCTATAGCTCTGCTCAGCACATGGCCGTGGAGGGCAAGCATTTGCTCTGTAGGTTACACTGAAGGGGAGCTATAAATGAGAACTTTACCAAACGTGACACTTTAAGGTAAATGCTTCAATATTAATTCTATTGAAAAATATTCTATGCTTTCCCTTTAAAATCTCCTCCAATCACCTGTGCTGACTAATAATCTTTAGCCTGGTAGGTTTATCTACTGCTGGATCAGTCCCATTGTGTGCAATGGATAGATGTCCTGCCACTTTAAATTTAAAATCCTGATGTCCATGAAAAGATTCTGGAGTTGTCACACGCGGAAGGCTGAGTAAAGTCAGTCGAATATTCTGCCAGTGTAAAGTCTAACGGTTTCTCTTTTTTTTTTTTTTGCGCAGCAACATAACGCCCTGTGTTCATTTGAAAAAGGCATGAGAATAAAGCTAGTAGGTCTAACACAAGGAGCTGATCAATACCCAAATTAGGGAAAGAAACGGGCCTACACCCAGCACAGGCTGCTCTACTGAGTCTTGTGCTGTACAATACAATTGTGCTGCCTTACATACACAGCTTTCCTGCTAGCAAATAACACATAACCGCTATTATCAGTGATTGTACTATGTCAATTAGGCTACTTTCACACTGAGGCGCTGGATGCGCTGGCGGTATAGCGGCGCTATTTTGAGCGCCGCAATACCGTATTTTTTGCCACGATTTGCGGGCGCCAGCAGGGGGATTTAAACCCCCGCTAGCGGGCGAAAATGGGTTAAAAACGCCCGCAATAACGCCTCTTTGCGACGTTTTGGAGGCGCTACCCCATTGATTTCAATGGGCAGGGGCGCTATAGGAGCGGTATTTTTACCGCTCCTATCGGGCCTCAAAGATGCGGCTTGCAGGAGTTTTTTGACCCTTCTGCAAGCGCAGATACAATTGAGCGCCTTTTTTGGGGCGCATTGCAGGCGCTATTTTTAGCGCAATAGCACCTCAGTGTGAAAGGGGCCTTAAAAAAAAATGCTTTGAATGGGGTGTCTACTAATGCCAAGAAAAATCCCTTTATTGAATCCTAAACAAATGAATGAATGCACCCAAAATAAAACACATTGGTTATCCTCTTTTTTTTCTTAGACCACTTTTACACTGAGGCGCTTTTCAGGCGCTTTCACGCTAAAAAAAAAGCGCCTGAAAAGCTTACGAAAACTTATTTCCATTAAAATCAATGAATGCTTTCACAGTGCGCTGAAAAAACGCCCCTCTCCATTGAAATTAATTGAAAACGCTTCAAAAGCGCCTGAAAATCGCTTCAAAAGCGCTCAGTGTTTTACTGGCAGTTTTTCAAGCTCCTCAGTGTGAAAGAGGCCTTATCCCCCGCCTTCTTTTTCTTTTTTTTTTTTTATAAAATAAAAATTACAAAATTCGAGAAATATATTACTTTAGACACTATCTACGAGCTCCTCATAGGATGACACGCACAGTGAAAGTTCCGTGAAGTTTGTCAGGCATATTGTTTGATCTATTTTGTAACCTTTTTTTGCTAGAACGCAGTATCCTGAAAAAATACAGAACGAGTGGAAAGGAAAACAAGTGCAGCCACGCAGCTAGAGAGTTAATCACACTAACACTGTTGAGGTCCCTGGCTTTTCAGTAGCCCCAGTGAGCACTCTATGGGCCCAACAAGGCATGAAGAAGTGTCACTTTTACTAAACCCTACAATACCAGCTCAGTCCTAACACAGCTAGAGAAGCATTTCAGGTGAAAGACAACAGTGCCACCATGTGTCCACTTTTGGCATTGCAGTCACCATATGCTGTATCCTGGATCCAATACTCTTAAGAATGAATTAGGTTATACACAAGTGACTTCAAAGTTTGAGGTGTTTAAAAAATACATGCTCTGAGATATCCAAGGGACCAGTGTGATGTTTTTGACATATATAATTTGTTCTGTGATGTCATAATAAAAGGTATTTATTTAGTAAAGGATCAGTGACTCAATACTGCAATGCAGCAACAACACCCAGACAAAGCCTGATTTTCAGGGACAGCGCTTATGTTGCTGGTTTTCCCCTGGAAATATGGTTAGTCTGTCATTAGTTTTCAACTTATTAGCACAATTTATGAAAATAAATTCTTTTTTGTACCCTCACTTGTCTTTCTGAAAAATAATAAAATTTCTGTGAGAAAAAACAAATATCACTTACTGCGTATGAAGTCCCCATTTCTTCAACAATTAGCACGTGTGAAAGAATTCATAAAAATGAGGACCTGTGGTCAGTCCCCTTTCACAGCAGGTCATAGCCAAGCAGAGTTCAGGGGGGGGGGGAGCTCTCCTCCCACTATGTACCAGAAACTTCCCCTATCTTACTGGGCTGTCAGCCAGCATGATGGAAGGGAAGGTACAGAACTAAATCTGTAAAAGGTATCAAGTCCTGGTCAACATGTGAGCTTCCCTGCTATCACCAGCAAAGTATTATTTTAGAATAGGTAATGTGTTGGCACATTACCCTACACCTGTACATTGAGGGATCCTGCAGGCAATTAAGCTGGCCATACATTATACAATTTTCCTATTCAATTTCCATTAGGTTTACCTTCAACTATGTAGTGCAAGGGCCTTCCCGATTGCATACACATTGAAAGTGTTTAGGTTTACCAAAGCCATATAATATGAGGTCAAACCTAAAGAAAAATTGTACAAGAAAATTGTATGATGTATGGCCAGCCTTAGTCCCACACTGCATTGCAGGATGTAGGGGGTGTCTCATTCCTGAAAACTGATTTTTCCTAATGTAGGTGCCCTGGCTACAGCAACATTTTAAAGTGGGCCTACTGTTAAAACCTGGCACTTCATATATATGGGCACATATTGGAGTTACCAAATAACATACCTGCTCTGAGAAAACATACAACCTTCTTGGCATTTTAAAAAGACAAAGCTCCAGAGCAGCCTAGCCTAGGCTAAAATCCCATAGTCTCTGCCTAGCAGGAGCAGTAATGGTGTTTCATGTCATTAGAGACTGAAAAATGTCTATTCTTTTCAGTAAGACCACTGCTGTCTGGAGGACTAAGGCCGGGTTCACATATGTTCGGCTGTGCTTTGCCGTTCGGGGTGTGGTGCGTTTCTGTTCACTGGTTCAGGTGCAAATTTTTGCCTGAATTCACACTTAACTGGACCCAAAAACACGCAGGAACCTTTTTGAAAACCGCACCATGGCCGCCGCAGACATGTGTGAACCGGCTCCATTGAGAGCCGGTCACATTCACATGTCATTGCGAATTGGAAGCGGTTTAAAACGCATCCAATTTGCATATATGTGAACCTAGCCTTTGCCCCCGTTCACATCGGGTGAATTTGACATGTCAAATCACATGCCAATTTGGAGCCTGTTGCTGGCAACGGCACGGTCCGAATCGGTGCAACGCTGACTTTGCGTTCCTGTACTACTTTTGGCGACTTCGGGGGCGATTTCAATAGACATCTGTGCATGAACCCTGCATGGATGTCTTTTAAATCGCACCCGAACTCGCAATGAAATGCGGGTTTGAAATTGTGCGAGTTCAGCTGCCTCCAATGTGAACGAGGGCTTAATGCCGCGTACACACGATCGTTTTTAATGTCATTTTCAAAAACGACGTTTTTCTCAACGTGATTTTTCTTGTTTCCTCTCAAGCCTGTCTTGCATACACACGTTCATTAAAAAAAACGCTCGAGCAAAGCGCAGTGACGTACAACACGTACGACGGCACTATAAAGGGGAAGTTCCGTTCGGATGGCGCCACCCTTCATGTTAGTAAAGTTTGTTGAGCGACGATTCGCGCTTTTCAGCCTCGTGCTTTTCAGTCCGTTACAGCGTGACGAATGTGCTATCTCCATTATGAACGCTAGTTTTACCAGAACGAGCGCTCCCGTCTCATACTTGATTCTGAGCATGCGTGTTTTTTTTCCCTTCGTAAAAGCATACACACTACCGTTTTTCACGTCGTTATAAAAAACGACGTGAAAAAATAGAGCAGGTTCTCATTTTTTTAAGGCCATTTTTCACGTTGTGAAAAATGCTCTGGAGCCCACACACGATAATTTTTAATGCCCAATTTAAAAAATGGCATTTTTAACGTCGTGAAAAACGGTCGTGTGTACGCGGCATTAGAGTGAGATCATATGGGATGAGAAAGTATCGCCTATCCTGTCTACGAATGTTGAAATATAGGAGAAGCAAGACACAACTATTTTGACTGCTCCGTGTACTATTCATATACCGGTATAATTACCAACTATATAGATCAGCATTGTTTTTAAAATGTTAATGATGTGAAGAATATTTATATAAATGTGATATATTTGTAAAGGTATCTAAATGTATATCTACACAACATTTAAAAAAGTATTATTCCTCTTAACAAACCAGTTCTAGGGACAGGCAATTAGGGGAGTTTTCTGTTCATTTCTAAGGTTAGGTCAGGCTGCCTAACTCTCCAAATGTTAACCACAGACAGAATGGTATTTCCCTAAGAACACGGTGTGGGGATACATGTGACAGGACACAAACACAATCATACACAGCTAGTAGTAGTTGGTCACATTCAACTGAACTTGTTCTCTTCTTCAGTTCCATTGAGTGTCAGGAAGCATATCGCTGTGCCATCCTCAGGGTAAACACTCCAAAATAATTGCTCTGGCGTTGGTGTCAACAGGAGGAAAAATACAAGGGGCTTTGAAGTGTGCCAAGAACTCTGAATGGACTGGGTTTCACTGTGAGGGTTCTGGAGGGGGTTAGAGGACTCTGCAGCAGACTTTGGTGACCCTGTGCAGGTAGGGTGACCACGTGTCCCGGATTGCCCAGGACAGTCCCGCATTTTGCAGGTCTGTCCCGGGCACATTCATTCCAGGACAATACAGTATCCCGGAATGAAACTGACACAGCCATTCCCCGGGCCAATCTGATGCCCCCAAAAAAGGCCGCCACATCACCGCTTTGCTCACTGACAGTACTTGTCCTGACCGGGAATGCCTGGAGGAGCACAATCCCCGCCCCCTGCTTGTGATTGGAGAAATCATAAATCCCACCTCTTGTGTCCAATCACTGTGCTGTGATTCGTTACAGCACAAGCTGATTTTTGGGAAGGGCGGGTGTCCCTGAATGGTAGTTTAAAAATGTGGTCACCCTATGTGCAGGATGAGGTTTCTGTCTGGATGGGTCTTGGGACAACTGTGGGGGACAAGGTCTGTGGACAGGACTGGGAGTCTCTCCAGGGGGCACTATGGATGACTGTGGGACACTCTTGGAGGTTGGCGGCATTATAAAGGGATGGAGGCTCTGTAGTAGGTACAGGGAGCACAGTGGAGGCTGAATGCCAGCAGATATTCCACTCTCCAACCCAAATCACTTCAGACCTGCTTTCAGTACATACTCGGTGTTCAAGCACAGGATGTCTGCTGCTACTCTGTGTCCCTGGCAACAGGGAGGGGGCACTGCAGCTGTCTCTGCAGCCTGGCAGGTGGGAGGCTGCGACCTGGCAGTGGGCAGCTGCCCAAGGGTGGAGATCCACCCCCCTATGGAGACCATAATGTGCCTGAATCAGTAACCTAGCATCAAAATGTGTCTAGTTTCTGGCCATTGTAGGCATGGGCAGCACAATTTATGACAGACTGTAAGGCACTGATAAAAAGTGGTAGGGACTTGGAAACAGATTGCATTGATTTTGAAGGATAGATTAGGCTAAATGCATAGGTGAGATCAATAAGTCAAATAAAGGGAACACTGGAGGCGAGCGCTCTTTTTTTCAAGGGTGGCAATATACTGTTGGATATAAACATGCCAGTGTTAACTTGGTCAAAGTGTACACCAATGCATTTGTGGCTAACAACTTCAAACTTGATGTTCAGTGCCAAGTTAGAAAACCTGTGTTTGGTAACATGACGATGGTCAAAGGAGCCCCCTTTTGCTCCTTAAAGAAACCCCTACATGGCTTACCATTTCTTTTAGGGAATAATGAGGCTGCGTATGCTCCCCCAATTCTTGGTGAGAGGTTCTCGGATAACCTGATCACCAGCCAGGTAGACCAGTGCACTGCAGCAATGCCTGGATCAAAAACTAAAGTACTGAGCAGGCTGTGTTCCTTATATGTTTCTCAACTGCAGTGCACCTTTAGAACTTTTAGTGGTCCATACAGTGAATTTGTGTTGAGTTATTCACATTAAAGAGTACAATTGGAAACCTGTATTTCTGGAGGAATAAAAAAAAAACCCTCCACATATGGAAAGGCTTATTCACAGTTAAGCCTCGTACATACAGCCGGTTTTCTCATCAATAAACGACAAGAAAACTGCTGGGAGAGCTTTCTTGCCGAGAAAACCGTCCGTGTGTACGAGGCTTTCAGGTTTCTTGTCAAGAAAACTGGTCAGAATCTCGACGAGAAAAATAGAGATCCTGCTCTCTATTTTCTCGTTGAGATTCTCGTCGGCCTGTTTCCCGACGAGAAACCAGAGAGTGTGTACGCTTACCTGTCGACGTGGAAAACCACGCATGCTCGAAATGACTTTGACGCATGTGCGGTAGCTTCCTAGGCATAGGTAGGGTGTAGCAAGATGGCGGCGGCGACATCGAATGTGACGAGCGCACGCTCGTCGTAGTCGATGACGTCACCGTGTTCGTTCAATTCAAAAGAACGGCGGTTATTTTGAATCGAGCGTGTGTACACTCTGCCAGGACAAGATACTTGTCAAGAATCTCGTCAGGAAAAACTACGTGTTTTTTCCTGACAAGATTCTCGGCCCGTGTGTACTAGGCTTAAGAGCTGTGAAAATGTAGAATAGACCCTCCCAAGAACTAGTTCTGGTTAGCTCAGTAGATTGTTTAAAAAAAAAAAAAAAAAATGGATGCATTCCTAAATGAACAAAATATAAATGGATATTAACATTTATAGGTAATAACACCAGGGATCGTTGATTCTGGGAATATTCGATTGCCTTCTGTGGGATCAGGAAGAAATTAGTTTTGCCCCCTTGTAATAAATTGGAGCATGCATTATTAGGGGGGGGGGGGGGCATTTGTCTTCCTCTTGATCAGCGATGGGTATAGGGTTATGTATATGGAGGTTTTCTACTTGTTTTTTTTTTTCTATTGGTTGAACTAGATATACTTGTGTCTTTTTTGTAACCTGTAACTTTTCTACAAAAATGAAGTGTTGCCAGTTGTGTATTTAGGTTTTGTGCTGCCCTAGGCCTGACTAAACTTGTGCACCCCCCCCAATTTAAATATGGTCCACCCCTTCCTGTCAAAGCCACACCCCTTGCTGTTTAAGACCCGCCCTGAAATTTTCAAGTGGGGACACTAGTTCTGAGGGCCTGAGGGGGAGGGGGTAATGGATTCCCTTAATTTGCATAGATTTCCTCCCACTTCCTGTTTAGCTATGGGGCAGGAAGGGAAGGGAAATCTCTGCAATGGGACAGGGATGGTAGTTTATTTTCTAACAGGGGCTATAACCCTCCCTTACCTTATCCAAAATGAAAAAAAAAAGGTTTCCTGTAGTTCTACTTTAAGCACAAATTTCTGATAATTTTATGGAGAGGACTAATATATAACCATGCCAATGGTGCAGCAGAAAACATATAGCACAGTGAGGAAGGTGGTGGTCCAGGATGATAGGACAGTCAAAATTAGAAGCGGCGCCCCCCCCCACAGTTGCGCAATGGCGTCCGCCCACATACCGGAAGCAGTGCTGTCGCTTTATGGGGGCACTAGACTAATTTGCCTCTCAGCCCAGTTCGCCCCATAAGACTGGCGCTACACTAACAGTGTAGCACAAGCCGGCGGGGACACTTTCCATGCTGGCCCCCTGAAAAGTGCTGCCCTAGTCCTGGGCCTTGTCGGCCTAGGCCAGGATACAGCATTGAGTGTTGCAGTGTGTGGTCTATATTAGTTTTTGTATAGGAGAATGTAGTCTTCTAGCTGCCCTGCCATTATCAGGTTTGTGCAATTATTATATTTTGAAAGCTACAGTTACAGAAAGTAAGATCCATGAGCAGAGTCTGCACCAGGCTGACTTGTGGAGAATAAAGGTCTGTCTGACACAGGCCTCCCTCCTGTGTTCCTATGGTCAGCCTCACACAAAGACACACCTTTATCTTCCTGTATGGCCAGCCTGACACAGAATCCAGCTCTGTCCTCCTATATGGTTAGACTGACATATTCTTTCCTTTATGACCAGCCTACAGCCCCCGCCTCTGTATTAGTATATAGCAGCTAGCCTGTCAAAGATTCTGCATCTTTCTTCCTACATGGCCAGCCTTTCATGGTCTCCAGCCCTGACTTCCTATCAATGCAGGCTGCCCAGTCCTTCTGTATCAGGGGTACTGGGTTAAAGACCAGTGTTGGCATTATACAGGCTGGCCAAATGACTTTCTTGTGTGATGAGCTACAGTTGAGTTTATACATTTGGAAGCTCATGAGCTTCTTAAGCAACCTATCATTTCTGATGAAAACAATACAATATCCATTGAAGTGCAATCCCAGCTAAATACAAAGTTAGAATATTGTACAGATACAGCATAGTTGTACCTGCTAAATGATTGGGATTCTTGAGATTCACATAGACACTATATTACCAATAGTATTGGGACGCCTGCCTTTACAGGCACATGAGCTTTAATGGCATCCCAGTCTTAAGCCCTGTACACACGACCGGTTTTCCTGGCAGGAAAAAAAACGTTGGTTTTCCCGACGGGATTCCTGCCAAGCTTCACAGGTTTCCTGCCAAGCTTGTCTTGCGTACAGACTGTCATACAAAAATCCCGCCGGTCCAAAGCGCGGTGATGTACAACACGTACGACGGCACTATAAAGGGGAAGTTCCATTCCAACGGCCCCACCCTTTGGGCTGCTTTTGCTGATCTTGTGTTATCGTGTGTTAGTAAAAGTTTGGTGAGAGACGATTTGCGCTTTTCAGCCTCGTGCTTTTCAGTCCGTTACAGCGTGACGAATGTGATATCTCCATTACAAACGCTAGTTTTACCAGAACGAGCGCTCCCGTCTCATACTTGATTCTGAGCATGCACGGTTTTTTTTGCTCTCGGAAAAGCATACACACGACCGGTTTTCACGACGGGAACCAGCTCTCTTTTTTCCATAAAGACATGGATGAGGGGGTTTGGGGTGGAAGGACGTTACTGGCCTGTACAGAGTCCTGACCTTAACCTGATAGAACACCTTTGGGATGAATTAGAGTGGAGACTGTGAGCCAGGCCTTCTGGAAGAATGGTCAAATATTCCCATAGACACACGCCTAAACCTTGTGGACAGCCTTCACAGAAGAGTTGAAGCTGTTATAGCTGTAAAGGGTGGGCCAACTCAATATTGAACCCTACGGAGTAAGGCCTCATATACACGACTGCCATGAGAGCATTTTGCCGGGAAAACTGCCTGTGTGTATGCTCCATAGCAGTTTTCCCGACGGGAAAAACTTCCCGCAAAAGATATAGAACCTGCTCTATTTCTTCCCGTCGTGTTTCCCGTCAGTCTTTTTCTCGTTGCGAAAAGCGGTCGTGTGTATGCTTTTCCGAGGGGAAAAAAAAAGCGCATGCTCAGAATCAAGTATGAGACGGGAGTGCTCGTTCTGGTAAAACTAGCGTTCGTAATGGAGATAGCACATTCGTCACGCTGTAACAGGCTGAAAAGCACGAAGCGAATCGTCTCTCACCAAATTTTTACTAACACAAGATCAACAAAAGCAGCCCAAAGGGTGGCGCCATTTGAATAGAACGTCCCCTTTATAGTGCCGTCGTACCTGTTGGACGTCACTGCGCTTTGGACGAGCGTTTTTTTTAATGAACGTGTGTATGCAAGGCAGGCTTGAGAGGAATCACGTCGGGAAAAACAGCGATTTTTGGCATGTCAGGAAAACTGGTCGTGTGTAAGGGGCATATGGGAGTAAAAAATATGCCATGTTTTTTACTGTTCTAATCACAGGTGAATTGTTGTCTTTGGAAAGGGTCTCTAAAGAACCTTTTGCTCAGAATCTTTTGGTCAAACTGTCACACATCTGTGTGCATGAGATCTTAAACAAAGAGGAAAAATACATAGATCATTTCTTTCACGCTGGGTTCACACTAGAACGCGCAGCGGCTCACAGCAGGAGTCCGATGTATCTCCATTTACCATTTCAGGTCCGATTTCAGCCTGAATTTTGGGCTGAATTTGGACCTGAAATGGACCAAAAGACGCACAGGACTCCTGTGCAATTTGTACCGGAGCCGCTGCGGAGATGTGTGAACCAGCTCCATAGAGAGCCAGTCACAATTTCCTGCTATGCGAATTGGATGCGTAGAAATCCACATACAATTCGCATAGGTGTAAAACCCAGCCTCACGGAAACTTTGCCTTGACAGCACAATAAGCAAAAGTGAGAGTTTCCGCTTCTCCAAAATTTTGCTGGAGGTGACATTAATCATTTCCGTAAAATAAATCAGTTTCACCAAAATCCCAGCTTAGGGTTTAAAGCCCACCGACAATGTTATTTTCCATAGAGTTTGTAAGTTCTCCCTGTACTTGTGTGGTTTATTGTCTCCAAACATACTGGTGGTAAGTGACTTGTTCTCCTCACTACTGGCCAGTGTTTCAGCCTGGCAGGGACAATAGATTGCGAGCTCCTTCAGGGAATAGGGACTGATGCAAATAGTACTATGTGCTGTGAAATATGACTGCACTATATAAAAACAATATAGACATTTGTGACTATTTTGGATAATATTTTGCTTTTAGAAGTTTTTCCTTATATCTTACCATGAATTCTTAGTGAACACTGTACAGAGAGTCAGCACTACCAGCGTTCCTGCTACTGACAACAATCTTGGGTAATGAATTTGATACATGGAATGAAAGATTATTGACAAACTCATTACATAGTGTCTTTTAACTAGGCCTCTATTTAGAAAAAAGTCTCCGGAGGTAATTAATTGCAATGTCCAGCACAGCAGTTTGTCTTGGTTCACCGAGCATGCAAAGTCAATCCCTTTATCCCAGAGGTTTATAAGTTTTTCTGGCAGCGCTGAATTTTTTGACCCAGAACACACTTCTAAATAAAGCAAACTAAAAGCCAGAATTTCTTTAAGGGGAATAACTTATTAGGAAAAAAATGAATATACAAACTTTATGGCTTTTATTATGCTTATTTTTGGTACAAGCATACACTTACTAATATGTCAATGAAAAGAGAACTTTATGGCTCTATCAATAAGGTTCAGGTTAGTGTGATGCTGTTTACACCTATTTCTGTGATCAGCAGACACTGAGCTATACATTGCCTGTCCTGGAACACTTCCCGCTACTGTCTACACAAAGCAGGTGCTTGTGGGGTGTCATTGAATGTATTTCTGTCATGTTTATTGCACTGTGTAGGTATACAGACAGTTACAGGCTGTTCAGGATGGGAAGGGGTTAACTTGTCTAGACTCCTTTCCTGGGCTTTCTGAGTCCCCCCCCCTGCTGTAAGCCACAAAAATACAGGGGAGGGCTCAGAGCACCCTCTCTTCCACATGGGATGTACAGAGGAAGAACTGCTACAACATGTATTGGTGGTACATGGCGTATTAGAAGAACAGGGCCTGTAAAGCACACATGGGGTACAAAAGCATGGCCACTACTAAAGGTTAACTTCACGGGAGAGTTGGAGAGCAGTTGCTATGGGTAACCATGAACTGGTGGAAAGTGTATAGCAGCCAACCAGGAAGCTTGGAAGTGTATAGCAGCCAACCAGGAAGCTTGGAAGTGTATAGCAGCCAACCAGGAAGCTTGGAAGTGTATAGCAGCCAACCAGGAAGCTTGGAAGTGTATAGCAGCCAACCAGGAAGCTTGGAAGTGTCTAGCAGCCAACCAGGAAGCGTGGTATCTGGCATAGGTGACAGGTCCTCGACGGGGTTGGTGATCTGGCTCCCTCTCTATGAGTTAGTTTCCCCAAAGTTTCTGGGGCTGAACCTGTAGTACGGAAACCCCATGTACCTGGCCACATGGTACGGGAGAGTGAAGGAGTTAAGTGAAAGTATACATGAGGTCCACGCTATTGCTCGGTGTGACTCCATTCTGTCACTGGGAGTGAGGTAGCAGGGGTATGATGGACTAGTGGAGAGAGCATGGGCTCAGAAAAGTCCCTACATTGAGGAAAGTGTGTAGTAACATGGGACAACACGTTTTACAGAGGAACTCTGTGTAATTAACTACTGCACACAGTGTGCAGCTCACCTCTAAGCAGAGGAACCGCTTAAATGTTAGACTTTAACATGAACGCAGCTCTGCCTGGTCTGGGGCATTGATGAGTGCGGACATGAGAAAGGTACCGCCACGTGCAGGGCAAGTAGATCTCACCGACAAACTGACACAAATCTAAATCTTTGAAGGGTTCCCTAACCACAAGTAAGACTGGATAGCGGCACCCTGAGCTGCCCAGAAATGTACAGAGAGAGACCAGTAGGGATGAGCTTCGTGTTCGAGTCGAACATACGTTCGACTCGAACATCGGCTGTTCGATCGTTCGACGAAGATCGAACGATTTGGGCCGTTCGCGCCAAATTCGAGTGACGCGAACGGCCCACAATGCACTACGCCATCGCAGTGTCATCCAGGCGCTGTGATTGGCCAAGCATGCACTGTGACCCCGCATGCTTGGCCAATCACAGCGCCGGCAGCGAGGAGAGCAATGATTGGCCACAGGCAGGATGCCTGTGGCCAATTATTGCTGAGGGTGTTTAGTACACGCCCCACACTATAAAAGGCCGCCAGCACGGCGGCCTAGTGTAGTGTGTTCCGGAGCAGGGATAGAGCAGCATAGGCAGGGACAGTGACTGTTATTTCTTTCTTGCTTAACCTGGATTCCTTTAGTTTAGGGAAAGAGAAGGATAGGTAGGGAGAGTGTCAGTGTGTTTTGTGCTTGTGCTATAGTGTGCTTAAAAAAAACATTTATTCTAGGGACAGAAAACTGTAGGTAGGGACAGTGTCAGTTTCTTTCACTCTGCAAGTCCTTGTTTCCAGGGACCTGGAAGGACAGTGAGTGAATTGTCCTTGTGCTATATTGTGCTTAAAAAAACATTTATTCTAGGGACAGAAAACTGTAGGTAGGGAGAGTGTCAGTTTCTTTCACTCTGCAAGTCCTTGTTTCCAGGGACCTGTAAGGACAGTGAGTGAATTGTCCTTGTGCTATATTTTGCTTAAAAAAAAACATTTATTCTAGGGACAGAAAACTGTAGGTAGGGAGAGTGTCAGTTTATTTCACTCTGCAAGTCCTTGTTTCCAGGGACCTGGAAGGACAGTGAGTGAATTCTCCTTGTGCTATATTGTGCTTAAAAAAAACATTTATTCTAGGGACAGAAAACTGTAGGTAGGGACAGTGTCAGTTTCTTTCACTCTGCAAGTCCTTGTTTCCAGGGACCTGTAAGGACAGTGAGTGAATTGTCCTTGTGCTATATTGTGATTAAAAAAAACATTTTTTCTAGGGACAGAAAACTGTAGGTAGGGAGAGTGTTTTTTTTCTTTCACTCTGCAAGTCCTTGTTTCCAGGGACCTGTAAGGACAGTGAGTGAATTGTCCTTGTGCTATATTGTGCTTAAAAAAAACATTTATTCTAGGGACAGAAAACTGTAGGTAGGGAGAGTGTCAGTTTATTTCACTCTGCAAGTCCTTGTTTCCAGGGACCTGGAAGGACAGTGAGTGAATTGTCCTTGTGCTATATTGTGATTAAAAAAAACATTTATTCTAGGGACAGAAAACTGTAGGTAGGGAGAGTGTCAGTTTATTTCACTCTGCAAGTCCTTGTTTCCAGGGACCTGGAAGGACAGTGAGTGAATTGTCCTTGTGCTATATTGTGATTAAAAAAAACATTTTTTCTAGGGACAGAAAACTGTAGGTAGGGAGAGTGTTTTTTTTCTTTCACTCTGCAAGTCCTTGTTTCCAGGGACCTGTAAGGACAGTGAGTGAATTGTCCTTATGCTATATTGTGCTTAAAAAAAACATTTATTCTAGGGACAGAAAACTGTAGGTAGGGAGAGTGTCAGTTTATTTCACTCTGCAAGTCCTTGTTTCCAGGGACCTGGAAGGACAGTGAGTGAATTGTCCTTGTACTATATTGTGATTAAAAAAAACATTTTTTCTAGGGACAGAAAACTGTAGGTAGGGAGAGTGTTTTTTTTCTTTCACTCTGCAAGTCCTTGTTTCCAGGGACCTGTAAGGACAGTGAGTGAATTGTCCTTGTGCTATATTGTGCTTAAAAAAAACATTTATTCTAGGGACAGAAAACTGTAGGTAGGGAGAGTGTCAGTTTATTTCACTCTGCAAGTCCTTGTTTCCAGGGACCTGGAAGGACAGTGAGTGAATTGTCCTTGTGCTATATTGTGATTAAAAAAAACATTTATTCTAGGGACAGAAAACTGTAGGTAGGGAGAGTGTCAGTTTATTTCACTCTGCAAGTCCTTGTTTCCAGGGACCTGGAAGGACAGTGAGTGAATTGTCCTTGTGTTATATTGTGATTAAAAAAAACATTTTTTCTAGGGACAGAAAACTGTAGGTAGGGAGAGTGTTTTTTTTCTTTCACTCTGCAAGTCCTTGTTTCCAGGGACCTGGAAGGACAGTGAGTGAATTCTCCTTGTGCTATATTGTGCTTAAAAAAAACATTTATTCTAGGGACAGAAAACTGTAGGTAGGGAGAGTGTCAGTTTATTTCACTCTGCAAGTCCTTGTTTCCAGGGACCTGGAAGGACAGTGAGTGAATTGTCCTTGTGCTATATTGTGATTAAAAAAAACATTTATTCTAGGGACAGAAAACTGTAGGTAGGGAGAGTGTCAGTTTCTTTCACTCTGCAAGTCCTTGTTTCCAGGGACCTGTAAGGACAGTGAGTGAATTGTCCTTGTGCTGTATTGTGATTAAAAAAAACATTTTTTCTAGGGACAGAAAACTGTAGGTAGGGAGAGTGTTTTTTTTCTTTCACTCTGCAAGTCCTTGTTTCCAGGGACCTGTAAGGACAGTGAGTGAATTGTCCTTGTGCTATATTGTGCTTAAAAAAAACATTTATTCTAGGGACAGAAAACTGTAGGTAGGGAGAGTGTCAGTTTATTTCACTCTGCAAGTCCTTGTTTCCAGGGACCTGGAAGGACAGTGAGTGAATTGTCCTTGTGCTATATTGTGATTAAAAAAAACATTTATTCTAGGGACAGAAAACTGTAGGTAGGGAGAGTGTCAGTTTATTTCACTCTGCAAGTCCTTGTTTCCAGGGACCTGGAAGGACAGTGAGTGAATTGTCCTTGTGCTATATTGTGATTAAAAAAAACATTTTTTCTAGGGACAGAAAACTGTAGGTAGGGAGAGTGTTTTTTTTCTTTCACTCTGCAAGTCCTTGTTTCCAGGGACCTGGAAGGACAGTGAGTGAATTCTCCTTGTGCTATATTGTGATTAAAAAAAACATTTTTTCTAGGGACAGAAAACTGTAGGTAGGGAGAGTGTTTTTTTTCTTTCACTCTGCAAGTCCTTGTTTCCAGGGACCTGTAAGGACAGTGAGTGAATTGTCCTTGTGCTATATTGTGATTAAAAAAAACATTTTTTCTAGGGACAGAAAACTGTAGGTAGGGAGAGTGTCAGTTTCTTTCACTGTGAAAGTCCTTGTTTCAAGGGACAGAGAAGGACACCTGAAGGTAGCCCTTATTGCTTTTTTCCCATCTCCCTGCAGGCCATCTATTAGAATGTCTGGAAGGCAAACAAGGAGAGGCAGACAGTCAGGAGGCAATAAAAGAGGGCAAGCAGGCTCTGTGTCTGGGGGCAACAGTGCTGGTCGTGGACGCGGTGCATTGTCATCAGCACATGGCCATGGGACACGCTTGTCCTTCTTTTCGGCAGCTGGACATGTTGAGCCACATCATGCCGAAGACTTGGTAGAGTGGATGACCAAGCCCTCCTCCTCCTCCTCATCCTCTCTCACCCAGGCTCAGGGTACTGGAAAAGCAGCTGCCAAAGCGTCGTCTTCCCTGGTATCAATGTCAGACAAATCATCAGTCACTCCTTCCCTAGACCCACCATGTCCTCCTCCTGAGGAGTCCCCCGAACTGTTTCAGCACAGTGTTGGGTACATGCTCCAGGAGGATGCCCAGCGTTTCGAAGGGTCTGATGATGAAACCCAGCTAGAGGAAGGCAGTAGCGTGAGAGCAGACAGAGGGGATGCGCAAGAAGGACACCAATCTGGCAGTCATGTTCCAGCAGCTGCAGCATACTGCCAGATTGGCTCCAGTGAAGAGGAGGGAGGGGATGATGAGGTCACTGACTCCACGTGGGTGCCTAATAGGAGAGAGGAGGAGGAGGAGGATGAGGAGGAGGCACATCTCCAACGAGGCAGGATGCCCTTTGGTGGCCAGCGTAAGGGCAGTACACCGACGGAATCACACCGCAGAGCTCCGCCTGTGCAGGGCGCTGCCTCTGCCCGTCATTCAAAAAGTTCTTTGGTGTGGGCCTTTTTTGAGGCTAGTGCATCAGATCGCACAGCTGCTGTTTGCAACATATGTCTCAAGCGTATATCGCGTGGCCAAAACATCAGCCGCTTGGGTACCACATGCCTGACCAGACATATGTTGACCTGCCATGCAGCTCGTTGGCAAGCCTACCTCAAAGACCCACACCAAAGAACAAAGCGGACCTCTCCTTGCACCGCATCAGCTGGGATCTCCAACCCCACTATAACTTCAGTCCTCTCTGAAACATGCACTGAGAGGAATGAAGGTGTAGAATTAGGTGTGTCACAGCCAAGTACTTGCGCCCACTCTGCTAGCAGTACACCGACGTCCGATTCTAGCAGGCAAATTTCCCTGCCCCAGCTGCTGGACCGTCGAAAGAAGTTCACTCCCAGCCATCCACATGCCCAGCGGTTGAATGCTAGCTTGGCTAAATTGCTAGCGCTTCAACTGCTGCCTTTTCAGTTGGTAGACTCGGCCCCCTTCCGTGAGTTTGTGCAATGTGCAGTTCCTCAGTGGCAGGTTCCCAAACGCCACTTTTTCTCACGGAAGGCTATTCCGGCTCTCTACCGGCATGTGGAAGGCAATGTCTTGGCCTCGCTGGACAGGGCGGTCAGCGGTAAGGTGCATATTACCGCTGACTCATGGTCCAGCAGGCATGGACAGGGACGTTACCTTTCTTTCACGGCCCATTGGGTCACTCTTTTGGCAGCTGGGAAGGATTCAGGACAAGGTGCAGTAGTGTTGGAGGTTGTCCCACCGCCACGCCTCCAAAATGCTACTACTGGTTGTGACACACCTCTCTCCTCCACCCCCTCCTCTTCTTCTTCCTCCATGGCCTCTTCCTGTGGTTTGTCCTATGAACCAGCGGTGCTCCGTAGCCGTTCACGGGGCTACGCAAGTACGCAGGCAAAAAGATGCCATGCCGTGCTTGCGCTGGTGTGTTTGGGGGACAGAAGCCACACTGGGGCAGAGGTCCTGTCTGCTCTGCAGGGCCAGGCCGAGAGGTGGTTGACGCCACGCCAGCTTAAGCCAGGAATGGTGGTTTGCGACAATGGCACCAACCTCCTCTCCGCCCTCCGACAGGGACAACTGACCCATGTGCCCTGTGTGGCTCACGTCCTTAACCTGGTGGTGCAGCGCTTCTTGGGCAGGTACCCGGGCTTACAGGATGTCCTGAGGCAGGCCAGGAAAGTCTGTGTGCATTTCCGCAGATCTTATAATGCCAGTGCTCGCCTGGCTGAGCTGCAAAAGGAGTTGAACCTGCCCAAGAACCGCCTTATATGTGACATGCCCACCAGGTGGAACTCAACGTTGGCCATGCTGCAGCGGCTGCACACGCAGCAGAGGGCCATCAATGAGTACCTGTGCGACTACGGCACCAGGACAGGGTCAGGGGAGCTTGGTTTTTTTTCTCCACGCCAGTGGGGCATGATCAGGGATGCATGCACTGTCCTGGCACCATTTGAGGAGGCCACGAGGATGGTGAGCAGTGACAGTGCATGCATCAGTGACACTGTACCTCTTGTCCACCTGTTGGAGCACACGCTGCGTGGAATAATGGACAGGGCACTTGAGGCAGAACAGAGGCAGGAAGAGGAGGACTTCCTTGCCTCTCAAGGCCCCCTTTACCCAGACAGTGTTCCTTCTGTCCCACCCATCGCACAGGAAGAGGAGGAGGAGGAGGAGGAGGAGGAGGAGGAGGAGGATTGTGTCAGCATGGAGGTGGAGGCTGGCACTCAGCATCATCAGCAGCAGTCTTTTAGGGATGATTTACAGTCCCAAGAAACCAGTGGACTTGTACGTGGCTGGGAGGAGGTGGCTGCGGATCATGTCGTCCTTAGTGACCCAGAGGACTCCGGAGCGAATGCCTCAGCAAACCTACGCTGCATGGCCTCCCTGATCCTGCAAAGTCTGCGGAAGGATCCTCGTATTCTTCGGATCAAGGAGAGGGACCATTACTGGCTGGCCACTCTCCTTGATCCACGGTACAAGGGTAAGGTTGCGGACCTTATGTTACCGTCGCAGAGGGAGCAGAGGATGAGACAACTCCGGGAGGCCTTGCAGAAAGGTCTGTGCAACGCGTTCCCAGAGACTGGGAGGTTGCAAACTCCTGGTCCTGGACAACGAGTTGCTGAGGCTTCGGCCAGTCAAAGAAGGAGCGGTGGGGAAGGTGGCCGTCTGACCGATGCGTTCAGACAATTCTTTAGTCCGCAGCCCCAAAGTATGATCGGTTCCAGCAACCATCGCCAGCGTCTGATAAACATGGTGCAGGAATATCTAGGGGCAAGGTCAGACTTGGACACCTTCCCCACCGAAAATCCTCTGGCTTACTGGGTCTTGAGGATGGATCACTGGCCAGAGCTTGCACAGTATGCAATTGAGCTACTGGCCTGTCCTGCATCCAGCGTTCTTTCGGAACGCACATTCAGTGCTGCTGGAGGATTTGTCACGGATCACAGGGTGCGCCTGTCCACCGACTCGGTTGATCGACTGACTTTCATCAAGATGAACCAGTCTTGGATCACCACCAGCTACCACACACCTGATGCTGATATAACAGACTAATTGATTTTAACATGTCACATCCCTTCAAGACTGATGCTGATGCTGAGTGCCTGTGCTGTTATGTTGACTGGCTATCCTCCTCCTCCGAGTCCTCAATGATACGATTGATGATGATAGCTTGTAAGATCATTTTTGTTTATGGGTGCCGCCACCAGTGCCTAACGCCCAATTTTTCAGCCCCTGTTTAACAGGGGCGTGTAATTACAATTTTTGAAGCAATACTTTGCAACAGGGCTCATTGCTGTGCTCCAAGTACAGTATCTGTGAGGAGTTGCAGTGTTGTGCCACCAGTGCCTAAGGCCCAATTTTTCAGCCCCTGTTTAACAGGGGCGTGTCATTACAATTTTTGAAGCAATACTTTGCAACAGGGCTCATTGCTGTGCTCCAAGTACAGTATCTGTGAGGGGTTGCAGTGTTGTGCCACCAGTGCCTAAGGCCCAATTTTTCAGCCCCTGTTCAACAGGGGCATGTAATTACAATTCTTGATCTAATAATTCACAGCAGGGCCCATTGCTGCACCCACCAAGAGTAACTGTCAGGGCTTACAGTGTTGTGGCACCAGCACCACCATCAAAGGCCCAATTTTTACTACCACTGTTCAACAATTATATGTAATTAAAATTCCTGATATAATAGTTGACAGCAGGGCGTTCCAGCACCAACCAAGAGTAACTGTGAGTGCTTACAGTGTTGTGCCAACACCAACAACTAAGGGGCCTATTTCTGCAGAGTATATACGGCAGGTCCCTACTTTCAAACATCCAACTTACAAACGACTCCTACTTGCAAACGCAAGAAGACAACAGGAAGTGAGAGGAAATCTACCACTAGGAAGGAAAATTCTCTCCTGTAAGAATAAATATGGGAGAAAGGTGTCTCCTCTGTACTGATGCTTTATCAGCAATCCTTGTTTCAAGAAAAACACCACATTTCAAAAACAGTTGTCATTGGGACGGAAAGTGAGGTGAAATGTTCTGAACAGGGGCACAGACAGCAAAACAAATGTTACAGGGGTGATAACCCTTACCTATGTTTTCCAAAAAGTTTAAAAATAGATTTTTGGTCTGGAGCTACACTTCAACAATGTACCTGTTCAAAATTACAAACAGACTCTACATAAGAACAAACCTACAGTCCCTGTCTTGTATGCACCGCCTGTATAGGGCTGTTCAGAGTATATAGGGCCTTTTTTATTTTATGTGCGGGGTTCCCCTTAATATCCATACAAGACCCAAAGGGGCTGGTAATGGGCTGGGGTAGGGGGGGGGTCATGGGGTAGCTATGCCATTTTTCTTAAAGAATTTCATCCATATTACCGGGACCAGACATTACATTAAAGCCGCAAGCAGTTTTAAATGGCTTTTTTTTCCTTTAGAAGTGTCATTTTGTGCAGGGACAGTTCTAAACACGGGAAACACGTGGCACTTCACAGGCATACTTTAGACACCCCCCAGGTACGATATTTAAAGGAATATTTGACTTTTTTTTTTTCACTTTATGCATCATTAAAATGACTGCTCCCGAAAAACGACCGTTTTTAAAACTTCTTTTTGCATTGATACATGTCCCCTGGTGCAGAACCCGGGTTCCCAAACCCTTTTTAGGACAATAACATGCATAATAGTTGTTATAATTAGCACTTTAGAATTCGAACGTTCGCATCCATTGTATTTAATAGGGTTCTAATGTTCGTTCGAACTTTCGGTCCGTTCGCGGGTTCTGGTGCGAACCGAACCCGGGGGTGTTCGGCTCATCACTAGAGACCAGCATGTTTTGGCTTCATATCTGCAGGTTGGGAGCACAGAGGTAAGCATAAACATGACTTTGTCCAAAGATTACTAGTTACTTTGTCCAAAGATTACTAGTTATCCGATCCTGGAACTAGCTGGGTTCCCTGGAACAATGTGTTACCTGATGATGACCAAACAGCTGTATGTATTAACTTGGGTGGGAAATGGTTCTATTATCATAACCGGCTACATCTGAGCCATGAACCAGCAGTTCTGGATGTAGATTTGGCTACTAGGAGATAAAGTAATTATTTGCCTGGCCCCACACACACTGTACTGAAATGAGGAACAAATCCCTTGGTTATTTGATTTGTGGTGGAAGTGATGAGATGTAATTCCGCGTACACACGATCGGAAATTCCGACAACGAATGTCCGACGTGAGCTTTTTGTCGGAAATTCCGACCGTGTGTGGGCTCCATCGGACATTTGATGTCGGAATTTCCGACCACAAAAATTTGAGAGCTGGTTCTCAAATTTTCCGACAAGAAAAGTTCTTGTCGGAAATTCCGATCGTCTGTATGCAATTCCGACGCACAAAAAACCACGCATGCTCAGAATCAAGCAGAAGAGCCAAACTGCCTATTGATCTCGGCTCGTCGTACGTCTTGTACGTCACCGCGTTCTTGACGTTCGGAATTTCCGACAAGATTTGTTACGACCATGTGTATGCAACACAAGTTTGAGCCAAGATTCCGTCGGGAAAAAAAATCCACGGTTTTGTTGTCGGAATTTCCGATCGTGTGTACGCGGCATAAGGGTCTTCTTCTGAGAAGTCATTGTTGTACATTAAGATAGAGTCCCCGCAACTAGTGATGAGCCGAACACCCCCGGGTTCGGTTCGCACCAGAACCCGCGAACGGCCCGAAAGTTCGTACGAACATTAGAACCCTATTAAATACAATGGATGCGAACGTTCGAATTCTAAAGTGCTAATTATAACGACTATTATGCATGTTATTGTCCTAAAAAGGGTTTGGGAACCCGGGTTCTGCACCAGGGGACATGTATCAATGCAAAAAGAAGTTTTAAAAACGGTCGTTTTTCGGGAGCAGTCATTTTAATGATGCATAAAGTGAAAAAAAAAAAGTAAAATATTCCTTTAAATATCGTACCTGGGGGGTGTCTAAAGTATGCCTGTGAAGTGCCACGTGTTTCCCGTGTTTAGAACTGTCCCTGCACAAAATGACACTTCTAAAGGAAAAAAAAGCCATTTAAAACTGCTTGCGGCTTTAATGTAATGTCTGGTCCCGGTAATATGGATGAAAATCTTTAAGAAAAATGGCATAGCTACCCCATGACCCCCCCCCTACCCCAGCCCATTACCAGCCCCTTTGGGTCTTGTATGGATATTAAGGGGAACACCGCACATAAAATAAAAAAGGTCCTATATACTCTGAACAGCCGTATACAGGCGGTGCATACAAGACAGGGACTGTAGGTTTGTTCTTATGTAGAATCTGTTTGTAATTTTGAACAGGTACATTGTTTAAGTGTAGCTCCAGCCCAAAAATCTATTTTTAAACTTTTTGGAAAACATAGGTAAGGGTTATCACCCCTGTAACATTTGTTTTGCTGTCTGTGCCCCTGTTCAGAACATTTCACCTCACTTTCCGTCCCAATGACAACTGTTTTTGAAATGTGGTGTTTTTCTTGAAACAAGGATTGGTGATAAAGCATCAGTACAGAGGAGACACCTTTCTCCCATATTAATTCTTACAGGAGAGAATTTTCCTTCCTAGGGGTAGATTTCCTCTCACTTCCTGTTGTCTTCTTGCGTTTGCAAGTAGGAGTCGTTTGTAAGTTGGATGTTTGAAAGTAGGGACCTGCCGTATATACTCTGCAGAAATAGGCCCCTTAGTTGTTGGTGTTGGCACAACACTGTAAGCACTCACAGTTACTCTTGGTTGGTGCTGGAACGCCCTGCTTTCAACTATTATATCAGGAATTGTAATTACATATAATTGTTGAACAGTGGTAGTAAAAATTGGGCCTTTGATGGTGGTGCTGGTGCCACAACACTGTAAGCCCTGACAGTTACTCTTGGTGGGTGCAGCAATGGGCCCTGCTGTGAATTATTAGATCAAGAATTGTAATTGCATGCCCCTGTTGAACAGGGGCTGAAAAATTGGGCCTTTCGTGGTGGTGGTGGTGGTGTTGCCACAACACTGTAAGCCCTCAGAGTTACTCTTGGTGGGTGCAGGAATGGGCCCTGCTGTGAATTATTAGATCAAGAATTGTAATTACATGCCCCTTTTGAACAGGGGCTGAAAAATTGGGCCTTTCGTGGTGGTGGTGGTGGTGGCGTTGCCACAACACTGTAAGCCCTCAGAGTTACTCTTGGTGGGTGCAGCAATGGGCCCTGCTGTGAATTATTAGATCAAGAATTGTAATTACATGCCCCTGTTGAACAGGGGCTGAAAAATTGGGCCTTAGGCACTGGTGGCACAACACTGCAACCCCTCACAGATACTGTACTTGGAGCACAGCAATGAGCCCTGTTGCAAAGTATTGCTTCAAAAATTGTAATTACACGCCCCTGTTAAACAGGGGCTGAAAAATTGGGCCTTAGGCACTGGTGGCACAACACTGCAACCCCTCACAGATACTGTACTTGGAGCACAGCAATGAGCCCTGTTGCAAAGTATTGCTTCAAAAATTGTAATTACACGCCCCTGTTAAACAGGGGCTGAAAAATTGGGCGTTAGGCACTGGTGGCGGCACCCATAAACAAAAATGATCTTCCAAGCTATCATCATCAATCGTATCATTGAGGACTCGGAGGAGGAGGATAGCCAGTCAACATAACAGCACAGGCACTCAGCATCAGCATCAGTCTTGAAGGGATGTGACATGTTAAAATCAATTAGTCTGTTATATCAGCATCAGGTGTGTGGTAGCTGGTGGTGATCCAAGACTGGTTCATCTTGATGAAAGTCAGTCGATCAACCGAGTCGGTGGACAGGCGCACCCTGTGATCCGTGACAAATCCTCCAGCAGCACTGAATGTGCGTTCCGAAAGAACACTGGATGCAGGACAGGCCAGTAGCTCAATTGCATACTGTGCAAGCTCTGGCCAGTGATCCATCCTCAAGACCCAGTAAGCCAGAGGATTTTCGGTGGGGAAGGTGTCCAAGTCTGACCTTGCCCCTAGATATTCCTGCACCATGTTTATCAGACGCTGGCGATGGTTGCTGGAACCGATCATACTTTGGGGCTGCGGACTAAAGAATTGTCTGAACGCATCGGTCAGACGGCCACCTTCCCCACCGCTCCTTCTTTGACTGGCCGAAGCCTCAGCAACTCGTTGTCCAGGACCAGGAGTTTGTAACCTCCCAGTCTCTGGGAACGCGTTGCACAGACCTTTCTGCAAGGCCTCCCGGAGTTGTCTCATCCTCTGCTCCCTCTGCGACGGTAACATAAGGTCCGCAACCTTACCCTTGTACCGTGGATCAAGGAGAGTGGCCAGCCAGTAATGGTCCCTCTGCTTGATCCGAAGAATACGAGGATCCTTCCGCAGACTTTGCAGGATCAGGGAGGCCATGCAGCGTAGGTTAGCTGAGGCATTCGGTCCGGAGTCCTCTGGGTCACTAAGGATGACATGATCCGCAGCCACCTCCTCCCAGCCACGTACAAGTCCACTGGTTTCTTGGGACTGTAAATCATCCCTAAAAGACTGCTGCTGATGATGCTGAGTGCCAGCCTCCACCTCCATGCTGACACAATCCTCCTCCTCCTCCTCCTCCTCCTCTTCCTGTGCGATGGGTGGGACAGAAGGAACACTGTCTGGGTAAAGGGGGCCTTGAGAGGCAAGGAAGTCCTCCTCTTCCTGCCTCTGTTCTGCCTCAAGTGCCCTGTCCATTATTCCACGCAGCGTGTGCTCCAACAGGTGGACAAGAGGTACAGTGTCACTGATGCATGCACTGTCACTGCTCACCATCCTCGTGGCCTCCTCAAATGGTGCCAGGACAGTGCATGCATCCCTGATCATGCCCCACTGGCGTGGAGAAAAAAAAACAAGCTCCCCTGACCCTGTCCTGGTGCCGTAGTCGCACAGGTACTCATTGATGGCCCTCTGCTGCGTGTGCAGCCGCTGCAGCATGGCCAACGTTGAGTTCCACCTGGTGGGCATGTCACATATAAGGCGGTTCTTGGGCAGGTTCAACTCCTTTTGCAGCTCAGCCAGGCGAGCACTGGCATTATAAGATCTGCGGAAATGCACACAGACTTTCCTGGCCTGCCTCAGGAGATCCTGTAAGCCCGGGTACCTGCCCAAGAACCGCTGCACCACCAGGTTAAGGACGTGAGCCACACAGGGCACATGGGTCAGTTGTCCCTGTCGGAGGGCGGAGAGGAGGTTGGTGCCATTGTCGCAAACCACCATTCCTGGCTTAAGCTGGCGTGGCGTCAACCACCTCTCGGCCTGGCCCTGCAGAGCAGACAGGACCTCTGCCCCAGTGTGGCTTCTGTCCCCCAAACACACCAGCGCAAGCACGGCATGGCATCTTTTTGCCTGCGTACTTGCGTAGCCCCTTGAACGGCTACGGAGCACCGCTGGTTCAGAGGACAAAGCACAGGAAGAGGCCATGGAGGAAGAAGAAGAGGAGGGGGTGGAGGAGAGAGGTGTGTCACAACCAGTAGTAGCATTTTGGAGGCGTGGCGGTGGAACAACCTCCAACACTACTGCACCTTGTCCTGCATCCTTCCCAGCTGCCAAAAGAGTGACCCAATGGGCCGTGAAAGAAAGGTAACGTCCCTGTCCATGCCTGCTTGACCATGAGTCAGCGGTAATATGCACCTTACCGCTGACCGCCCTGTCCAGCGAGGCCAAGACATTGCCTTCCACATGCCGGTAGAGAGCCGGAATAGCCTTCCGTGAGAAAAAGTGGCGTTTGGGAACCTGCCACTGAGGAACCGCACATTGCACAAACTCACGGAAGGGGGCCGAGTCTACCAACTGAAAAGGCAGCAGTTGAAGCGCTAGCAATTTAGCCAAGCTAGCATTCAACCGCTGGGCATGTGGATGGCTGGGAGTGAACTTCTTTCGACGGTCCAGCAGCTGGGGCAGGGAAATTTGCCTGCTAGAATCGGACGTCGGTGTACTGCTAGCAGAGTGGCCGCAAGTACTTGGCTGTGACACACCTAATTCTACACCTTCATTCCTCTCAGTGCATGTTTCAGAGAGGACTGAAGTTATAGTGGGGTTGGAGATACCAGCTGATGCGGTGCAAGGAGAGGTCCGCTTTGTTCTTTGGTGTGGGTCTTTGAGGTAGGCTTGCCAACGAGCTGCATGGCAGGTCAACATATGTCTGGTCAGGCATGTGGTACCCAAGCGGCTGATGTTTTGGCCACGCCATATACGCTTGAGACATATGTTGCAAACAGCAGCTGTGCGATCTGATGCACTAGCCTCAAAAAAGGCCCACCCCAAAGAACTTTTTGAATGACGGGCAGAGGCAGCGCCCTGCACAGGCGGAGCTCTGCGGTGTGATTCCGTCGGTGTACTGCCCTTACGCTGGCCACCAAAGGGCATCCTGCCTCGTTGGAGATGTGCCTCCTCCTCATCCTCCTCCTCCTCCTCTCTCCTATTAGGCACCCACGTGGAGTCAGTGACCTCATCATCCCCTCCCTCCTCATCACTGGAGCTAATCTGGCAGTATGCTGCAGCTGCTGGAACATGACTGCCAGATTGGTGTCCTTCTTGAGCATCCCCTCTGTCTGCTCTCACGCTACTGCCTTCCTCTAGCTGGGATTCATCATCAGACCCTTCGAAACGCTGGGCATCCTCCTGGAGCATGTACCCAACACTGTGCTCAAACAGTTCGGGGGACTCCTCAGGAGGAGGACATGGTGGGTCTAGGGAAGGAGTGACTGATGATGAGTCTGACATTGATACCAGGGAAGAGGACGCTTTGGCAGCTGCTTTGCCAGTACCCTGAGCCTGGGTGAGAGAGGATGAGGAGGAGGAGGAGGGCTTGGTCATCCACTCTACCAAGTCTTCGGCATGATGTGGCTCAACATGTCCAGCTGCCGAAAAGAAGGACAAGCGTGTCCCATGGCCATGTGCTGATGACAATGCACCGCGTCCACGACCAGCACTGTTGCCCCCAGACACAGAGCCTGCTTGCCCTCTTTTATTGCCTCCTGACTGTCTGCCTCTCCTTGTTTGCCTTCCAGACATTCTAATGGATGGCCTGCAGGGAGATGGGAAAAAAGCAATAAGGGCTACCTTCAGGTGTCCTTCTCTGTCCCTTTACTTAAGGATTTCTAAATATGGTTGAGGATGATTGCTTTCGCACAGAATAGCACAATGACAATTTCCCTGACTGTCCAAAAAACAAGGATTTCAAAGATGGTTGATGAGGAATGCTTTAGCACAGTATAGCACAAGGAGAATTTCCCTCACTGTCCTTCCCTGTCCCTACAAACAAGGTTTAGCACAGTAAAACACACTGACACTCTCCCTACCTATAGTTTTCTGTCCCTATAAAAAATGTTTTTTTAAAGATGGTTGATGATGAATGCTTTAGCACAGTATAGCACAATGAGAATTTCCCTCACTGTCCTTCCCTGTCCCTACAAACAAGGTTTAGCACAGTAAAACACACTGACACTCTCCCTACCTATAGTTTTCTGTCCCTATAAAAAATGTTTTTTTAAAGATGGTTGATGAGGAATGCTTTAGCACAGTATAGCACAATGAGAATTTCCCTCACTGTCCTTCCCTGTCCCTACAAACAAGGTTTAGCACAGTAAAACACACTGACACTCTCCCTACCTATAGTTTTCTGTCCCTATAAAAAATGTTTTTTTAAAGATGGTTGATGATGAATGCTTTAGCACAGTATAGCACAATGAGAATTTCCCTCACTGTCCTTCCCTGTCCCTACAAACAAGGTTTAGCACAGTAAAACACACTGACACTCTCCCTACCTATAGTTTTCTGTCCCTATAAAAAAAGTTTTTTTAAAGATGGTTGATGATGAATGCTTTAGCACAGTATAGCACAATGAGAATTTCCCTCACTGTCCTTCCCTGTCCCTACAAACAAGGTTTAGCACAGTAAAACACACTGACACTCTCCCTACCTATAGTTTTCTGTCCCTATAAAAATTTTTTTTTAAAGATGGTTGATGATGAATGCTTTAGCACAGTATAGCACAATGAGAATTTCCCTCACTGTCGTTCCCTGTCCCTACAAACAAGGTTTAGCACAGTAAAACACACTGACACTCTCCCTACCTATAGTTTTCTGTCCCTATAAAAAATGTTTTTTTAAAGATGGTTGATGATGAATGCTTTAGCACAGTATAGCACAATGAGAATTTCCCTCACTGTCCTTCCCTGTCCCTACAAACAAGGTTTAGCACAGTAAAACACACTGACACTCTCCCTACCTATAGTTTTCTGTCCCTATAAAAAATGTTTTTTTAAAGATGGTTGATGATGAATGCTTTAGCACAGTATAGCACTATGAGAATTTCCCTCACTGTCCTTCCCTGTCCCTACAAACAAGGTTTAGCACAGTAAAACACACTGACACTCTCCCTACCTATAGTTTTCTGTCCCTATAAAAAATGTTTTTTTAAAGATGGTTGATGATGAATGCTTTAGCACAGTATAGCACAATGAGAATTTCCCTCTCTGTCCTTCCCTGTCCCTACAAACAAGGTTTAGCACAGTAAAACACACTGACACTCTCCCTACCTATAGTTTTCTGTCCCTATAAAAAATGTTTTTTTAAAGATGGTTGATGATGAATGCTTTAGCACAGTATGGCACAATGAGAATTTCCCTCACTGTCCTTCCCTGTCCCTACAAACAAGGTTTAGCACAGTAAAACACACTGACACTCTCCCTACCTATAGTTTTCTATCCCTATAAAAAATGTTTTTTTAAAGATGGTTGATGATGAATGCTTTAGCACAGTATAGCACAATGAGAATTTCCCTCACTGTCCTTCCCTGTCCCTACAAACAAGGTTTAGCACAGTAAAACACACTGACACTCTCCCTACCTATAGTTTTCTGTCCCTATAAAAAATGTTTTTTTAAAGATGGTTGATGATGAATGCTTTAGCACAGTATAGCACAATGAGAATTTCCCTCACTGTCCTTCCCTGTCCCTACAAACAAGGTTTAGCACAGTAAAACAGACTGACACTCTCCCTACCTATCCTTCTCTTTCCCTAAACTAAAGGAATCCAGGTTAAGCAAGAAATAAAAATGTCACTGTCCCTGCCTATGCTTCTCTTTCCCTGCTCCGGAACACACTACACTAGGCCGCCGTGCTGGCGGCCTTTTATAGTGTGGGGCGTGTACTAAACACCCTCAGCAATAATTGGCCACAGGCATCCTGCCTGTGGCCAATCATTGCTCTCCTCGCTGCCGGCGCTGTGATTGGCCAAGCATGCGGGGTCACAGTGCATGCTTGGCCAATCACAGCGCCTGGATGACACTGCGATGGCGTAGTGCATTGTGGGCCGCGAATTAGGCGCGAACGGCCCAAATCGTTCGTTGTTCGGCGAACGATCGAACAGCCGATGTTCGAGTCGAACGTATGTTCGACTCGAACACCGAGCTCATCCCTACCCGCAACATCCCTTATTGGTTTGTTCCACAAAGGGGCAAACTACTGATAAGGTTCAAGCCTCCGCTGATGACTGCTTTTCAGCCTAAAAAAAAAGTGACTAACACCAGTTAGTCCTTTTTATGTGGTCACATTACTTACTGGGGGCAGTTTTGTTATGAAGACATTTTTCATGCTTTGGATATATTTTTTCCAATGCAAGCAAATAAATTTGCACAGCAAAGGTGTTTGTTTCTGGCGGAAAGTAAACCTGGAGAATCAAGCTGGCCATACATTACATGGAACGAAGTTCGGCTGGTTCAGCAGGGACCGGACGTCTTTCGATGTGTATGTGTCAGCTTGAAGTCAACTTCTATTGAACAGGGATATTGAAAAACGTTTGTTGATCAGCAGCTGCAGCCAATGATCAGTGTATTCTAATGCCCCCGTATGCACAATCCGAAAATCGGACAACAGATCGTCCTTTTTTTTTTTTTTGCATGCTAGTCGTATATCGAACGTGAAGAGTTTACTAAAGTTACGAAAATTTGCGTACGACAGAATAAAAAATCGGAAGTGATGTCATGTGTGGTAGTACATTTGTATTGTATTGTATTTTCGGACGACAACTGTACTGATTTAACGAAAATCATACGGTCTGTTATTGTACGAGAAAAATTTTCGTGCATGTCCGATAAAATAATATCAGATGGTTTCTGTATCACTGTATGTAAATAAAGAATTGGAAAAAATAATATCGGATGAACTGTCGTGATCGGCTCTGTAATAACGATTCGATTACCGTACGATCGCGTCGAAAGCAGTATTTTTCTTCCGATTTTCAGATCGTGTGTATGGGGCTTAACAGTGGAGATTCCTACTGTCAGAAAACGACCCATCTATGGCCAGCTTTAGGGATTAAAAAAAAATTGCAAACCTCATCTGTAAATGTGGAGCTTGACCCTGCCCCCTCCAGAAATGTAAATAAACCTGCATTAAAATCACACATTTATATGTGTAAAGGCATGTAAAAATGCATTCAATAACACCTAATAAATGTTTGATACTGTATGTGCATGTGTTAAACAGGGCCGCCAGCAGGGGGGTACAGGCAGTACACCTGTAAGGGGCCCGGATGGCCCCCACCCCCTTTTTTTTTTTTTTTTTATTTAAAAAAATTGTAAGGGGCCCAAAGGTCCCCAGGGGCCCGGAGTTCCCCAGGGCCCCGAATGTCAACACCCTTTTTTTTATTTTATTTTTATAATTTTTTTTTATTTAATTTTTTATATTTAACTTTAATTTTTTTTGTAAGGGGCACGGAGGTCCCCAGGGCCCCAGATGGCAACCCCCCCCCTTTTTTTTTGTGTTCGTCAGCACCCAAAGCCCCCCCCGACCTCAACAATTCGTGGTGGCAGCACCCCTCCGCTTCTCAATTTGCGGCAGCCCCCCCCCGCTTCTCAATTCGCGGCGGCCCTGGTATTAAAATGTTATATTTTGGATTGTGGGAGGAAACCAAAGCACATAGAGGAAAGCTTCAAACACAGGAAGAACATGCAAGCTCCATACAACCCCAGTGTCCCTGCTCGGAACTAAATGAAGGATTCCAGAGCTGGAAGACTACAGTGCTGGCCAGTAAGTTACCATTATCAGACTGGGAGCTTTTGGCATGGGAGGCAAGTGCAACCAACTTGCTCTTTCATGCTAGGGAAGGTCTCCTGTAAGCATATAAAGTGTGCCACATAGTAAGTAATGTCCCGAAGAACTGATTTTACTGTGATAAATTGTAAATGTGGATGCACTTTAATAGCTGAACAAGCTGACTGCTGCTCTAAATAAAACAATAAATATCATGTCATTGTCACAAATAATCCTTTTTCATCCAGCCCCCTTTAAACAAATTAGCACAATGATTTTCTCAATTTTGCATTCTTCCTCCAATTAGCTTTATTTGCAACTCTCTGCATTTGTTCACAAAATGTTAGAGCAACAAAATAAATTGATGCTGGAAGGCTTTCCCTCTGCCAAGTGCTGTGATAACTGGTCTACACCAGTGTTAATTTAGTCACCTAAAACGACTAAAACATTTTAGTCGACTAAATGAATACTATTTTAGTCGACTAAAATACGACTAAAACAATTTAGATGACTAAAATACGACTAAAACTAAAATGGCATTTTAGTCAAAAGGCTAAAATGGGACTAAAACTACAATGTCATTTTAGTCAAAAGACTAAAGCCTCGTACACACGGTCGGACTTCCATCGGACTTTTCCGTGGATTTTTGTCCGAACAGAGTTGGCCGGGCACACCCATAGCATACACACCACAGAACTTTTCTGCAAACTTTCCCAAAACTTTTTCCAACATTACGTGGTTTTTCTGCTCTTTACCACCACCCTTTGGTCAACTTCTGCTATTGTTGGTTGATTTTAACATTATTTGTTTTGTCCATCGGACAAAAGTCCAATGGTTTTCTGTACACACGGTCGTACTTTTCTCCATGGGACTTTTGCTGGCCAACAGTTTGTCCGTTTGCAGACCGAACTTTTGTTCGATGAAAACCAAAAAAGTTTGTCCGATGGAGCGTACACACGGTCGGATTTTTTGGCAAACTTGCTCAAATGAAGTTTGTTGGCAAAAAGTCCGACCGTGTGTACGAGGCTTTAGACTAAAACTAAATTGAAATTTGACTTCAAAATGTTCATACCTCAATACCATAAATAATAACATATTCGATTCTTCACTCCAGCAGTATATAATGAGTTTGGAAATTGTAGAGAAACGTTAACTAATGCATTACAATTTAATTACACCCATTAGATTTTAGACAACTAAAATGTAATGGAGATTTTAGTCGACAAAAACATAGGACATTTTAGTCTACTAAAATCTACTGGAGATTTAGTCGACTAAATATGACTAAAACTAAAACAATTGCAGAAGACTAAAATAGGACTAAAACTAAAATGCCATTTTAGTCCTAAGACTAATGCAGCGTACACACGGCCGTTTTTAATGTCATTGAAAAAAACAACGTTTTTCTCGACGTGATTCTTCTCAAGCCTGCCTTGCCTACACACTATTGTGAAAAAAAATGCTCGAGCAAAGCGCGGTGACGTACAACACGTACAACGGCACTATAAAGGGGAAGTTCCAATTCGAATGGCGCCACCCTTTGGGACGCTTTTGCTGATCCTCGTGTTAATAAAGTTTGGTGAGAGACGATTTGCGCTTTTCAGTCTTTGTGCTTTTCAGTCCGTTACAGCGTGACGAATGTGCTATCTCCATTACTAACGCTAGTTTTACCAGAACGAGCGCTCCCGTCTCATACTTAATTCTGAGCATGCGCTTTTTTTTTCCCCTGGTAAAAGCATACACACTACCGTTTTTCACAACGTTAAAAAGAACGACGTGAAAAACGACGTGAAAAAATAGAGCAGGTTCTAATTTTTTTCAGCCCATTTTTCACGTCGTTAAAAATGCTCTGGAGCCCACACATGATCGTTTTTAATGACCAATTTAAAAAATTGCATTTTTCATGTCATGAAAAACGATTGTGTGTACGCGGCATAAGACTAAAACTAAATCGAAATTTGCTGCCAAAATTAACACTATGTATCACCCATCTACCGTTACTGATATACTATATTATTTGTTCAGGTCCCAGAGCCCGGTCCTCCCCTGCCATCATCCTTTATTTAAACCTAAGCTATTTTCTTTTGATATGGATCCAAAGAATTTATAATTTCCTAACCTAGGATCTAAAGTGATTGATATATCGTCTGCATAGAGTTCTATATCACAGCATATGCCACATACGGGTCAGCCGGGAACAGAAGAAGGTTGCTATACTTTATTTCTGGCACCTGCATGCTACATTTAGTGATGTATTTGCCTTCGCTAAGCAAACGCAGGATAAGTAAAGCAAGCAGAGGAACGAGAACTTCCCAGCATCGTCCTTCACCTCGTTCTTCCTGCATCCCCTGTTTCTATTGTGGTTGCTAGACAACTCTAGGCTACCACAGTAACGGCATTTTCACGATGCAGAGCTGAATCCCTGGCTGGATTGTGCTTCAGTAGAAAAGCGGAGAGGAGATAAACGATGTGTTCGTGCTGCTTAGCAGGGCTCAGAAAACACTAACGTAGAATACTCTCTGCCTTTTCCAAAGTACAACGCGTTACGCAACTGCTATTTATTCGTGCACAAAAGTTATCGCATCGGCGCAAAAATGTGTAATCACCGAGAAAATGTACATCTGGACCTTTTATACTGTGTTTCTGATACGTTAACTAGACCACACAATGAAAAATGCAGGCACAAATTTTTAAATTTAGATATCACTACCATTGCCTCCTCAGACTTTAGGTCAATCTTAACTAAACTGATATAGATATATTAATCATAAAATCTGAACATGTCAGGTAAAATTCCTTTGTATCCAGCCACATTTTCATTGTATTTATTCCTCCAGCAATATCCCACTATTGTAAAAAATCCAATACAACCACCCTTGTGTTTACTTATTTCGATTATAGGCCTGTGGGTTAGCGCACAAGGAGAGGGCGGGGGGTTGGTTGGAATGCAGTGTTTGAACATTTTAACTGGATCATATTAAACAGTGTACAGTATATTCTTTTTTGTTATTCCATATTTATTATTACTCTAATATTTTGTATTTTTGCCATACACTGTACTGCTATGCTTTTTTCCTCCATACAAGCCCAACTCTGGGCACAATAAACTTACCAAGTTTAGGCTATATGCAAACTGGGCCTTCAGCCCATGTGCTTCAAATATCATCTGCATTTTTGGGTGGACAGTTTTTCGGAGGCACAGGAAGAGTCAGGCCCACTGATTTTATGATATGCCCCTGTGTGTAAGATCAAAAGGGGGCATTAGGCATTAATAAAGAATTAAATGCGTCAAAAAGTGGGTGTGGTTTTAATTGCGCTAAATATTTGACATGGCTTAAAGGGGGTGGGGTTAAATAGAGTGTGGGATGACTTACATAGTGCACAATTTGGTAATGTTAAATAGGGAATGTACAGTGCGAAGTGTATGGCGGTGGGTAGTATGTGCAGGAGAGGGGTGTGGAGTGTATAGCGGTGGGTATTATGTGCAGGAGAAGAGTGCAGGGTGTATGGAGGTGGGTAATATGTGCAGGACGGTGTCAGTAGTTCTTTGTTTTTCTTTTTTTTACAATATTTTACTTTTTGGGGGCCAGTGGATGGTGTCACTAGGGTAGTGGATAGTGTCAGTAGAGCAATGCACAGTTTTTTATTATTTTATTTTTTACTATTTTATTTTTTTATAATTATTTACAATTTCTTTTTCTTTTTTTCTTTGTGGGGAGTGGACAGCTGAACAGTAAGGTAGTGGACGGTGTCAGTCGTTTTTTGTTTTTTTTCTATAATTTTTTATTGTAGCAAAGTCTTTTACCTCTTTTGGTCTGATGAGAACCTCCAAGGCCAAAGATAGCTGACATCCTTCAATATGAGGTGGGTTGTGAGGCATAGTGGGTGCAAAGATGATGAAAGTCATTGGGCGCCAAACACTTCTTGGATGTAAAAGAGGATTTATTTCTTTTGACAGTCCTTTTTATATATTTTGGGGAAAGAGGGTTAGGGCCAGGACACCCTTAGATAGTTGCAAACTCAATTGGCAGACTCAGAGACTTCAATATGAGGACAACCGTACAGGGAAAGGCCCCAGCAAGGCACCACTTCTGCACGTGCAGGATTGCTGTCTCCTATGGTAACAGTCCTTTAACAGTTCCTAACTCAAATGTAACAGTTCTTTCAGCTCCACTACAACTGATCCTTGTAGTTCTTCAACACTGAGCTCCTGGTCCCTCACCGGAAGCTCTGATTTAGTGACATTCACTGACTATCTCCCTCAAGCGTCACCCATGCTTCCCTGCTGGGTCCCTAGCTTGGGACTTCGGATAACTTCAAGCTTCACCCCTGCTGACTGGCTCGGTCTCTAGCTTGACACACAAGGCTGCTCTGCAAGTGTCACCTCCGCTGGGTGGGTCCCTGACTTGATCACCGCCTGAAGTTTCCCGATTCTTCACTGTGCCCTTTTAGTGAGAATATGATTCTGGTACTTGCTTCAGTTACTCACTGTGGTCCCTGGTAAAGGCGATTGGTCCCTTTGTGGCGACAGCTTCCCTTCTACCTCCGAACACTGACAGGTTCTCCGGCCGGCAGAACCATTACTCTTGGTTGGACTGCAAGCCGCAGTCCCAACCCTGCGCTGCTCTCTTACTTCTGGATAGGCCCTCACATAGCCTGGCAGCTAGATGCCCCCGGGATAGGCCCAATCTCCAGCCTAGCAGCCTGGGGGGGTACGACACACGTCCACCCAGACAGCCGCCCAGGTGGCACAGAACACAGATCACCTGACCTCACCCGAATATATAGGCTCTCCCAACAGGCCAAGGGCTTAAAGAAAACCCCTGCCCATTTGCTGGGACACCCACATACCCATAACCTGACCTCAATCAATAGATCCCTATCAATCGACCAAGATAACTATTCTTGGCAAGTAAATTTGTGAGGAGCTCCCTGACTAAACTTTAGGGTGCTACATTATAATTTTTTCACAGTGCTTCTGGGGATTGGGGGGGGGGCAGTGGATGGTATCAGTATTTTTATTTATTTTATTATTTTATTATATAATGAGACACAATTGTAGATACGCACCCACACTCACTCAGGTTGAACTGGATGGACTGGTGTCTTTATTTAACCTTACTAACTATGTAACTGTGTAACTATTTTACAAATCCTTTTTTTCATTTTTTTCTTACCATTTTTTTAAACAAAGTTTTGAATTAGTGTGGGTCAGAGCACCCCCCTCCCCCCTCGGGGCCACTGGGTAGAGTGCCCAGCCCCGCTGCCAGCAGTCTGACAAAATCTGTGACAGGCTAAAATAAACGGCGTCTTGACATGGCTGGATGCTGTACCAAGTGGTACTTGCACTTATGCCCCGTACACACAATCGTTTTTCATGCCGTTAAAACTGCCATTTTAAAAAATGGCCCTGAAAAATGATCGTGTGTATGCTCCAGAGCATTTTTAACGACGTGAAAAACGGCCATTAAAAATTCCGGACATGCTCTCTTTTTTCACGTCGTTTATCATGTCGTTTTTTTTAACGACGTGAAAAACGATAGTGTGTATGCTTTAACGACGTGAAAAAAACGCGCATGCTCAGAATCAAGTATGAGACGGGAGCGCTCGTTCTGGTAAAACTAGCGTTCGTAATGGAGATAGCACATTCATTACACAGTAACGGACTGAAAAGCGCGAATCGTCGCTCAACAAACTTTACTAACATGAAGGGTGGCGCCATTCGAACGGAACTTCCCCTTTATAGTGCCGTCGTACGTGTTGAACGTCACTGCGCTTTGCTTGATCATTTTTTTTAATGATGGTGTGTACGCAAGGCAGGCTTGAGAGGAAACATGAAAAAAAAACGAGGAGAAAAACGTCGGTTTAAAAAATGACATTAAAAACGATCGTGTGTACGGGGCATAAGGGCCTCATGCGTTCCTCAAGGACGTATGCCTGTAATGCCAGAATTCCGCATTCTGGGAATATGTCCCTGAACACATATGGCCCTAAACACAAGCCTATCATAGATTTTGACAGTCTGTTATCAGTAGGGCTGGAAGCTGAATTTTGAGATTTCACGCACATGAACGCTCTGTATGTATGAGGCTGTAAAGCTATTAAATGCTCCTTTGCCTTAAAAGCCACCTCCTGTCCTGTACACCTTCTTCTACATCCCGCAAAGCTGCAAGTTTACATGCCGGGATTATTATAGCTCCCACTGTACTTCTGGGCATGTTGTGAATGGTGAGGAGGATAGGGAGGTGGAGACAAAGCCTTAGCGCTGGGGTCTGAGACCTGCAGGACTTACATCAGATTGGCCCAGAAGTATACCAGGAGCTGTAATAATCCCGGAATGAAAAGTAGCAGATTTGCTCTGGCCCTGACAGCTCGTTAATTCCTATGCTTGGCATTGTCTGAGGTTTTTCAGATACTGGACTGGTATTTTTCAGGCAGCTCAAAAGTTATACTCCATCTCATTATCACCAGATTCCAAGATGGCAATCTTAAGCATCTTCCCTAAGGACCTTATGCCACCGGTATCAAGGTTAATGCTTATACGCATCTTTTTCCTTGCCCGCAAATGTATAGCCCAAAAGAGGTTGTCCCCTTGTCCTCCCACATTTGCTCAATAGCAAAGTGCTGGCAATGCTATTTGAGAGAGAGAGAAACTGATGTACCAGCATATGGGCTGCCCAAAAAAAATTCTAAAAGCGTGGTCCCCTTGATTAGCTTTTACCTTACTCCCCTCTTGTCCCCTCTCCATTATTCGCTACTTGATTTACAGACACAGTACAGTGTCGACCTGCACAGCACATTGAGATCACCTCTAACTGGTTGTCTCCATTTGCCTTTTCACTTACCCTCTGGGGATTGTTGTGATATTATCTGGCTTTGATAGATATGCTGAATATAATTTCAGGAATAGTCTCGATTTTGACAGAACACTCTGTGTTATATGGGTGTATAGCACCAAATATACTTGTACTTGTTTTTTGCTTACTTGTTTTTTTTTAGACACATCTAGGCTCTTGTGTCTGATGTCATATGTCACTTCTGTTTGATGGTCTCTGCAGACCGGATCCATGCCTCGGGCTATAACTAAACGCCTAAAATGGATGGTACCCGGGCCTCTTGTAAAGAAGAAACAAGGTTTGCCTGTAATGTCTCTCTTCGGAGGTCTGGGCTCTGGGATCCAGTCTTTGGTGTACTAATCTAAGTGGCATGAAAAGCTCCTGGCAGAGTCTTCTACGGGTCCAGGGAAGAGGTTCCTTTAAATAGTGACCCAGAACCCTGAAGGTTGGCACAGCACTACTCGCCGTGATGGGTGAAGGCTGGATCTGTTGTTCTCAACAGTTTTCGTGTGGCGGGGATAAGGTAGGTGAAGATCATTTTTTAAGTATTACCTTCTATGAGTAGTTGTATGTCTTACCTGGTTTCCACCACCAGAGGGAGTAACATATCTGGTATATACTTACATGCCGTCCAGGAATAGGCTTAGTGAAGTTGGTCTATTATATAAAAACCGTTCACCTCCTCCGCTGCAGGCTCTGCCACTACTCATAATAGAGAGACCCCACATAGTCCACAGGTTCCATGCAGTCTTCCAGTGGTCTTCTCTCTCCCCCTCACTCCTGGCCGCTGCCATGACAGTCCTGCGCGTGTGTTTCTTTGACTGTTCAGGTGTGCAGGAAAATGCATGGGAGACGTTGTTGCGCGCGTGCACGGCACATCAGTGCGCAGGCGCCAAAGTGGCATGTTTTAAAAGCCCAGCAAGCCAGAGCCTTCTATAAGCATTGGGACACAGAGCTGTGGGCTGTAAGCATCTCAGTGGATCAGATCCAGGCATACCTAAGACACCTACTCGGCATCAGGTTGTGCAGTAAGCTAATATATGTATGTATTGTAAGACTAGAGCACAACAGTGGTTGCACTTGTACTAGTATCTCTGCTTATAGCTTAGGGCTATGTCTCCCGGTAAGAGGGTTTCAGGGGCAGGTAAAAAGGCACTAAGAAATCCCAGCCTTAGAGCTAGGGATTCTGGACATGCCTGCAGATTACCATCCCCCCTGACAGACTGGTAACAACCTCACAGGATGAGTCTGTACCATGTCAGGCTTTGCAGCCTCTTTCTCCTGTATATGTCACAGAAGACACTATGTAAGCTGCTTTGGATGGCTTGAAAGGAAGGATTGTTACATTAATCGCAACTTCCTTAAAAAATGTCAGAAAGCGGGGTATATCCCTTTCCTCTGCTCTGGGTTCCTTATCAGATGAGCATTCGGATGATGAGATATCCCTATCTGGGGATGGGAATCAGAAGCGGTCTGGGGATTCAGCGTATGAGGAGAACATCTCTTCTACCTCTCAGGCGCTTAAGATGCAGGTGCAATGTTATACATAGATGATGCGTACCACATACAATTTGCCTTCTGCTGAAGCTGCCATGTCCTCTCCTCTGTTTCCTCCTTGGGATCCCGGAAATCCCCACAGGCTGAATATACCTTCCCAATTCATCCTTTGTTGGAGAAGTTCACATATGACAACTGGGTTCACCCAGATAAACTGTTTTCTCCTCCTAAGAGGTTTTCCCTCCTTACCCAGTGGAGGAAGAATTCACCAAGAAATGGGGGTGCCAGCTATAAACGCGGCTATTTCTTGTGCGAATTAAGAGCCTGACCTGTCCCGTGGGCAATGCTCAGGGCTTCAAAGATCTAACGGATAAAAGCTGGAATCTTTGCTTAAAGCCTCCTTCTCTATGGCTGATGCTGTAGTCCACCTGCAGTTGCAGCAATTTGGCTTCTGCCAGTTCCTTAAGGAACAGATGAGACAGGTGGTTAACCTCCTCCCTGCAGAGGAAGTTGAGGTTTATGCAGACCTTCCTATAGTCCTGTATTTTGCGGTTGATTCGATTATGGACTCTGTTCAGCAAGCATCCTGCCTAAATCTCCTGCTGGTACACATCACAGGTCCCCTTTTGCTGAAGCATTGGGAAGCTGAAGTTTCTTGCAAAAGATACTTGGCGGCGTTCCCATTTTTATGGGGAAACGCCTGTTTGGGGATGATTTGGACAAAGTTATCCAAAGATTACCGGAAGCAAATCTACATTGTTACCGGTTGAAAAAAGAGTAAACGTTCTCTTCCCCAGCCCCTGGAACTTTGATTTCCAGGGAGTGGCGACGGCCTCCCCAGTCTAATACTAGGGGAAAGGTCCAGGGCCGAGCCCAAGGGCAGAAAAGATCTTGGGGTTCAAGGTCTGCGAAGCAGAACCCCAAAATTCCCTATGAAGGGGCGCCCCGCTCGGCCGAGTGGGGGGAAGGCTGCTGCGCTTTGCAGATGCCTGGCGGGAAGAGATTCAGGACAAATGGGTCATCTCCACGGTATCTCTAGGCTATAAGCTAGAGTTCCAGGACCTTCCGCCATCCCGTCTTTTTCTGAGATCAAGAATCTCCAAAAATCCAGAAAAGAGGAGGCCTTGCTATTGGCCCTGGAATGCCTGCTGGCCCAAGGGGTAATCATACAAGTAGCCCCAGAAGAACAGGGCTCAGGGTTCTACTTAAACCTCTTTACGGTTTCGAAACCAAACGAGGATGTCAGACCTATTCTAGACCTGAAAGACCTGAGTCAGTTCTGAACATTCGCTCTTCCGCATGGAGTCTGTCCGTCCAGTGGTCTCCACCCTTCAGGGAGTAGAAATTCTGGCATCAATAGACAGCAGAGATGCATAACTACATGTGCCAATATTCCCCGCTCACCAAAAATTCTAAGATTTGCGGTGGATCAACACCACTTTCAGTTGTGGCCCTACCGTTCGGTCTGGCTACCGCACCTTGAGTGTTCTCAAAGGTACTGGCACCGCCCCTGGCAAAGCTAAGGGCGCGGGGTATGGCAGTAACAGCTTTGGATGATCTGCTGCTAATAGATCAGTCCGTACCATGCCTAGACCGCAATGTGCGCAAAGTACCTAGGCCGGGTCCTCAAACTACAAAGATTCTCCTTACAGCCTTGAAGAAGGCTGGAGTATTTGGGCATGATCATAGACACGATCCAAACCAGGGTGTTCTTACCCAGTTCAAGGTCAAAACCATAAAGGATTTGGTCCGAGTGGTCAAAGCAAGGAAAAATCCTTCCATTCGTCTATGCATAAGATCATTAGGAAAGATGGTAGCCTCATTCGAGGCCGTTCCTTACGCCCAGGTTTCACTCAGGGCCTGGCAGAGCAGCATCCTGTCTGCCTGGAACAAAAGAGTTCAAGCCTTGGACCTTCCAGTGGTCCTGTCACCGCGGATTCAACAGAGCCTTAATCGGTGGTTGCTGCCCCAGAATGTGCTGAAAGGAAAATCCTTTATTCCAGTTACTTGAAAAATTGTAACCGTGGACGCCAGCCTTATGGGCTGAGGGGCAGTTATGGAAGAAGCTTCTGCTCTGGAAAAATGGTCTAGAACCAAGCAGCTCTTGCCCATCAACATTCTGGAGATTTGGGCAATTCTTCTGGCCCTCAGGGTCTGGACTTACATGTGGCAGGGTTGTCCTGTCCGAATGCAGTCTGACAATGCCACAGCAGTGGATTATATCATTCACCAAGGGGGCACCAGGAATCGGGATGCCCAAAAAAGAGGTGAATCACATTTGTCTTGGGCAGAAAGGCATGTTCCCTGTCTGTCTGCGGTCTTCATTCCACAGGTAGAAAATTTGGCAGACGTTTTTTTTCTAAGCTGCTAGCAGCTGAGTCCAGGAGAATGGTCTCTACACCCCAACATATTTCAGGCCATATGTCAGTAGAAGGGGTACCCTAGATGTAGACCTGTTGGCTTCCAGGTTCAACACAAAACTGGACAATTTCGTGTCAAGGACAAGAGATCCGCTGACACAAGGGTCGGATGCCTTAAACAATTCCATGAGATCAGTATTCTCTGATTTATGCCTTCCCTCCAGTCCTGTTTCTCCCATGATTCCTCCAGAGAATCAAGAGAGAAGGAAAGCTGGTGATTCTGGTAGCCCCGGCTTGGCTCAGACAATCCTGGTATGTGGAGATCGTGAGAATAGGCAGAGGGGAAACCTTGGGTTCTTCCGCTACGATCAGATCTGCGCTCACAGGGCCCAATCTTCCATCCTACCTTACAAAGTCTAAATTTGACGTTTTGGCTGTTGAGACCCACATTTTGAAGGGTCGTGGGCTCTAGGGCCCAGTCCTATCCACTCTGGTTAACGCTATAAAGCCAGCCTCCAGGCTCATCTACTACAGAATCTGGAAGGCATATGTTTCCTGGTGTGAATCCAGGGGATCACATCCTAAAAGATATGCCATTAGCAGAATTCTTGCCTTTCTTCAGTTAGGCGTAGAAATGAACCTGGCCTAGAGTACTATCAAGTGCCAGATCTCGGCCTTGTCGGTATTCTTTCAGAGACCGCTTGCCTCTCATTCCCTGATTCAGGCCTTTGTCCAAGGAGCACTGTGCTTGAGTCCACCGGGTAAGCCTCCTGTGTGCCCGTGGGACTTAAATTTAGTGTTATTTGTTTTTACAGAAACAACCTTTGAACCATTGCAACATGCTTCTTTAATTCTTTGACAAAGAAACTGTTTTTTCTTGTAGCCGTATCCTCAGCAAGGAGGGTATCGGAGTTGGCAGCTCTTTTTTGTAAAGAGCCATATTTGTTATTCATGAAGACAGGGTGGTGTTGCGACCTCACCCAGCTTTTTTACCGAAGGTGGTTTCTGGATTCAATCTGAATCAAGATGTAGTCCTACCGTCCTTTTTCCAGATCTGCAGTCCTCGGAAGAAGAGAAATTATAATCTTTAGATTTTGTAAGAGCGGTAGAAATTTATCTGCAAGCTACGGCTCAGATACGAAAGACTGATTGTCTATTTATTCTGCCAGAGCACCCAAGGAAGGGCCAGGCAGTGTCGAAGTCCACTATTTCAAAGTGGTTTCTACAAGTCATTATTCAGGCCTATGCTTAACAAAAGAAGATTCCTCCTTTACAGGTTAAAGCGCACTCGACCAGGGCAGTTAGTGCTTCATGGGCAGTGCATCACCAGGCCTCCATGGCTCAGATCTGCAAGACTGCTACTTGGTCTTCGGTCCATAAATTCACTAGATTTTACCAGGTGGATGTGAGAGGGCATGAGGATGCCGCCTTCGGGCGCAGTGTACTGCGGGCAGCAGTGTAGGTCCTCTTGTCTGATGGCGGTCTGTAATTCTGATCTGTGTCTCCCTCCCCTCAATTTGGGCATTGCTATGGGACATCCCACTAAGTAATTATTTAAGCCTCTGTGTCCTGTGATGTATGAACTAGAAAATAGGATTTTTTAATACAGCTTACCTGTAAAATCCTTTTCTTGAGAGTACATCACAGGACACAGAGCTCCTGCCCCTCTTCGGGATTATACGTTGGGACACTTATTGCTTTGCTACAAAACTGAGGTGCTCTCCATATGGGAGGGGTTATATAGGGGAGGAACTTGTCTTGTAATTAGAGTTGCCAGTGTCCAATCACCTGATGGTGACTATCTAACCCACTAAGTAATTATCTAATGCCTCGTTTCCACTGAGCCGATCGGTTCGGTTTGGTGCGTTATTTTGAGTGTTTCCATTATGAAAGCGGGCCATACGACCGAACCATACCGCACCATTCAGATTCCTGCTTCAGATGTGGGGCCATAGAAAATGGTACGGTACAGTTAGGGCGGTGCTACTGGCGTCACACGATACATTCCACTGATTGGCGGACAGAAAAACGTCAATGCTGACGTCAAAGCAAAGCGCCAAACAAACACCACATCGCCGTTCAGTCCATATAAAGGAAAAAGATGCCTGCAAACAACAGCAGGGTCTACTTTCCTAGCTATAATTAGTGATAGCGTTATTCAGAGTGAGCTTGATGGATCAGTGAGAAATGAAAAAGTGTATAAAGATATTTCTCAGTGGATGACAGCCGAGGGATTTGAACGGACGTCGGGTCAATGTAGGGCAAAGCTTAAAGGGCAATATAAAAAAATTAAGGACACCAACAGCCGTAGTGGAAACAGTTGAGTACTTGGAGGTGGTACGACGCCATGGACGCCATTTACGGTCATAGGCCGGCAAACCAAGGTAGAGAGGGAGGTCTGGACTCTGCAACTGCAATTCTCGAATCCATGGTAGACCCCTTTGGTAAGTGTTTTTTTTTTTACTTGGCATAGGATTTCCCTCTGCTAACAATTTAAAAAAACATATATAACCACATGTTTATTTTCAGAAACAGTTGATGGACTCTCCAATGATGCGTCAAACTTTTCCGACGATGGATCTTCAACGTCTTTCAGCAGCACCAGTAGTATTTCATCAAGCCAACCACAGAGTAGCCAACCACAGAGTATGCCCAAAGCACCCCGGAACAATGGTAGACATGATGATAATAGTGAAAGTTGTAATTGTGCATTTTCTTAAAATAAATCAGCAGTGGGGCAGATGTTCAGGGGGTACAGTGGTGGAAGAGATGAGAAGGGGGTTCAGCAGTGGAGCAGAAGAGCAGTGGGGCAGATGTGCAGGGGGTACAGTGGTGGAAGAGATGAGAAGGGGGTTCAGCAGTGGGGCAGAAAAGCAGTGGGGCAGATGAGAAGGGGGTACAGTGGTGGAAGAGATGAGAAGGGGGTTCAGCAGTGGGGCAGAAGAGCAGTGGGGCAGATGTGAAAGAAGGTGTATTGGTGGGGCAGATGAGCAGGGGGAACAGAGGTGGGGCAGGAGATCAGGGGGAACAGAGGTGGGGCAGGAGAGCAGGGGGGTACAGTCTGGTGGGGCAGATGAGAAAGGGGGTTACAGTGGTGGGACAAATGCTACCAAAAACACTATTATGGTCTTTTGTATATTACAGGTGAAAGGAGACGGTTGCAGTTGGATCTGCGCACAGTCATGGAGAATATGCGCGCAGCAGATGAAAGGCAGCTGGAAAGGATTGAGAACCTTTCTGAGAGGCGGTTTCTACCTTCAATCAGGCCTTCCTCTGTGTCCTAGATCAGCTTGTTCAAGTGCTTGGAGCCAGTCGTGATCCCAGGCCACAACCCAGACAGTAGTGCCTTTCATGCAGCACAGGACCTGTACACTTGTTTTTGTTAAAAAAATTGTTAGTTAAGTTTTTGTCAAAAATGTTTCTTTGTTAATATATTTTTCAAATGTTTACTTTCAATAATATATAGAAAAATTACTTTTTTGTGGAATAAAATACATGAGACTTTTTTGAGAATGTCTGATTTAATGTAACACTTTTCTAAAAATATAGCAATACTTTAGTAAAAATTTAAAAAATTCATGGTAAGAAATTAAACGTTGAGGTGCCTGAGCCTGACGTATTTCACTGCATTCTTCTTCCATATCCTGTGCTGCTATTATTAGTACTGGCTCTTCTGAAGATGTATTCCAATCCTGGTCAAAGTCTTCTCCATGACTTTGACAAAGATTGTGAAGAGCACAGCAAGAAAGCACCATGGATTTGGCAAGTTTAATGTCACTGTCATGACCAGTGTAGTCCAGAGGTACCCAACCTTACCTCTGAAGCCCCGTACACACGATCGGATAACCTATGGATTTTCGTCCGATGGATTTGTCCATCGGATATCTGATGAAACTGTTTTCCATCAGTCTTGCCCACACACCATCAGTCAAAAAACCGACCGCGGTGACGTAAAACACTCCGATGAGCCGAGAAAAATGAAGTTTAATGCTTCTGAGCATGCGTCGACTTGATTCTGAGCATGCGTGGGTTTTTGATCCGATGGACTTGCCCATAGACGATCGGAGTTTTCGATCAGTTTTTTATCCATCGGAAAATTTTAAAACAAGTTCTATTTTTTACAACCGATGGAAAAAAGACCGATGGGTACCATACACGATCGGTTGGTCTGATGAAAACCATCCATCGGACGGTTTTCATCAGTCAAACCGATCGTGTGTACGGGGCTTTACTGTTATAACACTTCTACTCCAACCCCCCCCCCCCCCATATCTTATTTCTAAAATGTTGAGACCACAACTTAAATTTGGAGTAAAATGGCCATAACAGCCTATTTATTAAAACACTGTAAAGTAAAACTCCAAACTCAAATATGTAATAAAAAATATATATAAAATATATAACATCTGTAAACACTTAATTAACACAGTATGTTGGTCTTTTGACGGCCCCCCGAAATTCACATATGCCACCAATACACTGTGGGCCCATATAACACACTAGGCTCACAGCCATAGAATCCGCTCGGAGACAACCCCCGCCCGCAGTGCAACCATTACGGTATTCCATCAACCTTTCAGCTGGAATACACCGGAGGGGCACATACTACTGATGAGCCCCCCCACCCCTTTTCATCACATTTGTTACTTCCACTGTCAAAGACCAACAGAAACACCGCCAATCCTCAGCTGTTATGACGACCGTCTTCCAGTGCTCCTGCAAGAAAGAAAACACACAAACACAACAACAACAACATATAGGGAGGGCGGGTGGGAAAAACTGCCTCCTCCAATTTCTTCCCCAGCTTACTGTTCCTTTCCTGGTTCCGCCTCTCTCTTAAATAATGCCACTCCCCCTCTGTCTTTTCTTCTCAGATCACCTTCCCACTCAGCTTACATGTTAACCCTTGCTTGTATACCCTAAACACACTGTCATGCCCGGCCCTGCACTACTTTCTTTTGTCTTTTCCATTCCGGGCCTCACTTTCCTCTTCATAAGACACCGCCATCTACCCTTAAGTCTTCCGAAAGCATTTTCCACTACGACCTGTGCCCTTGATGTTTTCTTGTTGTAGGTTTGTTGTTCTGGTGTCAGGCGGACATTGTCAGGAAATGGTTTCAGGAGCCAATTTTGTAAAGGGTAGGCAGAGGCCCCGAGCACATAATAGCCAACATTGACCCCACAAATGTTCTTAGTGCAAACAGGGTACAGGCCTCCCTGGCCAACCCAATCCCAAAATGTGGACAATCGTAGAACCCTAGCATCATACAAACTCCCAGGCTTTCCTACATTCACATTCCAGAATAGTCCTTTTTACCATCCACTACTCCCTGGAGGATGATGGAATGCCAGCCTTTTCTGTTGAAGTAGTCAGTTTGGTATTCTTGTGGTGCAATTATTGGTATGTGTGAGCCATCAATAGCACCGACACACTGTGGAAGGCCCCACCTGTTCTCAAAGTAGTCAGCCATGTCTTTAAGCTTTTCCCTGTGAAAATGAACAATTTCAGGAGCTAGCAATGTGCAGACAGCCTTACAGAAGTCCTGCACACACCGGCACACTGATGATTTACTGACACCAAAAAGATGACCTATACTTCTGTATTCACTGTTGGTAGCCAGCTTCCACAGTGCAATGGCAACTCTTTTCCTCACAGGCAAACAGGCTCTGAAGTTGGTGCTTTGCTTCTCCATCGCTGGACCTAGCTTTGCACAAAGGTATGAGAAGGTTTCCTGCGACATTCTGAAATTTTGCACCCACTGTGTGTGTGTGTGGATCCCGGGACGGTCACATCTCACCACTCATTGGCACGGGGGAGAGCCCAAATGACTGGTCGGTGGCGCTGCTTTGACAAAAGGAGAAGCATCTAAAAAAAAAAAAAAAACACACAGATGGTAACATATCACAAAAAATACAACATATTCATACAACATATATAATATTAGATTTTTCCCTATTCTTTATTATTAAGTATGTGTGTATGTCAGGTAGGTGGGTCAGTGTGTGTGTGTGTGTCAGGTAGGTGGGTCAGTGTGTGTGTTCGTCAGGTAGGTGGGTCATTATGTGTGTGTGTGTGTGTGTGTGTCAGGTAGGTGGGTCAGTGTGTGTGTATGTCAGGTAGGTGGGTCAGTGTGTGTGTGCGTGTGTCAGGTAGGTGGGTCAGTGTGTGTGTGTCAGGTAGGTGGGTCAGTGTGTGTGTGTCAGGTAGGTGGGTCAGTGTGTGTGTCATGTAGGTGGGTCAGTGTGTGTGTGTGTGTGTGTGTGTGTGTCAGGAAGGTGGGTCAGTGTGTCTGTATGTCAGGTAGGTGGGTCATTGTGTGTGTGTCAGGTAGGTAGGTCAGGGTGTGTGTATGTCAGGTAGGTGGGTCATTGTGTGTGTATCAGGTCGGTGGGTCAGTGTGTGTGTCAGGTAGGTAGGTCAGTGTGTGTGTGTGTCTCAGGTAGGTGGGTCAGTTGCTTACCCTATAGCGCTACCATCTTTATCTTTGCCGCACAAAGGTGTACTTCTCCTCCCGGCTAAATATCCAAGCTAGAAGTTTTCTTTTCTGCTGTGTTTCTCATTGCCGCTCGCAACCTTCTCTCATACAGTGCGGCATGTATTTTAACTAAATGAAACAAAAGGCAAGTAGCGAAAAGACGAGCTGCTGGATGACCTCCATTGTTGTTGTTGTTTGTAGCGTCACGTTTCTTGTCGCAATAGTCTGACCTCACGCTAGGCATTTTTTCTAAACTCCGTATGGCCCCTGAAGGTCCGACTTGCAGTGGAAACGCTCACAAGAATAGACCGGACCATTCTAACCGTTCCAAACTGTACCGACCCGAACCGATCCGCTCAGTGGAAGCGAGGCATAAGTCTCTGTGTCCTGTGATGTACTCTCAATAAAAGGATTTTACAGGTAAGCTGTATTAAAAAATCCTATTTTTTTTCCCCAGTACAGTTTATTAAAAAACTTGCAACAGCTGCATTTTAAAAGTGATATACCCTCTATAACAAAACTACTGTGTAGAAACATATCCTGGTTGCTCTGATAGTTATGTAGATCTAAAAATAATATTTTTGTACTAATCAATTTAATGGAGTCTATTTCGGGACTCAGGAATTAAGACACAGTTGGGTTATACTACTGCATACAGGAAAATTGGCAAACTGGCAAACGCAAAAATTATAGGCCAGCCCTGTATAACCCCTCCTCTACGCAGCATGTAGGCCGGGCTTACCAAGCATACTAAATTTGGAGGAGTCAATACTACATTGATGCTTTTAAACATTACTTTATGATATAGAAATTGAATTGCAACTGAGGCAAGACAGTTTGCAGAAGTGGCACAGTATGAGTAATACTTCACACAGCTTGCTCAGGCCGAATGGTAATAGTTATCAATAAGGTACAGACAAGCAATATAATATAGGCTTACAAACCGTTAAATGTCCTTGAGAGATTGACAGTGTTGCTCTGAGTTCAATAAAATCTTTGGGGGATGTCTGACTGATGGTGAGAGGCAATTCCTGGAAACTAGCAGAAAGAGATGCTCTGTAAGGAAAAACTTGTTCTTTCTCTCCTCATCAGGTACAGCTCAGACACCGTTTAGCAGTCTGAGGGATGGCAGTAGCTATTGACTGACGCACAATAAGGGACTGGGGGATATCTGCAACTAAGGACCACCTGAAGGACCAACACCCAAGGCTGCCAGTGACCAAGGGGAAGAAACAGAGAAGATAGAGAAGATTCTGCAAAGTGGAAATGACTTCACCTGAAGGAACACTGAGTTTGAATAGGCGAGAGGCTGTGAAGCACATACTGTAACTACTGTAAGAAGTAGACTGCCCTGAGTACAGGTCCCTAGAGATAAACTTGGTTAAAACCAGGTCCACAAGAAAAGACCAATCAATCTACACATGAAGGTCCAAGCCTTAGGCCTCGTACACACGGCCGAGATTCTCGTCTAAAAAAACATGTCGTTTTTTTCGACGAGATTCTTGGACAAGAAAATTGTCCCGGCCGAGTGTACACACGCTCGATTCAAAGAACCCGCGGTTCTTTGAATGGAGCGTACGCGGTGACGTCATCGACTACGACGAGCATGCGCTCGTCACATTCGATGCCGTCGCCGCCATCTTGGTATACCCTATCTATGCCTAGGAAGCTACCGCGCATGCGTCGAAGTCATTTCGAGCATGCGCAGGCTTCCCGGCAAAAAGGTAAGTGTACACACACACAATTTTCTCGTCGAGAAACAGGCTGACGAGAATCTCGACGAGAAAATAGAGAGCAGGATCTCTATTTTCTCGTCGAGATTCTTGTCGCTTTTCTTGACGAGAAACCATACACACGAACAAATTTCTCGGCAAAAAATCTCTGCCAGCAAGTTTCTTGCTGGTTTTTGCAGAGAAACTCGTTCGTGTGTACGAGGCTTAACTCTCCTAACCCTTAGGATTAAGGGAAGGAAAACTCAGTGATAGAAAAAGGGGTTGCCTATCCATACATCAAATCTCGCTCATGAGAATGTAAAAACTATATCAGCACAAAGGTTGTGAAATGTCTCCCGAGACTGATACAATCTCACGAAGGCAGCCTGATAGGCATACGCTGCATGATAAGAACCTCTACCCCAGGAGTAGGCAAAACAACCCCAGACTGGTACAAGGGAACCACCAAAAGGAAACAACCATCCACTCAACACTCAAATGTGTCTCCGGGGCCTGACAGAATAAATCTACAGACCCTGCCTAACCTTGAGCAGAGAACATGGTCTTAAAAATCTTCTGACCCTCTCTAGTCCAGCAAAGCATCCATAGCAATAGAGCTATGAACCGGAAACTTATCCTTTCTTCTAAAAATATTCACCTGATCAGGGCAGAACAAGGGAAAGCATCTGGAAAACCATTCTCGAGAGGCTGTTGAACAGCTCTAGAAGGAGAATATATTGTATTTCCAGGCCAGCAGGTCCCACAAAGTCCTCCAGATGTACTCAAACCCTAATGGGGGTACCTGCAGGAGGAATCCAGCCTTTTCTGGCTCCTATTGGTGTCTTTGAGCCTGTGAGGAAGGAGGGAGAGAGAGAGAGCAGTGCCAGTGCAGACAGGCACAACACTGGATTGAGATAGGACTCAAGTAAGAATAAAGGGAGGTGAGGGGGCAAAACAACTAATGGGACATTTTTTTACTTTAATGCAGAGAATGCATTAAGGTAAAAAATGTCTAGCCTTCAGAATCACTTGAAGACCACCCATCTGTCCATGTCACACTCCAGCTTATATGGGCCATTTGACACCAACACCAGTGTCAAGTGTGCATGTGTGCCCTATGCACATGCTAAGGCCTCGTACACAAGACCGGTTTTCCCGGCAGGAAAACTGCCAGAAGAGCTTTTGGCCGGGAATCCCGGCCGTGTGTATGCTTTCCCGACAGGAAAACTGCCGGGAATCCCGGCGGGAAAAATAGAGAACCTGCTCTCTATTTTCCCGTCAGGATTCCCGGCAGAGTGTTTCCTGCTGAGAAAAATGGTCGTCTGTATGCTTACCTGTAGGGGAAAAACCTGCGCATGCTCGATAACACTTCGACGCATGCGCGGTGGGATACAACGTTAGTGTGGGGTGTAGCAATATGGCGGTGACGGAATCGAATGTGACGAGACACCGGCTCATCGTAGTCGATGACATCACAGTGTTCTTGCCATTCAAAAGAACGGCGGGTTTTTGTGTGGCCGTGTGTATACACGGATTTTCAAGGCAAGCCTGTCAGGAATCCCGTTGGGAAAACCAACGTTTTTTTTCCCCGACGGGATTCCCAGGCTTGTGTAAAGGGCTTTAGTGTGCATGCTAATACATCCGTGCATGCGTGCTAATATACATCTGGTTAACTTATGCCCAGAAACAACCACATACACTGGTCTTTTCATACTGGAACAGACTGAACCTTTCTTACACTACTGGTTGAGGAAAGCCAAGTTCCAATGCATTGTCTTCAGGGTAGACCAGAGCTGTTGAAAGTAGTACTTCCAGTGTAGGGATCAGGTCCTGTTGCAGAGAAGACTCTCATGCCTCGTACACAGAACCGGTTTTCCCGATGAGAAAACTGCCTTTGGCCGGGAAAACTGTCCGTGTGTATGCTCCATCGCAGTTTTCCCGACAGGAAAACTGCCGGGGAAAAAAAGAACCAGCTCTCTTTTTTCCCGTCAGGAAAAAATCCTGCCGAGAAAACTGGTCATCTGTATGCTTTCCCGAGGGGAAAAAAAATGTGCATGCTTGTAAACAATTCGACGCATGCGCGGAAGCATAGAACGTCATTTTGTCGGCTCGTCATAGTCTTTGACGTCACCACGTTCTTGGCATTCAAAAGTTCAGCGGTCTTTTGTGTGACCGTGTGTATGCAAGGCAGGCTTGAGAGGAATCCTGTTGGGAAAAGCATTGTTTTTTTTCCTGCCGGGAAAACCGGTCGTGTGTACAAGGCATGACTCTTGGTCAGAGACAAAGGCATTGCAACACCTAGGTGATGTCCAACAGAGTCCATCCCGGGAAACTGGCCCAGGATGGGGTCCCCCAATGAATTAGAAACCATCTTTTTGGAGGGCCAGCTTGGAGACATGCAGACAAGTGAAGTTTTCCTAGGAAAAGACTACCCTGGTCACCTGAAAAGTTTGATGGGATGGAATTACCAGGTCTATAGAGACAATATGGGTGTCTTACTTTGAGCCCAGACCCCTAGCAATAAAAAGAGGAGCACAGAAGGGTTGAGAACCAATGCCAAGAGAGAACTTCTGAGAGGAAAAGGGGTGGACTCTCTGACTGTTGATAAAGTTTCTAATGGCACACAGGGAATAGTCCTTTTTAGTTAGAGTTTAGGCTGAATAGTCTCACCCGCCGGTGAAGGAAGTTACCAACAATAGACACCTACAGGGTCCTATGCATCCAAAGCTTGCAGGTGTTATTCCCTTCCAAATGGTGCTGAGTGTAAAGGTCAAAAACTGTGTCTTTTCACAGGAGGTCATCTGAACATGCAACATTGGGGATTCCAGAAAAAAATCCTAGGGTGAACACAAGGCCCAATTTTCTGAGATGCTGATGTAGCAGGTGCCTCCAAAGGATGCTGAGGAGCCGGGTCCTTGTTTAGGTAAGAGATGGCCATAACTGGTCCAGGCCAGAAAGTCCCTCTGGAAAGGAGGGATGTTGAGGGGTAGCCTTGGGGGTTAAACGAAAGGACAAAAGATCCTTCTGAGGGAGGGAGCAAGTTTCCAGATAGGGTACAACTCCAAAACCCAGGACCTATTTGGACAGAGGCAAAGGATCCCAGGAAGTGGGGAGCTGAGGGAAACAGCAGAGGTTGCATTTGTTTGTGTAGTAGCTCAAGCAAAACAGTGAGCAGCAATTGAAGAGAGTGTCAGGAACAATGCATTAGCCTGTGGGATAAAAGGAGGATCCCCTGCACTCAAAGGCCAGCAAACTACCCAAGCCCCCATCGGGTTACACAATCAGCCTCCCACCTGTAGAAGCAGGGTCACAACTTCATGCATAAGGGTTTCCAGAAGGGTTAGCTGACCTCTGGCTTCAAGCCCTACATCCTGAGCAGGAATCAGGCTCTGAAGACCTATGAGTGCCTGAAGCTGAGATAGATGAAGTAGAAGGGTGAGATTCCTCCCACCCTGCCGTGGAGCTCCTGCATTGAAACACGAGCACCCTTTAGCCACCCATGGCCCTGCTAATCATGCCATCAAAGTCAAGGCCAAACAGACAATGTCCATCGAAGGTTAGGTGAGTCAGATACTCCTTGGATGCATCATTTAGTGTCCCATTCACACAGCCAGGATGCACTGACCATCCATATTATTTAGTTATTACACTTATTTATATAGCACCAACAATTCATACTTTATATATTGTATATTTACATCAGTCCCTGCCCTCAAGGAGCTTACAATCCAATCCCTACCTCACATGCATGCAAACATATACCATACCTCCCAACTGGCACGGATTGTGCGGGTTTTACCCGCAGAGGCTCCTCCTTCCCGCACTCCCGCGAGACTATCATGTGTCCCGCACAGCAGGAAACATGAAGAGAAGAAGAGGAGCAGCAGCAGCAGGTAAGAGCCCCCCCCCCCCCCCGCGATCGGCGCACTAGTTTTTTTTTTAATGTTTCGGCGGCAACCATCACCCCCCCCCCCGCTCAACAACTTCTGTGGCAATTCCCGTTTTTGGCAGGGGAGAGGGGAACATCAGAATGTCCCGCGAAGGGACTTTACAAAGTTGGGAGGTATGATATACTATTCAAACAGCGGCCAATTACCCTAGCAGCATGTCTTTGGAGTGTGGGAGGAAATGCACGCAAGCACAGGGAGAACGAGCCAATGTCATGCAAGTAGTGTCCTGGTTGGGAACTGAGGACCCTAGTGCTAGATTAGAGAGAAGTTCTAATCACTCAACCACATTGCTGCCTGTACAAACATTTTTTTTAATCTGCTCCATGAAACAGGAACCTACCTCAGCACTGGAGGGATTGCTTTTGAGGGAATCTAACCATTCTGACACAAACTAGGGATTTAAAGAGGAACTATAGCTACCTGTCATTGGGATTCTGAAAGGCGAGTGCTCCCTCAGTCAGTCTAGTGGTACTTCTGTTAAGGTGGGTCATAGGTTGGACTTGATGGACTTGTGTCTTTTTTCAGCCTCACCTACTATGGGGTTTTTAAGCAGCTGGAGGTCATTGTAGGCGGACAGTGGGATCAGACTGGAGATTCATGTGGTGCTTCACATGCAGCAGCAGAAAGATGGTGCTTTACAGAGTGAATGAGTAGCTGCACTCAGCGGGTGACATCAGTGCTTTAACCCCTATCATTGTGAAACCATCAGTGGTGGGAAATTGAAAAGGTGCTCAGTAAAGTAAAAAGTAGGGTAATTCCCTGTGTTTTAGCCAAACGGCCTTACCCACAAAGGGAGTCTTCAGAGACAGGGTGACACTTGGGGCTATGCCACAGCTCTAGACCTGGGAAGCACATCACAGCTAACTAATACAGTCGACTCAGGTCTGGAAAGTGCAACAATGTAGAGCTCAGTGTCCAAAAGGTAACATTCAGGATAGCTCTTGTAAAGGAAATTTGTAGGTTTTGTATATAATTGTATTCTATTTTGTATGTACAGGCAGTCCCTGAGTTACGAACACCCGCGTTACGAAGGACTTCTACTTACGACGGCCTCAAATGTCAGCCACTTGTGCTCCACGCTGGTCCTGGATACCTTCGAACACCTCCGGACACATCCCACACTGCCGTACTATGCCCCAGATAACATAACAAGCGCCCGGAACATCCCACATCCATGCACAGGTGGCAGTTACACTTACGAACACTTACGAATGCAATGTTCTGACCGAAAGTTACACTTACAAATGCAGTGTTGCGACTTACGAACAACTTCGACTTACGAACAAACCTACAGTCCTTATTGTGTTCGTAACTCGGGGACTCCCTGTATTGCACTCTGCCCTCACTGTGCACACGGCACTAATAATGTTTTCATTACATGTTTGCATTCTTTCGAGTCTTGATTAAAATTAGCCTGCCTATGTTACGCCCCTTGTTACCATACAAGTACAATTGTAATATTAATGTGATACCTACATAATCATGTGTATAAAAACCTTCAATTGTGTCATAATAAAGCAGAACAGTTATTTGGAAAGATGCTGAGTGTATCTTTTGTGTCTGTTCCCTACTGCAGTAGTTATTAATTTGGAACCACTAATCAATATGAGGATAGGAGTTGCCTATCTATAAATTTCCATGTCACTCTCCTGTATAGCAGGGTCTGGGTATGGCCTCCAAAACTAGTGCAGAGGAAATTTGGGTCAGATAATTCCTATGAAGAGACCAGATAGACCAGATAAAGCAGTGGTGTAGCAAGGAATGTTGATTGAAGTTACAGGGGAAAAGATTCCACGAAGAAAAGAAGAGTAGGCTAGTAAAATAATTTACTTTTCTCAGGAGAGCTGAGGAAATGTGACCCTACCTTCTAGAATGTCAACAAAAAACAGGCATGCTGGATAAAGAAGGGGTTTTACAGGCTGGCATTCCCAATTTTTCTGTCTGCCAGTGTTCAATACTTCTGTAAGCATCAGTACTTCTCTATAACTCTAATGCCCCATACACACGATCGTTTTTCATGCCGTTAAAAATGCCATTTTTAAAAATGGGCAATAAAACCGATCGTGTGTATGCTCCAGAGCATTTTTAACGACGTGAAAAACGGCCATTAAAAATTTCGAACATGCTCTATTTTTTCATGTCGTTTTTCATGTCGTTTTTTTTAACGACGTGAAAAACGATGGTGTGTATGCTTTGACGAGGTGAAAAAAAACGCGCATGCTCAGAATTAAGTATGAGACGGGAGCGCACGTTCTGGTAAAACTAGCATTTGTAATGGAGATAGCACATTCGTCACGCTGTAACGGACTGAAAAGCAGGAGGCTGAAAAGCGCGAATCGTCGCTCAACAAACTTTACTAACATGAAGGGTGGCACCATCCGAACGGAACTTCCCCTTTATAGTGCCGTCGTACGTGTTGTACGTAACTGCGCTTTGCTTGAACGTTTTTTAAAATGATCGTGTGTACGCAAGACAGGCTTGAGAGGAAACATGAAAAAAAACGACGAGAAAAACGTCGGTTTAAAAAATGGCATGAAAAACGATCGTGTGTACGCCGCATAAATCCCTCTATAGGTCAGAAAAAGAAGAAGTTACTTTTTTAAGGTTTAGAGAATATTCTCTTACCTGTACGATGATTCTTGGTCCTCTGAGCAAGATACAGACCGCTGAATCCAGTCTTTGGGCGCTGCAGCTCGACCAGACGGCTAGAATCAGATTGTACTGCTAGAGCTCTGGCAGATGCTCGCTCTGTGACCTGGTCTCTTTTCACCTTATTGACACGTGAGCCAGAAATTGCTGGTTGACCAGATGGTGGCCTGAAATATTATTGGTATCCTAAGTAAAAAATTTTACACAAGCAGTCCCTTTTATTCAGCACCAAACAAATATCAACTCCACATGGAGGTTTTTAAATATAGCCTTCTATAGGCTTATCAAGAGTAATCCACTTGGTGTGTACTTTCCCTCTTTGGATGCCTTTATTTACATGGATGGCTAAGGCCTCATGCCCACGGACGTTTTTACAGCCGCGTTTTTGAGCGTTTTTTACAGCTTAAAAACGCCTGTCCATGTTAGTCTATAGCTTCATGCCCACCTAGACGTTTTTGAGCTGCAAATAGCATAGACGTTTTTAAGCTGTAAAAAAAACCCAGGACCAGTGCGTTCCTCAGCTTCGGAGTTAGGCAGAAAAAAACGCGAGCGTCAAAAAACGTGCAAAAACGCGCACAAATGCGCGGTCGCGTTTTTTAGCTCTGACGTTTTTTTTGTTTTTTTTGTTTTAAAAAAAATTAAAAAATAATAAATAAATACATTTACATTAACATGGACAGGCGTTTTTAAGCTGTAAAAAACGCAGCTGTAAAAACGTCAGTGGGCATGAGGCCTTAATCCACCATCTGTTGCAGCTTTTATACTTGCTTCATTTAAAGACAATGCAACACATTTTTCTATAGTTTCTACGGTCTATTCATTTTATCTCAGTTTCTGAAGCTGAGTGGATTGCTTATTGGAAATTAGATAAACTTTTAATGCAGATATCCTGAATTTATTTTGTGTCTTTGCTCACCTTGCTTTTCAGTGGCCTTGTGCTAGGCCAAACAACATATCAGCACACAGTTAGACATCTCTACGTGCCTACTTTCCATTCTGTTATCCATTTTGCTCCTATCATGAGGGGAACACAGACACTTAGAAAAAGCTTTTTTGCCTGGCTATCCTTCCTACCAGGCCCGGACTGGCCATAGGGCATACCGGGCAAATGCCCGGTGAGCCGTGGCGGCCTGCAACGGCCCACGGGCCGCCGGACAGCATGTCACGTCTTCCCCATCATCTCCAATGTCTCCGAAGGCAGCCAGGGTTGGTGGGCGGAGCTGGGGGTGTGGCTGCCCCCTCCACTCCTCCCACAGACTCGTTCACTCTGGCTGATCCCACAGCTGAAAGAGAAAGAAACGAGGACACAGCAGCTAGATTGCCTTCATCTCCAGGCATGCTGTAAGTTACTGCACTGCTGCACATGTCACTACATAGAGTCCTAACCTGGCACCATACCACCCCAGCCTGCCCTATGCCACCGCACCCTGCCCTATGCGTGCCACCCCAACCTGCCTTATACCACCGCACCCTGTCCTATGCCACCACAACCTGCCTTATGCCACCGCAACCTGCCCTATGCCTCCGCAAACTGCTCTATACCACCCCAACCTGCCCTATGCCACCGCAAACTGCTCTATAGCACCTCAACCTGCCCTATGCCACCGCAAACTGCCCTATACCACCCCAGCCTTCCCTATGCTACCGCAACCTGCCCTTTGCCACCGCAAACTGCTCTATACCACCCCAACCTGCCCTATGCCACCGCAAACTGCTCTATACCACCCCAACCTGCCCTATGCCACCACAACCTGCTCTATGCCACCACACCCTGCCCTATATCACCCCAACCTGCCCTATGCCACCCAGCCTGCCATATACCACCACAAATTGCCCTATACCACCCAAACCTGCTCTATACCACCCCAGCCTGCCCTATATCACCGCAACCTGCCCTATGCCACCCCAGCCTGCCCTATATCACTGCAACCTGCCCTATATTACCCCAACCTGCCCTATATCGCCCCAGCCGACCCAATACCACCCTATACTTTAATTTACAAGGGTCATTTGGGGGTGCGCCTCGTGACCGTGCTCTGCCTGCGGGACGCTGGGCAGGATAGACAGGAGGGGGGTGACACCATGTTTTGCCGCACCAGGTGACACCAACCCTAGTGACGCCACTGCCCCAGTGCACTCTCAGCTGCAAGTCGGAGCCGCACTCGAGTTACAGTGACACCCGTCGGCACATCAGGGGGCCGGGACCCGCAACGATCCCCTTCTCTCTGGCAAGGTGGCCGCGGCACTGATGATCTGATCAGTCTCGGCTCGGCTGTCTTACACAGCCAAACAGAGTGAAGCCGCCTCCCCTTCCTCCTTTATGTCCACACAGGGGGAGGGGACCCAACATGCAGTCCCGCGCTGATCTGAGGTACATTATGGGTCTGAAGGGGGGGTCTGTATTGCAGGGGGGGTTCTGTATTGTAGGGGTGGTCTGAAATGTAAGGGGGTCTGTAATGTAGGGGGGTTCTGTATTGTAGGGGGGTCTGAAATGTAGGGGGGGTTCTGTATTGTAGGAGGGTTCTGTATTGTAGGGGGTTCTGTATTGTAGGGGGGTTCTGTATTGTAGGGGGGTCTGAAATATAGGGGGGGTTCTGTATTGTAGGGGGGTCTGTAATGTAGGGGGGTTCTGTACTGTAGGGGGGTCTGAAATGTAGGGGGGTTCTGTAATGTAGGTGGGTTCTGTATTGTAGGGGGGTCTGTATTGTGGAGGGGGGCTGTAATGTAGGGGGTCTGTATTGTAGAGAGGGTCTGTACTGTAGGGGGGTCTGTACTGTAGGGAGGGGGTCTGCACTGTAGGGAGGGGGTCTGTACTGTAGGGAGGTCTGTGTAACATTCAGGGGGTCCAGAACTGTTAGGGAGTGTCTGTGTAACAAACTGTGGGGGGCTGTGTAATGTAAAGGGGTCCAGAGGTGTGATGCTATGTAATGTAAAAGGGTCCAGAGGTGCAGGGTGCTGTGTAATGGAAAGGGGTCCAGAGGTGCAGGGTGCTGTGTAATGTAAAGGGGTCCAGAGGTGCAGGATGCTGTGTAATGTAAAGGGGCCCAGAGGTGCAGGGTGCTGTGTAATGTAAAAGGGTCCAGAGGTCCGGTGCTATGTAATGTAAAGGGGTCCAGGGTGCTGTGTAATGTAAAGGGGTCCAGAGGTGCAGGGTGCTGTGTAATCTGTGTAATGTAAAGGGGTCCAGAGGTACAAGGTACTGGAACCCCACATCCCATCATTAACCGCCGCCGCGCCCCCCCCCCCCCCCGGGCTGCTCAGTCTAAAATGCCCGGGCCTATTTTTTGTCCCAGTCCGGGTCTGCTTCCTACCCCTCTGCACCAAGTCACTGAGTATGTAGATATGGACTAATGACTTTTCTGATACCTAATAAAGCAACCCCTGTATTTATATTTATTTATACCTTTCTTTAAAATCACTTGGAGTCAGTAGAATTCATGCTGTGGCTATCTTAGACTCAATAATGAACTAAGACTGCTCTGTAATAGACAGGATGAAAGGTTCCCAATTGGTTCTAAAAGTAGAGATTTCTTTGTTGTTTATTAGGACCTACCCTGAAGAAATGGCAGCACTCCAAGATCCATCAAAATTCTTGTTTAAAGTGGAGCTCCACCCTAAATAGCAACTTTTGCTATTTGGAACCCTCCCCCCCCTCCGGTGTCACAATTGACACCTTTCAGGGGGGAGGGGGGTGAAGATACCTGTCTAAGACAGGTATTTTCACCCACATCCGGGAGTCCTCTCTCCGGGAATCTGCGGGAGTTACGTCACTTCCCGCAGACTTCCCTTGGTGTTCTGGGAGACACTCGGCTCCCAGAACACAGGAGCACCAATCAGAACGGCGCAGCGCGACTCGCGCATGCGCCGTAGGGAACCGGGCATGAAGCCGCAGGGCTTCACTTCCTGGTTCCCTCAGCGAGGATGGCGGAGGGAGCAGCAGAGCGACGAGCGGTCGCTCGCCCTCTGCTGCGGACGTCGCTGGACTCCAGGACAGGTAAGTGTCCAAATATTAAAAGCCAGCAGCTGCTGTAGCTGTAGCTGCTGGCTTTTAATATTTTTTTTTCCGGCGGAGCTCCGCTTTAATGAACGAACATCCCAAGTGTTACAGACAGTTCAAATGGTAGACGCGCTTCACACAAAGATGTGCTTATTCATTACTTAGGACCCGCTCAGCTATAGTATTTTGAGTAGGAGGTACCACATACAGATTTCCTTTGTTATTTTACATGCACAGTGCCTTGAAAAAGTATTCATACCCCTTGAAATTTTTCACATTTTGTCATATTACATACAAAAACTTAAATTTTATGTGCTAGACCAACACAAAGTGGCACATAATTGTGAAGTGGAAGGAAAATGATAAATGGTTTTCAAAATTTTTTACATATAAATATCTGAAAAGTGTGGAGTGCATTTGTATTCAGCCCCCTTTACTCTGATACCCCTAACCAAAATCTAGTGGAACCAATTGCCCTCAGAAGTCACCTAATTAGAAAATTAGAGAGGTTTGTTAGAGAACCTTAGTGAACAAACAGCATCATGAAGGCCAAGGAACACACCAGACAGGTCAGGGATAATGTTGTGGAGAAGTTTAAAGCAGAGTTAGGTTATAAAAAAAAATCCCAAGCTTTGAACATCTCACGGAGCACTGTTCAATCCATCATCCGAAAATTGAAAGAGTATGGCACAACTGGAAACCTACCAAGACATGGCCATCCACCTAAACTGACAGGCCGGGCAAGGAGAGCATTCATCAGATAAGCAGCAAAGAGGCCCATGGTAACTCTGGAGGAGCTGCAGAGATCCACAGCTCAGGTCGGAGAATCTGTCCACAGGACAACTATTAGTTGTGCACTCCACAAATCTGGCCTTTATGGTAGAGTGGCAAGAAGAAAGTCATTGTTGAAAGAAAGCCATTAGAAGTCCAGTTTGCAGTTTGCGAGAAGCCCTGTGAGGGACACAGCAAACATGTGGAAGAAGGTGCTCTGGTCAGATGTGGCCTAAAAGCAAAACGCTATGCGTGGCGGAAAACTAACACTGTACATCACCCTGAACACACCATCCCCACCGTGAAACATGGTGGTGGCAGCATAATGTTGTGGGGATGCTTTTCTTCAGCAGGAAAGTAGTCAGAGTTGATGGGAAGATGGATGGAGCCAAATACAGGGCAATCTTAGAAGAAAACCTGTTGGAGTCTGCAAAAGACTTGAGGCTGAGGTGGAGCTTCACCTTCCAGCAGGACAATGACCCTAAACATACAGCCAGAGCTACAATGGAATGGTTTAGATCAATACATTTTCATGTGTTAGAATGGCCCAGTCAAAGTCCAGACCTAAATCCAATTGAGAATCTGTGGCAAGACTTGAAAAATGCTGTTTACTGACGCTCTCCATTCAATCTGACAGAGCTTAAGCTATTTTGCAAAGAAGAATGTGCAAAAATGTCGCTGTCTAGATGTGCAAAGCTGGTAGAGACATCCCCAAAAATACTTGCAGCTGTAATTGCAGTGAAAGGAGGTTCTACAAAGTATTGACTCAGGGGGGCTGAATACAAATGTTTGTAAAAAAATTGAAAACCATTTATCATTTTCCTTTCACTTCACAATTATGTGCCACTTTGTGTTGGTCTATCACATAAAATACCAATAAAATACATTTACACTTTTGGTTGTGCCATGACAAAATGTGGACATTTTTAAGGGGTATGAGTACTTTTTCAAGGCACTGTATATGACTATAGAAGAGTTCTTTAATCTTCTTTTTTTGGTCAGTGCTTGATGTCTTTTCTGTAATACTGTTGAGTTTATTATTCTTAATAATAATTATTAATATTAATCCTTCGTTATGAATTTATTAATAGTTTTTAAAATTTTTACCAAAAATAAAGTTCTTTGTACATTAAATGTATGGACTTGTGAAATTTCTTATGCAGTGGGGTCACAGACTTTAATATAAACCCTCCGCCCCACCAAAAACGAGCTAAAGTTTGGCCTTAAGAAACATTTTGCAGTTTCCTGCTCCTTATCCCATTACCTGGATTCCAGTAAAGGAGGGGAGGGCACATGGACCACGTAATTTTTAGCTCGCCCCTTCTTCAGTAAAGATTGCATCATTCTCATAGACAAAAACGGGGCCTTTGTCACCCAGCAAAAGAAAGCAAAAACATAACATAAAGTCACATTAGTATTAAGAAATAAAAATAATTTAAATGATCAATTAAATGCTCAATGTGTAACATATGAAATCCAAAGTTTTTCATGCAGTAAATGAATTCCTATATGAGGGCTCGTTCATGTTGTCCGTTTCCCCGCAGCGAAACATATGTATTTTGCTGCATCTAATTGTATTTCAAGAGGCAATCTCATTTATTCCTAAGTGGTTGGTTCACATCTATAAGCTGTGGCTTAGAAAATATAAAACGTAGTATTTTTCTGCATTTGCACACGTTAAGCAGAGCCATTAATATGAATGTACATAAACACAAATTTTCTATACAGCTTTGTATGTTTATAGCACATATCCACCACGTAAAATACCTATTCTGAGATTACTTTAATTTATTTTGCATAATGAATGTACAGAAAAACATGTAGATAACAACCAGCAATGAGCATATTAAACACATGAAAGTGGTAATAAAAGCATGCAGCAGAAACATGTGTTATTGCATGTGTATACGTGTGGAATGGCCCGTGGGGAATGTTTCCATGATCTCAGCAACAGACAGGCAGAGGAACCAGTGGAAACAGCTGACTGTAGAGAATGAAGCCTTCTCAATCATATGGAATTGGAAAGCAGCTGCTAATTCCTTCTCCTACTAATAGCAGCCACCCTCGTCTACACTGGATCGATGACAGGTGAATTTAATGTAGTGTCCAGTTCTAATCTAACAAATACAGTTGACCACCTGCAACAGTTCTGAGGTATTCTTAACAGCTTAAAATTACAAACACAACCAAATGGATCAGGTAATGCTACCACCAACATTGTAGATCAGGGGTCTCCAAACTTTGTAAACAAAGGGCCAGTTTACTGCCCTTTAGACCTTGGGGGGAGGGGAGGGGAGGGGGGGTGGACTGTGGCCCCTGGGAGTAGAAAATGGTATCAGTGAAAAGAATAATGCCCCATTGATGGTGTCAGTGATAAGAATAATATCCTATCTTTGGTGTCAGTGGAGGAATAGTGCCTCATCATTGATGTCAGTGGAAGGAATAGTGCCTCATATTAGTGAGATCAATAGTGTTCCAAGATCCTGATAAAGGCAAGCAAAGGACCCTGCACCAAAGTTTAAAGACCACTGCTTTAGATCAATTCATCTTGAGAGAAACTGTAAGTGGTAGGTTGCATTTATTTATTTGGTCCTTTTAGCAATCCATGGATGACTAAAATGGGGTTGAAAGTGTATTAAAATTGGTCAGCATCAGAGCCTCATGAATCAGTCTTCTGAATAGTGTGTGCAATCTTGTCCAGGAAATTATACAGACACTGATGAATGGAATGTGGGCTGATTTTAAAGTTTAGATCTGCTTCAGGAAAATACTGATCCATTATGAATGTAGGGTGGGGGGTGGTTCTGCAGTGGAAACAGTAACCTGCCACTTGCAAACAGCAGGTCACGTAGCACTACAGTCCCTGGTTATGAGACCACGACAATAAAAGCGAATGATAATGTTAGTGCCCACAAAGAAGAGCGGCTGCAGGTCAGATGACCTAATACAGCTTCCTGAGCTGGCCAGAGATGGATCAAAATGTGGCAGGTTCAACAGGGACTGGCCAAATTCCAAACCATCTTTGGCCATTCCTGTTTGAGAGGAGACAACTCCTCTCGAATAAGAATGTTGGAAACTTTGTGTTTGACCAGTGCATGCAGCCAACCGGCTGCAGCGCTGATCACTGTACTCCGGTGGCAGAAGAGTTCTGCTGTCAGAATACATTAGCACAGCAAGGAGGATTCCTCCATTCACTTTAAATGTGTGGATGAAATATTCTGTTTGTTCTTTTGATCAGCAGACTGGCTGTCAAAAAAAAATAAAAAATCATCTATGGCCAGCATTAACCACTTGCCGACGTCCCCAAAGAACCGCGCCCGCTGCGGTGTGGTCTGTGATTGCTGTGTCCTTTGGACACAGCTGATCACAGATCGGGTAAATAGCCAATCACAGCGGCTCTTTAACACGTGATGAGCTATGTCCAATCACAACTGATCACGATGTAAACACACTTGCCGGTTATCGATATTCCTTTCCTCACGCTGTCACAGAGTGAGGAGAGGAGAGAGCTGGTAACCAGCTAGTGTGAAAGGGGATATCTGAAGTGAGAGATGATACCGCTCCAAAAACTACAACTCCCTTGGCTTGGCTTCCGTCTCACTAAACCACAAGGTGCTGGCTATGCACAGGTGCATTGGATAGAAGAAAATCCTGGACTGCCGCACTCCATAAAACAACGTCTTTATTGGGTAGGTAAAATCCAAAAACAACCAAAACAATACAGTCAAAATAAAGTGAACAACAGGAAAAAAAATAGCTGGCATGTTTCACATAGTGTGATGCTTACTCATAGCTAGTGAACAAGTGACAAGACCGTGTTTAAAAAGGGGAGGGTGAAAAAAGGTGAATGGGATGTTCCACCAATCAACCCACAGGTGATCTTTAGTCAAAAGAACACTCAAACAGGAAACAACATCAAGGTTCATTTAAGTGTTCTTTTGACTAAAGATCACCTGTGGGTTGATTGGTGGAACATCCCATTCACCTTTTTTCACCCTCCCCTTTTTAAACACGGTCTTGTCACTTGTTCACTAGCTATGAGTAAGCATCACACGATGTGAAACATGAAAACATGTCAGCTATTTTTTTTCCTGTTGTTCACTTTATTTTGACTGTATTGTTTTGGTTGTTTTTGGATTTTACTTACCCAATAAAGACGTTGTTTTATGGAGTGCGGCAGTCCAGGATTTTCTTCTATCCAAAGGGGATATCTGCACTGATAATCGGGGTACGGATCATGAGTATCCTGATTATCAGTGCAGCCCCAACAGTGCCCATCAGTGCTGTCAATCAGTGCACATCAGTTCTGCCAATCAGTCCCGTATCTCAGTGCCCATCAGCGCACATCAGTGAAGAAGAAAAGTTACCTGTTTTCAAAATTTGCCATTAAACAGAAACTAAAAAAAACGTTTTCTTTAAAATTTTTGGTCATTTTTCGTTTGTTTAGCAACAAATAAAAAAAAAACTGTGGTGATTATATACCACCAAATAAAAGCTCTATGTGTGTAAACAAAATTGATAAATATTTCAGGTGTACTGTGCACTTATAACCCCTCGCGTGGCCTGGTCAGGAAGGGGTTATAAGTGCACAGTAGGCAAGTGGTTAAGGTCAAATGACCTGGAACACACCATGGGATCTTCTTTTTCTCAGGCTGGTTTCACACTGGGGCGGTGAGTGCGGTGGCGGTATAGCGCCGCTATTTTTAGCGGCGCTATACCGTCGGAATTGCGGAGGTATTCGGCCGCTAGCGGTGCGGTATTAACCCCCGCTAGCGGCCGAAAAGGGGTTAATACCGCCGGCAATGCGCCTCTGCAGAGGTGCATTGCCGGCGGTATTACCGCGGTTTCCCATTGCTTTCAATGGGAAGAAGCGGTGTAGGAGCGGTAAACACACCGCTCCTCTCACCTCTCCAAAGAGACTTTTTTTCACGTCCTGTTAGCGTACCGCTCCAGTGTGAAAGCTCTCAGGCTTTCACATTGGAGAGACAGCAGCCGCTGTTTAGGGTCGGTTTGCAGGCGCTATTTTTAGCACAATAGCGCCTGCAAACTGCCCCAGTATGAAAGGGGCCTTAGTGATAAGTTTTTTTGCCACAGCATCCCGCACACCCAGCCTCCCCTTTGGATCAGTATTTTTCTTTAGTTAGCTTTACATCTGCCGTAAAACTCAATTCCATCAAAAACTGAACACCCAGCATATGTATCTCTACTTAGAAAATGTGCTTTCCTTTCCCGGTACTTACATCAGCCTGGGTCCAACTATAACACACAGCACTATTTCCACAAGCATCGGTGCTGCCAATACAGCTCAGTGAGCTCTATGAACAGAGACAATATAGTTCCACTTGGCCTGCAGCAAAAGAAGCCTGGTACATTTGTAACTCTAAAACTTGCCTAGAGTCTATGTGTTCATACATATATTAATGAGACTTGTGTGTTTCATCTCAGTACAAAGTCACCTTCATTGGAATGTCTCTATCCTTTTTCTGTGCCTCCGCATCCATCTTCATCCTATCTTGGCTGATACTGCTGCTTTCGTTTTCTCTCATTATAACCTGGCGGGGACTAGTGGCACCATGCGGGTTTGATTTTCCGTGAGATGCAACTTTTTCTCGTCTTAAAAAGAAACACAAGACGGGAGCTGAGTCTGAAAGCTGAATTTATGTGTGGAAACAGATCGTGGATAAGCCAAATCCCCCTGTATCATGAATCACATTACTGGGCTATATTCCACTGTGGAAAATGACACAGAAAGCCATTGACACAATGTAGCCGTTTTCTGCAGGAGCTGATTAAAGCCTTCATATTGAGCTTATTATTAGCCATCCTTGGCGCTAAGGAAGAATTTAGTTATCTTCAGATAATCCAGTCTGAAAGCTTCTTAAAGCTGGGAGCTGGGAGAGAAGACTATGGAGATCCTACCTCAAACATGTTTCATATATGAGGTCATAGGAGTGTTTTTGTAGAGAGCTACAAGGGAAATCCTGCCTCTTGAGACTGTGCAGGTTGAATGAAGCATTGCTTAATAAAAATGGTATGATCTTTAAAATGTCAATCTGCACAAAAGTGATATTTCATTTCTAGGGTGAGTACGGTGGACTGAGTCATCTGCTGGCCTCATGTCCCTTGGGGAGTCATTTGCCGGCCAGAGTCCCAGCTCTGTGCCCTCCAATACTGGAGTCCCATTCCTTCTACAACTGGAGTTTCCCACTTATTGCATTATTGGTAATAAAAAAGAAACTTGTATAGACAGAAGCATCTGTGATACCTTGCTGATCCTTTTAAAAAGCTAGTTGCCTGGCTGTCTCTGGCATAAACACTTTCTGAGACATGCCTCCAGAACAAACATGGAACGGGTGGCTGGAGAGTAAATCAAAATACCGATCTGCATGTTTGTTCCAGGTCAGTGGTTTACCATTTATTTAAGCCATGTGACCTTCCTGTACACCTGGATAGGAGGGCGGCGAAATGTAAAGGAACCGATCCCTCCATGTAGCCACTAAATGCCTGCTTCTCCTCCTCTCTCTCCCGTATCCATTCAATGATTGCAGGAAGGAAATGGAGGGCATCAGTTCCTCCACATGCCGCTCCGGCCACCTCCCTATCCCTGTCTTGCTGCCTCTAGGCCCCTGTGTGCTCCCCTGCCCCCCTCCCCCCACAGCGCTGCCGGATTTCCCCTCCCACAGGCTGTTGCTGGGGATCTGTCCGCATGGAGAGTGGGGAAGGGGCCGGTAATTGTGTAATTTACCAGCCCTTTCCTTGTCTTAAAGCGGAGTTTCACCCAAAATTGGAACTTCCGCTTGTCATGGATATGCATTAATGTCTGTCTGCCATCTTACCTTCCTCCTCATGTGTTCATCTAGAGACCAGACCTCCTTCACCTGGCTTCCTTTATAATCTCCTCCCAGCCTGACTCCACCCCAGGCCCTATCACTGAACACTATATTAACCTGTGCACTGCAAGCCTGCTTTGCTGATCAACGTGTTTGTTAGGCATTGTGTGTTTGGGTTCCTGCCTGCCGTGTGCTACGTCTGTCTCTCTGTTACGTTATTGGCTTGTCCCCGACCATCCCTGTCTGCTCGTGACCCTTGACCTTCGGCTCGTTCTTCGTTATCCTTGTCTGCTTGTGGCCCCTGACCTTCGGCTTGTTATTCGGTTCTCTCTATCGTGTGCCGCTGCTTCCCCTTATCCTACGGGGCGTGAGCTAGGAAACTCCAGGGGCCGCGACCTGGTCCCAGCCTGCAGCGTAACATCCTCACCACTAGAGGCCCTGGAGAAGACCAGCTGGGTCTTAGACTCCGCGCCCTGGGGAATCTTGGCTCTCGCTTCCGTTGGGATCCCGGTTGTGCTCCTCTGGTCCCGCTTTCCACAACCACCCAGTTTCCTACCCACAGAAGCCAGCCATAGGGTTCACTACCTCGCGGTGCACTCCTGTCCCCCTACGGTGTGCATCTGTCACCTGGCCACAGGTGACCCTGACAGTTTGATCAGCCATGAACCCGGCTGACATCCCGCTTCCCGCGGATGATCCATTGCAGGGCATAGTTCGCAGACTTGAGACCCAGGAATCAAATCAGACCCAGGTGATGCGATTCCTCCAGGATCTGGCTTCTCGATTCGAGCAGCTTCAGGTCTCCTTGGGAACCCCGAATCCGCAACCCCAAGTACAACCAGCGGCTGTACCTATCGCACCAGTCGCAGCCTCACACTCACTAAGATTGCCAGCTCCGTTCCGTTTCTCTGGGGACTCCAAGGCCTGCAGGGGGTTTCTCAGCCAATGCACTATTCATTTTGAGCTTCAGCCTCAAAGCTTCCTATCTGACCGGGCTAAGGTAGCCTATATCATTTCCCTCCTCTCCGGTGAAGCTTTGGCCTGGGCTGCCCCCCTGTGGGAGAGGAACGATCCGGTGGTTTCCAGTCTGTCCGAATTCTTGAAGCTCTTTCGTAATATCTTCGAAGAGCCGGCTCGGGCTTCTTCAGCGGCTAGTGCTGTCTTACGTCTTCGCCAAGAATCTAGTTCAGTGGGGCAATATGCTCTTCAGTTCCGTATCCACACAGCTGAATTGAGCTGGAATAATGAGGCCCTGGTCGCTACCTTTTTACATGGCCTCTCTGACCGAGTGAAAGACGAATTAGCGGGAAGAGCCATTCCCGTCGGTCTGGACGATGTAATTTCATTATGCAACCAGATCGACATTCGTTTTCAAGAGAGGTCCTTAGAAAAAAGACGCCAGCACTCTCTGGGTCCTAGCCAGTCTGAGCTCCCCTCCCTTCATTCCGTGGAGCATCCTCTACCTGCTGAAGAACCTATGCAGCTGGGCCGGACCAGACTAACCCCCGAAGAACGTGCTAGGCGCAGAACTCTGGGCTTGTGCCTCTATTGTGGGGGCAAGGGTCATTTTCGTGACTCCTGCTCGCTTCGTCCGGGAAACGCTCGGGTCTAATACATTTGGAAGGTGGAGTATTGGACCCAGAAACATCACCTTCTCGCCTGCTCTTGCCGGTGTCCCTTCATGTAGGCACTTCTCCTCAGTCAACCCTTGCATACCTGGATTCCGGGGCTGCCGGCAATTTCATGGATTGGAGAACTGCTTCTTCTATGAAGCTTACCCTTTCACCTCTCACTACCCCATTGGTAGTCTCGGCAATTGATGGCACTGTTCTCCCAGGGGGCCCTATTCGCTTCCAGACGCTACCCATTAGGATGTCGGTAGGGATTCTCCACCAGGAGTGGATATCCTTTCTTATTCTACCCAAGGCCTCTACCCCAGTTGTATTGGGCCTCCCTTGGCTACAGCTCCACTCTCCACATGTGGACTGGGTCTCTGGGCAGATCCTGGCCTGGGGTTCCTCATGTTTCTCGTCGTGTCTTCTCAAGGTGACCCCCAAGGAGAGTCTTCCGGTTGCTGCCACTTCTGTTTCTTCTGATCTTCCCGCCGCATACAGCGATTACCGGGATGTGTTCTGTAAAAAATCAGCTGAGGTGCTTCCTCCCCACAGGTCTTTTGACTGTGCTATTGATCTTGTCCCCGGAGCAACTCTACCCAGGGGTCGTACCTACCCTCTGTCCATCCCAGAGACCCAGGCCATGTCGGAGTATGTAGCAGAGAATCTGGAGAGAGGGTTCATCCGGAAATCCTCATCGCCTGCAGGGGCAGGGTTCTTTTTTGTTGCCAAAAAGGATGGTACCTTAAGACCCTGCATCGATTATCGGGGTTTAAATGCGGTTACTATTAAAAATCGATACCCCTTACCCTTAATATCTGAGCTATTCGATAGGTTGAAGGGTGCCTCCATTTTCACCAAGTTGGATCTCAGAGGCGCGTACAATCTCATTCGAATACGGGAGGGTGACGAATGGAAGACTGCATTTAACACTAGAGACGGGCATTACGAATATCTGGTGATGCCTTTTGGTCTGTGTAATGCTCCAGCCGTGTTTCAAAACTTTGTCAATGAAATCTTCAGAGATCTGCTGTACCAGTTTGTTGTCATCTATCTGGATGACATTCTGATCTTTTCTGAAAATCTGCTCGTCCACAGAAACCATGTCCGCACTGTACTTCAACGTCTTAGAGAGAACAATCTCTATGCCAAGCTGGAGAAATGTTCCTTTGAATGTTCTGAGGTCCTGTTTTTGGGGTGCTTTGTCTCATGTTCGGGGCTTCGTATGGACCCTGGGAAGGTCTTGGCTATCACCAACTGGCCTCTTCCTGCTAGCCTCAAGGCCACACAGCGCTTTCTTGGCTTCACTAATTATTATAGGCAGTTCATAAGGAATTACTCTTCCATTGCCGCGCCTATTATCGCTTTGACCAAGAAGGGTGTGAATGCCAGAGACTGGCCTCCCGAAGCTGTCTCTGCATTTCACAACCTGAAACAGGCCTTTGTTTCTGGCCCCCTCTTGAGGAGACCAAATCCTGGGAATGCATTTTTTATTGAAGTGGACGCTTCCTCAATGGGGGTGGGAGCTGTGCTTCTTCAAATCTTTGAGAAGAGACGCCAACCATGTGCGTTCTTCTCCAAAAAATTTTCTCAGGCAGAGAGGAATTATGCCATCGGTGATCGGGAACTTCTCGCTATTAAATTGGCGTTAGAGGAGTGGCGTCATCTCTTGGAGGGTTCCCCTCACTCCATAACGATCTTTACCGATCACAAGAATTTACAGTATCTACAGAATGCTAAACGTCTGAATCCTAGACAGGCCAGGTGGAGTCTCTTCTTTGCCCGTTTTAATTTCACGATTACCTACAAACCTGGTTCCTGCAACGGTCGGGCTGATGCGCTCTCTAGGTCATTTGACACTTTGGACGAGGAGTCCGCCCCTGAACCTGAGCCGATCATTCCCACCTCATGCATTGTTGCCCACTCTACCACCCTGAAGTCTAAAATTCCGCCTGGTAAGACCTTTGTCCCCACTGAGCTAAGAGCTAAGATCCTTCGTTGGGGACATGATTCCAAGGTGGCAGGGCATTCTGGATTCCTCCGATCCTTCCTACTCATCAGTCGTCACTACTGGTGGCCTAATCTCCGCTCAGACGTCAAAGACTACGTTAAAGCTTGTCATGTCTGTGCTCAGTCCAAATCCTCCACACAAGCTCCTGCTGGTCTCCTCATGCCCTTGCCTATTCCTAAGGAACCCTGGGCCCATATTGCCATGGATTTTATCACCGATCTCCCACTGTCTGAGAATAATACAGTCATTTGGGTGGTAATCGATCGATTCTCCAAGATGGCTCATTTTGTTCCTCTTCCTGGTCTTCCTTCTGCCCCTGCCTTGGTTCCCATTTTCATTCGAGAAATTCTCCGCCTACATGGGGTCCCTTCTCATATTGTTTCCGACAGGGGAGTCCAATTCACGTCTCGTTTTTGGAGAGCCTTTTGCAAATCCCTCAATATTGTCTTGGATTTTTCTTCTTCTTACCATCCCCAATCCAATGGACAGACTGAGAGGGTTAATCAGGAGTTAGAGGTCTTTCTTCGCACCTTTGTGTCTTCTCACCATGACGATTGGTCCTCTCTACTCCCGTGGGCAGAATTCTCCCATAACAATCATGTGAATACCAGTTCGCAGAAGACACCCTTTTTCACAGTTTATGGAAAACACCCTCAACTTCCTCTTCCTATGATCTGTTCTCCAGACATTCCAGCTTTGGCTTCGGTTCAGGAGTCTCTCAATTCCGTTTGGGGTCACGTTCATGATTCCCTCCGGGCAGCTGCTGAAAAATTCAAAGGCTTTGCAGACCGCCGCAGGCGTAAACCGCCTTCTCTTCAGCCAGGGGACAAAGTCTGGCTCTCTACCAGGAACATCAAGCTCCGAGTTCCTTCTCTGAAGTTTGCTCCACGATTCATCGGTCCATACACGGTAACTGCTAAACTGAATCCGGTTTGTTTCAAACTCCAGATTCCTAAGAGCCTTAAAATCACTAACTCCTTTCATGTTGCTCTTCTAAAGCCTTTAGTCCTCAATAAATTCTCTCGTCCTCTTCCTACCGTGGCGCCTGTCTCGGAGGATAATCAGGAGTACGAGATCAGTCAAATTCTGGACTCCCGACTCTGTAAAGGCGTTCTTCAGTACCTCGTTCATTGGAAAGGGTTTGGTCCTGAGGAGAGGTCTTGGATCACTGCATCTGAGGTCTTTGCACCTCGTCTGTTAAAGGAGTTTCATCTGAAGTTTCCCTCTAAACCTGGGCCCAGGCGGGGAAGGGGGAGGCCTCGTAAGAGGGAGGGTACTGTCATGGATATGCATTAATGTCTGTCTGCCATCTTACCTTCCTCCTCATGTGTTCATCTAGAGACCAGACCTCCTTCACCTGGCTTCCTTTATAATCTCCTCCCAGCCTGACTCCACCCCAGGCCCTATCACTGAACACTATATTAACCTGTGCACTGCAAGCCTGCTTTGCTGATCAACGTGTTTGTTAGGCATTGTGTGTTTGGGTTCCTGCCTGCCGTGTGCTACGTCTGTCTCTCTGTTACGTTATTGGCTTGTCCCCGACCATCCCTGTCTGCTCGTGACCCTTGACCTTCGGCTCGTTCTTCGTTATCCTTGTCTGCTTGTGGCCCCTGACCTTCGGCTTGTTATTCGGTTCTCTCTATCGTGTGCCGCTGCTTCCCCTTATCCTACGGGGCGTGAGCTAGGAAACTCCAGGGGCCGCGACCTGGTCCCAGCCTGCAGCGTAACATCCTCACCACTAGAGGCCCTGGAGAAGACCAGCTGGGTCTTAGACTCCGCGCCCTGGGGAATCTTGGCTCTCGCTTCCGTTGGGATCCCGGTTGTGCTCCTCTGGTCCCGCTTTCCACAACCACCCAGTTTCCTACCCACAGAAGCCAGCCATAGGGTTCACTACCTCGCGGTGCACTCCTGTCCCCCTACGGTGTGCATCTGTCACCTGGCCACAGGTGACCCTGACACCGCTTATATGCTTCCTCCCCCCCTCCGGTGTCACATTTGGCACCTTTCAGGGGGAGGGGGGAACGGGGACCCATTTATGACAGGTCCCCTTCTCCACTTCCCGGAGGTTCGGCCCCCCTCCTCCTTCCCCCGCCACTGGGCCAATTATAAAACGCAGCGCGCTTCGCACATTCGAAGTAGAGAACCAACAGCAAAGCCGAAAGGCTTCACTGCCTGGTTCCCTTATAAGGAATGGTGGCGGCTGCACCCGGGAATTGAGCCGAAGATCGGCTGGGGTGCCGACTCCGTGGGCTTCCTGGACTGGCAAGCGCCCTAATATTAAGATTCAGCTTCTACAGTATTTGTTTTTACATTATTTTTTTGGGCTGGACCTCCTCTTTTATGAACAGAGTCAGTGATTTTTTTTTTTTTTTACACGTGTTTTTTTTTACACATTCATAGCTGGGCATAGTAAACTGTGTTTACTATGCCTCAGTTTATGAATGAACTGGAAGCTCTGTACAGAGCTATTCCTGTTCATTCATTCTGTGAAAGGGATTGATGAATTTGCCCTCAGTCCCTTTCTCAGTCTCAAAAGTGAGACATCAGTCTAGACCCCTTATATTTTACTAAAGCCCACCAACAAGGGTCCTAAAAAAATATGTAAACAAAAAAAATAGTAAAAATAATAAAAAAATAAATAAAACAAAACTAAAAAACTACTGACACCAGTTGCGGAACTACCAGGATTGCATAGGTCACACTTGTGACTAGGCTCTGGCATTCTGCCACTTGGGGGGACCCCAAGAATGCAGTAGGGTGGCCCACTGCAGGACCGTAATATAGGGTCCAATGATGGGAGTAAAGGGACCTGGCATCAGTGAAAAGGGGGCCAGGGGGGCCCTTCATGGTTTCTTGCATCGGGGCCCTGAAGGTTCTAGTTAAACCTCTGTCCTATGTCATTCGTAGAGGCTGAAACATAGCTTCTATCAATAGCGGATCTGACAGGAAAGGGCGGGCAAAGTCGAGTTGTCTTGATGAGAGCTCCTGACACCCTTTAATTGGGTGGCGCAGGGGAAGGACGGAGGATAATTTCTCCTAAAAGAAGAAAAATCATACTAAAACTGGTCATACATTATACAATTTTCTTGTACAATTTTCATTTAGACCTACCAAAACCATATAATATGAGGTGAAACCTAAACACTTTAGTTTGTATGCAATCAGGCTCACCCTTGCACCACATAGTTGAAGGTAAAACTAAAGGAAATTGAACAAGAAAATTGTATAATGTATGTCCAGCTTTAAACTGGTCACAGATGGTTCAAATCTCGGCCCATAGTGGAAGGAAAGAAAATCATTTTATCTATGACCAGCCTAACTGTAAGTTACTGTATGTCCTTTGTGCTGATTTTTATGTTTTTGATTTTAACTAAACTTTAGGCTTCAAGCATAGGAATCATGTCCATGGCAACAACCCATAGTAATGACAATTCCTACACGTATTAGAATGTCACAAATGACAATTAAACAAATAAGAACAGGCTATGCTGATATTCTGTGCTGTGAATGGACCTTACCTATCAAGTTCTACTGAAGCATCCGAGCCCTGATCCATCTCCATAGATTTGGAATGCTGTGAACTAGAATCAGAATAATCCCTCTCTGATTGGTAAGTGTCATTCATCATCCTGGTGTCAGGGCTCATTTTCATCTTTACTTGAAGGCTCTTCTTCACTCTGCTGTAGAAGGAGACCTCTCCACCTTATGGAAGACATAACAGACATGTTATATCTGTCATCTGGAACTCTTTGCTTCATAAATATTCCAATTCAAAATTCCACCATCCCAGAGATAACAAGAAATAAAATAAAAGAAACACTTCATCAAATCTGTATACTTGCATAAAAAAACCTACCTACAAGGCATGTCATACCCAGATGAAACAAATACTGAACCAGGGAAAATAACACAGTAAAGGTTGCATTGATTGCATGCAACTCCACCACTAACAAAAAACACGGGCCCTTCAGAGACAGAGGCAAGCAGATGTCTTACTTTATTTTGTAGATAATTAGTGTTATGTCACATGTATACAGTAATTTCCAACCATGGTTATGGCTGGCCATGGACGGATCAAAATTCGGCCAGTTCAGCAGGAAATGCCCAAATTTTGATCCATCTATCTATTGATCGACATCAGTACAACCAGCCTGTTGTTTTTTTTTTGCACTCGATCACTGTTGGCGGGTATACCTGCCAGAATTGATGACTGTATTGTTTTCCCCCTGTCAGAACACAATAGCCCAGCGGGAAGGATTCCCCCATCAACTGTGTTGATGGGAGAATCAAGCGACTTTCTTTCCTTTTAACCCGTAGCTGAAGGGAAAAAAATGCATAATCTATGGCTTGCGTAAATCTTGTACAGTGGCATAAGCCATAGCAGCCCGCATATCTGCTATGGGGCCTGGGGTAGGAAGGGGCCACATTAGAGAGGCTGTTAACAAAATCTAAACTGTGAAGTGTTCAGTAGAAAAGGGCTGAAGTCAGTCCCCAACATTCTTAGAAGTGTAGATTTATTCTGCTTCACACTGAAATAAAGCCTGAATGCCTAATGCAGTCCAAAATCCCGAAGTATCTCCACAGCTAAAACATTTTAAGACAGCTGAAGTTTGTAGTACTAGAACAAAGTTTAAAGAAGTCTGTATTTTGGTTATAAATTATTTATGTTCAAGAGCAATTCTGTTATAATATAAAATACCATTATTATTATTATTACTATTATTGCTACTACAACTTTGATCCAAAGAACAGGTCCCTAGTAGTGTACTGACTATAATGGGACACAGATGGCTGGGATCACCCATCCCCCCCTCCACGGGAGACGGGCAGCGGGAATCACCCTCCACCTCCCAGCGGAAGATGGGCGCGGCGGCGGTCCCCTGAGAGGCTGCCTTACCTTATAGAGGCAGGGAGAAGGAAGAGCCGGAGCACACAGGAGACATCATCCTTCAGGCCGAATATAAACCGGAAGTATGTCCTGAGACAGGATTGGCCGGGGAGTCCTAAGACTCCCTGGCCAATAGGGGCTTCCTGATTGGCCGTGAGGAGAAAGAGGAAAAATAGCGAATATTCATTCGCTATTGTCACACAACTGGGTGGGATCAGGGCACAGCGCTCTGTGCCCCGAGCCCACCCTGTTTTGATGCTTATTAGAGCCTCTGGCTCTAATCACGTGCTTAAAAAAAACACACCCCCACCATTGGAATCCATGCGTCCGGTGCCCTGTATGTAGATCAGGGAGCCAGGCACATTAATGGGGGGGAGCCCCTGCGCCCCTTTTGGAGCGGCCGCCACTGAATTGGGCACCATGATACATAGTTACAACCCTGGTCTTATGTGATTTATAATTTGCATAAAGATATACATAATTCACCAATGTTGTGGTTTCTGTATTACCATATGCCTTTTCTAAATAAAGAATTTGGGGGTGGGTGGGGGGGGGAATACACATAATTTACAGCAGGTTTTACTTTTACCCAATGATTGATGATTCAGATTGAGGGTTTGGTTTTGAGATGAAGGTCTTGTGAGACTTTCACTGCCAATGGAAGATCCCGAACCTCTCCATTCCAGCGTTGTTATAGTCACTTCAGAGGAAACTGTGTGAAAAGGCAGCAGTAAGTGTTTCAATCTGTATTGTAATTACATAGTGGCCAGAAATATCAGTCCAACACCATCTTTTATTTATATTCTAACTTGTATATTCAGCAGGTATACATACTAACATCAGGAAATCACTTATTAGAGAGTAAAGAAAGGGGTGATAAACAAGGAGGTAAGGGAAGAGAAAAGAAAGGCTCAGAGATGGTTCTCCTCAAAGAAAGCATGTTTCGTGTAACTTTCTCAGGGATTTCTGTGGTGCAAAATGCATTGAAATTGAAGTTCTGTCTGGTTATTGGTACACATTGGCAAGACCACACTCAGACCAGGGCTATATTTAGGCATCACGCTGGCCTATGCACCCTAAATCAGGGGTGGTCAAGCATTTATGCCACGTACACACGAACGGAAATTCCGACAACAAAACCGTGGATTTTTTTCCGAAGGAATGTTGGCTCTAACTTGTGTTGCATACACACGGTCACACAAATCTTGTCGGAAATTCCGATCGTCAAGAACGCGGTGACGTACAAGACGTACGACGAGCCGAGATCAATGAAGTTCAATAGGCAGTTTGGCTCTTCTGCTTGATTCTGAGCATGCGTGTTTTTTTGTGCGTCGGAATCGCATACAGACGATCGGAATCGGAAAATTTGAGAACCAGCTCTCAAATTTTTGGTGGTCGGAAATTCCGACAGCAAATGTCCGATGGAGCCTACACACGGTCGGAATTTCCAACCAAAAGCTCACTTCGGACATTTGTTGTCGGAATTTCCGATCGTGTGTATGTGGCATTAGGGATTGAGGGCCACTTACTGTAAGTGATTTGGTAACTGGTCATGGGCCACAATAAACTATGGGGTTTTACCACCCCCCAAACTGGAAATGTAAACAAGCCCTTACTGTCCTGAGCCTCCTATAGGGCTGCTTTCATATTAATGCGCTGTTGGTCAACATGTCTAAAATCTGCAAATATGCATTAACGCTACGCATTACCTTCTGTGATTCCGCTGCCAATGGTCTCCAGGGATGAAAAGCTGTGATTGCTTTTATTTTCTTCTTTACTTTCTGAGGTACTTGGGTTTTGTTCCTTCCACTCCTGGCTGGTACTGGTAAAGCTCATAGTGATTCCATCAAGACTGTTCGCCTCCTTGCCAGTACTAGAAGAAAACTGCTTGTCCTTCATGGCTTGAGATGTCCGCATTTGAACAGGTCGCCTGCTGGGAAGACCACTTCTCGGAATATCAATTAACACTTTTTTTGCTACGTTTGGTGGGAAAGGTTGACGTCTGTACGGAAGGTTTGCAGTCTTTTGCCCAGGTGTTGGTGACCTTTCAGCAGTCGATGGTGAGGCAGACGTTTTGGCTGATTCAAGTGTCTTGATCCTTTCCAGAGACTTTACCTGAGGTTTTGGCAAAATATCCGATTTTATTTTAGTTGTATGAGATCTCTCTAACAGACGTCGTTCTTGGTAGCGAACCTCTGCCTCGTGTTCTGATTCATCTTCAAAGTGTACCCTTGCTGTGGGTTGCCTCTGTTGTATCTTCTCATTGTAGTTGATGGCGCTCTTCTTCAGGAAAATCTTTTCACTACTTTCTCCCACATTCACAATTTGTGTTCTGTCAAGCAAACTCGGATTTGAAAAAACTTCCCTTTCACAACAAAGAACATTTCAAACAACTTTTTTATAAATACTAAACTATAATGACTACCTAGACATACAGATTTTTTTTATAACACTGAACAGTTGAGACTGTATTCCTAATGATGGTTTTGATTGTATCGTTTTACTTTTCTTCTTACCCTGTAGATGTCACTGTTATTAGCAAAATGCTAACAAATGTTTAGAGCAGTATTTCGCAAAGGTATGGCTGTAGTGATATTCTATATAGTAAACTGTAATTTAAAGCGGTGTTCCACTCATTTTTATGTTTATTAAAAGTCAGCAGCTACAAAAAGTGTAGCTGCTGACTTTTAATAAACAGCCACTCACCTGTCCCACGGTCCAGCGATACGGCTGCCTGAAGCCTCGCTCCTCTCCCCTGCCTCTCCACGGCACCAGCATTGCAAGTGTGGGCACCCGGCTGTGACAGTTTGCGGCTTCACAGCCGGGTGCGCACTGCGCAAGTCGCGCTGCGCTCACTTAGTGGCCAGGCAATCTTCTGGGATCTGTGACATGTCCCAGAAGATTGCAGAGAGGGAGGGGGAGAGGAGTGGTCGCCTAGGCGGCGAGGCTGCGAAAACAGGAAGTGGGAGCTGGGTACCTGTCAAAACTATGTACCCACCCCCCCCCCCCACAAAAAAAATGCAAGAGTGCTTAAAGCGGAAGTTCCACTTTTGGGTGGATTTTCGCTTTAAGGCTGAAATTTAGGTATGCTTTTCTAACACAGTTGCATTGGTCCAGCTAGTGTAAGTATGCATATAGTGAGTGGAAAAACATATTTGATCCCCTGCTGATTTTCTACATTTGCCCACTGACAAAGAAATGATCACTGTATCTCATACCTGAATGATCCATGAGTAAGCTGCAAACCACTGTACTGTCTTTTAGTAGTTGTCTTTTGACTCTGGGTCCAATTAACTGCAAATCTGTATAGTAACCACAGGGGAGTGCTCACTTGGCACTGCCACCATTCAGGGAAAACATTGTATTTTTTTTCATGAAATACAAGGCATTCTCTGATTGGATGAGGTAGAGAATGTAACATCACCATCCCACCTCTCTACCTCATTACTCCCGAGGGGGCTAGGAAGGGGGGATTTCTATACTCTCCCTAGTAACATTTTTTCACCCTCTTCACTCCTCCACTGTTCAGCAGCATGGACTGAGGAAAGGTAGAGATGCTTAATCTACCAGTCATTAATCAGAACTTGCTCGAAGATGGGGACTCTTTCTCCACTCAGGGCTGGCGCTACCTATAGGCAAGGTAAGTGCCGGCCTAGAGCACACATCAGTCACGGGCGTCGTGGCCATCTGTCTGCCGGCCCGCCCATTCAGTTTACTGCTTGGCCATCGGAGCCAGCGGGGGGAACTAGATGTCAGCTACCCTAGCCTGTCCATATACCTGCGGACCACAGCTGACGTCCCCCCACTAATTGTCTTCAGGGCAGGTCCAGAGGCGCAGGCCTGTGAACCACGGCTGTAGGAAAAGGTGATGAGTCGGCGCAAAAATCTCCACCCCCCCCCCCAAACTTACGGTTGAACTGGATGAACTTGTGTCTTTTTTCAACCTGACTAACTATGTAACTATGTAGCTATGTAACCTCAATCGTATACATGGACAGGGGAGAAGGAGGGTGGAGTCAGGGACGGAGCCAATGAGGGGAGGGAAAATGAAGTTTCGCCTAGGATTTCAAAAATGCTTGCACCAGCCCTGTCTACACTTTTTCTTTTTCGCACCCAGCAGCTGAACTTAAGCTGGCCATACACTGAAAGTCATTTCGGCTTATTCCTTATGAATAGGCCAAAATACGCTTAGTAGTTGGCCCTGTCAGCCCCCTCCTGCTCGACATCCTTCGACTGGCAAATCAAAGAAGCCAGGCAGAATTTTTTTAGCTGAATTATGGCTGCGTCCAATCAGATGCAATCACTTTTGGGGTATTTTGAAAGCTGGTGGGGCCAGCTTTCAAAGTACAATAGTTGGAGATGGGAGATTTGTCCATCCGCGCTGTATAGTGTGGATGGAGGAATCTTAGCTTAAAGGGGTTGCTCCACCGGAAAAAAAAAATTAAAAGCCAGCAGCTACAGCTACAGCAGCTGCTGGCTTTTAATATTTGGACACTTACCTGTCCTGGAGTCCAGCGACGTCCGCAGCAGAGGACGAGCGACCGCTCGTCGCTCTGCTGCTCCCTCCGCCATCCTCGCTGAGGGAACCAGGAAGTGAAGCCCTGCGGCTTCATGCCCGGTTCCCTACGGCGCATGCGCGAGTCGCGCTGCGCCGTTCTGATTGGTGCTCCTGTGTTCTGGGAGCCGAGTGTCTCCCAGAACACCAAGGGAAGTCTGCGGGAAGTGACGTAACTCCCGCAGATTCCCGGAGACAGGACTCCCGGATGTGGGTGAAAATACCTGTCTTAGACAGGTATCTTCACCCCCCTCCCCCCTGAAAGGTGTCAATTGTGACACCGGAGGGGGGGGAGGGTTCCAAATAGCAAAAGTTGCTATTTAGGGTGGAGCTCCACTTTAAGGCAAACCATACAAACAAATGTTTCTGTCAATCAGCCTGCAGGCTGAACAAGAGAAATCTAATAGTATCTCTACTGCCAGGTATTGTATTCAAGCAGCTGCAACATCCACGGCTACTGGGATACCTGAACAGTGACTGCATCTGACTGTTGCCAACAATTTTCCACCCAACTCCTTTGCTCATTCAATAAAAGCTTTCAAGCCAGGTGGTGTCGACAAAGCCAGCTATGGCTTGAATTTCAGGCGATTTAGCAAGAAAAGCCATTTATGGCCAACTTTTGTGACAGAAGACTGAAGAGAATGACAGTTTGTCCTGCTGCAAAGTTGGGGTGAAATAGAAATAGAAAAAAATATAGAAGTGTTTCAACTATGAATTTAACACTAAAATACCCTTCTAAACCATAACCTAAAAGTATTTATAAGCCCCCTTTCACACAGGAGTTCCGTATGTCCGTTTTTCCTACGCCTGTTGACGTAGGAAAAACGGACACCAATGCATTTCTATGGGCAAGCCCTCGTTAACATTCGTTTTTTGAAACAGAAGAAAGCACTATTTTTCTTTCATTAAAAAAACGAAAGCGGACCTAAACGAATGTCAATGGACAAACAGTGTGTTTTTGCATTGGTTGTTTAGAGCGGACTACCGATGACCCATCGATTCCCCGCTGACAGCTAAATGTAAAAACAATGGCCGGCAATAAAAACTCTGAAAAAAAACTGTGTGGGGTCTCCCCCATCCATACCAGGCCCTTCGGATCCGTTATGGATTTCAATCGGAACCCTGCACCAAATAAAAAAAAGTGGCGTGGGGTCCTCTTCCCGAAATTCAGGCGTGGGGTTCCCCAAATTCCCCCCAAATTCAGGCCAGGAAAGGGGGGGGTCGAGCGAGCACTTCCCCCACCGAACCATACCAGGCTACATGCGTTACTTTAACTAAAAATTGGACGGTCATGTGACACTGTGCCCAAATAAATTTGATGTCATGTTTTTCCCACAAATAGAGCTTTTTTTTTGTGGTATTTGATCAACATTGCGTTTTTTCTTTTTTGCACTATAAACAATAAAAGGCCAACAATTTTGAAAAAAAAAAATATATATATATATATATATACGGTATTTTTTTTTTACTTTCTACTATAGAACATACCCAATAATTTTTTTTTTTTTAATTACATTTCTTCATAAATTTAGGCCAATATGTATTCTGTTGTTGGTAAAAAAAATCCCAATAAATTTATATTGATTGGTTTATACAAACATTATAGCATCTACAAACTATGGGATATGTTTATGTATTTTATTCTTTTTTTTTTTTTTTTTTATAATAGTAATGGTGGCGATCAGCGGCTTATAGCAAAACTGCAATATTGCAGTGGGCATTTTGACACTTTTGAAATTTTTGGGGAACCAGTGACACTAGTACAGTGACTAGTACAGTGCTAAATATATGCGCTGTCACCAGGGCCGTCGGAACAGGACAGGCAAAACAAGCAATTGCCTGGGGCCCCAGCTGGCCTGGGGCCCCAGCCTAGGATGCCTGCCTGCTGCCTGTCACTGTCCTGGATTTCCAATGCCGCCCTGGGTCGATCTAAATCAAATGCAGGATCGATCTGACAGTGGCTGTGGACCCCCCTAGTCTAGCTAGCTAGCACTGTCTCTGCTGGTTGCTACGTGAAGCCCGCTTGGCTTGTAGCAACCAGTGACGTCACTAGCAGAGCAGGAGAGAGGCAGAGTTGTGCCTATCACAGGCAGCGGAGGAAAGATCTTCTAGCTAGCTCCGCCTCCGAGTCCACCCTCCTCCTCCTCCTCCTCCTCCTCCCGCTCTGTCCTCGAGGCACACTGTCCAGGCACTCAGGCAGCGGCATGCTGCTGTGCTGAAGTCTGAAGAACACAGAAAGACGTGACAGAGTGAGAGAGATTTCAGCCAGCTGTAGAAAGCAGGCAAGTAAGCATTGCTCACTCACCATTGTCAGCACAGCACTGACCAACACATCATAAGGGGTGGGCACTGCACTGGGCAGGACTGGAGCAGTAGTCAGCTCTGAGGGGTTCATGCTGGGACCTGTAGTTCTTCACTTTTGGGGGGTCACATGATTTCCAGTCCCAGCATGAACCCTCTCTGCCCTGCCAGGATAGGACACACAAACACATCCTAGCAGGGTAGGGAGGGTTCATTGTGGGACTTGAAATCATGTGACCCCCCCCCCCAAAAGTGAAGAACTACAGGTCCCAGCTGAACCCCTCAGGACACACAAACACATCCTAGCAGAGCAGGGAGGGTTCATGCTGGGACTTAAAATCATGTGACCCCCCCAAAAATGAAGAACTACAGGTCCCAGCATGAACCCCTCAGAGCTGACTCCTGCTCCAGTCCTGCCCAGTGACCACCCTTATGTGGGCACTGGGCAGGACTGGAGCAGTAGTCAGCTCTGAGGGGTTCATGCTGGGACCTGTAGTTCCTCACTTTTGGGGGGGGTTCACATGATTTCCAGTCCCAGCATGAACCCTCCCTGCCCTGCTAGGATGTGTTTGTGTGTCCTCTCCTGCCAGGATAAACTGTATCGCTATGCTGTGGTTCCTGTAGGCTTTGCGGGGGGGGGCCTCCAAGTCCATTTTGCTTGGGGCCCACAAATTCCTTCAAACGGCCCTGGCTGTCACTGTACTAATAACACTGGCTGGGAAGGGGTTAACATCTTGGGGTGATCAAAGGGTTACCTGTGTGCCTAGCCTTTGTTTGTGAATAAACACAGAATTAACCCCCCCCCCCCCCTCCCCATCAGAACTGAGATATGCCTTGTTTACATAGGCATATCTCAGTTCTCTGTGTATTGCCGAGGATCAGCGAGGATCAGCGGTTGTGAGTGCCCTGGCTTCTGCTGTAAATTATTACAGCAGAAGTGGCCCGATGGGGGCGCCCGCGCCCCCTGCAGGAGAAAGTCCAGAACTATGTACAGTGAATACGAAAAGTATTCATAGCGCTTCACTTTTTCCACATTTTGTTATGTTACAGCTTTACTCTAAATTTGATTAAATTCATTATTTTCTTCAAAATTCTACAAACACCACCCCATAATGACAACATGAAAGAAGTTTGTTTGAAATCTTTTCAAATTTATTAAAAATAAAAAACAAAAAATAAATCACAAGTACATAAGTATTCACAGCCTTTGCTCAATACTTTGTTGAAGCGCCTTTGGCACCAATTACAGCCTCCAGTCTTTTTAAATATGATGCTACAAGCTTGGCACACCTATTTTTGGGCAGATTCTCTTCTTTTTCTCATTCTTATTTGCAGGACCTCTCAAGCTCCATCAGGCTGGATGAGGAGCGTCAGTGCACAGCCATTTTCAGATCTCTTCAGAGATGTTTAATCGGGTTCAAGTCTGGGCTCTGGCTGGGCCACTCAAGGACTTTCACAGAGTTGTCCCGTAGTCACTCCTTTGTTATCTTGGCTGTGTGCTTTGGGTCGTTGTCCTGTTGGAAGATGAACCTTCGCCCCAGTCTGAGGTCCAGAATGCTCTGGAGCAGGTTTTCATCAAAGTTGTCTCTGTACATTGCTGCATTTATCTTTCCCTCGATCCTGACTAGTCTCCCAGTTCCTGCTGCTGAAAAACATCCCCACAGCATGATGATGCCACCACTATGCTTCACTGTAGGGATGGTATTGGCCAGGTGATGAGCGGTGCTTGGTTTCCTCCAGACATGATGCTTGCCAATCAGGTTCAATCTTCATTTCATCAGACCAGAGAAATTTGTATCTCATGATCTAAGAGTCCTTCAGATGCCTTTTGGCCAACTCCAGGTGGGCTGTCATGTGCCTTTTACTGAGGAGTGGCTTCCGTCTGGCCACTCTACCATACAGGCCTAAATGGTGGAGTGCTGAAGAGATGGTTGCTTTTCCCTCTTTACAGAGAAACACTGGAGCTCTGTCAGCGTGACCATCAGGTTCTTGGTCACCTCCCTGACTAAGGCCCTTCTCCCCCGATCGCTCAGTTTGGCCGGGCAGCCCACTCTAGGAAGAGTCCTGGTGGTTCCAAACTTCGTCCATTTACAGATGATGGAGGTCACTGTACTCATTGGGCCCTTCAATCAGTGCTGCTGATAGAAATCATGGGGCCCCGTACAGCCTACCTGATGGGGCCCCCTTCAGCTCCATCCCTGGTCCTGCCCCTGGTCACTCCTTCAGCCCCACCCCTGGCCCCGCCCCCTGGCCCTCCAATTAGACAGCGGGACATACCAATGCCATAATGTACCGCAGAGACAGTACCACCCATGCCGCCAATGCCATAATGTACTGCAGACAGTGCCGCCAATGCCATATTGTGCTACAGACAGTGCCACCCATGCCGCCAATGGCATGCCATTGGCAACATGGGTGGCACTGTCTGCAGCACATTATGGCATTGGCGGCACTGTCTGCAGGACATTACGGCATTGGCGGCACGGGTGGCACTGTCTGAAGCACATTACGGCATTGGCTGCACTGTCTGCAGCACATTACAGCATTGGCGGCATGGGTGGCACTGTCTCTGCAGGCAGCACATGCGTTACGGGCCATAATGCGTGTGCTACCTGCAGACAGTGCCACCCATGCCGCCAATGCCGTAATGTGCTGCAGACAGTGCCACCCATGACCCAATGCCATAATGCATGTGCTACCTGCTGACAGTGCCACCCATGCCGCCAATGCCATATTGTGCTGCAGACAGTGGCACCCATGCAACCAATGGCATAATGCCATTGGCAGCATGGGTGGCACTGTCTCTGCAGGCAGAATATGCTTTATGGCATTAGCGTCATGGGTAGCACTGTCTGCAGCACATTATGGCATAAGCGTCATGGGTGGCACTGTCTCTGCAGACAGCACATGCGTTATGGCCCATAACGCATTTGCTACCTGCAGACAGTGCCACCCATGCCGCCAATGCCATATTGTGCTGCAGATAGTGCCACCCATGCCGCCAATGCTATATTGTGCTGCAGACAGTGCCACCCATGCCGTAATGTGCTGCAGACAGTGCCATCCATGACGCTAATGCCATAACGCATGTGCTACCTGCTGAGAGTGCCACCAATGCCATATCGTGCTGCAGACACTGCCACCCATGCTGCCAATGGCATAATGCCATTGGCAGCATGGGTAGGCACTGTCTCTGCAGGCAGAACATGCGTTATGGCATTAGCGTCTTGGGTGGCACTGTCTACAGCACATTACGGCATTGGGGGCATGGCATGGGTGGCACTGTCTCTGCAGGCAGCACATGCGTTATGGGCAGACAGAGCCACCCATGCTGATGCCGCCGATGCCAATCATGCCATAATGTATACATGCTGCTGCTGCAGTAGTAGTAGGAGATCTTGAAGCCCCTGCCGATATCCTCTGCTGCCGCTGCTCGCCTGAGTCGCCTTACTGCTACTTCTCACGCGGAGAGACGCCGAGACAGGAAGGAATCACTCCGCGGCGCCAGGAGAACTGCACTACACAGACGACGTGCTGGCCGGGACTTGAGCCAGCATGAGGAGCGGATGCGGGAGAGGTTAAGGGACATGGCTGAAGGGCCAGTTGTACTGGCCTATCAGCGGCCCTGCCTTTAATGCTGCAGAAATTTTTCTGTACCCTACCCCAGATCTGTGTTGTGATACAATGCAGTCTTGGAGGTCTACAGACAATATCTTGGACTTCAGAGTATAGTACATGTCAGAACACAAACCATTAACTGTGGGACCTTAAATAGACAGGTGTGTTCATTTCCAAATCATGTCCAATCAACTGAATTTACCACAGGTGGACTCCAATCAAGTTGTAGAAACATCTCAAGGATGATCAGTGGAAACAGGATGCACCTAAGCTCAATTTTGAGTGTCATAGGGAAGGCTGGGAATACTTATGTACATGTGATTTGTTTTTTATTTTTAATAAATTTGCAAAGATTTCAAACAAACTTCTTTAACGTTGTCATTATGGGGTATTGTTTTTAGAATTTTGAGGAAAATAATAAATGTAATCCATTTTGGAATAAGGCTGTAACATAACAAAATGTGGAAAAAGTAAAGCACTGTGAATACTTTCCGGATGCACTGTATATATATACGTGATCCGGCGCACAGCTACCGCCCTGTAGCAGTAAAACTGCTATGGGGCGGACAGAAAGCAGGTAACAAGGGGGCCCCCAGACCCTGCCTACCCTTGTTAAAGGGGGCTTTCAGATTCCAATAAGTCACCTGCCGCACTCCACAACCAGTGGGCCAGAGTTGAGGCGAAGAGGCCCTTGTCCTCATCAACATGGGGACAAGGTGCTCTGGGAGGGGGATCCCCCCTACATCAAAGAACCCCCCATATTGAGTTTGGTTTATGGTTTAGTATGGTTTAGGAGGGGGCGCTCACTCGTCCCCCCTCCTTTCCTGGGCTGCATGCTCGGATAAGGGTCTGGTATGGACTGTGGGGGGACTCCATGCCATCTTTTTTTTAAAACACTGTTTTTTCAGAATTTTTTATTGCTGGCAACTGTTTGGCTTACATTCAGCTGTCAGCGGGAAACCCTGCTGACAGCTAATGAGTCATTGGTTGTTAAGGATGTGGCAGCCAGCTTGTCAGCCCAGTCCTTAGCAACCAGCTATTCTTCAAAAAGAAATTCGGATCGGTCGATCAATTTTCAACAGAGTTCCAATCGTTCCAAAAATTAAAAAACTTGTTAGAAAACGTATATACACAAACTACGGTAATGTAAAAAGTCCAGATCCATTTTTCATCCGATTGTCTAACAAAAAAAGTGACTGAACAGAAAAAAAGTGACTGAACGGATGAAGCAAATGAAACGCCCATGTGTAAGGGGCATAAAGCTGAAACTTTTTTGTTTTAGTTTTAGATAGTCCCTACCCACCAAGCTGTATAAAGAAAAAGTACTTACACATTCTCTGGTAATACTGTATGATCTGCCTTCATTGGTCCAGAGTGTGCCTTGGGCTTGGCAGAGAATTTTTTTATTATGTCACTTGGAGCTGGAGCATCATGAGGACTCCTGATTTTTGGCCTTAGAAATATCAGAATAAAGATATTAGTCTCATCTCACAATAGCACTGTTTCTTTACTGCCAACACACTTAAAGTTTATCTAAACACAAGAACAAAGATGTAAAATATTGCAGCTCACCAATCCTTAGGAGAGGTGGCTGCATACATTTTTTTTAGCCTCTTTTCCCTTATTTTCACCTGGTGATCCTGCCAGTAACACACTTCTTGTCCTAGCGTGACATAGCTCACTCACTGCTGTATTTGAGGAGGAGCAGTGTTGTCAGCCTGGGATAGGACTACATAGCACCTCCTCTCCTTATCACCACAACAGGGGGTACGTTTTTTATAATGATGAACCGAACATACCTGGGTGCAGAGCAGGTTTGGTGAACTCTACTGAAGATTGCATGCAGAATTCGAACCCTACTGAATTCTAATGGGAGCTGAATCTTAGAAATCAGTAATGGCCAATTCTAGGCATTAAGGGATTGACAAACAAATGGCCTAGGCAGCTGGGCTTCTGTTTGGAGGAGAGCAACAGTTTTAATAATGTCTAAAGTGAAACATTAAAAATGCAAAATGTCTATGAACAACATGCTTGGGGAATCCCCCTAACCTGCCTGTGAAGTGGAAGATGTATACAACAAACTACATTAAGACTGAATTTCATAAAAATGCAGTTTAAATTGCTGGTAAATGACAGCTTCCAGCTGCTTCCTATTGAATGTAAACAATGCTTGGGGATTTCCATTATCTTTTCCAGACTCCTATCCTAGATGTGTGAAGGAATGTGATGAGTAGTGATGAGCCGAACACCCCCGGGTTCGGTTCGCACCAGAACCCGCGAACGGACCGAAAGTTCGTACGAACATTAGAACCCTATTAAATACAATGGATGCGAACGTTCGAATTCTAAAGTGCTAATTATAACAACTATTATGCATGTTATTGTCCTAAAAAGGGTTTTGGAACCCGGGTTCTGCACCAGGGGACATGTATCAATGCAAAAAGAAGTTTTAAAAACGGTCGTTTTTCGGGAGCAGTCATTTTAATGATGCATAAAGTGAAAAAAAAAAGTCAAATATTCCTTTAAATATCGTACCTGGGGGGTGTCTAAAGTATGCCTGTGAAGTGCCACGTGTTTCCCGTGTTTAGAACTGTCCCTGCACAAAATGACACTTCTAAAGGAAAAAAAAGCCATTTAAAACTTCTTGCGGCTTTAATGTAATGTCTGGTCCCGGTAATATGGATGAAAATCTTTAAGAAAAATGGCATAGCTACCCCATGACCCCCCCCCCCCCCCCTACCCCAGCCCATTACCAGCCCCTTTGGGTCTTGTATGGATATTAAGGGGAACCCCGCACATAAAATAAAAAAGGCCCTATATACTCTGAACAGCCGTATACAGGCGGTGCATACAAGACAGGGACTGTAGGTTTGTTCTTATGTAGAATGTGTTTGTAATTTTGAACAGGTACATTGTTTAAGTGTAGCTCCAGCCCAAAAATCTATTTTTAAACTTTTTGGGAAACATAGGTAAGGGTTATCACCCCTGTAACATTTGTTTTGCTGTCTGTGCCCCTGTTCAGAACATTTCACCTCACTTTCCGTCCCAATGACAACTGTTTTTGAAATGTGGTGTTTTTCTTGAAACAAGGATTGCTGATAAAGCATCAGTACAGAGGAGACACCTTTCTCCCATATTTATTCTTACAGGAGAGAATTTTCCTTCCTAGGGGTAGATTTCCTCTCACTTCCTGTTGTCTTCTTTCGTTTGCAAGTAGGAGTCGTTTGTAAGTTGGATGTTTGAAAGTAGGGACCTGCCGTATATACTCTGCAGAAATAGGCCCCTTAGTTGTTGGTGTTGGCACAACACTGTAAGCACTCACAGTTACTCTTGGTTGGTGCTGGAACGCCCTGCTGTCAACTATTATATCAGGAATTTTAATTACATATAATTGTTGAACAGTGGTAGTAAAAATTGGGGCTTTGATGGTGGTGCTGGTGCCACAACACTGTAAGCCCTGACAGTTACTCTTGGTGGGTGCAGCAATGGGCCCTGCTGTGAATTATTAGATCAAGAATTGTAATTGCATGCCCCTGTTGAACAGGGGCTGAAAAATTGGGCTTTTCGTGGTGGTGGTGGTGGTGTTGCCACAACACTGTAAGCCCTCAGAGTTACTCTTGGTGGGTGCAGGAATGGGCCCTGCTGTGAATTATTAGATCAAGAATTGTAATTACATGCCCCTTTTGAACAGTGGCTGAAAAATTGGGCCTTTCGTGGTGGTGGTGGTGGTGGCGTTGCCACAACACTGTAAGCCCTCAGACTTACTCTTGGTGGGTGCAGGAATGGGCCCTGCTGTGAATTATTACATCAAGAATTGTAATTGCATGCCCCTGTTGAACAGGGGCTGAAAAATTGGGCCTTAGGCACTGGTGGCACAACACTACAACCCCTCACAGATACTGTACTTGGAGCACAGCAATGAGCCCTGTTGCAAAGTATTGCTTCAAAAATTGTAATGACACGCCCCTGTTAAACAGGGGCTGAAAAATTGGGCCTTAGGCACTGGTGCCACAACACTCCAACCCCTCACAGATACTGTACTTGGAGCACAGCAATGAGCCCTATGGCAAATTATTGCTAAAAAAATTGTAAGTACACGCCCCTGTAAAACAGGGGCTGAAAAATTGGGCCTTAGCCACTGGTGGCGGCACCCATAAACAAAAATGATCTTCCAAGCTATCATCATCAATCGTATCATTGAGGACTCGGAGGAGGAGGATAGCCAGTCAACATAACAGCACAGGCACTCAGCATCAGCATCAGTCTTGAAGGGACGTGACATGTTAAAATCAATTAGTCTGTTATATCAGCATCAGGTGTGTGGTAGCTGGTGGTGATCCAAGACTGGTTCATCTTGATGAAAGTCAGTCGATCAACCGAGTCGGTGGACAGGCGCACCCTGTGATCCGTGACAAATCCTCCAGCAGCACTGAATGTGCGTTCCGAAAGAACGCTGGATGCAGGACAGGCCAGTAGCTCAATTGCATACTGTGCAAGCTCTGGCCAGTGATCCATCCTCAAGACCCAGTAAGCCAGAGGATTTTCGGTGGGGAAGGTGTCCAAGTCTGACCTTGCCCCTAGATATTCCTGCACCATGTTTATCAGACGCTGGTGATGGTTGCTGGAACCAATCATACTTTGGGGCTGCGGACTAAAGAATTGTCTGAACGCATCGGTCAGACGGCCACCTTCCCCACCGCTCCTTCTTTGACTGGCCGAAGCCTCAGCAACTCGTTGTCCTGGACCAGGAGTTTGTAACCTCCCAGTCTCTGGGAACGCGTTGCACAGACCTTTCTGCAAGGCCTCCCGGAGTTGTCTCATCCTCTGCTCCCTCTGCGACGGTAACATAAGGTCCGCAACCTTACCCTTGTACCGTGGATCAAGGAGAGTGGCCAGCCAGTAATGGTCCCTCTCCTTGATCCGAAGAATACGAGGATCCTTCCGCAGACTTTGCAGGATCAGGGAGGCCATGCAGCGTAGGTTTGCTGAGGCATTCGCTCCGGAGTCCTCTGGGTCACTAAGGACGACATGATCCGCAGTCACCTCCTCCCAGCCACGTACAAGTCCACTGGTTTCTTGGGACTGTAAATCATCCCTAAAAGACTGCTGCTGATGATGCTGAGTGCCAGCCTCCACCTCCATGCTGACACAATCCTCCTCCTCCTCCTCCTCCTCTTCCTCTTCCTGTGCGATGGGTGGGACAGAAGGAACACTGTCTGGGTAAAGGGGGCCTTGAGAGGCAAGGAAGTCCTCCTCTTCCTGCCTCTGTTCTGCCTCAAGTGCCCTGTCCATTATTCCACGCAGCGTGTGCTCCAACAGGTGGACAAGAGGTACAGTGTCACTGATGCATGCACTGTCACTGCTCACCATCCTCGTGGCCTCCTCAAATGGTGCCAGGACAGTGCATGCATCCCTGATCATGCCCCACTGGCGTGGAGAAAAAAAACCAAGCTCCCCTGACCCTGTCCTGGTGCCGTAGTCGCACAGGTACTCATTGATGGCCCTCTGCTGCGTGTGCAGCCACTGCAGCATGGCCAACGTTGAGTTCCACCTGGTGGGCATGTCACATATAAGGCGGTTCTTGGGCAGGTTCAACTCCTTTTGCAGCTCAGCCAGGCGAGCACTGGCATTATAAGATCTGCGGAAATGCACACAGACTTTCCTGGCCTGCCTCAGGACATCCTGTAAGCCCGGGTACCTGCCCAAGAACCGCTGCACCACCAGGTTAAGGACGTGAGCCACACAGGGCACATGGGTCAGTTGTCCCTGTCGGAGGGCGGAGAGGAGGTTGGTGCCATTGTCGCAAACCACCATTCCTGGCTTAAGCTGGCGTGGCGTCAACCACCTCTCGGCCTGGCCCTGCAGAGCAGACAGGACCTCTGCCCCAGTGTGGCTTCTGTCCCCCAAACACACCAGCGCAAGCACGGCATGGCATCTTTTTGCCTGCGTACTTGCGTAGCCCCGTGAACGGCTACGGAGCACCGCTGGTTCATAGGACAAACCACAGGAAGAGGCCATGGAGGAAGAAGAAGAGGAGGGGGTGGAGGAGAGAGGTGTGTCACAACCAGTAGTAGCATTTTGGAGGCGTGGCGGTGGGACAACCTCCAACACTACTGCACCTTGTCCTGCATCCTTCCCAGCTGCCAAAAGAGTGACCCAATGGGCCGTGAAAGAAAGGTAACGTCCCTGTCCATGCCTGCTGGACCATGAGTCAGCGGTAATATGCACCTTACCGCTGACCGCCCTGTCCAGCGAGGCCAAGACATTGCCTTCCACATGCCGGTAGAGAGCCGGAATAGCCTTCCGTGAGAAAAAGTGGCGTTTGGGAACCTGCCACTGAGGAACCGCACATTGCACAAACTCACGGAAGGGGGCCGAGTCTACCAACTGAAAAGGCAGCAGTTGAAGCGCTAGCAATTTAGCCAAGCTAGCATTCAACCGCTGGGCATGTGGATGGCTGGGAGTGAACTTCTTTCGACGGTCCAGCAGCTGGGGCAGGGAAATTTGCCTGCTAGAATCGGACGTCGGTGTACTGCTAGCAGAGTGGCCGCAAGTACTTGGCTGTGACACACCTAATTCTACACCTTCATTCCTCTCAGTGCATGTTTCAGAGAGGACTGAAGTTATAGTGGGGTTGGAGATCCCAGCTGATGCGGTGCAAGGAGAGGTCCGCTTTGTTCTTTGGTGTGGGTCTTTGAGGTAGGCTTGCCAACGAGCTGCATGGCAGGTCAACATATGTCTGGTCAGGCATGTGGTACCCAAGCGGCTGATGTTTTGGCCACGCGATATACGCTTGAGACATATGTTGCAAACAGCAGCTGTGCGATCTGATGCACTAGCCTCAAAAAAGGCCCACACCAAGGAACTTTTTGAATGACGGGCAGAGGCAGCGCCCTGCACAGGCGGAGCTCTGCGGTGTGATTCCGTCGGTGTACTGCCCTTACGCTGGCCACCAAAGGGCATCCTGTCTCGTTGGAGATGTGCCTCCTACTCATCCTCCTCCTCCTCTCTCCTATTAGGCACCCACGTGGAGTCAGTGACCTCATCATCCCCTCCCTCCTCATCACTGGAGCCAATCTGGCAGTATGCTGCAGCTGCTGGAACATGACTGCCAGATTGGTGTCCTTCTTGAGCATCCCCTCTGTCTGCTCTCACCCTACTGCCTTCCTGTAGCTGGGTTTCATCATCAGACCCTTCGAAACGCTGGGCATCCTCCTGGAGCATGTACCCAACACTGTGCTCAAACAGTTCGGGGGACTCCTCAGGAGGAGGACATGGTGGGTCTAGGGAAGGAGTGACTGATGATGAGTCTGACATTGATACCAGGGAAGAGGACGCTTTGGCAGCTGCTTTGCCAGTACCCTGAGCCTGGGTGAGAGAGGATGAGGAGGAGGAGGAGGGCTTGGTCATCCACTCTACCAAGTCTTCGGCATGATGTGGCTCAACATGTCCAGCTGCGGAAAAGAAGGACAAGCGTGTCCCATGGCCATGTGCTGATGACAATGCACCACGTCCACGACCAGCACTGTTGCCCCCAGACACAGAGCCTGCTTGCCCTCTTTTATTGCCTCCTGACTGTCTGCCTCTCCTTGTTTGCCTTCCAGACATTCTAATAGATGGCCTGCAGGGAGATGGGAAAAAAGCAATAAGGGCTACCTTCAGGTGTCCTTCTCTGTCCCTTGAAACAAGGACTTGCACAGTGAAAGAAACTGACTGTCAGGGTCACCTGTGGCCAGGTGACAGATGCACACCGTAGGGGGACAGGAGTGCACCGCGAGGTAGTGAACCCTATGGCTGGCTTCTGTGGATAGGAAACTGGGTGGTTGTGGAAAGCGGGACCAGAGGAGCACAACCGGGATCCCAACGGAAGCGAGAGCCAAGATTCCCCAGGGCGCGGAGTCTAAGACCCAGCTGGTCTTCTCCAGGGCCTCTAGTGGTGAGGATGTTACGCTGCAGGCTGGGACCAGGTCGCGGCCCCTGGAGTTTCCTAGCTCACGCCCCGTAGGATAAGGGGAAGCAGCAGCACACGATAGAGAGAACCGAATAACAAGCCGAAGGTCAGGGGCCACAAGCAGACAAGGATAACGAAGAACGAGCCGAAGGTCAAGGGTCACGAGCAGACAGGGATGGTCGGGGACAAGCCAATAACGTAACAGAGAGACAGACGTAGCACACGGCAGGCAGGAACCCAAACACACAATGCCTAACAAACACGTTGATCAGCAAAGCAGGCTTGCAGTGCACAGGTTAATATAGTGTTCAGTGATAGGGCCTGGGGTGGAGTCAGGCTGGGAGGAGATTATAAAGGAAGCCAGGTGAAGGAGGTCTGGTCTCTAGATGAACACATGAGGAGGAAGGTAAGATGGCAGACAGACATTAATGCATATCCATGACAGTACCCTCCCTCTTACGAGGCCTCCCCCTTCCCCGCCTGGGCCCAGGTTTAGAGGGAAACTTCAGATGAAACTCCTTTAACAGACGAGGTGCAAAGACCTCAGATGCAGTGATCCAAGACCTCTCCTCAGGACCAAACCCTTTCCAATGAACGAGGTACTGAAGAACGCCTTTACAGAGTCGGGAGTCCAGAATTTGACTGATCTCGTACTCCTGATTATCCTCCGAGACAGGCGCCACGGTAGGAAGAGGACGAGAGAATTTATTGAGGACTAAAGGCTTTAGAAGAGCAACATGAAAGGAGTTAGTGATTTTAAGGCTCTTAGGAATCTGGAGTTTGAAACAAACCGGATTCAGTTTAGCAGTTACCGTGTATGGACCGATGAATCGTGGAGCAAACTTCAGAGAAGGAACTCGGAGCTTGATGTTCCTGGTAGAGAGCCAGACTTTGTCCCCTGGCTGAAGAGAAGGCGGTTTACGCCTGCGGCGGTCGGCAAAGCCTTTGAATTTTTCAGCAGCTGCCCGGAGGGAATCATGAACGTGACCCCAAACGGAATTGAGAGACTCCTGAACCGAAGCCAAAGCTGGAATGTCTGGAGAACAGATCATAGGAAGAGGAAGTTGAGGGTGTTTTCCATAAACTGTGAAAAAGGGTGTCTTCTGCGAACTGGTATTCACATGATTGTTATGGGAGAATTCTGCCCACGGGAGTAGAGAGGACCAATCGTCATGGTGAGAAGACACAAAGGTGCGAAGAAAGACCTCTAACTCCTGATTAACCCTCTCAGTCTGTCCATTGGATTGGGGATGGTAAGAAGAAGAAAAATCCAAGACAATATTGAGGGATTTGCAAAAGGCTCTCCAAAAACGAGACGTGAATTGGACTCCCCTGTCGGAAACAATATGAGAAGGGACCCCATGTAGGCGGAGAATTTCTCGAATGAAAATGGGAACCAAGGCAGGGGCAGAAGGAAGACCAGGAAGAGGAACAAAATGAGCCATCTTGGAGAATCGATCGATTACCACCCAAATGACTGTATTATTCTCAGACAGTGGGAGATCGGTGATAAAATCCATGGCAATATGGGCCCAGGGTTCCTTAGGAATAGGCAAGGGCATGAGGAGACCAGCAGGAGCTTGTGTGGAGGATTTGGACTGAGCACAGACATGACAAGCTTTAACGTAGTCTTTGACGTCTGAGCGGAGATTAGGCCACCAGTAGTGACGACTGATGAGTAGGAAGGATCGGAGGAATCCAGAATGCCCTGCCACCTTGGAATCATGTCCCCAACGAAGGATCTTAGCTCTTAGCTCAGTGGGGACAAAGGTCTTACCAGGCGGAATTTTAGACTTCAGGGTGGTAGAGTGGGCAACAATGCATGAGGTGGGAATGATCGGCTCAGGTTCAGGGGCGGACTCCTCGTCCAAAGTGTCAAATGACCTAGAGAGCGCATCAGCCCGACCGTTGCAGGAACCAGGTTTGTAGGTAATCGTGAAATTAAAACGGGCAAAGAAGAGACTCCACCTGGCCTGTCTAGGATTCAGACGTTTAGCATTCTGTAGATACTGTAAATTCTTGTGATCGGTAAAGATCGTTATGGAGTGAGGGGAACCCTCCAAGAGATGACGCCACTCCTCTAACGCCAATTTAATTGCGAGAAGTTCCCGATCACCGATGGCATAATTCCTCTCTGCCTGAGAAAATTTTTTGGAGAAGAACGCACATGGTTGGCGTCTCTTCTCAAAGATTTGAAGAAGCACAGCTCCCACCCCCATTGAGGAAGCGTCCACTTCAATAAAAAATGCATTCCCAGGATTTGGTCTCCTCAAGAGGGGGCCAGAAACAAAGGCCTGTTTCAGGTTGTGAAATGCAGAGACAGCTTCGGGAGGCCAGTCTCTGGCATTCACACCCTTCTTGGTCAAAGCGATAATAGGCGCGGCAATGGAAGAGTAATTCCTTATGAACTGCCTATAATAATTAGTGAAGCCAAGAAAGCGCTGTGTGGCCTTGAGGCTAGCAGGAAGAGGCCAGTTGGTGATAGCCAAGACCTTCCCAGGGTCCATACGAAGCCCCGAACATGAGACAAAGCACCCCAAAAACAGGACCTCAGAACATTCAAAGGAACATTTCTCCAGCTTGGCATAGAGATTGTTCTCTCTAAGACGTTGAAGTACAGTGCGGACATGGTTTCTGTGGACGAGCAGATTTTCAGAAAAGATCAGAATGTCATCCAGATAGATGACAACAAACTGGTACAGCAGATCTCTGAAGATTTCATTGACAAAGTTTTGAAACACGGCTGGAGCATTACACAGACCAAAAGGCATCACCAGATATTCGTAATGCCCGTCTCTAGTGTTAAATGCAGTCTTCCATTCGTCACCCTCCCGTATTCGAATGAGATTGTACGCGCCTCTGAGATCCAACTTGGTGAAAATGGAGGCACCCTTCAACCTATCGAATAGCTCAGATATTAAGGGTAAGGGGTATCGATTTTTAATAGTAACCGCATTTAAACCCCGATAATCGATGCAGGGTCTTAAGGTACCATCCTTTTTGGCAACAAAAAAGAACCCTGCCCCTGCAGGCGATGAGGATTTCCGGATGAACCCTCTCTCCAGATTCTCTGCTACATACTCCGACATGGCCTGGGTCTCTGGGATGGACAGAGGGTAGGTACGACCCCTGGGTAGAGTTGCTCCGGGGACAAGATCAATAGCACAGTCAAAAGACCTGTGGGGAGGAAGCACCTCAGCTGATTTTTTACAGAACACATCCCGGTAATCGCTGTATGCGGCGGGAAGATCAGAAGAAACAGAAGTGGCAGCAACCGGAAGACTCTCCTTGGGGGTCACCTTGAGAAGACACGACGAGAAACATGAGGAACCCCAGGCCAGGATCTGCCCAGAGACCCAGTCCACATGTGGAGAGTGGAGCTGTAGCCAAGGGAGGCCCAATACAACTGGGGTAGAGGCCTTGGGTAGAATAAGAAAGGATATCCACTCCTGGTGGAGAATCCCTACCGACATCCTAATGGGTAGCGTCTGGAAGCGAATAGGGCCCCCTGGGAGAACAGTGCCATCAATTGCCGAGACTACCAATGGGGTAGTGAGAGGTGAAAGGGTAAGCTTCATAGAAGAAGCAGTTCTCCAATCCATGAAATTGCCGGCAGCCCCGGAATCCAGGTATGCAAGGGTTGACTGAGGAGAAGTGCCTACATGAAGGGACACCGGCAAGAGCAGGCGAGAAGGTGATGTTTCTGGGTCCAATACTCCACCTTCCAAATGTATTAGACCCGAGCGTTTCCCGGACGAAGCGAGCAGGAGTCACGAAAATGACCCTTGCCCCCACAATAGAGGCACAAGCCCAGAGTTCTGCGCCTAGCACGTTCTTCGGGGGTTAGTCTGGTCCGGCCCAGCTGCATAGGTTCTTCAGCAGGTAGAGGATGCTCCACGGAATGAAGGGAGGGGAGCTCAGACTGGCTAGGACCCAGAGAGTGCTGGCGTCTTTTTTCTAAGGACCTCTCTTGAAAACGAATGTCGATCTGGTTGCATAATGAAATTACATCGTCCAGACCGACGGGAATGGCTCTTCCCGCTAATTCGTCTTTCACTCGGTCAGAGAGGCCATGTAAAAAGGTAGCGACCAGGGCCTCATTATTCCAGCTCAATTCAGCTGTGTGGATACGGAACTGAAGAGCATATTGCCCCACTGAACTAGATTCTTGGCGAAGACGTAAGACAGCACTAGCCGCTGAAGAAGCCCGAGCCGGCTCTTCGAAGATATTACGAAAGAGCTTCAAGAATTCGGACAGACTGGAAACCACCGGATCGTTCCTCTCCCACAGGGGGGCAGCCCAGGCCAAAGCTTCACCGGAGAGGAGGGAAATGATATAGGCTACCTTAGCCCGGTCAGATAGGAAGCTTTGAGGCTGAAGCTCAAAATGAATAGTGCATTGGCTGAGAAACCCCCTGCAGGCCTTGGAGTCCCCAGAGAAACGGAACGGAGCTGGCAATCTTAGTGAGTGTGAGGCTGCGACTGGTGCGATAGGTACAGCCGCTGGTTGTACTTGGGGTTGCGGATTCGGGGTTCCCAAGGAGACCTGAAGCTGCTCGAATCGAGAAGCCAGATCCTGGAGGAATCGCATCACCTGGGTCTGATTTGATTCCTGGGTCTCAAGTCTGCGAACTATGCCCTGCAATGGATCATCCGCGGGAAGCGGGATGTCAGCCGGGTTCATGGCTGATCAAACTGTCAGGGTCACCTGTGGCCAGGTGACAGATGCACACCGTAGGGGGACAGGAGTGCACCGCGAGGTAGTGAACCCTATGGCTGGCTTCTGTGGATAGGAAACTGGGTGGTTGTGGAAAGCGGGACCAGAGGAGCACAACCGGGATCCCAACGGAAGCGAGAGCCAAGATTCCCCAGGGCGCGGAGTCTAAGACCCAGCTGGTCTTCTCCAGGGCCTCTAGTGGTGAGGATGTTACGCTGCAGGCTGGGACCAGGTCGCGGCCCCTGGAGTTTCCTAGCTCACGCCCCGTAGGATAAGGGGAAGCAGCAGCACACGATAGAGAGAACCGAATAACAAGCCGAAGGTCAGGGGCCACAAGCAGACAAGGATAACGAAGAACGAGCCGAAGGTCAAGGGTCACGAGCAGACAGGGATGGTCGGGGACAAGCCAATAACGTAACAGAGAGACAGACGTAGCACACGGCAGGCAGGAACCCAAACACACAATGCCTAACAAACACGTTGATCAGCAAAGCAGGCTTGCAGTGCACAGGTTAATATAGTGTTCAGTGATAGGGCCTGGGGTGGAGTCAGGCTGGGAGGAGATTATAAAGGAAGCCAGGTGAAGGAGGTCTGGTCTCTAGATGAACACATGAGGAGGAAGGTAAGATGGCAGACAGACATTAATGCATATCCATGACACTGACACTCTCCCTACTGTGAGGGGGTTAACTCGGTAGCGGGTGTGTGTGACCCCCTGGTTGGGCTCCCCACACAAAAACAGGGCCAGCAGACGGAGGTTGTGGTTTTCAAAATCAAAAGGTGCGGTTTATTTCTCTATGTACAGTGACAAAAACACAGCAAAGCCAAAAAGAAACAAACAAAATAAATCCTGGTCAGTTTGACCTCTGACTAAACATGCAGGTTTCCTAAACTAACAACTGGGATCAGCCTTGTGCTGTCCTACTCCCTAAGTCCCTGGTTTAGTAAAAGTCCAAACAAATAGCCACACAGGCTTTGCCTCACCGCACAGGGGTTCACTCTCCCTAGACAGTCCACACAGGTCTGGTTCCAGGCATGAGCTAACATCTAATGAAGCTGGGAGTTCTTATAGAGGCCTAAATGAGCTGACAAGCTTCAGCTGGTCTCATCAACTCCCTGTCTCACGACGCCCAGCACTCTCCCTAGAGGTATGAGTCATTCATGAGCCCACTAGACTCAGCTGGGCTTCATCAACTCCCTAGTTGTATAAGTCGGCATAAAGCCTGAATCTGGGAGAAATATATCTACCCCCCTGGATGCAACCAGGTGACTTTACCTTCCTGCTGTCACATACCCCCCCCTCTTGTTTTAACCTCGGGGTTGGAACACCAGCAATCAGGCATTCATGTACTCGAGACAAAGCATCCACATTCCCCATTTGAACGCCAGGGCGATGCTTTACTGTGAAGTTGAATTCCTGTAGGGCCAGGAACCACCTATTCACTCTTCTATTTGTCTCCTTGTTTTGAGCCATCCACTTTAACGGAGTGTGATCCGTAACCATGTCAAAGTGCCTACCTAGCAGATAGTACCGAAGGGAATCTAGAGCCCACTTCACCGCTAAACACTCCTTTTCAACCGTGGCGTAATTTACCTCATGGGACTTCAACTTCCTGCTGAGGTAAATGACTGGGTGCTCTTCCCCGTTCCAGACCTGGGACAATACTGCTCCTAACCCCACATCTGACGCATCACTTTGTACGACAAAGTCTTTAGAGAAGTCGGGTGAGTACAACACTGGCTGGCTACATAAGGCTTGTTTCAAGAATTGGAATGCTGCCTCAGCCTCGGGGGTCCATTTAATCATGACCGACCCTTTCCCTTTCGTCAGGTTGGTTAGGGGCACAGCCTTAGAAGCAAAGTGGGGAATGAAGCGCCGATAATAACCCGCGATTCCCAGAAAGGCTCGTACCTGCTTCTTGCTGTTGGGACGTGGCCAACTCTGGATGGCCTCGACTTTGTTGAGTTGGGGTTTTATTACTCCCCTGCCAATGGTGTACCCAAGATATTTGGCCTCCTCCTGCCCAATGGTACACTTCTTGGGGTTAGCCGTAAACCCCGCTTCCCGGATAGAGTCTAGGACTGCTTGCACTTTTGGCAGATGTGAGGCCCAATCTGTGCTATGGACAATTACGTCATCCAGGTAAGCCGCAGCATACTTCCGATGGGGCCTCAGTATCTGGTCCATTTTCCGCTGGAATGTGGCCGGCGCATTCTGTAACCCGAACGGCATTCTCTTATATTGGAACGCCCCGTCTGGGGTTACAAATGCGGTTTTCTCTTTGGCCGACTTGGCCAGGGGAATTTGCCAATACCCTTTTGTGAGGTCAAGAGTCGTCATGTATCGGGCTGTTCCCAGCCGGTCGATCAACTCATCTATACGTGGCATGGGGTAGGTGTCAAATTTTGTAACTTTGTTCAACTGACGAAAATCGTTACAAAATCGCCAGCTCCCATCCGGTTTAGGCACCAACACAATGGGACTAGACCAATCACTTTGGGACTCCTCTATCACCCCTAAGTTCAGCATTTTCTGTACTTCCTCCCGTATTGCCTCCCGTCGGGCCTCTGGGATCCGATAGGGTTTTAACTTCACCCTTTCACCGGGCGGGGTAATAATATCATGCTCTACCCCAGATGTTTGTCCCGGCAGCTCAGAGAACACCTCCTTGTTGCGAAGCACAAACTCCTTAACCTCCTGTTGTTGGGGTTGTGACAAGGTGGCTGCTATTCCAACCTCCGGAATCACGCAACCAGTTTGAGCTGGTGACCAAGTTTTTGCGACTAGGGACTCTCTATCCCTCCAGGCTTTCAACAGATTAACGTGATATATCTGTTCGGGCTTTCGCCTTCCTGGTTGTCTGACCTTGTAATTCACTTCGCTCACTTTTTCCATTATCTCGTAGGGGCCTTGCCATTTGGCAAGGAATTTACTTTCAACCGTAGGGACAAGTACCAATATCCTATCCCCCGGGGAAAAGGTACGGGTCTTTGCTCCACGGTTGTACACTCTCTGCTGTGCCAACTGCGCTTGGGCCAAATGTTCCTTCACGATGGGCATTACCTGTGCAATTCGATCTTGCATCAGGGCGACATGCTCAATCACACTCCTGTGGGGAGAACTCTCACTTTCCCAAGTTTCCTTGGCAATATCCAACAGCCCTCTTGGGTGTCTCCCATACAGTAACTCAAAGGGGGAGAATCCCGTAGAGGATTGGGGCACCTCCCTAATAGCAAACATCAAATAAGGAAGTAGACAGTCCCAATCCTTTCCATCTCTATCCACCACTTTCTTCAACATTTGTTTTAGGGTTTTGTTGAATCTTTCAACCAGCCCATCGGTTTGGGGGTGATACACAGATGTACGCAATTGCGTCACTTTGAGCAATTTACACAGCTCTTTCATAACCCGGGACATAAAGGGTGTACCTTGGTCCGTAAGCAGTTCTTTACAAATACCCACCCGGCTAAAAACAAGAGATAGCTCTTTGGCTATGGTTTTGGCCGAGGTATTTCTGAGAGGGATCGCTTCTGGATAACGGGTGGCATAGTCCATTATAACCAATATGTACTGGTGCCCCCTAGCGGACTTGATTATAGGACCTACCAAATCCATTGCGATTCTCTCAAACGGGACCTCAATGATGGGTAGAGGGACCAGCGGGCTACGGAAATGTGGCATCGGGGCCGACCTCTGACACACAGGGCAGGAGGAACAATAATTTTCTATGTCCTTCATCACCCCAGGCCAATAGAATCTCTGTAATACCCTCTCTCGGGTTTTCTCTGTCCCCAGATGACCTCCAAGAATGTGCCCATGGGCCAACTCCAACACCAACTTCCTGTAAGGTTTGGGCACCACCAGCTGCTCAACGGTTTCTTCTGCCCTTTTTGCCACCCGATACAGTAGGTCCTTCTCTACGCTGAAGTATGGGTAAGTGCAGGTATTATCTGGGTTCACTAACTCGCCATCTATTTCCACTATGTTTTCCCGTGCCTTTATTAGGGCGGGGTCTTTTAACTGTTCTGTGGCAAAATTTTCCCTGTGAACCTCCAGATCAGAAAACTCCACAGACGGTAGGTTTTCGTCTGAGGAGGTGGGCTCCTCTCCAGTTTCTTGAGTCTCCCCTGCAAATACTGACAAGGGAAATTCTGGAGAGTCCTCACCACTCTCAGAGGAGTTCTGGCTATCACATTCCTGGTACATAGGGGCACCAGTGGGGGGCTCAGGATCATCCCACAGTTCCCAGAACTTCGGAAAATCCCTTCCCACAATGGCGTCATGCGGTAACTGAGATACTAAGCCCACTGGATGAGAGAGGGTACCTTTGGGGGTCTCGAAACACACTGTAGTCACTGGATACTCTCGGGTGTCCCCATGCACACAAATAACAGCTACCTTGCTATTCCCAGAGACCTCTGTTTTAACTAATTCAGCCTTTATCAGGGTCACAAGGCTACCTGAATCCAGTAATACCACAACATTTCTACCATTAATACACATTTTGCATAAATGTTTCTCAGTTCCTCGAATGGCAGTGCATGCGACTGTCGCACACAGCGACTGACGTCTGCCCGTCAGAAAGTCACACTGCATGGGTTCCTCCACAACCGGGCAATTGGCTGCAATATGTCCCGCTTGCCGGCAGCGGTAGCAAACGATCCTTCTTGCGGCCTCTTGAGCCGCTGATTTCCCAGGCTGTTCTCGCCAAACTTGGGGTAGAGCTCCCACCCTCTCACTCTCTCCACCCTCACCCCTTGGAATCCTCTTATCCGCCCCTGGGGATGGTCTGGTCTTAGGGTGGAAAGTCCGAGTGTCTCTGGAAGAGGCCGTCAGGTTCTCTGTAGCCAAGTATTTCTCTACACGATCCACAAGACCACCGGCCGTCTCTGGGTCTCCATGGCTTACCCACTTTTGGATGGCAGTAGGAAGAGCTCTCAAAAACCGATCCATTACAACACGTTCCACAATCTCTGGTGCGGACAAAGTCTCTGGCTGTAGCCACTTCCTGCTCAGGTGAATGAGATCATACATTTGAGACCTGGGGTTTTTCCAAGCTGGAAAGTCCAGTTATGCACACGCTGAGCCCGGACAGCCAGGGTGACACCCAGCCTTGCCAATATTTCAGCTTTTAGCATCACATAGTCTTTTGCTTGGTCAGGCTCTAGGTCATAGTAAGCCTTCTGCGATTCACCAGTTAACAGAGGAGCCACCAGTCCAGCCCACTGCTCCTCAGGCCACTTTTCTCTTTCAGCAGTCCTTTCAAATGTGGTCAAAAATACCTCTGGATCATCCTCTCCAGTCATTTTTGTCAATAAACGACTCACCCCAAAGGACGCGGTATTAGTGGGACGGCTTTCCTCACTGGTCTGCGGACGTTGCTGCATTACTGCTTCCATTTGTTGTAGTCTCTGCTCTTGCTTCTGTAACAGGTCTATGAAGCGGGCCTCAGATTGCTGCTGGGCTTGTTGATGAGCTTGCTGCTGGGCTGCAAGGCTCCTTTGCAAACCTGCATTTGTCTGCTGTTGATTGGCATTTGCTAGAGCCAGCTGTTTCAGTATCCCCTCCATGCTGGCTTAAAAAAAACTGCCACTGGTTCTCCACCAACTGTGAGGGGGTTAACTCGGTAGCGGGTGTGTGTGACCCCCTGGTTGGGCTCCCCACACAAAAACAGGGCCAGCAGACGGAGGTTGTGGTTTTCAAAATCAAAAGGTGCGGTTTATTTCTCTATGTACAGTGACAAAAACACAGCAAAGCCAAAAAGAAACAAACAAAATAAATCCTGGTCAGTTTGACCTCTGACTAAACATGCAGGTTTCCTAAACTAACAACTGGGATCAGCCTGGTGCTGTCCTAGTCCCTAAGTCCCTGGTTTAGTAAAAGTCCAAACAAATAGCCACACAGGCTTTGCCTCACCGCACAGGGGTTCACTCTCTCTAGACAGTCCACACAGGTCTGGTTCCAGGCATGAGCTAACATCTAATGAAGCTGGGAGTTCTTATAGAGGCCTAAATGAGCTGACAAGCTTCAGCTGGTCTCATCAACTCCCTGTCTCACGACGCCCAGCACTCTCCCTAGAGGTATGAGTCATTCATGAGCCCACTAGACTCAGCTGGGCTTCATCAACTCCCTAGTTGTATAAGTCGGCATAAAGCCTGAATCTGGGAGAAATATATCTACCCCCCTGGATGCAACCAGGTGACTTTACCTTCCTGCTGTCACACTACCTACAGTTTTCTGTCCCTAGAAAAAATGTTTTTTTTAAGCACACTATAGCACAAGGAGAATTCACTCACTGTCCTTCCCAGTCCCTAGAAACAAGGACTTGCACAGTGAAAGAAACTGACACTCTCCCTACCTACAGTTTTCTGTCCCTAGAAAAAATGTTTTTTTTAAGCACAATATAGCACAAGGAGAATTCACTCACTGTCCTTCCAGGTCCCTAGAAACAAGGACTTGCACAGTGAAAGAAACTGACACTCTCCCTACCTACAGTTTTCTGTCCCTAGAAAAAATGTTTTTTTTAAGCACAATATAGCACAAGGAGAATTCACTCACTGTCCTTCCAGGTCCCTGGAAACAAGGACTTGCACAGTGAAAGAAACTGACACTCTCCCTACCTACAGTTTTCTGTCCCTAGAAAAAATGTTTTTTTTAAGCACAATATAGCACAAGGAGAATTCACTCACTGTCCTTCCAGGTCCCTGGAAACAAGGACTTGCACAGTGAAAGAAACTGACACTCTCCCTACCTACAGTTTTCTGTCCCTAGAAAAAATGTTTTTTTTAAGCACAATATAGCACAAGGAGAATTCACTCACTGTCCTTCCAGGTCCCTAGAAACAAGGACTTGCACAGAGAAAGAAACTGACACTCTCCCTACCTACAGTTTTCTGTCCCTAGAAAAAATGTTTTTTTTAAGCACAATATAGCACAAGGAGAATTCACTCACTGTCCTTCCAGGTCCCTAGAAACAAGGACTTGCACAGTGAAAGAAACTGACACTCTCCCTACCTACAGTTTTCTGTCCCTAGAAAAAATGTTTTTTTTAAGCACAATATAGCACAAGGAGAATTCACTCACTGTCCTTCCAGGTCCCTGGAAACAAGGACTTGCACAGTGAAAGAAACTGACACTCTCCCTACCTACAGTTTTCTGTCCCTAGAAAAAATGTTTTTTTTAAGCACAATATAGCACAAGGAGAATTCACTCACTGTCCTTCCAGGTCCCTAGAAACAAGGACTTGCACAGTGAAAGAAACTGACACTCTCCCTACCTACAGTTTTCTGTCCCTAGAAAAAATGTTTTTTTTAAGCACAATATAGCACAAGGAGAATTCACTCACTGTCCTTCCAGGTCCCTGGAAACAAGGACTTGCACAGTGAAAGAAACTGACACTCTCCCTACCTACAGTTTTCTGTCCCTAGAAAAAATGTTTTTTTTAAGCACAATATAGCACAAGGAGAATTCACTCACTGTCCTTCCAGGTCCCTAGAAACAAGGACTTGCACAGTGAAAGAAACTGACACTCTCCCTACCTACAGTTTTCTGTCCCTAGAAAAAATGTTTTTTTTAAGCACAATATAGCACAAGGAGAATTCACTCACTGTCCTTCCAGGTCCCTGGAAACAAGGACTTGCACAGTGAAAGAAACTGACACTCTCCCTACCTACAGTTTTCTGTCCCTAGAAAAAATGTTTTTTTTAAGCACAATATAGCACAAGGAGAATTCACTCACTGTCCTTCCAGGTCCCTAGAAACAAGGACTTGCACAGTGAAAGATACTGACACTCTCCCTACCTACAGTTTTCTGTCCCTAGAAAAAATGTTTTTTTTAAGCACAATATAGCACAAGGAGAATTCACTCACTGTCCTTCCAGGTCCCTAGAAACAAGGACTTGCACAGTGAAAGAAACTGACACTCTCCCTACCTACAGTTTTCTGTCCCTAGAAAAAATGTTTTTTTTAAGCACAATATAGCACAAGGAGAATTCACTCACTGTCCTTCCAGGTCCCTGGAAACAAGGACTTGCACAGTGAAAGAAACTGACACTCTCCCTACCTACAGTTTTCTGTCCCTAGAAAAAATGTTTTTTTTAAGCACAATATAGCACAAGGAGAATTCACTCACTGTCCTTCCAGGTCCCTGGAAACAAGGACTTGCACAGTGAAAGAAACTGACACTCTCCCTACCTACAGTTTTCTGTCCCTAGAAAAAATGTTTTTTTTAAGCACAATATAGCACAAGGAGAATTCACTCACTGTCCTTCCAGGTCCCTAGAAACAAGGACTTGCACAGTGAAAGAAACTGACACTCTCCCTACCTACAGTTTTCTGTCCCTAGAAAAAATGTTTTTTTTAAGCACAATATAGCACAAGGAGAATTCACTCACTGTCCTTCCAGGTCCCTGGAAACAAGGACTTGCACAGTGAAAGAAACTGACACTCTCCCTACCTACAGTTTTCTGTCCCTAGAAAAAATGTTTTTTTTAAGCACAATATAGCACAAGGAGAATTCACTCACTGTCCTTCCAGGTCCCTAGAAACAAGGACTTGCACAGTGAAAGGAACTGACACTCTCCCTACCTACAGTTTTCTGTCCCTAGAAAAAATGTTTTTTTTAAGCACACTATAGCACAAGCACAAAACACACTGACACTCTCCCTACCTATCCTTCTCTTTCCCTAAACTAAAGGAATCCAGGTTAAGCAAGAAAGAAATAAAAGTCACTGTCCCTGCCTATGCTGCTCTATCCCTGCTCCGGAACACACTACACTAGGCCGCCGTGCTGGCGGACTTTTATAGTGTGGGGCGTGTACTAAACACCCTCAGCAATAATTGGCCACAGGCATCCTGCCTGTGGCCAATCATTGCTCTCCTCGCTGCCGGCGCTGTGATTGGCCAAGCATGCGGGGTCACAGTGCATGCTTGGCCAATCACAGCGCCTGGATGACACTGCGATGGCGTAGTGCATTGTGGGCCATTCGCGTCACTCGAATTTGGCGCGAACGGCCCAAATCGTTCGATCTTCGTCGAACGATCGAACAGCCGATGTTCGAGTCGAACGTATGTTCGACTCGAACACGAAGCTCATCCCTAGTGATGAGCATAATGTTAAACTAGAAAATGTCTATTCTCTATGCATCTTTACTATACTATAAAGTTTATATTGCTTTTTCATGTACACCACTGCTGTAATTCTTCCTTACTCAAATCAACTTCTAATAACACCTCCTCCCACTGAAAAGACTGGAGAAGACAGAAAATGGCGGATACCCCCTTCTCCCACACATCTTTGGAATGCGGATATGAAGATAGGACCAGAGGACAGCCCAGCTTAATCATCACGTTTCTGTACTCTTTTTGTATTGCAGCCAATCAGATGTGCTTATTAGTGTCACATTAACATAATAGTGACGTATCATGCTGTGTGTAAAAAGTTTAGTACTGCCTGGAATAAATCATTAGATACGGAAGTAATGGATCTGCATGGATGTGTCGGAGTCTTGCTTTCAAGCATGCATGCAATGTTATCTAACCTTTACAATTCGGAACAGTGGTAGAATCCATATTAACCCCTTTGTGGTTAAATGACCATTACAGATGTGGGTCTGGTATAGATGTGAATGGGAGACCTCATTTTCAAAAAAAAGAAAAAGCATAGGCTAAAAATATTTACCAAATCCTTATCCTTGATAAGGGTCTGGTATGGATGTCGAGGAATAACAAAAAAAAAGTAATCGGGCCCCAGACCCCCGTCTGAGCATGCATTCTGGAAGGCCAGGAAAGGGAATGAGGATACTCTGCTTTCCCATGACACTCGTGGCTTCCTGGCTCAACCATGTCTGGTCCAGGTCCACGTGGCTCCACACAGCTCTTCTCCACACGTCCTTCCAGTAGCCAAGTCTCTCTCCCTTCCTGTTCCCAGGCTTTTCTTTTTATCTGCTCCCATCCCCTGGCAATTGCATCCTGGGCTGTGTAGTTTGCTTTCAGCCAAACTGTAGGGAAAGTTCATCTTCCAGTATACAAGTCCTAGCTGCCTCAGCACCCCTGTATTGGGACTTATGATGAACAGAGCTGCTGAATACTGCCATCTTGTGGAAAAAATAAAGATCTGCATCACAGTAACAATGCACAGTGTTACACAATCAATGACACCGACAATAGGGTTTGGGGGGAGGGGGGGCAGTGTGTGCTACCCTCCCTCTTCAACCATACCAGGCCACATGCCCTTAACATAGGGAATGTACCTTGTTCAGGGAGACCTCTTTGGCAGAGTAACTTGTCCCTAAGTTGATGAGGACAAGGAACTCTTTCGCACAACTCTGGCCATTGGTTGCCGGGGTCTATGGACGGGTGGCTTACTAGAATCTGGAAACACCTTTAAAACTAAACCCCATGTGAATGAGTAAGGGGTTCAAAAAAGTCCCCCTACTCCCCCTTTCAATGTTTTTAGAGTGAGGATCCCCCTAAAATCCATATCAGACCGGAAGGGTCTGGTATGAATTTTAGGATGGGGGGAGGGAGGGGGCCATTCCATTTCCTTTTGTTTTTGTCCCCGCCCGTTTTTTTTTTTTTTTTTTTACATTCAGCTGTAGTAATAGCACTGCCTAATGATGAATACTCATTTAGTTCCTTAGTTCGCTGAACGTCTGAACAAGCATAAAAATCTGGTCCAAGCATGGGTTTGGACCAAACCGGCAGCTCATCCCTGTTGTTTGGTAGTCCACAGAGATAGCTGAGAACAATGCAAATTGATAACAGTCACACAGGCAAAGTGTACAGGAAAATATTAATTTACAAGATTTTTGGCAGGATCAGCAGATCAACAATATCAAAACACTTTCAGTTGTATATTCAGAAGACCTAAAGGTGCATTTAAAGGTGTTGTAAACACAAAGAAGAAAAAAATCCTCCTATATACAGTAAGTTGTACCTGTGTATTTACAGCTGTCTTTCCCCTAAAGCCATTTAAAGTGCACAATTTACCCAGAATCTCTCCACTCTGAAAAGCAGGGGGCGGAGAGCTGAAGTTACATCAGTGAGGAGAGCTCTGAGAGCTGATTGGAGGGAAGGGACACACCCCCTTCACACAGCACACAGGAACAGAGCTAAGGCTGTCAATCAGCTGAAGCTCTCCCCCCGTCACCCTTTTTCTCTTGGTGTCAGGAAAACGTGTCAGAAGTGAGGAAGGAGGCAGCAGACAGAAATGACACTTAGTACTTTTGATTGAGACAAGTACTCACTAAAGAGGGATATGCTTTGTTCATATTTCATGTCTGAGGTTTACAACCACTTTAAATTTAGGTAGTAGAATAGTTTTTTTTATACATTAAAATAACTGAGAAAGAGTGTATGTATACTATTATATAATAATATATACAATATACTGTACCGGAATACTTTCATTGGTGTACACATGGAAACGCCAGAGTCATTGTCTGAAACAGCAGCACCTGGAAACAGGAAAATAAAAGGTTTGAAAGTGATAGGTCTGTTTTATTATAATGATAATGTTGTTTGTTGCTACTGTATATGTAGGAATATAGACACATGGAATGCTGTTCATATGCAAACATTTTAAAAACCAGAGCAAACACTAATATGATAATAAATGAAAAAGAAAAAACTTTTCTAATAGAAACATTGAGGCTGTCACGGCTGACATACTTGCTTCAATACAAGGGTCAGCATGAAAGCCAAAATGATAGTTCGAGTTTTCTTTAAATATGACTCACTAGCAGTTTGTGTCTATATATTTTACACTTTTTTGCTTGTTTTATATTCTGACTGTGTTCCTGATACCTCCCACAATCCAAGAACATTTATTGGTGCCTTCAAAAACATGTTCTAGAGCAGTGATCCTCAAAGGCCAGATGTAGTCTTTTGCATGCATTTAAGTGGCCCTGTGGGCACTGTTCCTCCCACTGACACCAATGATGGGACACAATACCTCCCAGTCACACCAACAATTGGACACAATTCCTATCACTGAAACTATTGATGGAGCACTGTTCCCTCCTCTGCCACCAACAATGGGGCACAATTCGTCCCACTGTTGCCAGTGATGGGTCATCATTTCTCCCACTTACACCAAGGATGGGGCACAATTCCTCCCACTGACACCAATAATGAAGAACCATTCCTTCAAATGATACCAACAATAGGGCAGTATTCCTCTCACTGACACCAATGATGGAGCATTACTCCTCCAACTGACACTAATGACGAGACACTATTCCTTCCAGTGACACCAACAATGGGGCATTAATCTTCCTTCCACTGACCACAGGCACTTGATAGTTGTTACTCTCACTGACCAACAACTCCGGGGATTATTCAAAACTCACTGACCATTGAGCCTGCAGTATTGTTTCTTCCCCTTGAAGCTAAGGCATTTTCTACTCCCACTGGCAGTGGCCACAGTCTGGCTGCCATAATTTCTTAAGGACAGTGAATTGGCCCTTTGTTTAAAAAGTTTGGGGACCCCTGTTCTACAGTATATACAGTGCCTTGAAACACATTTTGTCATGGTACAACCAAAAACGTAAATGTATTTTATTGGGATTTTATGTGATAGACCAACACAAAGTGGCACATAATTGTGAAGTGGAATGAAAATGATAAATGGTTTTCAAAATCTTTTACAAATATATATGTGAAAAGTGTGGTGTGCATTCGTATTCAGCCCCCTTTAATCTGATACCCCTAACTAAAATCCAGCGGAGGAACCAATTACCTTCAGAAGTCACCTAATTAGTAAATAGAGTCCATCTGTGTGTAATTTAATCTCAGTATAATTAAAGCTGTTCTGTGAAGCCCTCAGAGGTTTGTTAGAGAATCTTAGTGGAAAAAAAACAGCATCATGAAGGCCTAGGAACACACCAGACAGGTCAGGGATAAAGTTGTAGAGAATTTTAAAGCAGAGTTAGATTATAAAAAAATATCCCAAGCTTTGAAGATCTCACAGAGCACTGTTCAATCCATCATCCGAAAATGGAAAGAGTATGGCACAACTGGAAACCTACCAAGACATGGCTGTCTACCTAAACTAAACAGGCAAGGAGAGCATTCATCAGAGAAGCAGCCAAGAGGCCCATGGACACTCTGGAGAATCTGCAGAGATCCACAACTCAGGGTGGCAGAATACAAATGCACGCCAATCTTTTTAAATATATGTGTAGCGCCCGTCCCAAATGGTTGGGACGCTATGTGTAAATTTAGGGGTATGTCTGAGCCATAGTTAGACTCAAACTTGTTTAATTGGGTTGAAATCCGGTTTCTGCTCTAGTTGTGACACTGCCTGGCAGTCATTCCCCTAGGTCGGTAGGTGGCACTGCCGCCACAGACTCAGGTTGGAATACAGGCATGACACGGCACTTTTGGTGTCCTCTCTCGGCAGCCATGTGGCGGGCGTGGTGAACCCGCTGTGCATGCTGGGAGGGGGTACATAAGGGGTGGACGCCATTGATCGGGGTTCTCTTCTGTCCTTGTGCACGCACCCCGCCTCGTGTGGCCCTCATGGCCAGGGGTGCGTATGTGTGTTCTAGCCCTGGGCACCTTCAGCCCGAGGCTACATCGATACCTGGTGGGCCCAGTCTTGCTGGCTGGGGCCTACGCCTTGGAAAAGGATCCCAAGCTGCCCACCTGCGGGAAGCCCACTGCTAAGAAAGGAGGCCAGGGGAGGATCTGCCCCAGAGGAGACTGGCAATGGTACTGCTGTCTCGGGAGAAAGCTTGGCAACCTACCTAAGGAGGGATCCATTACTTCACAGGCCCTGCAATACGCCAATCTGGCATAAAGTTCTCCTTATTGCTTGGCTAGGAGGTTCGGGACTTTAATAATACTGTGGCAGAGGATTCCTGGACGCATCCCTAAGTTCTAATATAAAACTGACTTGTGCGACATCCCGGCTGCTAGGACCAAAAGAGACGGAACTATCCGGGTGAGCAATACCCACTCAGGCTTGAGTGGCGAGGTTTACAAATTCTTTGTGCTTTTGGTACTGCATGCCTGAACCTTCCCCTATACTTCTCTCGTTTCCTACTTTCTCCTCAAGTTCCTACAGCAAAGAAAATAAAGCCTGAAGCCTCGTACACACGGCCGAAAATCTCGTCAAGAAAAAACACGTTGTTTTTCTTGACGAGATTCTTGGACAAGAAACTTGTCCCGGCCGAGTGTACACACGCTCGATTCAAAGAACCCGCGGTTCTTTGAATGGAGCGAACGCGGTGACGTCATCGAATATGACGAGCGTGCGCTCGTCACATTCGATGCCGTCGCCGCCATCTTGCTACACCCTATGCCTAGGAAGCTACCGCGCATGCGTCAAAGTCATTTCGAGCATGCGTGGGCTTCCCGGAGGACAGGGAAGTGTACACGCACACAATTTTCTCGTCGAGAAACAGGCTGATGAGAATCTCGACGAGAAAATAGAGAGCAGGTTCTCTATATTTCTCGTCGAGATTCTTGTCGGTTTTCTTCACGAGAAACCATACACACAAACGATTTCTCTGCAGTTTTCTTGTCGTTTCTTGCCGAGAAACTCGTTCGTGTGTACGAGGCTTTACTGTTTAGGTTTTACATCTGTGTGAACATTGGCTTTTCTAAAGACTCTCTACCCTGACAACGGAAGCCTTGGAGGTAGTTTGCATGACCCAAAACAAAACCAGCCGCTCCTTCGGGGGTAAGTGCTACATATATTTATAGAAAAATTTGAAAACAATTTATCATTTTCCTTCTACTTCACAATTATGTGCCACTTTGTGTTGGTCTATCACAGGGGTCTCCAAGCTTTTCAAATAAAGGGCCTGTTTATTGTTCTTCAGACTTTAGGAGGGCCGGTATGTGGCTATCGGGGAAGAAAATGTCCTGGGCCCAGCATCAGTGAGAATAAATATGGCCTCAGGGTTGGTGGTCAGTAGGAGGAAGAGTAGTGCCCCTATTAGTAGGAGAAATAGTATCCCATTATTGGTATCAGTGGAAGAAATGGTTCCCTCTTGTTAGTGTCAGTGGGAGGAATAGTGCCTAAAGGGCCAGATAAAGGCTACTAAAGGGCCACATCTGGCCCTCAGGCCGCAGTTTGGAGACCCCTGGTCTATCACATAAAATCCCAAGATAATACATTTACGTTTTTGGTTGCAACATGACAAAATGTGAAAAAATTTCAAGAGGCATGAATACTTTTTCAAGGCACTGTATGTGCATGTTTAGGTTTATTAGATTGTAAGCATCTCTAGGGGTTCTTTACAGATTTAGGAAATAGATCATTTATTTCACTTCTCTAGGCAAAATCAGTACATTGTAGTGACATTTTAGGATAAACATTTACCATTCCTGTATAAGAAGTCATTGTTCTTGGGCTGGTCTGTCATTAACTTTCCAGGTTTGCTGGGCAAAAGTTCTTTCATGATGGTTCCCAAAGCATCAGGCTTAGGCTTGGAAACATTTGCAGGTGCTACTGAACTATCTCCAGTAGATATACTTTCATTAGAAGACCTGATCTCTGCTGGTTTTTGTTTTTTGCTTAGTGTTACTGTAGGACTTTGATTATTCTTCACCTCATTCTTGACTTTTCTAGAGACGTTCATCCTGTTTTGTAGCTCAGCTTTGTTTTGCTGAACTTGAGTGTGTAGATTTGGCAGATGAAATGAAGCCTGGTTCTGAGCAGCTAAGTATTCCCTTTTATTCCATATGGGCACAAGTTTGGTTTTATCCCGGACAATGACAGCACCTACATTCCTTGGGAAATTTTCCACTTCCTGTTTCTGCTCATTTTGAAATTTTTGTAACTTCACCTTGGACAGGAAACTGTCAGGAGTCCATTTTTGAGAACCACTGTTAAAGGGACTGGGTAGAATCCCCTGTGGTGCCGGAGAAGGTGTTCTATCCAGACGTGGCAGTTTATGAACTGATCCATCTCCTTTGCCCAGCTCAGTTGCGATGGTGAATGTGTTGGGATATTTTCTGCGAAGATCATTGTAGAATCCATCTAAACTTTTGTTACTGGTGTTCGAAACATCCATTAACATGGCTTCCAAATGATTCCCTCTGTGTTATTTCAATCATTATATCACAGTATTTCTTCTATGGAGAAAAAAAATGAATATAATAGTTTATTTTATATTGATCGGCTTATCTAATGATGTACAAGGCTAAGTGCTGTTTGCATCCAAACTGACTTCTTAAAGTGATTCTAAAGGATTTTTTTGAAAAAAACATGTTTATACTTACCTGTAGTGATGAGCCGAACACCCCCGGGTTCGGTTCGCACCAGAACCCGCGAACGGCCCGAAAGTTCACACGAACGTTAGAACCCTATTAAATACAATGGATGCGAACGTTCGAAATCTAAAGTGCTAATTATAACGACTATTATGCATGTTATTGTCCTAAAAAGGGTTTGGGAACCCGGATTCTGCACCAGGGGACATGTATCAATGCAAAAAAAAGTTTTAAAATGGCAGTTTTTCGGGAGCAGTCATTTTAATGATGCATAAAGTGAAGAAAAAAATTCAAATATTCCTTTAAATATCGTACCTGGGGGGGGGGGGGGGGGTCTAAAGTATGCCTGTGAAGTGCCACGTGTTTCCCATGTTTAGAACTGTCCCTGCACAAAATTACATTTCTAAAGGAAAAAAAGCCATTTAAAACTGCTTGCGGCTTTAATGTAATATCTGGTCCCGGTAATATGGATGAAAATCTTTAAGAAAAATGGCATAGCTACCCCATCACCCCCCCCCTACCCCAGCCCATTACCAGCCCCTTTGGGTCTTGTATGGATATTAAGGGGAACCCCGCACACAAAAGAGAAAAGGCCCTATATACTCTGAACAGCCGTATACAGGCGGTGCATACAAGACAGGGACTGTAGGTTTGTTCTTATGTAGAATCTGTTTGTAATTTTGAACAGGTACATTGTTTAAGTTTAGCTCCAGCCAAAAAATCTATTTTTAAGCTTTTTGGAAAACATAGGGAAGGGTTATCACCCCTGTAACATTTGTTTTGCTGTCTGTGCAGTGTGCACCTGTTCAGAACAGTTCACCTCACTTTCCGTCCTAATGACAAATGTTTTTTGAAAATTTGGGTTTTTTATTGAAACAAGAATTGGTGATAAAGAATCAGTGGAGAGGAGACACTTTTTTTCCCATATTAACTCTTACAGGAGAGAATTTCCCTTCCTAGGGGTAGATTTCCTCTCACTTCCTGTTGTATCCTTCCGTTTGCAAGGAGGAGTCGTTTGTAAGTTGGATGTTTGAAAGTAGGGGCCTGCCGTATATACTCTGCTGAAATTTGCCCCTTACATGTTGGTGTTGCCACAACACTGTGAGCCCTCACAGTTACTCTTGGTGGGCGCATGAATGGGCCCTGCTGTGAATTATTAGATCAAGAATTGTAATTGCATGCCCCTGTTGAACAGGGGCTGAAAAATTGGGCCTTTGGTGGTGGTGGTGTTGACACAACACTGTAAGGCCTCACAGTTACTCTTGGTGGGCGCAGGAATGGGCCCTGCTGTGAATTATTAGATCAAGAATTGTAATTACATGCCCCTGTTAAACAGGGGCATAAAAATTGGGCCTTAGGCACTGGTGCCACAACACTGCAACCCCTCACAGATACTCTAGTTGGAGTGCAGGAATGAGCCCTGCTGCAAAGCATTGCATAAAAATTTGTAATTACATGCCCCTGTTAAACAGGGGCTGAAAAATTGGGCCTTAGCCACTGGTGCTGGTGCCACGACACTGCAACCTCTCCCAGATACTCTAGTTGGAGTGCAGGAATGAGCCCTGCTGCAAAGCATTGCATAAAAAATTGTAATTACATGCCCCTGTTAAACAGGGGCTGAAAAATTGGGCCTTAGCCACTGGTGGCGGCACCCAGAAACAAAAATGTTCTTCCAAGCTATCATCATCAATCGGATCATTGAGGAGGAGGAGGATAGTCAGTCAACATAACAGGACAGTCACTCAGCATCAGCATCAGTCTTGAAGGGATGTGACATTTGAAAATAAATTAGTCTGTTATATCAGCTTCAGGTGTTTGGTAGCTGGGGGTGATCCAAGACTGGTTCATCTTTATGAACGTCAGTCGATCAACCGAGTCGGTGGACAGGCACACCCTGTGATCCGTGACAAATCCTCCAGCAGCACTGAATGTGCGTTCTGAAAGAACGCTGGATGCAGGACAGGCCAGTAGCTCAATTGCATATTGTGCAAGCTCTGGCCAGTGATCCATCCTCAAGACCCAGTAAGCCAGAGGATTTTCGGTGGGGAAGGTGTCCAAGTCTGACCTTGCCCCTAGGTATTCCTGCACCATGTATATCAGACGCTGGCGATGGTTGCTGGAACCGATCATACCTTGGGGCTGCGGACTAAAGAATTGTCTGAACGCATCGGTCAGATGGCCACCTTCCCCACGGCTCCTTCTTTGACTGACCGAAGCCTCAGCAACTCGTTGTCCAGGACCAGGAGTTTGTAACCTCCCAGTCTCTGGGAACGCGATGCACAGACCTTTCTGCAAGGCCTCCCGGACTTGTCTCATCCTCTGCTCCCTCTGCGACGGTAAGATAAGGTCCGCAACCTTACCCTTGTACCGTGGATAAAGGAGAGTGGCCAGCCAATAATGGTACCTCTCCTTGATCCGAAGAATACGAGGATCCTTCCGCAGACTTTGCAGGATCAGGGAGACCATGCAGCGTAGGTTAGCTGAGGCATTCGGTCCGGAGTCCTCTGGGTCACTAAGGACGACATGATCCGCAGCCACCTCCTCCCAGCCACGTACAAGTCCACGGGTTTCTTGGGACTGTAAATCATCCCTAAAAGACTGCTGCTGATGATGCTGAGTGCCAGGCTCCACCTCCATGCTGACACAATCCTCCTCCTCTTCCTGTGCGATGGGTGGGACAGAAGGAACACTGTCTGGGTAAAGGGGGCCTTGAGAGGCAAGGAAGTCCTCCTCTTCCTGCCTCTGTTCTGCCTCAAGTGCCCTGTCCATTATTCCACGCAGCGTATGTTCCAACAGGTGGACAAGAGGTACAGTGTCACTGATGCATGCACTGTCACCATCCTCGTGGCCTCCTCAAATGGTGCCAGGACAGTGCATGCATCCCTGATCATGCCCCACTGGCGTGGTGAAAAAAACCTGAGCTCCCCTGACCCTGTCCTGGTGCCGTAGTCGCACAGGTACTCATTGATGGCCCTCTGCTGCGTGTGCAGCCGCTGCAGCATGGCCAACGTTGAGTTCCACCTTGTGGGCATGTCACATATAAGGCGGTTCTTGGGCAGGTTCAACTCCTTTTGCAGCTCAGCCAGGCGAGCACTGGCATTATAAGATCTGCGGAAATGCACACAGACTTTCCTGGCCTGCCTCAGGACATGCTGTAAGCCCGGGTACCTGCCCAAGAACCGCTGCACCACCAGGTTAAGGACGTGAGCCACACAGGGCACATGGGTCAGTTGTCCCTGTCGGAGGGCAGAGAGGAGGTTGGTGCCATTGTCGCAAACCACAATTCCTGGCTTAAGCTGGCGTGGCGTCAACCACCTCTCGGCCTGCCCCTGCAGAGCAGACAGAACCTCTGCCCCAGTGTGGCTCCTGTCCCCCAAACACACCAGCGCAAGCACGGCATGGCATCTTTTTGCCTGCGTACTTGCGTAGCCCCTTGAACGCCTACGGAGCACCGCTGGTTCCGAGGACAAAGCACAGGAAGAGGCCATGGAGGAAGAAGAAGAGGAGGGGGTGGAGGAGAGAGGTGTGTCACAACCAGTAGTAGCATTTTGGAGGCGTGGCGGCGGAACAACCTCCAACACTACTGCACCTTGTCCTGCATCCTTCCCAGCTGCCAAAAGAGTGACCCAATGGGCCGTGAAAGAAAGGTAACGTCCCTGTCCATGCCTGCTGGACCATGAGTCAGCGGTAATATGCACCTTACCGCTGACCGCCCTGTCCAGCGAGGCCAAGACATTGCCTTCCACATGCCGGAATCGCCTTCCGTGAGAAAAAGTGGCGTTTGGGAACCTGCCACTGAGGAACCGCACATTGCACAAACTCACGGAAGGGGGCCGAGTCTACCAGCTGAAAAGGCAGCAGTTGAAGCGCTAGCAATTTAGCCAAGCTAGCATTCAACCGCTGGGCATGTGGATGGCTGGGAGTGAACTTCTTTTGACGGTCCAGCAGCTGGGGCAGGGAAATTTTCCTGATAGAATCGGAGGTCGGTGTACTGCTAGCAGAGTGCCCGCAAATACTTGGATGTGACACACCTAATTCTACACCTTCATTCCTCTCAGTGCAGGTTTCAGAGAGGACTGAAGGTATAGTGGGGTTGGAGATCCCAGCTGATGCGGTGCAAGGAGAGGTCCGCTTTGTTCTTTGGTGTGGGTCTTTAAGATAGGCTTGCCAACGAGCTGCATGGCAGGTCAACATATGTCTGGTCAAGCATGTGGTGCCCAAGCGGCTGATGTTTTGGCCACGCGATATACGCTTGAGACATATGTTGCATACAGCAGCTGTGCGATCTGATGCACTCGACTCAAAAAAGGCCCACACCAAAGAACTTTTTGAATAACGGGCAGAGGCAGCGCCCTGCACAGGCGGAGCTCTGCGGTGTGATTCCGTCGGTGTGCTGCCCTTACGCTGGCCCCCCCGAGGGCATCCTGCCTCGTTGGAGATGTGCCTCCTCCTCATCCTCCTGCTCCTCTCTCCTATTAGGCACCCACGTGGAGTCGGTGACCTCATCATCCCCTCCCTCCTCATCACTGGAGCCAATCTGGCAGTATGCTGCAGCTGCTGGAACATGACTGCCAGATTGGTGTCCTTCTTGAGCATCCCCTCTCTCTGCTCTCACGCTACTGCCTTCCTCTAGCTGGGTATCATCATCAGACCCTTCGAAACGCTGGGCATCCTCCTGGAGCATGTACCCAACACTGTGCTCAAACAGTTCGAGGGACTCCTCAGGAGGACATGGTGGGTCTAGGGAAGGAGTGACTGATGATGACATTGATACCAGGGAAGAGGACGCTTTGGCAGCTGCTTTGCCAGTACCCTGAGCCTGGGTGAGAGAGGATGAGGAGGATGAGGAGGGCTTGGTCATCCACTCTACCAAGTCTTTGGCATGATGCGGCTCAACACGTCCAGCTGCCGAAAAGAAGGACAAGCGTGTCCCATGGCCACGTGCTGATGGCGATGCACCGCGTCCACGACCAGCACTGTTGTCTCTAGACACAGAGCCTGCTTGCCCTCTTTTATTGGCTCCTGACTGTCTGCCTCTCCTTGTTTGCCTTCCAGACATTCTAATGGCCTGCAGGGAGATGGGAAAACCAGCAATAAGGCCTAGCTTCAGGAGTATATTTTGCAGGAAGCACACTACGCCCGCTGTAAGTGCTGCAAATGCCTGTTGGTGTAACACACCAGGGAAACACAGCAATACGGGCTAGCTTCAGAAGTATATTTTGAAAGAATCACACTACGCCTGCTGTAAGTGCTGCAAATGCCTGTTGGTGTAACACACTAGGAAAACACAGCTGTATCAGAAAGGGGGTACATGAATTGTTCCTCTATGTACTCTGCTAGGGAGAGAACCTAAAGGAAACTATTTTTAAAACCTGGTGTAGCAGGTATATGCTTTCTATTTTTTTTTAATCTGGTGGGGAAAACTGTGATGTATGGTTCCCTGGGGCCCACCGGGTGGCGCTGTCGCTTTGGGCCCGAGGTTGAGCCATCGTTGCGGTGGCGTACCTCTTTTGGTCTCTCTCAGCAGTTGTATGGTGGGGCGGGAACCCGCCGTGCTTGCTGGGAGGGGGTATAAAGGGGGCGACCATTTTCGGTGGCGGGAGTCGAGTCTCGGGCACCTTCAGCCTGAGGGCGGTGGTTCGTGTCGGTCCCCTAGGCGGCCTAGGCCTAGAGGACAATCAGAGGTTGTGTTCCATCCCAGGCACCTTTAGCCTGGGGTGAGGTACTCGGAATGGGGGACTGGAGCTCAGTGCCCACCACTGAGTTCCGCGAGGGAAGGAGGTCCTAGGGAACCCCGGGAGTGGGTACCTGAATCTGGAAGGCGTAATGGACCGGTGGGAGATACTTGCTTGAAGACCCGGTGCAGCATATTGCCAGTGACAGGTGAGCCTCCCATCGGAGACCGCCTGGAAGGAAATCCCCCCTCGCTCGGAGACCGCAACCCACTTTCAGGAAGGAAAGTGGAGAGTTCATTGTGTCTGGGCCTACTCGCAACCACACCTCCTTTTCTGTTCTGTTCTCCAAGGGAGTCTAACTCATTGTGTTCACCAGGAAGAATAAAGGAGTGTTGGACTTTAATGGTGTGGGGCTCATTTTCTGGCAGACATTGTTCAAGGTAACTCTCATTGGAGGTTCCAGGTGCAGAACACTGACCCGAAGGTAAAACAAGAACTTTGGTTCCACCACACAAACATCTGCGGTGAGGGCTTGGCGTGGTGACCCCGCTCTCTCTCCTCTAAAGTACCCCTAGACAAGAGACAGACAAGCTGATAGAAGAGAGGGGAGAGAGGAGGCCGCTACACTGGTTACATGATTCTCTTCTTGTGGACCTTTCTGTGTAATCACTTTTATTAACCCCTTGGTGCCGGCGCCTACCAGCCCTTTAGGGGGTTTAAGATGCCGGGAGGAGGGGCGGGTTCATGATCATGTGACCACCGTGATTGGCTGTCACAGCGGTCATGTGATCGGAAAGCTCCTGTTTGCAAGCAGCGATCAGAGCTTTTAGTTACCCACTGATAACTGTGGCGGGAGCGCGCACTCTCGGCACAGCTGTTTTTGTAATATTGCATGCAAATATGCTGCCCCTCAGCACACAGGCCCACCCGCCAAGAGGCCATATATTTGCGTGCTGTCGGAGCCAAGAGGTTAAGTATTTGCAGACAATACAGACTTGCAGTACAAATACAGATTGTGTCTGAACAAATGCATCCAAACTCGTACAACCCACATATGATGATCAAAATACAATGTAGAACAAAAAAAATTATTAAACAATCGTTACGAGACACAGTTAGCAAATATCAAAACCTTCAGGACATCAGAAGCCAGTGGACCACATTGAAGAAGCAGATGTAAAAGAAAAGGTATGCACCATTTGGGATACCGAACAGCAACTTCAAGTTCCACTAGGGGTATGATAGCCAAGTTAGCTGGCAATATGGTAACCTATCAAAAGAAGTATACAAAAAATTAGCAGAAGTAGTAGAAAGTAATAGTAGTAGTAGTGATGGGGCAGTGTGATGGGGCAAGGGGACGGAATAATGAAAGGTGACCATCAGAGGAGCCCCGGAAGCAATAGGGACTTCAGACATTAGTAGACATAAAAGAGTCAAAGATTTTTCCTCGTAATCAATCTTGTACAATTCACGAGCCAATTCAGCCATTGATGAAGCCTCGGCCTGTCGCCAACACCTGGCTATCACAGAACAGGCTGCTGTGGTAAAGTGCCTAAGTTTCTTTTAATTTGTCTATAAGAGCCTGGCAACATAGACAATACAGTAATCTGAGGTTCATTTGGGATTTTATCTCCAGTTTCTCAGACAAGTGTAATATTTTATCCCAGAATGGGAGAAATTTCGGAGAGGTACCCCAAATATGGGCAATGGTGCCAGGCTCTTGTAAGCATCGCCAGCAAGTATCAGGAATAGATGGATCAATTTTAAAGGAGATCCATGCTGAAAAGAATATGTGGGCCATAAATGAGATAAATGATTTTCCCACTTGAGCAACATTGCTCGGCTGTGTCCTATGCTATCATATACTGTAGCTAAAAGCTGATCCATATATTTGTGTTCTCCTGACTTTAATACTGCAATGCTCTATTCACTGGTGTACCTAAATCCAATATGTACAAAATTTTGCAACAATAATCCTTACTAGGTCTGGTACAAGTGATCATATTACCCCTATCCTGGAGTCCTTGCACTGGCTACACATCAGGTTTTGCATAGACTTTACCCATTTGCCAACTGTGCTATAGCCAAATGATGGCTACAGCAGGGCCGTCAAGTTCTGGGACGCCGCCATGCTGTGATTGTGCCTACGGCAGGTCGATCTATGAACGCACTGTCCGAAGGACACAACTGATCACAGATTGAGGTAAAGAGCCATTCAGCGGCTCTTTACCACATAAACAGCTGTGTCCAATCACAGCTGATCATGGATGTAAACAGAAGCCAGTCACTAGCACTTCTTTCGCTGACAGCATGAGGAGAGAAGAGAGCCTAAAACCGGCTTTTGTAAAAGGGACATGTACACTGATAATCAGGGCACTGATTATCAGTGCAGTCCCAACAGTGCCCACCAGTGCCTCCTCATTCGTTTCACCTATCAGTGCCCATCAGTGCCGCCTCACCAGTGCAGCTCCACCAGTCCCCATCAGTGCAGCCTCATCAGCGCACATCAGTGAAAGAGAAAAATTACCTGTTTGCAAAATTGTATAACAAACTATGAAAAAGTTCGTTTTTTTTCAAAATTTTTGGTCTTTCTTTATTTACCAAAATTTTTTAAAAACCCAGCGGTGATTACCACTAATAGAAAGCTAAAAAATGTGTTTGGGTACAGTGTTGCATGACCGCGCAATTGTCATTCAAAATGCAACAGCGCTGAAAATTGGCCTGGACAGTAAGGGGGTAAAAGTGCCAAGTAGGCAAGTGGTTAAAGTCCTCTTGCTTACCTATAAGGCTCTTCAGACAGATAATGGGGAGCCAAGCCATGAACTTTGATCAATTTACTCCCCCTTCCCCCCGTAACCTCCGCGCCTCAAATTCTGGCCTTCTGTGTGTGTCCCCTACTTGCCTACACTCAATGGGAGACAGAGCCTTCTTCTGAGTCCTGCTACACCCCAAAACTCTGGAATTAATTTCTAAAGAATATCAGAGAGTCATATTCCCCAAACTCATTCAAATCAAATCTAAAAACTTTTTTCTATAGACAAGCTTTCATGTAATTGTCCCTTATTTCTTTTGCTTTATCCTGTGTATTTCTTCTTTCCTTTTTAAAGCGCTTTGAGAAGTTACCTTTAAAGACGCTATATAAAATAAAGCTTATTATTAATATTATTATTTTTATTATTCTGCAAATAAATATATGAACTCCAAACTGGAGAAATCCTGAAATTAGGTGCTACATTCTTACGGCAATAGAAGTAACGTATGTGTACATATTAATTTTAGATGGTATGAACAGTACAAAATGAAAAATAAGTCAAATTCTGTAGGAGCCAGCCAACTTCATACATACCTGAACACAGAGCTCCTTTTAAAACTTGACAGCAGCAAATAGTTTGGCATATTCATTTGCATGTAATATCCAGCCAGGGAGGTTTTATGGATGTAACACTGATGTTCTCTTTGGGTCATCTGCAGCCATTAGTGAGGCTTGTTTTTGGCCCATGTGTTTGCAGAGCCTGTATGTGTGATTTAGTCCGTTATGGGGTGTGATTGTTGTATGCTGCTGTCATGGTTGCAGGTCCTGGACAAAGATCTTGTGCCGGAATGTATCAATTCATTGTGCAAATGATAGCGAAGGTGGAGCAAACTGTACCTGCTAATCCACCTGTCGAGCCATCAATAAACTCCTGTGTTTACATTGATGTGGAGGTGCATTGCCTATTCAGCAGATGGTTCAGTTAATCCACTAAAAAAACACTTCAGGCAAAACCCAAAATTCAATTGTAATTCTGCAAGATTATTATTTAAAGTGGTACTAAAGGTTCACGTTTAAAAAAAAAAAATAGCAAACATGTCATACTTACCTCCACTGTGCAGTTCGTTTTGCCCAGAGTGGCCCCGATCCTCCTCTTCTGGGGTCCCACGGCGGCTCTCGCGGCTCCTCCCCACAATAGATAAGCCCCTCTGGGAAGCTCTCTCCGGAGGGGGTTACATTGTGGGCGTGCTCCCGTGTCATACACTTGGCGTACATAGCCGCCGAGTGTATGACTCTGCCCCGCCCCCCAGCGGCCACGTCATTGAATTTGATTCACAGCAGTGGGAGCCAATGGCTGCGCTGCTATCAATCTATCCAATGAAGAGCCGAGAAGCCCTGGGGAAAGGGACGCGGGATTGCGCCCACGGAAGTTCGGGGCTCAGGTAAGTAAAACGGGGGCTCGGGGGGGCCCGGACTGTGCAAGGTGTTTTTTGACCTTAATGCATAGGATGCATTAAGATCAAAAAACACAAAGCTTTACAACCCCTTTAAGTATTTCCATTTGTTTTCTTTCTCTTCAAAGCATTGTGTGGATTTAGGGAGGGACAGTTTAGGCTCTTATGAATTTTGATCATATTGGAGTCAGTGTGGAAGGCAAATGTATGGTGGTTTAAAGATTTTTTTTATTAGGGTTACTCTTAAGCCTCGTACACACGGTACGATTGTTGGCCAACCGAGCGTCTGATTTTTGTCTTCAGGGCGTATGCCAGGATCTTGTCTTGCATACTAACGGTACACAATTGTCGTGCCACAAACACGAATGTAGTGACGTGCTACGAGGAATTTCAGCTCTTGAGCGCCACCCTTTGGTCCCCTTCTGCTAATTTCGTGTTTGGTGAGCATTGATTCCGAGCATGCGTGTTTGTACTTTCGACTCTTGTCTGACGAATTTGTGTACTGACCATCAGAAAATCTGACGTTAAACCGTTGTCCGCCGAAAATTTACTAGCCTGTCATCCAACATTTGTTGGCCGAAAGTTGGACAACAATTGTCTAAAGGAGCGTACCAACGGTAAAATTTTAGTACAACATTCTGTCAACAGACAATCCGCTGGTAATATGGACAATCCGCGATAACACCAAAACAACAAACATGCAATAGTGCAAGGGAGTGCAATCATGCAAAAAGTACAGATTCTATAAAAAAAAAAAAAAAGGTAACTTAAAACGTATAAATTGATAGGACGGTGCTGCAACTAATGTGTATGGGAGAAAAAGAAACCCTGGACTGCCGCACTCTGTATAGACAGTTATTTATTCCAAAATTTCAGGTAAAAAATCCAAATTCAAAATAAATCCATAAATCCAAAACAACAAATGCAGATGGTGTGCATGCAGGGAAGGGTGGCTAACGCGTTTCACGTCACGAATTGACGCTTACTCATAGCTAGGGTGTGTGGGAATCAATAGAGGTATAAATGAAAAATAAAGTAACTTTACACCAATCAGTACTGAAAGAACACAGCTGACTGGGATAACCTTATGTTTGATTCCGGCACTCCCAAGAAAGGGAGAGGGGGGAAGGGAATAGCACTCTTTTGAAGACCATTCGCAAAAATACAAAATTACAAAATGTGTATAAATTATAAACTAAACACTTAATGCTTAAACATAGACACACCAAAGTGTGTCTATATATTATTTAAAGTGAATGAATATGACAGTAATAAGTATGAATGTCAATTAATTAAGTTCAAAAAATGAACGGAAAAATCTTTTTAAATGAAAAAATAAATGAAAAGTGAAAATGTGAAAATGTTTTTTGGAGATGGTGAGCCATAGATGTAAATATATTCATGTATGTGAAATAATTATTATGTGATATTCGTGTGAATTAAAATAATAATAATAATAGTAATTTACAAATACTCCAAAAAACCATAATGATGAATTAATTAATAAATAATAAAATTTAAATGCACAAAACGTGCACAATGCGTGCTACTGCCAAACAGACTGTGTGACAATTACATAGGGAAATGTGAAAAATGATAAATATGAATAAATAAATGATAAGTGATCATGAAGGAGATATATGTGTGTGTATAAAGTGTAAAGAAATGTCCATATATGAATGTCTATAAATGTGCTATATAATATAATATAATCCGCCTTGTAATGGGTCAATGGATATAATACAATATGCCATAGAACAAAATAAACATGGATAAATCAATAAAATTCAAATAAATATCATGTGTGAATATATGCATTTACCGGAGACACATGTCTCTCCTGTATGCACACATGAACCTTGGACTTTCAACTTTAAACATAAACATAAATAAGAAATGTGTAATAAATGAGTATAAGAATGTACAAAGATATGCACGATAATATACAATAAAATCATGCAAGGGGGGTACATGAAAATGTGTGTAAGGAAATTCGGATGTTCAGATCCATATAGGGAAATGGTATTGAACCACACACAATACTATCTAGCAGGATGACCATGCATCTTTGCATAGATGTACCCTCATCTCTGCGGTTTAAGATATAAACCCAATATTCAAATAATGATAAAATCATGATATTAACCTTAATTGTCAAGGGAATCTGTTAAAATAGTGCGTATGCACATGTCAATCACCGCACTTATCCAAAATCAAAAATTAAATAATATATGAACATATAAAAGTGTGCATGGTGGCCGGGCATGTGCATAGACACTATGGTACCTAAGTACTGGAAGCCGATGCTCATAATCACGGAATTTCAAATATGTATTAAGAACGGAATTACTATTAGTCCGAGGACTGGTAGTTGATAATAGCTCGAAAATTGTCGTCGTGGTGTATGGGCATTTATAAAGAAACAAAAATGTAAAAAATATAAAAAAATATAATATCAAAAATTGAAAAAAATCAAAAGGATATTTTTATCCTATATAGATATATTACATTAGAGTTACGTCCATACAAACACGGCGACAAATGACTTTTATCCGATAAATTCCAGAGGAAAGGACATGGATTTATACCAAAAATTAGTAGAAAGGGATTTATCCCTTTTGGCTAAAAATATATCTAAAACATCCAGCAAAAAGGGTTTTGATAATTTGTCTGTTGAAGAAAAAATATCGTTAGATAAACTACAAAAGGATCCCTCTATAGTTATAAAGAACTCAGATAAAGGCGGGGTGGTGGTTGTCCTAGATGCAACTATCTACAAACAAGAGGCTTTAAGGCAATTGTCGGACACTACCACTTATCATAAGCTTAGAGGTGACCCCACAGAATCCTTCAAGAAAGAACTCTCTGCGTTATTGGATAGGTCAGTCCTAATAGGAGTCTTCACAGAAAAGGAAAAAGAAGTTTTGATCCCATCTTTCCCTGTCATGCCCATCTTTCATCACCTACCAAAACTGCATAAGGGCCTTACACCTCTTACGGGCAGACCGATTGTGGCAGGAATCAATTCCTTAAATGAACGTTTAGGGCAATGGGTGGATGAACAACTCCAACCTTTGGTTATGGACTTACCAGGGTACATTAGTGACACCAATGACCTTTTGACCAAACTGAATGACATCACATGGAATGAAAACTGTCAGTGGATCACTTGTGATGTCACAAGTCTTTATTCCTCCATACCCCATACTTTGGGTCTACAGGCTGTTTCTCACTTTTTACAGAGATCGGATCGATTTTCCCCTATTCTACAGGAGTTCATTATTTTATGTTTGGAATATTTGCTTACTCATAATTTTTTTATGTTTGACGGGGACTGTTACCTCCAAAAGTGCGGAGCCTCGATGGGAGCCAAGTTCTCTCCATCCCTGGCCAATCTCTACATGGGATGGTGGGAAAGACTGCGCATTTTTGGGCCTCATAGTCCCCGTCGCAGAGATACTTTATTTTTTTGTAGATTTATAGACGATCTCTTGTTTATAGTGAATGACCCATCATGTGATCTAGAAAGATGGCTAGCATACATGAACGATAATACACTCAATCTACGCTTCACTGGTACACTCAACAAAAACACTATTGAATTTCTAGACGTTAAGTTGTCAGGTGAAAACAATGCTATTTTCTCCAGTTTATACAGAAAACCTAATGCAGGGAACACGCTGTTGAGAGCAGATTCCAGTCATCCTACACATACTATCAATAGCATCCCTATTGGACAGTTCCTGAGGCTAAGGAGATTGTGCAGCAGAAACGCTGACTTTGAAAATGAAGCCAAAGCTATGTCTAGTAGATTTGAAGAAAGGGGATAAAAAAGCAGATCACGCACATGGAGAGGATAGAAATAAAGACAGAGACAGGATCAGAGAGACCAACAAAAAGAAAAGGAAAAGCAAACATAGATCCAGAAATAAAAAGAAAAACAATATCGACAACGGTATCCCCACGTTTTCCACCCCATATAGTGCTGAATTCCAGAATGTCAAACGTATAGTCATAAAATATTTACCTATACTAACACATGACCCCATATATGATAAAATATTACAGAAGGGCATTCGTACGGTTTCCAGAAGAGCACCATCTCTTGGAAACCTACTATCTCCTAGCCTTTTTTCTAGTAAGAACACCACGAAACACTGGTTATCATTTAAAGGGACATTCAAATGTGGGGGAACACACTGTGTTTATTGTCCATTCATACAGAAAGGTGACACTATTACATCCATGTCCACTGGCAAAACACATAAGATCGATTCTTTCATCAATTGTAACACTAGCTACATCATATATGCCATCACATGTACACAGTGTTCCATACAATACATTGGGAGAACTACCAGACGCCTCAAAGATCGGTTATACGATCATCTTTACGATATTGATAAGGACCACATGACCAACGTAGCACGACATTGGAACGAGGTTCATCATAAAAACACCTCCAGCCTCACTATACAGGGAGTGGAAAGGATCACCAGACCCGTTAGGGGTGGGGACAAATTTAATACACTATGCAGACAAGAAGTTCGGTGGATCTTCCTACTAGACACTAGACGCCCCACAGGGTTAAATTATGAATGGGATGTATCACATTTTTATTAAATTACCTGTGAAGATGCATCCCATATGGATAGCATATAAGTTATCATGATAACTTGCTTCATTGTTACAATGATCCTCTCATTTAGTGTTGGTTTTTCCTTATACTGCTTGTCTTCACAATTTGAACAAAAAACATTTTTTTGTCATTTATTTCCATAATTTACAACTGCAGTTGCGAAATTATGCATTATTGCATTCATATTTCGCACTTTTCATGGTCCACACATGCACATCTTTGGGCATATAGTTTTTTTTTTTTTTTTTTTTTTTTTTTTTTTCTCTCCAACTCGAAACATGAGCCTGTCTGCACAGTGTCCTGTCCCCTTTTTTTGTAATGAGTACCAGTGTTGTGTTTTTTTTTTTTTTTCTCTCCAACTCGAAACATGAGCCTGTCTGCACAGTGTCCTGTCCCCTTTTTTTGTAATGAGTACCAGTGTTGTGTGTTTTTTTTTTTTTTTTTTTTTTTCTTCCCATAACTTGTTTTCAAGACTTTCGCACAGAGGACCCCTTTTTTTGAGATTTATAGCATAATTTGCAAGGATGTGCTTTATTGCATTGGAATTTTGCAAATTTAGTACATATCCTGTCCTTTGGTGCGTTAGACTTGAAACATGAGCCTGTCTGCACAGTGTCCTGTCCCTTTTTTCTAATGAGTATCATTGGTGTTTCTTGTCCTCCAGAGGATTTTTGGAGATCAATCATTGTGAGGCCAAGCATCATTGTATCTGTTCTACCTCTGTTTACATCTACCTTTGTATACATATTTGTAAACACATATTTGTAAACCTTTTTTATTTTCATTTTTTCAAATCAATGATGGCCAATTACTCCAATCATTTGTCGCCGTGTTTGTATGGACGTAACTCTAATGTAATATATCTACATAGGATAAAAATATCCTTTTGATTTTTTTCAATTTTTGATATTATATTTTTTTATATTTTTTACATTTTTGTTTCTTTATAAATGCCCATACACCACGACGACAATTTTCGAGCTATTATCAACTACCAGTCCTCGGACTAATAGTAATTCCGTTCTTAATACATTCCGTGATTATGAGCATCGGCTTCCAGTACTTAGGTACCATAGTGTCTATGCACATGCCCGGCCACCATGCACACTTTTATATGTTCATATATTATTTAATTTTTGATTTTGGATAAGTGCGGTGATTGACATGTGCATACGCACTATTTTAACAGATTCCCTTGACAATTAAGGTTAATATCATGATTTTATCATTATTTGAATATTGGGTTTATATCTTAAACCGCAGAGATGAGGGTACATCTATGCAAAGATGCATGGTCATCCTGCTAGATAGTATTGTGTGTGGTTCAATACCATTTCCCTATATGGATCTGAACATCCGAATTTCCTTACACACATTTTCATGTACCCCCCTTGCATGATTTTATTGTATATTATCGTGCATATCTTTGTACATTCTTATACTCATTTATTACACATTTCTTATTTATGTTTATGTTTAAAGTTGAAAGTCCAAGGTTCATGTGTGCATACAGGAGAGACATGTGTCTCCGGTAAATGCATATATTCACACATGATATTTATTTGAATTTTATTGATTTATCCATGTTTATTTTGTTCTATGGCATATTGTATTATATCCATTGACCCATTACAAGGCGGATTATATTATATTATATAGCACATTTATAGACATTCATATATGGACATTTCTTTACACTTTATACACACACATATATCTCCTTCATGATCACTTATCATTTATTTATTCATATTTATCATTTTTCACATTTCCCTATGTAATTGTCACACAGTCTGTTTGGCAGTAGCACGCATTGTGCACATTTTGTGCATTTAAATTTTATTATTTATTAATTAATTCATCATTATGGTTTTTTGGAGTATTTGTAAATTACTATTATTATTATTATTTTAATTCACACGAATATCACATAATAATTATTTCACATACATGAATATATTTACATCTATGGCTCACCATCTCCAAAAAACATTTTCACATTTTCACTTTTCATTTATTTTTTCATTTAAAAAGATTTTTCCGTTCATTTTTTGAACTTAATTAATTGACATTCATACTTATTACTGTCATATTCATTCACTTTAAATAATATATAGACACACTTTGGTGTGTCTATGTTTAAGCATTAAGTGTTTAGTTTATAATTTATACACATTTTGTAATTTTGTATTTTTGCGAATGGTCTTCAAAAGAGTGCTATTCCCTTCCCCCCTCTCCCTTTCTTGGGAGTGCCGGAATCAAACATAAGGTTATCCCAGTCAGCTGTGTTCTTTCAGTACTGATTGGTGTAAAGTTACTTTATTTTTCATTTATACCTCTATTGATTCCCACACACCCTAGCTATGAGTAAGCGTCAATTCGTGACGTGAAACGCGTTAGCCACCCTTCCCTGCATGCACACCATCTGCATTTGTTGTTTTGGATTTATGGATTTATTTTGAATTTGGATTTTTTACCTGAAATTTTGGAATAAATAACTGTCTATACAGAGTGCGGCAGTCCAGGGTTTCTTTTTCTCCCATGCATCAGTGCAGAGCCAGCACCTGTGTGAGTGACCGGGCGGAAGCAGCTATTTGGTGAATTCTCAAGCTTTTGAGCGGTACGTTTTTCCTTTCCTCTGCAACTAATGTGTAGCTAGAATAAATAGCTAAAAAGGTATGTGAAAAAATAGGAAAAGATGCGCAACCATATAAAAATGCAACCAAAGTGCAATAGGTGAGTGCTAATTAAATACCCAAACCTACAACAGTAGGTGTAAATCCAAAATTCTGAAATGTAACAAAATCAAAAAAACACAGGCAAAAAACAAATGTCCATTTGCAATCAACTACATAGTTTATGCTGCAATCAAAAGGCAGAGATGCGAATCCTCATCTGATGCTTCCACCAGGCAAATTATGAATAATGGTAGGTATACAAAAAGGCCGCTTACCGGATCAGTTGGATCTCTATCACGGAGATCAAATGGGCTCAGCACGCAGGTTCACTCAGGTATCGGCAGCAGCTGATGGTCCTATGTTCTTCCGGATCCTCTCCTCCACTGGCCGTCTGTGGACTACAACTGATCCCCTTCAAGGTAGTTGGTACAGATAGACTCGCTCATAGAGCATAATGGAGAGGCATATTTAAAAAGAAAAAAGGAGTAATTAGTGTTGCAGTAAGTTCTTTTTAAAAAGAATACCCTTTATTCTGAGTGCCGGGTAACTGACATCCAAAAGTTTAAAACAAACAAGCAAAGTAAAAAACAGCCAGCCGCGGCTCAAGCCAGCCAGTTGGGGCGTGGTGACGTTAGGATCTTTGGCTCCGCCCGACGCTGTGTTTCTCCGTAAGAGGCGTCTACTGGGAAAGGAGGCTGGATCAAGTAAGAGGTGTCTACTGGGCCTCCAGCCTCTTTTCCCATTTGATCTCCGTGATAGAGATCCAACTGATCCGGAAAGCGGCCTTTTTGTATACCTACCATTATTCATAATTTGCCTGGTGGAAGCATCGGATGAGGATTCACATCTCTGCCTTTTTGATTGCAGCATAAACTATGTAGTTGATTGCAAATGGACATTTGTTTTTTGCCTGTGTTTTTTTGATTTTGTTACATTTCAGAATTTTGAATTTACACCTACTGTTGTAGGTTTGGGTATTTAATTAGCACTCACCTATTGCACTTTGGTTGCATTTTTATATGGTTGCACGTCTTTTTCTATTTTTTCAACAGACAATCCCCTGCCAACAATCTGATCGTGTGTATGATGCTTTACCCTTTCCCTTCCCTACTTTTAACCCCAGGTGACCATTTTTGCTATTTTTCACTTTTTTAGTATGTTTTACTATTTGATTCTTACAGCTTTCAAAGTTTGTAAAAAAATAAATAAAAATCCCAACCTATACATTTTCTGAAAGCACAGGACCCAGGGAATAATAAGATGGTGCTACTAATTCTGTGCCTCCCATGATCGCTGTATAAATGTTTATCAAACTGATGTTTTCAATAAAAAATAAAATCACTATTAGTGTGCACAAAAACAACATTATCTACTGAGTTGATTTTATAATACATATATGTAGCAATACCCCCAGCTAAGAGGGCTGCTGGTATTATTTTCAAGCCTGTAACACTCCGCTGTCAACCCCCAGTTACTGGCTCTACCCTCCCTTGGCACAGCTAGTGAGGCTAAAAGATTGTGAAACCCGTAGGCTATGGGTATCACAATACTGCAGATAACATACACAGTAATCACACCACACAAAGTGTCTGCTTAATCACTAATGCGTTTACTGAGTAAAATAAAAGTTCAGATTAAGCAGTAGTACATCTATCAATGCAGAGCCCTGCAATAAGATCTAGCCAACATATAAAACAGGTATACAATCCCCTCAATCCTATGCGCATCAATTAATAAACCCCGCTTGCAAGCTTTCCCCTCTTGGGCAAGATGGCGCCCAGCAATGTCTCTACTCTATTCAGTCAGGCCTGACTACTTAGTTCACAATGTTTCTGTAGAGAAGGATCTTCGCTGGCAATGGTGGTGCACTTTGTAGGTTATTTGTAATCCACAGGGTGTAGAACAATTAGCTGCTGAATGTGCGACAAGGAATTCAACTAAGGCTGCACGGCACACTGTCCCTCTGGTGAGCAGCTCAACTTGATAACAATGGTCCCTAAGCAAAAGACACTGGGCCTAAAGAGTAACTTAAGAAATCCTCGAGCAAGTGCTCTCTCACCCAACCGAACCAGTCCGTGCGGCTGACTTCCACCACTGTGTGTCCCACACACAGTCTCACGATACCCGGGGTCTCCGATCCTCCCATCAAGCCTTGGAAGGTAGATACTCGGGACATCTCAGGGATTCTTCCATGAAGGGTAGAAGGCTCTCTGGATCCATAGGGCCCAGCTCTCGGGCCTAGTCCGGAACAGCAGACACAGTACAGAGTTTCACTTGCTAAGCGGGCGATGTCCAAAGAGACCCGCGTGCTGCTCCACCCCTCCTTATATAGTCCAACCCCAGCAGACCTTGCGCCGGGCCCAAAGGAACTGTGGGTATCCCATTGCATACTGGGTAAGGTAGTCTTTAGGGCTACTTAAAGCAACATCCCGCTACATATATATATATATATAGATATCTATATATATATTGTGACAGCAGGCAGGTAAAATCACCAGGATGGTCGATATATATGTCCTAGATTCAGGCTTTATGCCAATTTATACCACTAGGGGGAGTGCTGGGAGTCTTGCAGGGGAAGAGTTAATGAGCCCAGCTGAAGCAAGTGGACTCATTAGGGCCTCTACAAGAACTCCCAGCATGCTAAGGGAGATGCTCCATCCTGGAACCAGTTCTGTGTTGTGTAGCATGGGGAGTGTGCTTTCTGTCCTGTGCGGTGAGACAAAGCCCTTTGTGGCTAAACCTTCTAAAACAGGGAGATAGGGGCTGGGGCAGCACAAGGCTGCACCTAGTTGTTAGATAGGGAAACTACGTGTGTAGTAAGCGGTCAAGCGGACCAGGATTTCTTTTCATGTTTCTTTTTGTTTTGCTGTTATATTTTACACTGCATATAGTTTAAATAAACCACACCTTTTGTTTTTTACCTACAACTCCGTCTGCTGTGCCTGTTTTTGTGTGGTGAACCCCTCCAGGGGGTCACACACACCCGCTGCTGAGCTAACCCCCTCACAATATATATAGATATCTATATATATAGATAGATATGTATATCTATCTATATTTATAGATATCTATATATATATACACAGTAAAACCTTGGTTTGAGAGCGTTTTGCAAGACAAGCAACATTTTTTAATAAATTTTGACTTGATATACAAGTGATGTCTTGATATACAAGTAGTGTCAGGTCACAACTGAGTATAAAAGAGAAGAGAGGCGCCTCAAAGTGTAGCAATACGGTTACATTTAATGAAGGTACAACAATTAGAAACTCACATGGTTGATGATTAAAACAAGCACATCTAAGTATGCAGGAATCCGGGGTAAAGATGTCCACATACAGATGATACTCTAAAAATTTGAATATCGTGCAAAAGTTCATTTATTTCACTAATGCAACTTAAAAGGTGAAACTAATATATGAGATAGACTCATTACATGCAAAGCAAGATAATTCAAGCCGTGATTTGTCATAATTGTGATGATTATGGCTTACAGCTCATGAAAACCCCAAATCCACAATCTCAGAACATTAGAATATTGTGAAAAGGTGCAATAATCTAGGCTCAAAGTGTCCCACTCTAATCAGTTAATTAAGCCATAACACCTGCAAAGGGTTCCTGAGCCTTTAAATGGTCTCTCAGTCATGTTCAGTAAGAATCACAATCATGGGAAAGACTGCTGACCTGACAGTTGTGCAGAAAACCATCATTGACACCCTCCATAAGGAGGGAAAGCCTCAAAAGGTAATTGCAAAAGAAGTTGGATGTTCCCAAAGTGCTGTATCAAAGCACATTAATAGAAAGTTATGTGGAAGGGAAAAGTGTGGAAGAAAAAGGTGCACAAGCAGCAGGGATGAGCGCAGCCTGGAGAGGATTGCCAGGAAAAGGCCATTCAAAAGTGTTGGGGACTTTCACAAGGAGTGGACTGAGGCTGGAGTCAGTGCATCAAGAGCCACCACACACAGATGGATCCTGGACATGGGCTTCAAATGTCGTATTCCTCTTGTCAAGCCACTCCTGATCCTGAATAGTGATGAGCCGAACACCCCCGGGTTCGGTTCGCACCAGAACCCGCGAACGGACCGAAAGTTCGTACGAACATTAGAACCCTATTAAATACAATGGATGCGAACGTTCGAATTCTAAAGTGCTAATTATAACGACTATTATGCATGTTATTGTCCTAAAAAGGGTTTGGGAACCCAGGTTCTGCACCAGGGGACATGTATCAATGCAAAAAGAAGTTTTAAAAACGGTCGTTTTTCGGGAGCAGTCATTTTAATGATGCATAAAGTGAAAAAAAAAAAGTCAAATATTCCTTTAAATATCGTACCTGGGGGGTGTCTAAAGTATGCCTGTGAAGTGCCACGTGTTTCCCGTGTTTAGAACTGTCCCTGCACAAAATGACACTTCTAAAGGAAAAAAAAGCCATTTAAAACTGCTTGCGGCTTTAATGTAATGTCTGGTCCCGGTAATATGGATGAAAATCTTTAAGAAAAATGGCATAGCTACCCCATGACCCCCCCCCCCCCTACCCCAGCCCATTACCAGCCCCTTTGGGTCTTGTATGGATATTAAGGGGAACCCCGCACATAAAATAAAAAAGGCCCTATATAGTCTGAACAGCCGTATACAGGCGGTGCATACAAGACAGGGACTGTAGGTTTGTTCTTATGTAGAATCTGTTTGTAATTTTGAACAGGTACATTGTTTAAGTGTAGCTCCAGCCAAAAAATCTATTTTTAAGCTTTTTGGAAAACATAGGGAAGGGTTATCACCCCTGTAACATTTGTTTTGCTGTCTGTGCAGTGTGCACCTGTTCAGAACATTTCACCTCACTTTCCGTCCCAATGACAACTGTTTTTGAAATGTGGTGTTTTTCTTGAAACAAGGATTGCTGATAAAGCATCAGTACAGAGGAGACACCTTTCTCCCATATTAATTCTTACAGGAGAGAATTTTCCTTCCTAGTGGTAGATTTCCTCTCACTTCCTGTTGGCTTCTTTCTTTTGCAAGTAGGAGTCGTTTGTAAGTTGGATGTTTGAAAGTAGGGACCTGCTGTATATACTCTGCAGAAATAGGCCCCTTAGTTGTTGGTGTTGGCACAACACTGTAAGCACTCACAGTTACTCTTGGTTGGTGCTGGAACGCCCTGCTGTCAACTATTATATCAGGAATTTTAATTACATATAATTGTTGAACAGTGGTAGTAAAAATTGGGCCTTTGATGGTGGTGCTGGTGCCACAACACTGTAAGCCCTGACAGTTACTCTTGGTGGGTGCAGCAATGGGCCCTGCTGTGAATTATTAGATCAAGAATTGTAATTGCATGCCCCTGTTGAACAGGGGCTGAAAAATTGGGCCTTTCGTGGTGGTGGTGGTGTTGCCACAACACTGTAAGCCCTCAGAGTTACTCTTGGTGGGTGCATGAATGGGCCCTGCTGTGAATTATTAGATCAAGAATTGTAATTACATGCCCCTTTTGAACAGGGGCTGAAAAATTGGGCCTTTCGTGGTGGTGGTGGTGGTGCCGTTGCCACAACACTGTAAGCCCTCAGAGTTACTCTTGGTGGGTGCAGCATGGGCCCTGCTGTGAATTATTAGATCAAGAATTGTAATTACATGCCCCTGTTGAACAGGGGCTGAAAAATTGGGCCTTAGGCACTGGTGGCACAACACTACAACCCCTCACAGATACTGTACTTGGAGCACAGCAATGAGCCCTGTTGCAAAGTATTGCTTCAAAAATTGTAATGACACGCCCCTGTTAAACAGGGGCTGAAAAATTGGGCCTTAGGCACTGGTGGCACAACACTCCAACCCCTCACAGATACTGTACTTGGAGCACAGCAATGAGCCCTATGGCAAATTATTGCTAAAAAAATTGTAATTACACGCCCCTGTAAAACAGGGGCTGAAAAATTGGGCCTTAGCCACTGGTGGCGGCACCCATAAACAAAAATGATCTTCCAAGCTATCATCATCAATCGTATCATTGAGGACTCGGAGGAGGAGGATAGCCAGTCAACATAACAGCACAGGCACTCAGCATCAGCATCAGTCTTGAAGGGATGTGACATGTTAAAATCAATTAGTCTGTTATATCAGCATCAGGTGTGTGGTAGCTGGTGGTGATCCAAGACTGGTTCATCTTGATGAAAGTCAGTCGATCAACCGAGTCGGTGGACAGGCGCACCCTGTGATCCGTGACAAATCCTCCAGCAGCACTGAATGTGCGTTCCGAAAGAACGCTGGATGCAGGGCAGGCCAGTAGCTCAATTGCATACTGTGCAAGCTCTGGCCAGTGATCCATCCTCAAGACCCAGTAAGCCAGAGGATTTTCGGTGGGGAAGGTGTCCAAGTCTGACCTTGCCCCTAGATATTCCTGCACCATGTTTATCAGACGCTGGCGATGGTTGCTGGAACCGATCATACTTTGGGGCTGCGGACTAAAGAATTGTCTGAACGCATCGGTCAGACGGCCACCTTCCCCACCGCTCCTTCTTTGACTGGCCGAAGCCTCAGCAACTCGTTGTCCAGGACCAGGAGTTTGTAACCTCCCATTCTCTGGGAACGCGTTGCACAGACCTTTCTGCAAGGCCTCCCGGAGTTGTCTCATCCTCTGCTCCCTCTGCGACGGTAACATAAGGTCCGCAACCTTACCCTTGTACCGTGGATCAAGGAGAGTGGCCAGCCAGTAATGGTCCCTCTCCTTGATCCGAAGAATACGAGGATCCTTCCGCAGACTTTGCAGGATCAGGGAGGCCATGCAGCGTAGGTTTGCTGAGGCATTCGGTCCGGAGTCCTCTGGGTCACTAAGGACGACATGATCCGCAGCCACCTCCTCCCAGCCACGTACAAGTCCACTGGTTTCTTGGGACTGTAAATCATCCCTAAAAGACTGCTGCTGATGATGCTGAGTGCCAGCCTCCACCTCCATGCTGACACAATCCTCCTCCTCCTCCTCTTCCTGTGCGATGGGTGGGACAGAAGGAACACTGTCTGGGTAAAGGGGGCCTTGAGAGGCAAGGAAGTCCTCCTCTTCCTGCCTCTGTTCTGCCTCAAGTGCCCTGTCCATTATTCCACGCAGCGTGTGCTCCAACAGGTGGACAAGAGGTACAGTGTCACTGATGCATGCACTGTCACTGCTCACCATCCTCGTGGCCTCCTCAAATGGTGCCAGGACAGTGCATGCATCCCTGATCATGCCCCACTGGCGTGGAGAAAAAAAACCAAGCTCCCCTGACCCTGTCCTGGTGCCGTAGTCGCACAGGTACTCATTGATGGCCCTCTGCTGCGTGTACAGCCGCTGCAGCATGGCCAACGTTGAGTTCCACCTGGTGGGCATGTCACATATAAGGCGGTTCTTGGGCAGGTTCAACTCCTTTTGCAGCTCAGCCAGGCGAGCACTGGCATTATAAGATCTGCGGAAATGCACACAGACTTTCCTGGCCTGCCTCAGGAGATCCTGTAAGCCCGGGTACCTGCCCAAGAACCGCTGCACCACCAGGTTAAGGACGTGAGCCACACAGGGCACATGGGTCAGTTGTCCCTGTCGGAGGGCGGAGAGGAGGTTGGTGCCATTGTCGCAAACCACCATTCCTGGCTTAAGCTGGCGTGGCGTCAACCACCTCTCGGCCTGGCCCTGCAGAGCAGACAGGACCTCTGCCCCAGTGTGGCTTCTGTCCCCCAAACACACCAGCGCAAGCACGGCATGGCATCTTTTTGCCTGCGTACTTGTGTAGCCCCTTGAACGGCTACGGAGCACCGCTGGTTCAGAGGACAAACCACAGGAAGAGGCCATGGAGGAAGAAGAAGAGGAGGGGGTGGAGGAGAGAGGTGTGTCACAACCAGTAGTAGCATTTTGGAGGCGTGGCGGTGGAACAACCTCCAACACTACTGCACCTTGTCCTGCATCCTTCCCAGCTGCCAAAAGAGTGACCCAATGGGCCGTGAAAGAAAGGTAACGTCCCTGTCCATGCCTGCTGGACCATGAGTCAGCGGTAATATGCACCTTACCGCTGACCGCCCTGTCCAGCGAGGCCAAGACATTGCCTTCCACATGCCGGTAGAGAGCCGGAATAGCCTTCCGTGAGAAAAAGTGGCGTTTGGGAACCTGCCACTGAGGAACCGCACATTGCACAAACTCACGGAAGGGGGCCGAGTCTACCAACTGAAAAGGCAGCAGTTGAAGCGCTAGCAATTTAGCCAAGCTAGCATTCAACCGCTGGGCATGTGGATGGCTGGGAGTGAACTTCTTTCGACGGTCCAGCAGCTGGGGCAGGGAAATTTGCCTGCTAGAATCGGACGTCGGTGTACTGCTAGCAGAGTGGCCGCAACTACTTGGCTGTGACACACCTAATTCTACACCTTCATTCCTCTCAGTGCATGTTTCAGACAGGACTGAAGTTATAGTGGGGTTGGAGATCCCAGCTGATGCGGTGCAAGGAGAGGTCCGCTTTGTTCTTTGGTGTGGGTCTTTGAGGTAGGCTTGCCAACGAGCTGCATGGCAGGTCAACATATGTCTGGTCAGGCATGTGGTACCCAAGCGGCTGATGTTTTGGCCACGCGATATACGCTTGAGACATATGTTGCAAACAGCAGCTGTGCGATCTGATGCACTAGCCTCAAAAAAGGCCCACACCAAAGAACTTTTTGAATGACGGGCAGAGGCAGCGCCCTGCACAGGCGGAGCTCTGCGGTGTGATTCCGTCGGTGTACTGCCCTTACGCTGGCCACCAAAGGGCATCCTGTCTCGTTGGAGATGTGCCTCCTCCTCCTCCTCCTCCTCTCTCCTATTAGGCACCCACGTGGAGTCAGTGACCTCATCATCCCCTCCCTCCTCATCACTGGAGCCAATCTGGCAGTATGCTGCAGCTGCTGGAACATGACTGCCAGATTGGTGTCCTTCTTGAGCATCCCCTCTGTCTGCTCTCACGCTACTGCCTTCCTCTAGCTGGGTTTCATCATCAGACCCTTCGAAACGCTGGGCATCCTCCTGGAGCATGTACCCAACACTGTGCTCAAACAGTTCGGGGGACTCCTCAGGAGGAGGACATGGTGGGTCTAGGGAAGGAGTGACTGATGATGAGTCTGACATTGATACCAGGGAAGAGGACGCTTTGGCAGCTGCTTTGCCAGTACCCTGAGCCTGGGTGAGAGAGGATGAGGAGGAGGAGGGCTTGGTCATCCACTCTACCAAGTCTTCGGCATGATGTGGCTCAACATGTCCAGCTGCCGAAAAGAAGGACAAGCGTGTCCCATGGCCATGTGCTGATGACAATGCACCGCGTCCATGACCAGCACTGTTGCCCCCAGACACAGAGCCTGCTTTCCCTCTTTTATTGCCTCCTGACTGTCTGCCTCTCCTTGTTTGCCTTCCAGACATTCTAATAGATGGCCTGTAGGGAGATGGGAAAAAAGCAATAAGGGCTACCTTCAGGTGTCCTTCTCTGTCCCTTTACTTAAGGATTTCTAAATATGGTTGAGGATGATTGCTTTCGCACAGAGAAGCACAACGACAACTTCCCTGACTGTCCAAAAAACAAGGATTTCAAAGATGGTTGATGAGGAATGCTTTAGCACAGTATAGCACAAGGAGAATTTCCCTCACTGTCCTTCCCTGTCCCTAGAAACAAGGATTATCACAGTGAAAGAAACTGACACTCTTCCTACCTATAGTTTTCTGTCCCTAGAAAAAATGTTTTTTTTAAAGACGGTTGATGATCAATGCTTTAGCACACTATAGCACAAGGAGAATTTCCCTCACTGTCCTTCCCTGTCCCTAGAAACAAGGATTATCACAGTGAAAGAAACTGACACTCTTCCTACCTATAGTTTTCTGTCCCTAGAAAAAATGTTTTTTTAAAGACGGTTGATGATCAATGCTTTAGCACACTATAGCACAAGGAGAATTTCCCTCACTGTCCTTCCCTGTCCCTAGAAACAAGGATTATCACAGTGAAAGAAACTGACACTCTTCCTACCTATAGTTTTCTGTCCCTAGAAAAAATGTTTTTTTAAAGCTGATTGATGATCAATGCTTTAGCACACTATAGCACAAGTAGAATTTCCCTCACTGTCCTTCCCTGTCCCTAGAAACAAGGATTATCACAGTGAAAGAAACTGACACTCTTCCTACCTATAGTTTTCTGTCCCTAGAAAAAATGTTTTTTTTAAAGACGGTTGATGATCAATGCTTTAGCACACTATAGCACAAGGAGAATTTCCCTCACTGTCCTTCCCTGTCCCTAGAAACAAGGATTATCACAGTGAAAGAAACTGACACTCTTCCTACCTATAGTTTTCTGTCCCTAGAAAAAATGTTTTTTTAAAGCTGATTGATGATCAATGCTTTAGCACACTATAGCACAAGTAGAATTTCCCTCACTGTCCTTCCCTGTCCCTAGAATCAAGGATTATCACAGTGAAAGAAACTGACACTCTTCCTACCTATAGTTTTCTGTCCCTAGAAAAAATGTTTTTTTAAAGCTGATTGATGATCAATGCTTTAGCACACTATAGCACAAGTAGAATTTCCCTCACTGTCCTTCCCTGTCCCTAGAAACAAGGATTATCACAGTGAAAGAAACTGACACTCTTCCTACCTATAGTTTTCTGTCCCTAGAAAAAATGTTTTTTTAAAGACGGTTGATGATCAATGCTTTAGCACACTATAGCACAAGGAGAATTTCCCTCACTGTCCTTCCCTGTCCCTAGAAACAAGGATTATCACAGTGAAAGAAACTGACACTTTTCCTACCTATAGTTTTCTGTCCCTAGAAAAAATGTTTTTTTTAAAGACGGTTGATGATCAATGCTTTAGCACACTATAGCACAAGGAGAATTTCCCTCACTGTCCTTCCCTGTCCCTAGAAACAAGGATTATCACAGTGAAAGAAACTGACACTCTTCCTACCTATAGTTTTCTGTCCCTAGAAAAAATGTTTTTTTAAAGACGGTTGATGATCAATGCTTTAGCACACTATAGCACAAGGAGAATTTCCCTCACTGTCCTTCCCTGTCCCTAGAAACAAGGATTATCACAGTGAAAGAAACTGACACTCTTCCTACCTATAGTTTTCTGTCCCTAGAAAAAATGTTTTTTTTTAAAGACGGTTGATGATCAATGCTTTAGCACACTATAGCACAAGGAGAATTTCCCTCACTGTCCTTCCCTGTCCCTAGAAACAAGGATTATCACAGTGAAAGAAACTGACACTCTTCCTACCTATAGTTTTCTGTCCCTAGAAAAAATGTTTTTTTAAAGACGGTTGATGATCAATGCTTTAGCACAATATAGCACAAGGAGAATTTCCCTCACTGTCCTTCCCTGTCCCTAGAAACAAGGATTATCACAGTGAAAGAAACTGACACTCTTCCTACCTATAGTTTTCTGTCCCTAGAAAAAATGTTTTTTTAAAGCTGATTGATGATCAATGCTTTAGCACACTATAGCACAAGTAGAATTTCCCTCACTGTCCTTCCCTGTCCCTAGAAACAAGGATTATCACAGTGAAAGAAACTGACACTCTTCCTACCTATAGTTTTCTATCCCTAGAAAAAATGTTTTTTTAAAGCTGATTGATGATCAATGCTTTAGCACACTATAGCACAAGTAGAATTTCCCTCACTGTCCTTCCCTGTCCCTAGAAACAAGGATTATCACAGTGAAAGAAACTGACACTCTTCCTACCTATAGTTTTCTGTCCCTAGAAAAAATGTTTTTTTAAAGACGGTTGATGATCAATGCTTTAGCACACTATAGCACAAGGAGAATTTCCCTCACTGTCCTTCCCTGTCCCTAGAAACAAGGATTATCACAGTGAAAGAAACTGACACTCTTCCTACTGTGGGGGGGTTAGCTCGGCAGCGGGTGTGTGTGATCCCCTGGATGGGCTCCCCACACAAAAACAGGCCCAGCAGACGGAGGTTGTGGTTTTCAAGATCAAAAAGGTGCGGTTTATTTCTCTATTTACAGTGACAAAAAAACACAGCAAAGCAAAAAGAAACATAAACAAAATAAACCCTGGTCAGCTTGACCTCTGACTAAACATGCAGGTTTCCTAACTAACAACTGGGATCAGCCTGGTGCTGTCCTAGTCCCTAAGTCCCTGGTTTAGTAAATGTCCAAACAAATAGCCACACAGGCTTTGTCTCACCGCACAGGGGTTCACTCTCCCTAGACAGTCCACACAGGTCTGGTTCCAGGCATGAGCAAACACCTAATGAAGCTGGGAGTAATATATCTACCCCCCTGGATGCAACCAGGTGACTTTACCTTCCTGCTGTCACATACCCCCCCTCTTGTTTTAACCTTGGGGTTGGAACACCAGCAATCAGGCATTCATGTACTCGAGACAAAGCATCCACATTCCCCATTTGAACGCCAGGGCGATGCTTTACTGTGAAGTTGAATTCCTGTAGGGCCAGGAACCACCTATTCACTCTTCTATTTGTCTCCTTGTTTTGAGCCATCCACTTTAACGGAGCGTGATCCGTAACCATGTCAAAGTGCCTACCTAGCAGATAGTACCGAAGGGAATCTAGAGCCCACTTCACCGCTAAACACTCCTTTTCAACCGTGGCGTAATTTACCTCATGGGACTTCAACTTCCTGCTGAGGTAAATGACTGGGTGCTCTTCCCCGTTCCAGACCTGGGACAATACTGCTCCTAACCCCACATCTGACGCATCACTTTGTACGACAAAGTCTTTAGAGAAGTCGGGTGAGTACAACACTGGCTGGCTACATAAGGCTTGTTTCAAGAATTGGAATGCTGCCTCAGCCTCGGGGGTCCATTTAATCATGACCGACCCTTTCCCTTTCGTCAGGTTGGTTAGGGGCACAGCCTTAGAAGCAAAGTGGGGAATGAAGCGCCGATAATAACCCGCGATTCCCAGAAAGGCCCGTACCTGCTTCTTGCTGTTGGGACGTGGCCAACTCTGGATGGCCTCGACTTTGTTGAGTTGGGGTTTTATTACTCCCCTGCCAATGGTGTACCCAAGATATTTGGCCTCCTCCTGCCCAATGGTACACTTCTTGGGGTTAGCCGTAAACCCCGCTTCCCGGATAGAGTCTAGGACTGCTTGCACTTTTGGCAGATGTGAGGCCCAATCTGTGCTATGGACAATTACATCATCCAGGTAAGCCGCAGCATACTTCCGATGGGGCCTCAGTATCTGGTCCATTTTCCGCTGGAATGTGGCCGGCGCATTCTGTAACCCGAACGGCATTCTCTTATATTGGAACGCCCCGTCTGGGGTTACAAATGCGGTTTTCTCTTTGGCCGACTTGGCCAGGGGAATTTGCCAATACCCTTTTGTGAGGTCAAGAGTCGTCATGTATCGGGCTGTTCCCAGCCGGTCGATCAACTCATCTATACGTGGCATGGGGTAGGTGTCAAATTTTGTAACTTTGTTCAACTGACGAAAATCGTTACAAAATCGCCAGCTCCCATCCGGTTTAGGCACCAACACAATGGGACAAGACCAATCACTTTGGGACTCCTCTATCACCCCTAAGTTCAGCATTTTCTGTACTTCCTCCCGTATTGCCTCCCGTCGGGCCTCTGGGATCCGATAGGGTTTTAACTTCACCCTTTCACCGGGCGGGGTAATAATATCATGCTCTACCCCAGATGTTTGTCCCGGCAGCTCAGAGAACACCTCCTTGTTGCGAAGCACAAACTCCTTCACCTCCTGTTGTTGGGGTTGTGACAAGGTGGCTGCTATTCCAACCTCCGGAATCACGCAACCAGTTTGAGCTGGTGACCAAGTTTCTGCGACTAGGGACTCTCTATCCCTCCAGGCTTTCAACAGATTAACGTGATAGATCTGTTCGGGCTTTCGCCTTCCTGGTTGTCTGACCTTGTAATTCACTTCGCTCACTTTTTCCATTATCTCGTAGGGGCCTTGCCATTTGGCAAGGAATTTACTTTCAACCGTAGGGACAAGTACCAATATCCTATCCCCCGGGGAAAAGGTACGGGTCTTGGCTCCACGGTTGTACACTCTCTGCTGTGCCAACTGCGCTTGGGCCAAATGTTCCTTCACGATGGGCATTACCTGTGCAATTCGATCTTGCATCAGGGCGACATGCTCAATCACACTCCTGTGGGGAGAACTCTCACTTTCCCAAGTTTCCTTGGCAATATCCAACAGTCCTCTTGGGTGTCTCCCATACAGTAACTCAAAGGGGGAGAATCCCGTAGAGGATTGGGGCACCTCCCTAATAGCAAACATCAAATAAGGAAGTAGACAGTCCCAATCCTTTCCATCTCTATCCACCACTTTCTTCAACATTTGTTTTAGGGTTTTGTTGAATCTTTCAACCAGCCCATCGGTTTGGGGGTGATACACAGACGTACGCAATTGCGTCACTTTGAACAATTTACACAGCTCTTTCATAACCCGGGACATAAAGGGTGTACCTTGGTCCGTAAGCAGTTCTTTACAAATACCCACCCGGCTAAAAACAAGAGATAGCTCTTTGGCTATGGTTTTGGCCGAGGTATTTCGGAGAGGGATCGCTTCTGGATAACGGGTGGCATAGTCCATTATAACTAATATGTACTGGTGCCCCCTAGCGGACTTGATTATGGGACCTACCAAATCCATTGCGACCCTCTCAAACGGGACCTCAATGATGGGTAGAGGGACCAGCGGGCTACGGAAATGTGGCATCGGGGCCGACCTCTGACACACAGGGCAGGAGGAACAATAATTTTCTATGTCCTTCATCACCCCAGGCCAATAGAATCTCTGTAATACCCTCTCTCGGGTTTTCTCTGTCCCCAGATGACCTCCAAGAATGTGCCCATGGGCCAACTCCAACACCAACTTCCTGTAAGGTTTGGGCACCACAAGCTGCTCCACGGTTTCTTCTGCCCTTTTTGCCACCCGATACAGTAGGTCCTTCTCTACGCTGAAGTATGGGTAAGTGCAGGTATTATCTGGGTTCACTAACTCGCCATCTATTTCCACTACGTTTTCCCGTGCCTTTATTAGGGCGGGGTCTTTTAACTGTTCTGTGGCAAAATTTTCCCTGTGAACCTCAAGATCAGAAAACTCCACAGACGGTAGGTTTTCGTCTGAGGAGGTGGGCTCCTCTCCAGTTTCTTGAGTCTCGCCTGCCAATACTGACAAGGGAAATTCTGGAGAGTCCTCACCACTCTCAGAGGAGTTCTGGCTATCACCTTCCTGGTACATAGGGGCACCAGTGGGGGGCTCAGGATCATCCCACAGTTCCCAGAACTTCGGAAAATCCCTTCCCACAATGGCATCATGCGGTAATTGAGATACTAACCCCACTGGATGAGAGAGGGTACCTTTGGGGGTCTTGAAACACACTGTAGTCACTGGATACTCTCGGGTGTCCCCATGCACACAAATCACAGCTACCTTGCTATTCCCAGAGACCTCTGTTTTAACTAATTCAGCCTTTATCAGGGTCACAAGGCTACCTGAATCCAGTAATACCACAACATTTCTACCATTAATACACATTTTGCATAAATGTTTCTCAGTTCCCCGAATGGCAGTGCATGCGACTGTCGCACACAGCGACTGACGTCTGTCCGTCAGAAAGTCACATTGCATGGGTTCCTCCACAACCGGGCAATTTGCTGCAATATGTCCCGCTTGCCGGCAGCGGTAGCAAACAATCCATTTGGCTGCCTCTTGAGCCCCTGACTTCCCAGGCTGTTCTCGCCAAACTTTGGGTAGAGCTCCCACCCTCTCACTCTCTCCACCCTCACCCCTTGGAATCCTCTTATCCGCCCCTGGGGATGGTCTGGTCTTAGGGTGGAAAGTCCGAGAGTCTCTGGAAGAGGCCGTCAGGTTCTCTGTAGCCAAGTATTTCTCTACACGATCCACAAGACCACCGGCCGTCTCTGGGTCTCCATGGCTTACCCACTTTTGGATGGCAGTAGGAAGAGCTCTCAAAAACCGATCCATTACAACACGTTCCACAATCTCTGGTGCGGACAAAGTCTCTGGCTGTAGCCACTTTCTGCTCAGGTGAATGAGATCATACATTTGAGACCTGGGGGGTTTTCCAAGCTGGAAAGTCCAGTTATGCACACGCTGAGCCCGGACAGCCAGGGTGACACCCAGCCTTGCCAATATTTCAGCTTTTAGCATCACATAGTCTTTTGCTTGGTCAGGCTCTAGGTCATAGTAAGCCTTCTGCGACTCACCAGTTAACAGAGGAGCCACCAGTCCAGCCCACTGCTCCTCAGGCCACTTTTCTCTTTCAGCAGTCCTTTCAAATGTGGTCAAAAATACCTCTGGATCATCCTCTCCAGTCATTTTTGTCAATAAACGACTCACCCCAAAGGACGCGGTATTAGTGGGACGGCTTTCCTCACTGGTCTGCGGACGTTGCTGCATTACTGCTTCCATTTGTTGTAGTCTCTGCTCTTGCTTCTGTAACAGGTCTATGAAGCGGGCCTCAGATTGCTGCTGGGCTTGTTGCTGAGCTTCCAGACTCTGTTGGTGAGCTTGCTGCTGGGCTGCAAGGCTCTGTTGATGAGCTTGCTGCTGGGCTGCGAAGCTCTGTTGTTGAGCTGCAAGGCTCTTTTGCAAACCTGCATTTGTCTGCTGTTGATTGGCATTTGCTAGAGCCAGCTGTTTCAGTATCTCCTCCATGCTGGCTTAAAAAAAAACTGCCACTGGTTCTCCACCAACTGTGGGGGGGGTTAGCTCGGCAGCGGGTGTGTGTGATCCCCTGGATGGGCTCCCCACACAAAAACAGGCCCAGCAGACGGAGGTTGTGGTTTTCAAGATCAAAAAGGTGCGGTTTATTTCTCTATTTACAGTGACAAAAAAACACAGCAAAGCAAAAAGAAACATAAACAAAATAAACCCTGGTCAGCTTGACCTCTGACTAAACATGCAGGTTTCCTAACTAACAACTGGGATCAGCCTGGTGCTGTCCTAGTCCCTAAGTCCCTGGTTTAGTAAATGTCCAAACAAATAGCCACACAGGCTTTGTCTCACCACACAGGGGTTCACTCTCCCTAGACAGTCCACACAGGTCTGGTTCCAGGCATGAGCAAACACCTAATGAAGCTGGGAGTAATATATCTACCCCCCTGGATGCAACCAGGTGACTTTACCTTCCTGCTGTCACACTACCTATAGTTTTCTGTCCCTAGAAAAAATGTTTTTTTAAAGCTGATTGATGATCAATGCTTTAGCACACTATAGCACAAGTAGAATTTCCCTCACTGTCCTTCCCTGTCCCTAGAAACAAGGATTATCACAGTGAAAGAAACTGACACTCTTCCTACCTCTAGTTTTCTGTCCCTAGAAAAAATGTTTTTTTAAAGACGGTTGATGATCAATGCTTTAGCACACTATAGCACAAGGAGAATTTCCCTCACTGTCCTTCCCTGTCCCTAGAAACAAGGATTATCACAGTGAAAGAAACTGACACTCTTCCTACCTATAGTTTTCTGTCCCTAGAAAAAATGTTTTTTTTAAAGACGGTTGATGATCAATGCTTTAGCACACTATAGCACAAGGAGAATTTCCCTCACTGTCCTTCCCTGTCCCTAGAAACAAGGATTATCACAGTGAAAGAAACTGACACTCTTCCTACCTATAGTTTTCTGTCCCTAGAAAAAATGTTTTTTTAAAGACGGTTGATGATCAATGCTTTAGCACACTATAGCACAAGGAGAATTTCCCTCACTGTCCTTCCCTGTCCCTAGAAACAAGGATTATCACAGTGAAAGAAACTGACACTCTTCCTACCTATAGTTTTCTGTCCCTAGAAAAAATGTTTTTTTTAAAGACGGTTGATGATCAATGCTTTAGCACACTATAGCACAAGGAGAATTTCCCTCACTGTCCTTCCCTGTCCCTAGAAACAAGGATTATCACAGTGAAAGAAACTGACACTCTTCCTACCTCTAGTTTTCTGTCCCTAGAAAAAATTTTTTTTTAAAGACGGTTGATGATCAATGTTTTAGCACACTATAGCACAAGGAGAATTTCCCTCACTGTCCTTCCCTGTCCCTAGAAACAAGGATTATCACAGTGAAAGAAACTGACACTCTTCCTACCTACAGTTTTCTGTCCCTAGAAAAAATGTTTTTTTAAAGCTGATTGATGATCAATGCTTTAGCACACTATAGCACAAGTAGAATTTCCCTCACTGTCCTTCCCTGTCCCTAGAAACAAGGATTATCACAGTGAAAGAAACTGACACTCTTCCTACCTATAGTTTTCTGTCCCTAGAAAAAATGTTTTTTTAAAGACGGTTGATGATCAATGCTTTAGCACACTATAGCACAAGGAGAATTTCCCTCACTGTCCTTCCCTGTCCCTAGAAACAAGGATTATCACAGTGAAAGAAACTGACACTCTTCCTACTGTGACAGCAGGAAGGTAAAGTCACCTGGTTGCATCCAGGGGGGTAGATATATTTCGCCCAGATTCAGGCTTTACGCCGACTTATACAACTAGGTGGAGAGTTGTATAAGGCTAGTGGGCTCATGGATGACTCATACCTCTAGGGAGAGGGCTGGGCGTCGTGCAGACAGGGAGTTGATGAGACCAGCTGAAGCTTGTCAGCTCATTTAGGCCTCTATAAGAACTCCCAGCTTCATTAGATGTTAGCTCATGCCTGGAACCAGACCTGTGTGGACTGTCTAGGGAGAGTGAACCCCTGTGCGGTGAGACAAAGCCTGTGTGGCTATTTGCTTGGACATTTAAAACCAGGGACTTAGGGACTAGGACAGCACTAGGCTGATCCCAGTTGTTAGTTAGGAAACCTGTATGTTTAGTCAGAGGTCAACTTGACCAGGATTTATTTTGGTTATGTTTCTTTTGCTTTGCTGTGTTTTGTCACTGTAAATAGAAAATAAACCGCACCTTTTTTTGATTTTGAAAACCACAACCTCCGTTTGCTGGGCCTGTTTTGTGTGGGGAGCCCATCCCGGGGGTCACACACACCCGCTGCCGAGCTAACCCCCTCACAGTTGGTGGAGAATGCGGGCAGTTTTTTTTTAAGCCAGCATGGAGGAGATACTGAAGCAGCTGGCTCTAGCAAATGCCAATCAACAGCAGACAAATGCAGGTTTGCAAAGGAGCCTTGCAGCCCAGCAGCAGACAAACGCAACTTTGCAACAGAGTCTGGAGGCTCAGCAACGAGCCCAGCAGCAATCTGAGGCCCGCTTCATAGACCTGTTGCAGAAGCAAGAGCAGAGACTACAACAACAGATGGAAGCAGTAATGCAGCAACGTCCGCAGACCAGTGAGGAAAGCCGTCCCACTAATACCGCGTCCTTTGGGGTGAGTCGTTTATTGACAAAAATGACTGGAGAGGATGATCCAGAGGTATTTTTGACCACATTTGAAAGGACCGCTGAAAGAGAAAAGTGGCCTGAGGAGCAGTGGGCTGGACTGGTGGCTCCTCTGTTAACTGGTGAATCGCAGAAAGCTTACTATGACCTAGAGCCTAACCAAGCAAAAGACTATGTGATGCTAAAAGCTGAAATATTGGCAAGGCTGGGTGTCACCCAGGCTGTCCGGGCTCAGCGTGTGCATAACTGGACTTTCCAGCTTGGAAAACCCCCCAGGTCTCAAATGTATGATCTCATTCACCTGAGCAGAAAGTGGCTACAGCCAGAGACTTTGTCCGCACCAAAGATTGTGGAACGTGTTGTAATGGATCGGTTTTTGAGAGCTCTTCCTACTGCCATCCAAAAGTGGGTAAGCCATGGAGACCCAGAGACGGCCGATGGTCTTGTGGATCGTGTGGAGAAATACTTGGCTACAGAGAACCTGACGGCCTCTTCCAGAGACACTCGGACTTTCCACCCTAAGACCAGACCATCCCCAGGGGCGGATAAGAGGATTCCAAGGGGTGAGGGTGGAGAGAGTGAGAGGGTGGGAGCTCTACCCCAAGTTTGGCGAGAACAGCCTGGGAAATCAGCGGCTCAAGAGGCGGCAAGAAGGATTGTTTGCTACCGCTGCCGGCAAGCGGGACATATTGCAGCCAATTGCCCGGTTGTGGAGGAACCCATGCAGTGTGACTTTCTGACGGGCAGACGTCAGTCGCTGTGTGCGACAGTCGCATGCACTGCCATTCGAGGAACTGAGAAACATTTATGCAAAATGTGTGTTAATGGTAGAAATGTTGTGGTATTGCTGGATTCAGGTAGCCTTGTGACCCTGATAAAGGCTGAGTTAGTTAAAACAGAGGTCTCTGGGAATAGCAAGGTAGCTGTTATTTGTGTGCATGGGGACACCCGAGAGTATCCAGTGACTACAGTGTGTTTCGAGACCCCCAAAGGTACCCTCTCTCATCCAGTGGGCTTAGTATCTCAGTTACCGCATGACGCCATTGTGGGAAGGGATTTTCCGAAGTTCTGGGAACTGTGGGATGATCCTGAGCCCCTCACTGGTGCCCCTATGTACCAGGAATGTGATAGCCAGAACTCCCCTGGGAGTGGTGAGGACTCTCCGGAATTTCCCTTATCAGTATTGGCAGGGGAGACTCAAGAAACTGGAGAGGAGCCCACCTCCTCAGACGAAAACCTACCGTCTGTGGAGTTTTCTGATCTTGAGGTTCACAGGGAAAACTTTGCCACAGAACAGTTGAAAGACCCCGCCCTAATAAAGGCACGGGAAAACGTAGTGAAAATAGATGGCGAGTTAGTGAACCCAGATAATACCTGCACTTACCCATACTTCAGCGTAGAGAAGGACCTACTGTATCGGGTGGCAAAAAGGGCAGAAGAAACCGTTGAGCAGCTTGTGGTGCCCAAACCTTACAGGAAGTTGGTGTTGGAGTTGGCCCATGGGCACATTCTTGGAGGTCATCTGGGGACAGAGAAAACCCGAGAGAGGGTATTACAGAGATTCTATTGGCCGGGGGTGATGAAGGACGTAGAAAATTATTGTTCCTCCTGCCCTGTGTGTCAGAGGTTGGCCCCGATGCCACATTTCCGTAGCCCGCTGGTCCCTCTACCCATCATTGAGGTCCCGTTTGAGAGGATCGCCATGGATTTGGTAGGTCCTATAATCAAGTCCGCTAGGGGGCACCAGTACATATTAGTTATAATGGACTATGCCACCCGTTATCCAGAAGCGATCCCTCTCCGAAATACCTCGGCCAAAACCATAGCCAAAGAGCTATCTCTTGTTTTTAGCCGGGTGGGTATTTGTAAAGAACTGCTTACGGACCAAGGTACACCCTTTATGTCCCGGGTTATGAAAGAGCTGTGTAAATTGTTCAAAGTGACGCAATTGCGTACGTCTGTGTATCACCCCCAAACCGATGGGCTGGTTGAAAGATTCAACAAAACCCTAAAACAAATGTTGAAGAAAGTGGTGGATAGAGATGGAAAGGATTGGGACTGTTTACTTCCTTATTTGATGTTTGCTATTAGGGAGGTGCCCCAATCCTCTACGGGATTCTCCCCCTTTGAGTTACTGTATGGGAGACACCCAAGAGGGCTGTTGGATATTGCCAAGGAAACTTGGGAAAGTGAGAGTTCTCCCCACAGGAGTGTGATTGAGCATGTCGCCCTGATGCAAGATCGAATTGCACAGGTAATGCCCATCGTGAAGGAACATTTGGCCCAAGCGCAGTTGGCACAGCAGAGAGTGTACAACCGTGGAGCCAAGACCCGTACCTTTTCCCCGGGGGATAGGATATTGGTACTTGTCCCTACGGTTGAAAGTAAATTCCTTGCCAAATGGCAAGGCCCCTACGAGATAATGGAAAAAGTGAGCGAAGTGAATTACAAGGTCAGACAACCAGGAAGGCGAAAGCCCGAACAGATCTATCACGTTAATCTGTTGAAAGCCTGGAGGGATAGAGAGTCCCTAGTCGCAGACACTTGGTCACCAGCTCAAACTGGTTGCGTGATTCCTGAGGTTGGAATAGCAGCCACCTTGTCACAACCCCAACAACAGGAGGTTAAGGAGTTTGTGCTTCGCAACAAGGAGGTATTCTCTGAGCTGCCGGGACAAACATCTGGGGTAGAGCATGACATCATTACCCCGCCCGGTGAAAGGGTGAAGTTAAAACCCTATCGGATCCCAGAGGCTCGACGGGAGGCAATACGGGAGGAAGTACAGAAAATGCTGAACTTAGGGGTGATAGAGGAGTCCCAAAGTGATTGGTCTAGTCCCATCGTGTTGGTGCCTAAACCGGATGGGAGCTGGCGATTTTGTAACGATTTTTGTCAGTTGAACAAAGTTACAAAATTTGACACCTACCCCATGCCACGTATAGATGAGTTGATCGACCGGCTGGGAACAGCCCGATACATGACGACTCTTGACCTCACAAAAGGGTATTGGCAAATCCCCCTGGCCAAGTCGGCCAAAGAGAAAACCGCATTTGTAACCCCAGACGGGGCGTTCCAATATAAAAGAATGCCGTTCGGGTTACAGAATGCGCCGGCCACATTCCAGCGGAAAATGGACCAGATGCTGAGGCCCCATCGGAAGTATGCTGCGGCTTACCTGGATGACGTAATTGTCCATAGCACAGATTGGGCCTCACATCTGCCAAAAGTGCAAGCAGTCCTGGACTCTGTTCGGGAAGCGGGGTTTACGGCTAACCCCAAGAAGTGTACCATTGGGCAGGAGGAGGCCAAATATCTTGGGTACACCATTGGGAGGGGAGTAATAAAACCCCAACTCAACAAAGTCGAGGCCATCCAGAGTTGGCCACGTCCCAACAGCAAGAAGCAGGTACGAGCCTTTCTGGGAATCGCTGGGTATTATCGGCGATTCATTCCCCACTTTGCTTCTAAGGCTGTGCCCCTAACCAACCTGACGAAGGGGAAAGGGTCGGTCATGATTAAATGGACCCCCGAGGCTGAGGCAGCATTCCAATTCTTGAAACAAGCCTTATGTAGCCAGCCAGTGTTGTACTCACCCGACTTCTCTAAAGACTTTGTCGTACAAAGTGATGCGTCAGATGTGGGGTTAGGAGCAGTATTGTCCCAGGTCTGGAACGGGGAAGAGCACCCAGTCATTTACCTCAGCAGGAAGTTGAAGTCCCATGAGGTAAATTACGCCACCGTTGAAAAGGAGTGTTTAGCGGTGAAGTGGGCTCTAGATTCCCTTCGGTACTACCTGCTAGGTAGGCACTTTGACATGGTTACGGATCACGCTCCGTTAAAGTGGATGGCTCAAAACAAGGAAACAAATAGAAGAGTGAATAGGTGGTTCCTGGCCCTCCAGGAATTCAACTTCACAGTAAAGCATCGCCCTGGCGTTCAAATGGGGAATGTGGATGCTTTGTCTCGAGTACATGAATGCCTGATTGCTGGTGTTCCAACCCCGAGGTTAAAACAAGAGGGGGGGGTATGTGACAGCAGGAAGGTAAAGTCACCTGGTTGCATCCAGGGGGGTAGATATATTTCGCCCAGATTCAGGCTTTACGCCGACTTATACAACTAGGTGGAGAGTTGTATAAGGCTAGTGGGCTCATGGATGACTCATACCTCTAGGGAGAGGGCTGGGCGTCGTGCAGACAGGGAGTTGATGAGACCAGCTGAAGCTTGTCAGCTCATTTAGGCCTCTATAAGAACTCCCAGCTTCATTAGATGTTAGCTCATGCCTGGAACCAGACCTGTGTGGACTGTCTAGGGAGAGTGAACCCCTGTGCGGTGAGACAAAGCCTGTGTGGCTATTTGCTTGGACATTTAAAACCAGGGACTTAGGGACTAGGACAGCACTAGGCTGATCCCAGTTGTTAGTTAGGAAACCTGTATGTTTAGTCAGAGGTCAACTTGACCAGGATTTATTTTGGTTATGTTTCTTTTGCTTTGCTGTGTTTTGTCACTGTAAATAGAAAATAAACCGCACCTTTTTTTGATTTTGAAAACCACAACCTCCGTTTGCTGGGCCTGTTTTGTGTGGGGAGCCCATCCCGGGGGTCACACACACCCGCTGCCGAGCTAACCCCCTCACACTACCTATAGTTTTCTGTCCCTAGAAAAAATGTTTTTTTAAAGCTGATTGATGATCAATGCTTTAGCACACTATAGCACAAGTAGAATTTCCCTCACTGTCCTTCCCTGTCCCTAGAAACAAGGATTATCACAGTGAAAGAAACTGACACTCTTCCTACCTATAGTTTTCTGTCCCTAGAAAAAATGTTTTTTTAAAGACGGTTGATAATCAATGCTTTAGCACACTATAGCACAAGGAGAATTTCCCTCACTGTCCTTCCCTGTCCCTAGAAACAAGGATTATCACAGTGAAAGAAACTGACACTCTTCCTACCTCTAGTTTTCTGTCCCTAGAAAAAATGTTTTTTTAAAGACGGTTGATGATCAATGCTTTAGCACACTATAGCACAAGGAGAATTTCCCTCACTGTCCTTCCCTGTCCCTAGAAACAAGGATTATCACAGTGAAAGAAACTGACACTCTTCCTACTGTGAGGGGGTTAACTCGGTAGCGGGTGTGTGTGACCCCCTGGTTGGGCTCCCCACACAAAAACAGGGCTAGCAGACGGAGGTTGTGGTTTTCAAAATCAAAAGGTGCGGTTTATTTCTCTATGTACAGTGACAAAAACACAGCAAAGCCAAAAAGAAACATAAACAAAATAAATCCTGGTCAGTTTGACCTCTGACTAAACATGCAGGTTTCCTAAACTAACAACTGGGATCAGCCTGGTGCTGTCCTAGTCCCTAAGTCCCTGGTTTAGTAAAAGTCCAAACAAATAGCCACACAGGCTTTGCCTCACCGCACAGGGGTTCACTCTCCCTAGACAGTCCACACAGGTCTGGTTCCAGGCATGAGCTAACACCTAATGAATCTGGGAGTTCTTATAGAGGCCTAAATGAGCTGACAAGCTTCAGCTGGTCTCATCAACTCCCTGCCTCACGACGCCCAGCACTCTCCCTAGAGGTATGAGTCATTCATGAGCCCACTAGCCTCAGCTGGGCTTCATCAACTCCCTAGTTGTATAAGTCGGCATAAAGCCTGAATCTGGGAGAAATATATCTACCCCCCTGGATGCAACCAGGTGACTTTACCTTCCTGCTGTCACACTACCTATAGTTTTCTGTCCCTAGAAAAAATGTTTTTTTAAAGATGGTTGATGATCAATGCTTTAGCACACTATAGCACAAGGAGAATTTCCCTCACTGTCCTTCCCTGTCCCTAGAAACAAGGATTATCACAGTAAAACACACTGACACTCTCCCTACCTATAGTTTTCTGTCCCTAGAAAAAATGATTTTTTAAAGATGGTTGATGATCAATGCTTTAGCACACTATAGCACAAGGAGAATTTCCCTCACTGTCCTTCCCTGTCCCTAGAAACAAGGATTCACACAGTAAAACACACTGACACTCTCCCTACCTATCCTTCTCTTTCCCTAAACTAAAGGAATCCAGGTTAAGCAAGAAAAAAAAATGTCACTGTCCCTGCCTATGCTTCTCTTTCCCTGCTCCGGAACAAACTACACTAGTTCGCCGTGCTGGCGGCCTTTTATAGTGTGGGGCGTGTACTAAACACCCTCAGCAATAATTGGCCACAGGCATCCTGCCTGTGGCCAATCATTGCTCTCCTCGCTGCCGGCGCTGTGATTGGCCAAGCATGCGGGGTCACAGTGCATGCTTGGCCAATCACAGCGCCTGGATGACACTGCGATGGCGTAGTGCATTGTGGGCCGTTCGCGTCACTCGAATTTGGCGCGAACGGCCCAAATCGTTCGATCTTCGTCGAACGATCGAACAGCCGATGTTCGAGTCGAATGTATGTTCGACTCGAACACCGAGCTCATCCCTAATCCTGAACAACAAACAACGTCAGAAGCGTCTTACCTGGGCTAAAGAAAAACACACCTGGTCTGTTGCTCAGTGGTCCAAAGTCCTCTTTTCTGATGAGAGCAAATTTTGCATCTCATTTGGAAACCAAGGACCCAGAGTATGGAGGAAGAATGGAGAGGCGCACACTGCAAGATGCTTGAAGTCCAGTGTGAAGTTTCCACAGTCTGTGTTGATTTGGGGAGCCATGTCATCTGCTGGTGTTGGTCCACTGTGCTTCATTGAGTCCAGGGTCAACGCAGCCGTCTACCAGGAGATTTTGGAGCACTTCATGCTTCCTTCCGCAGACGAGCTCTATGGGGATGCCGACTTCATTTTCCAGCAGGACTTGGCACCTCCCCCACACTGCCAAAAGCACCAAAACCTGGTTCAATGACAGTGGGATTACTGTGCTTGATTGGCCAGCAAACTCACCTGACCTGAACCCCATAGAGAATCTATGGGACATTGCCAAGAGAAAGATGAGACCTGAGACCGAACAATGCAGAAGAGCTGAAGGCCGCTATTGAAGCATCCTGGTCTTCCATAACACCTCAGCAGTGCCACAGGCTGATAGCTTCCATGCCACGCCGCATTGAGGCAGTAATTGCTGCAAAATGGGCCCCGACCAAGTACTGAGTACATATGCATGCTTCTACTTTTCAGAAGTCTGATGTTGTTCTATGTACAATCCTCGTTTTATTGATTGCATGTAATATTCTAATTTTCTGAGATTGTGGATTTGGGGTTTTCATGAGCTGTAAGCATCACAATTATGACAAATCACGGCTTGAACTATCTTGCTTTGCATGTAATGAGTCTCATATATTAGTTTCACCTTTAAGAGCCCTTTTACACTGGTGCTGCCCATAGCGTCGGCGGTAAAACGCTGCTAATTTACCATCGGATTTTCGGCGCATTTCGGGCCGCTAGCGGGGTGCTTTTAATCCCCGCTTGCAGCCGAGAAAGAGTTAAAACTGCCCGCAATGCGCGGCTACAGCAGCGTATTGCCGGTGGTACGGCGGTGCTGCCCATTGATTTCAATGGGCATGAGCGAATTGGGAGCAGTGAGTTCACCGCTCCCAATGCGCTCCAAAGAAGCTGCTGGCAGGACTTTTGCTGACGCCCTGCCAGCGCACCGCTCCACTGTGAAAGCCCTCTGGCTTTCACACTGGAGACAATAGAGCAGCTGTTTTAGAGCGGATTGCAGGCGCTATTTTTAACGCTATATCGCCTGCAAAACGCCCTCAGTGTGAAAGGGGTCTTAAGTTGCATTAGTGAAATAAATGAACTTTTGCACAATATTCTAATTTTTCAAGTATCACCTGTAGACCAATCTCCGCACCACCATTGACGTCGTCCCTTCCACGCTGCGCTTTCAGATCGCTCTACTGCAGGGTAGTCTTCCCGATCACGATTGCAGACACCTTTACCCCGGATGCCTGCATACTTAGATGTGCCTCTTTTAATCATCAACCATGTAAGTTGCTAAATGTTGTACCTTCATTAAATGTAACTATTTTGCTACACTTAGAGGCGCCTCTCTTCTCTTTTATACTCTGGATGCTGGATTTTGCTTCTAATCCCTTTGTGGAGGCTTCCATTTGCGGATGGACATTTATGGTTACACAACCTATCACATTGCTATAATCTTTTTATATGGACTATAAACTAAAGGACTTATGAATAAATGGTTGTGGAAGGAATCATTTGAGTTTCCATTATTTCTTATGGGGAAATTCGCTTTGATATACAAGTGCTTTGGATTACAAGCATGTTTCCGGAACGAATTATGCTCGTAATCCGAGGTTTTACTGTATATAATTATATTTTACAGTTTAATATATTGTGTTAAATAACAAATATTTGTAAATTTTTAACTTGAGCCTTTTTGCGAAATGGTGAAAATTAAAGGCACGCTATAAATAAGCAATTTACACTAAAAGTGTAATAAAAAATGTTGGATTCACATCTATGTGATATGGTAATGCTCGATCTGCAGTGCTATGTGCTCTCTGTCTAAAGCCTCGTACACAAGCTGGGAGAGCTTTTTGCAGAGAAAACCGGCCGTGTGTATGGTTTCTCGTCGGGAAAACTGCCGGGAATCTCGACGAGAAAATTAGAGAACCTGCTCTCTATTTCCTCGTCAGCCTGTTTCCCAACGAGAAAACCGTGCGTGTGTATGCTTAACTGTCTCCAGGTAAACCCGCGCATGCTCGATGAGACTTCAACGCATGCGCGGTAGCTTACAAGGGTAGTGTAGTGTGAAGCAAGATGGCGGTGATGGCATCAAATGTGACGAGGGCATGCTCGTCGTAGTCGATAACGTCACCGCGTTCTTGCCATTCAAAAGAACAGCGGTTCTTTTGAATGTGCCGTGTGTACACTCGGCGAGCAAGAAAAGCTTGCCAGGAATTCCGCCAGGAAAACAGACGTTTTTTTCCTGACGGGATTCCCGGCCGTGTGTACAGGGCTTTACTCCTGGTTCACATCTATGCGTTTTCAGAAATGCTGTACAGTTCATTTAACATGGTTTCCTATGGGTCACATTCACATCTGTGCATTTTCCACTGGTGTGTTTTTTGGAAAGGGTCGGGGTCTTTTTTTCCTATAAAAAAAATACGCAGAGGTGATCAAATACCACCAAAAGAAAGCTCTATTTGTGGGTAACAAAGGGATGTCAATTTTACTTGTGTACAGCATCGCACGACCGCGCAATTGTCAGTTAAAGCGACACAGTGCTGTATCGCAAAAAAATGGGTAAGTGGGTAAATTCGCACCACATATGTGAATAAGCACTATTTGGAATATCCACTATAAAGGAACAGGAGCGGTGATAACAGAAAAGTCATTATTATCTTTCTGCATATTAATTTGCCATGATGTGTCCACCGGGGGGGGGGGTCAAATAGAACTTCATAATTTGATGTCGCTCTTTGGTCTCGTACACACAGGACTCAAAAACACCACTTTACGGGTTTTTAACTTTTTCTTATGCCTCTAAATACCCCTCATATAGGCATTTACATGCAAAAAAAAAACAAAAACATAATTTGGGCGCAAAAAATTGCCAAATGCGTTCTAATATCACAAATGTAGCACACGGCCCTCTTTCTCCACTGTCCTTGGCTCGCTCACAGGAGAAAAAGGCACACCATGTCTACCATGCCCGTACCCCCTGGCTTGCAGAGGTTAAAGTGGTTGTAAACCCACTTTTTAAACAAAGACCTACAGGTAAGCCTAGATTAAGGCTTACCTGTAGGTGCAAGAAATATCTCCTTAACCTACACGGTTAAGGAGATATTTGTATGTACAGTGCCTTGCGAAAGTATTTGGCCCCCTTGAACTTTTCATCCTTTTGCCACATTTCAGGCTTCAAACATAAAGATATAAAATTTTATTTTTTTGTGAAGAATCACCAACAAGTGGCACACAATTGTGAAGTGGAACGAAATTTATTGGATATTTTAAACTTTTTTAGCAAATAAAAAACTGAAAAGTGGTGCGTGCAAAATTATTCGGCCCCTTTACTTTCAGTGCAGCAAACTGACTCCAGAAGTTCAGCGAGGATCTCTTAATGATCCATTGTTGTCCTAAATGACTGATGGTGATAAATAGAATCCACCTGTGTGTAATCAAGTCTCTGTATAAATGCACTGCTCTGTGATAGTCTCAGGGTTCTGTTGAAAGCGCAGAGAGCATCATGAAGACCAAGGAACACACCAGGCAGGTCTGTAATACTGTTGTGGAGAAGTTTAAAGCCGGATTTGGATACAAAAAGATTTCCCAAGCTTTAAACATCCCAAGGAGCACTGTGCAAGCGATCATTTTGAAATGGAAGGAGTATCAGACCACTGCAAATCTACCAAGACCTGGCTGTCCCTCTAAACTTTCAGCTCAGACAAGGAGAAGACTGATCAGTTATGCAGCCAAGAGGCCCATGATCACTCTGGATGAACTGCAGAGGACTACAGCTGAGGTGGGAGAGTCTGTCCACAGGACAACAATCAGTCGTACACTGCACAAATCTGCCCTTTATGGAAGAGTGGCAAGAAGAAAGCCATTTCTCAAAGATATCCATAAAAAGTCTCGTCTAAAGTTTGCCACAAGCCACCTGGGAGACACACCAAACATGTGGAAGAAGGTGCTCTGGTCCGATGAAACCAAAATCGAACTTTTTGGCCACAATGCAAAACGATATGTTTGGCGTAAAAGCAACACAGCTCATCACCCTCAACACACCATCCCCACTGTCAAACATGGTGGTGGCAGCATCATGGTTTGGGCCTGCTTTTCTTCAGCAGGGACAGGGAAGATGGTTAAAATTGAGGGGAAGATGGATGCAGCCAAATACAGGACCATTCTGGATGAAAACCTGTTGGAGTCTGCAAAAGACCTGAGACTGGGACGGAGATTTATCTTCCAACAAGACAATGATCCCAAACATACAGCAAAATCTACAAAGGAATGGTTCATAAATAAACGTATCCAGGTGTTAGAATGGCCAAGTCAAAGTCCAGATCTGAATCCAATCGAGAATCTGTGGAAAGAGCTGAAAACTGCTGTTCACAAACACTCTCCATCCAACCTCACTGAGCTCGAGCTGTTCTGCAAGGAAGAATGGGCAAGAATTTCAGTCTCTCGATGTGCAAAACTGATATAGACATACCCCAAGCGACTTGCAGCTGTAATCGCAGCAAAAGGTGGCTCTACAAAGTATTAACGCAAGGGGGCCGAATAATTTTGCACGCCCCACTTTTCATTTTTTTCTTAGTTAAAAAAGTTTAAAAAATCCAATAGATTTCGTTCCACTTCACAATTGTGTCCCACTTGTTGGTGATTCTTCACAAAAAATTAAAATTTTATATCTTTATGTTTGAAGCCAGAAATGTGGCAAAAGGATGAAAAGTTCAAGGGGGCCGAATACTTTCGCAAGGCACTGTAAATGCGGCGACGCTGACGTCACCCCATTCACAAATTCGGCTAGGTCGCAACATTCGACGACGTAGCCGAATTCGACAGCTCACGCGCGCATGCGCGGAGTCACGTCTTCGCCGCTCCGGCCAATCACAGCGCCGGAGCGGCGCTGTGATTGGCTGCAGCGGCGATACCCGGAAGTAACATTCCGGCTATCGCCGCAGCGATGGATGCGGCTAGGGGAGGGACATGGACGACTTCGGGGGCCCCGATCGAAGGTAAGTGGTACATAATGAGCTAGTATGCTAGTCATACTAGCTCATTATAGCTTTGTCTTCCAGGTAAGTAAAAAAAAAAAATTGTCTACAGGGTTTACAACCACTTTAAGCACACTTGTTTTAACTTACGGGTCTTGAGGCAAGGTTCCCCTCAAAGCTGGTTTCTGTCCCTAGAATGTAAGGACAAAGTCTCTATACCCCAAGTAACTCCAAGGTCCACACCAGTGTCAACTCCAACGTAGAGTTTATTTTTCCTTATGCATGAACATCCACAAAGTTGAGAAGAGAGAAAGGTGTTAGGAAGACAGATCAATTCAGACACTCCTGGCTTCTTCGCCACTCGATCCCGAGTGGGTATAGCTCAGCCGGATAGTCACCCAAAGGCACTAGCAGCCGGCATGTAGCTCGAACAGTCTATCAGATTCCCTAATGGATGCGTTTAGGAGATCCTCTGCCACATAATCTATAGTGTCCCGAACCTCCTAATGATCCCGTTGTTTCGATCCCTTTTTTCCAGATGGATGACATCCCTCCGAAGAGTTACTGGGCCCCTTCCTTCACTGTGATCTCTCACCAGTCCTTCGGAACGGCCCTCCCCCAGCCTACTCTTCTAGAAACGGGCCCCCTCGCAAGGCGGCACCCTGGGATTCCTCCTCCCGAAGTGGGCTCCAGCTAAAGGTGCTGGGCCCAGGGCTGAAGTTGCAGCCCCAGGACTAAAGGTGCCTGGGACTGAAGCACACGTGGCCCCATGGCCTGGAGGGCCATGCACTCGAACTTGGACCGTAGGTTCTCCCTCCGGGCATGGGCCCCGGGAATTGCTCCCTCTCTAATGGCGTCCGGCCCTTTTATACCCTCTCCCAGCATGCACAGCAGGTAGACCACACCTACCGCACGGCTGCCAAGAGAGGACACCCAATCGCCACTCCATCACCTGTGGTTCAACCCCGAGCACAAGTGACATCGCCACCCATACTTCTAAGGGGAACTGCACGCCAGGTGAAACAGCAGCAAGGCAGAGTGCAGTAAATTGAAAGATTCGAGCCAAACTACCACTTGAATCACCCCTAATTTTGGCATAGCAATCCCTAAATTTAGGACCCCCGCTACACAAATAAATTCTGCATTAATGCCGCACATTCACACGCAACTTCTGGCGTGTTTTCCTTGACTGGGGCAAAGTCGTGTATGAATGAGGCCCAATCCTCTCAGGAAGTTGTGAGGTAAAAACTGTCTCAGTGAATGGAGCTCTAGAGCCTGCGTGCCCCTGTCTCCATACATATTGCCCGGTATCCAGCTGCGCGTGCCCGCCGCCCTACACATAACTCTGTGTCCCACTGCGCGTACCCGCTGCTTCACACAGCTCGCCATGCCAATGCGCGCCCCCGCACACATAACTCTCCGTTCCACCGCGCGCCCCCTGCCGCTCCACACATTACTCCCCGCTGTCAGGCACTAGCCGGTCGCTCAGTGATTGGTCAGATGCCATGCCACTCTAGTGCGAGCGCTCTCTTGGTTGGCTTATTGCTCTGCGGTGTCTCTAGCATTGGTTGGCTGCCTGAGCTAGCCTGCGCCGTGATTGGTGGTAGGTCTGTCAGGCCGGAAGTGTGTGTTATCACATGCGCTCCTAGAAGCCGGGAGTTGGTGCAAGCTGCGGGGTGGCAGCGGCTGATGGGAGGCATCAGTGAGTATGTGGCGGTGTGGGGGATCGAGTGATAGCGGATTGTAGTGTGCAGGAAGCGGGGTGATCGCTCCACAGATGTCACCTTGTGATTGGTTCTGGAAGATTCCTCTAATTCTCATGGAAGTGTCTGCTGACAGAGGCAGCCAATCAGAGCCTAGCTGTTATGAGAGAGCCTGATGGTTGCTCTGGGTGACATAAATAGTTCTGGGTCAGATTGTAATGTTATCGCCCCCTACAGGGTAACCCCTGAACTGCAGGACTGACTGTCCATAGTGTGGACCTTCCAAGACTGACTTACTGGTCACCACCAGCAGGTGTGGAGGTCATGTGATATCTAATGCCTCATTTCCACTGAGCGGATCGGTTCGGTACGCTATTTTAGGTGTTTCCATTATGAAAGCGTGCCATAAAACCGAACCTTACCGCACCATTCTGGGTCCTGCTTCAGATGTGGGGCCATAGAAAATGGAACGGTTTAGTTAGGGCGGAGCTACAATACATTCCACTGATTGGCGGAGACGCTAGGCATTTTTTCTAAACCCTGGATGGCCCCTGACGGTCCGACTTGCAGTGGAAACGCTCACCAGAATAGACCGGACCATTCTAACCGTTCCAAGCTGTACTGACCCGAACCGTTCCGCTCAGTGGAAACGAGGCATTACAGTCTCATGTAATATGTCTCCTGAAGCATCTCCTGTCTACAACTTCCATAGTGTGTCTGCAGTCTCTGACCGTCTCCTGTACCATTTCTGCAGTCTCTGACCGTCTCCTGTACCATTTCTGCAGTCTATGACCGTCTCCTGTACCATTTCTGCAGTCTCTGACCGTCTCCTGTACCATTTCTGCAGTCTCTGACCGTCTCCTGTACCATTTCTGCAGTCTCTGACCGTCTCCTGTACCATTTCTGCAGTCTCTGACCGTCTCCTGTACCATGTCTGCAGTCTCTGACCGTCTCCTGTACCATGTCTGCAGTCTCTGACCGTCTCCTGTACCATGTCTGCAGTCTCTGACCGTCTCCTGTACCATGTCTGCAGTCTCTGACCGTCTCCTGTATCATGTCTGCAGTCTCTGACCGTCTCCTGTATCATGTCTGCAGTCTCTGACCGTCTCCTGTACCATTTCTGCAGTCTCTGACCGTCTCCTGTACCATTTCTGCAGTCTCTGACCGTCTCCTGTACCATTTCTGCAGTCTCTGACCGTCTCCTGTACCATTTCTGCAGTCTCTGACCGTCTCCTGTACCATTTCTGCAGTCTCTGACCGTCTCCTGTACCATTTCTGCAGTCTCTGACCGTCTCCTGTACCATGTCTGCAGTCTCTGACCGTCTCCTGTACCATGTCTGCAGTCTCTGACCGTCTCCTGTACCATGTCTGCAGTCTCTGACCGTCTCCTGTACCATGTCTGCAGTCTCTGACCGTCTCCTGTACCATGTCTGCAGTCTCTGACCGTCTCCTGTATCATGTCTGCAGTCTCTGACCGTCTCTGCAGTCTTTGATTATATCCTTTTGTGTGTCTGCTGTCCCTGACACTAAATATTCACTGAATTCTATGTGTGGCCCCTTGGTGATTGTCAGGGGGCGCACTTGAGGCTCCCCATAGCAAGAAAGTTGGCCATCACGGCCTCAGAGTAGCCCAAGTGACCCTGATCCTCCATAGAGAAATCCTGGGGCTGGAGTCAGGCTGGCTATGACCCTCCTTAGTTGATCCTTGAAGGGCAATAAGAGCTCATTCATCGGGGCACAGAGAGCCGTACACCATGAGTAACAAGCATAACACCTCGTTCGTGTGGGATGGACTACTACAGAAACCTCTCCCATGTGAGGGCCGTGTCTACCCACATGGGGGTGTACAAGTGTGTCATGCCTCCCTTCCCATTCATGTCAATTGGGACGCAGCGGCCATATGGACACAGCCGCTGGTCCCACGTTTGGCACCCATGTAGGTGTGGGTGCTGAACACAGACAGTGTGAGTTTGGGGAGGAGGGCGAGGGATGAGCTGGCATTCAGGGGCGGATTCTGGTGTGAATCCAGAAGTCAGCTGTCATTCTTGGTCCAATGATCTGCTTGTGACATCATTTCCCTAATGTTTACATTTTAGGTTGGTGCCTGAGGTCATTGACCTAAGTGATGTCATGAACATCCCCACCCCTTTGTAACATCAGCTGGTTATTGGACCAAGAATGACAGCTGACCTTTGGGTTCACACCAGAACCCGCTTCTGAATGCCAGCTCATCCCTACTCTGCCTCTCCCCCCGAGTACTCCAGAGTCACCTCTGTCTGCATACAACCCCTGCTACAAATCAATAGGCGCCCTGTATTTGTGTAAAGGTAGGATATGTGCTGACACTTGTACATCCTGTCTTTGATCTGTATGTGGACACCAGTCACCCCCACATACAGGTTCCCAATGGTGACCTCTTATGAGAATGTTCCCTGGCTGCCATGTTGGATGAAGGGGATGCACACTCTCCTTGTACCTTCAATGAACATTCCAATGTACTGGAGTATATAGAACCATTTTTGGATGCCAGCACTGCCCCTCCCGAGAAACGGATCACTGACATTCCTCTCCCTTTATCAGAGTGATACAACATGCTGTGATATCTCTGTTGCCAAGAGAGCAGATTGTTGTTTTTACTTGATACAGACTATAACCAGCACCCATAAGCACTTTATCGCTCCTGCCTCTACTTCTTCTTCTTCATAGCAGGGTCACTTAAAAGCCCCACTCCAGATAGAAGGAGCCCACCACTGCAGAGGACATTTCTCTTCTATCTGTGTGACCGTCTCCTGTAACCTTGTCCCCAAGGTGGGCCGGGGGTCACACACTAATATCAAGTTCTGCATTGTACATGAGGGATCAGCCACAAGTCCGAGTACAGAGAGAAGAGCGCTGGAGCCAGGAATAAGGTCCGTATTCCACCTTTGTCCTCTTATTACCCTTACACCTAATGACCATTTAACCCTTGCAGCTTAGGGGAAGTAGATGTTTCAAAAATCCCAAAATTCAGCTTTAAGCCCCGGTTTACACCGGTGCAACTTATGTGATTTACAGGTCCAAATTGCATGACAAGTCGCACCCTTGCGACCTTGCTGTGAAACTGTTCAAAACGATGCAATGCCAACTTTGCGGTGACGCGTCGACTTGAAAAAGAAGTCAGCCAGATAATAGATGTCAGCCAAGTTGCATCTTAAGTCGCACTGACACGCGGTGTTGAAATCGTGCAATGTTACGTGAAGTCGCAGAGTCAGATTCAGGGAGAACGGGGGGGCTAATGGTATTTAGTAGTTCTGCTTAGACTGGGTATACACTAGTAGGATTTCCTTCATGTTACAGTTTCTGATCATTAGTGCGATCAAATCGATGTTCTTTTTTGGCCGCAGTGATGAGATTATTTAAAGGAGCAGGAGGGAAAAATTTTCTCAAACGAATGGATTTCCCCCTCTGGCATATAAGCTTTGACCAGCCAGTGGCATTTCTTGTTAGCTCCAGCACATTTATTTTTATTTTTTGCACCAGTAAGTGTGAGTGCCGGTTCACACAGGGGCAACCCGACATACAGCGCGACTTTGCAAGGCGACTTCAGCGCGACTTGGAGCAACTTGCAACGCGACTTTAAGTCGCCTCCAGGACAGGCGACTTTGGCTGTGGCCAATCACAGAATAATCAGCTCTCATGTGAAGAAAGCAAGAAGAAATGCCACTGGCTGGTCAAAGCTTATATGCCAGAGGGGGAAATCCATTAGTTTGAGACATTTTTTCCCTCCTGCTCCTTCAAGTAATCTCATCACTGCTGCCAAAAAGAACATCGATTTGATCGCACTAATGATCAGAAACTGTAACATGAAGGAAATCCTACTAGTGTATACCCAGCCTAAGCAGAACTACTAAATACCATTAGCCCCCCCCCCCCCCCCGTTCTCCCCGAATCTGACTCTGCGACTTCACGTAACATTGCACGATTTCAACACCGCGTGTCACTGCGACTTAAGATGCAACTTGGCTGACTTCATGCGCAGATATCTACGCAGCTCTGTGGGAGGGAGGGGTTTGCCTGGGTTAACTATTTTCTCTTCCTGTAAAGTTGCTTGCACTAAGATGGACATCCGACTTTGGAGGCGACTTCCTTTTGAAATCAATGGGTACAAGTCGCCTTGAAGTAGTACAGGAACCTTTTCTGAAGTCGGAGCGACTTCAGTAGTGTACATTAAGACGGCTCTCATTCACTTCAATGGAATTACTAATGTCGGGCGACTTGGGGGTGACACAAGTCGGATCCCAAGTTGCTGTAGTGTGAACCGGCACTTAGGGTCTATTATGACTCCTTTCACTGTTTTCACAGTTTTGGTTTCCTTATCGCGTGTTTTTTTTTTTTTTACATTTCTCAGACATTTTACATCTTACTCGTAACGCGTAGAGTTCCGTTTCTATCAAAAACCATCTAACCTTTAATCATCCTATTTTCATGAAATCGCTCATGCCAACAATGGCATGTATTTGGATATCACGTATGCTTTTTACTAATCGTGTGCTTTATACAAGTCCAGACAGTCTGCTTTCATGTATTATCTATCGTGTTTTTGTTCTGATTTCAGAATAAACTATTTTCATTTTTACCTATTTTTATAAAATTGTCTTTCTAGTGACTTCCCTCATATAAAGTCCCATGACCATAGCTTTTCCTTGTTTGCAACTATTAAATGCACGTGTGCTACAACCTACTGCAGTATAAGGCCGCATTCACACCTGACCGTTTCATTTTCAGAAAGTCGCACGTTTTTTCCGCAACTTTGCACAGGTCAAGAGGTCACCAATGTAAAAAGCAAAAAAATGCCTGTAATCGGCCCAAAAAAGAAGCTCATGTACTTTTTTGAGCTTCGGGCGTTTTGCTTCAGGCTACAAAATGCTCAGATGTAAACAAGGGCCATGTAAATAAATAGGATTTTGCTTGTTGGGCGTTTTTATGAGCTGAAAACGCTCAGGTGTGAATGCAGCCTTACACATAGGGGAAGATTCACTAAAACCGGTGCACGTAGAATATGATGCAGCTCTGCATAGTAGCCAATCGGCTTCCAACTTCAGCTTGTTCAAATAAGCTTTGACAATAAAACCTGGAAGCTGATTGGTTACTATGCAGAGCTGCACCAGATTTTGCGTGCACCAGTTTTAGTAAATCTCTCCCATGGTGTCCTGTATAGTGTGCTGCGAGAAAAATACAGACGACGCAAATTTTTTTGAAGCCATTTTATTTGTGTAACGAGCATCCACACAGGGAATATGCCTTATATTGAGGTGTGAGTGGAGTATATACTGTATGTGCATCTACCACAGTGTAGAAAGACCCATTGAGGTTGATTTACTAAAGGCAAATATACTGTGCAGTTGCTCCAGAAATGAGTAAATGAGGTAAGGCTTCACTTTGCAAAAAATACCCAATCACATGCAAGGAAAAAAAAAAACAGTATTTTTGCTTGCACATGATTGGATGATAGAAATAAACAGAGCGTCCCCTCGTTACAGAGTATCCCCTCAGATCTAAAGCAATTGCACTTCCAATGCACAGTATTTTATATTTGCCTTTTAGTAAATAAACCTCCTAGTTTTTGAAGAACACCTTTTTTAGTGCGTTTTATAGAGTGCCCGAGGACATTATTTACTATAATCTAGCACACTTAAATGTCTGCATGCAAGGGTTTTGGCATGCTCTTGTTGCATCCCAGTGTGTCACATGTAACCGCAGGTATGTAATACCAGAACAAGGATGCAAACCCATAGTGAAGACTGACGGCGCAGATATCAGTCACTGTGGGAGCCTCGGAACAATAAATATATTTTTTTTGCAGCCAAAGAAAAGTATTTAACAATTTTGGATATTTTTATGGCCAGTTCACACCACTTGCAGCCCAGTGTGTTGTTTTTTTTTTTTGTTTTTTTTTTCTCTTCTGCATCAAAAACACATGGATAGTAGGTTACATTGCCTTGCAATAGTATTCACTCCCCCCCCCCCCCTCCCCCACAACCTGGAATTAACATGGATTGTTTGAGGATTTGCATCATTTCATTTACAGAACATGCCCAACTTTGAAGATTTTTTTTTTTTTTTATTGTGAAGCAAACAAATAGGACAAACTAACAGAAAAAGTCAATGTGCATAACTATTCACCCTCCTAAAGTCAATACAGGTCCTTCTCAAAAAAATAGCATATTGTGATAAAGTTCATTATTTTCTGTAATGTACTGATAAACATTAGACTTTCATATATTTTAGATTCATTACACGCAACTGAAAGTAGTTCAAGCCTTTTCTTGTTTTAATATTGATGATTTTGGCATACAGCTCATGAAAACCCAAAAATCCTATCTCAAAAAATTAGCATATTTCATCCGACCAATAAAAGAAAAGTGTTTTTAATACAAAAAAAGTCAACCTTTAAATAATTATGTTCAGTTATGCACTCAATACTTGGTTGGGAATCCTTTTGCAGAAATGACTGCTTCAATGCGGCGTGGCATGGAGGCAACCAGCCTGTGGCACTGCTGAGGTGTTATGGAGGCCCAGGATGCTTCGATAGCGGCCTTAAGCTCATCCAGAGTGTTGGGTCTTGCGTCTCTCAACTTTCTCTTCCCAATATCCCACAGATTCTCTATGGGGTTCAGGTCAGGAGAGTTGGCGGGCCAATTGAGCACAGTAATACCATGGTCAGTAAACCATTTACCAGTGGTTTTGGCACTGTGAGCAGGTGCCAGGTCGTGCTGAAAAATGAAATCTTCATCTCCATAAAGCTTTTCAGCAGATGGAAGCATGAAGTGCTCCAAAATCTCCTGATAGCTAGCTGCATTGACCCTGCCCTTGATAAAACACAGTGGACCAACACCAGCAGCTGACATGGCACCCCAGACCATCACTGACTGTGGGTACTTGACACTGGTCTTCAGGCATTTTGGCATTTCTCTCTCCCCAGTCTTCCTCCAGACTCTGGCACCTTGATTTCCGAAAGACATGCAAAATTTGCTTTCATCCGAAAAAAGTACTTTGGACCACTGAGCAACAGTCCAGTGCTGCTTCTCTGTAGCCCAGGTCAGGCGCTTCTGCTTCAAAAGTGAATTGACCTGGGGAATGCGGCACCTGTAGCGCATTTCCTGCACACGCCTGTTCACGGTGGCTCTGGATGTTTCTACTCCAGACTCAGTCCACTGCTTCCGCAGGTCCTCCAAGGTCTGGAATCGGTCCTTCTCCACAATCTTCTTCATGGTCCGGTCACCTCTTCTCGTTGTGCAGCGTTTTTTACCACACTTTTTCCTTCCCACAGACTTCCCACTGAGGTGCCTTGATACAGCACTCTGGGAACAGCCTATTCGTTCAGAAATTTCTTTCTGTGTCTTACCCTCTTGCTTGAGGGTGTCAATGATGGCCTTCTGGACAGCAGTCAGGTCGGCAGTCTTACCCATGATTGCGGTTTTGAGTAATGAACCAGGCTGGGAGTTTTTAAAAGCCTCAGGAATCTTTTGCAGGTGTTTAGAGTTAATTAGTTGATTCAGATGATTAGGTTAATAGCTCGTTTAGAGAACCTTTTCATGATATGCTAATTTTTTGAGATAGGAATTTTGGGTTGTCATGAGCTGTATGCCAAAATCATCAATATTAAAACAAGAAAAGGCTTGAACTACTTCAGTTGTGTGTAATGAATCTAAAATATATGAAAGTCTAATGTTTATCAGTACATTACAGAAAATAATGAACTTTATCACAATATGCTAATTTTTTGAGAAGGACCTGTACTTTGTAGAGCCACCTTTTGCGGCTATCAAAGCTCCAAGTCGCTTTGGATAAATCGCTATGAGCTCGCCACATCTTACCACTGGGATTTTTGCCCATTCCGCCTTGCAAAACTGCTCCAGCTCCTTCAGGTTGGATGGTTTGCGCTTGTGAACAGCAATCTTTAAATCTGACCACAGATTCTCTATTGGATTGAGGTCTGGGCTTTGACTAGTCCATTCCAACACATTTACAAGTGTTGGTTTAGCAGTGTGTTTGGGGTCATTGTCCTGCTGGAAGGTGAATCTCCGTCCTAGCCTCAAATCACACACAGAGTGGTACAGGTTTTACTCAAGAATATCCCTGTATTTAGCACCATCCATCTTTCCCTCAACTCTGACCAGATTCCCAGTTCTGACTGCTGAAAAACATCCCCACGGCATGATGCTGCCACCACCATGTTTCACTGTGGGGATGGAGTTCTTTGGGTGATGTGATGTGTTGGGTTTGCGCCAGACATAGCGTTTTCTTTGATGGCAAAAAAGTTACATTTTATTCTCATCAGATTAGAGCACCTTCCTCCATACATTTTGGTAGTCTCCCACATGCCTTTTCACAAACTCAAAACGTGCCATTTTGTTTTTTGCTAAAAGTAATGGCTTTCTTCTGGCCACTCTGCCATAAAGCCCAACTCTATGGAGCGTACGGCTTATTGTCGTTCTATGTACAGATACTCCAGTCTCTGCTGTGGAACTCTGCAGCTCCTCCAGTGTTACCTTAGGTCTCTGAGCTGTCTCTCTGATTAATGCCCTTCTTGCCCGGTCCGTGAGTTTTGGTGTGCGGCCGTCTCTTGGCAGGTTTGCTGTTGTGCCAGGTTCTTTCCATTTGGTTATGATAGATTTGATGGTGCTCCTAGGGATCATCAAAGATTTGGATATTTTTTTTTATAACCTAACCCTGACTTGTACTTCTCAACAACATTGTCCCTTACTTGTTTGGAGAGTTCCTTGGTCTTCATGGCAGTGTTTGGTTAGTGGTGCCTCTGGGGCCTTTCAAACAGGTGTGTATATGTAATGACAGATCATGTGACACTTAGATTGCATACAGGTGGACATCATTTCACGAATTATGTGACTTCTGAAGGTAATTGGTTGCACCAGAGCTTTTTATGGGCTTTATAACAAATAGGTGAATACATGCGCACATGCCAATTATCATTTTTTTATTTTTTTTATTTCTGAAAAACAGTTTTATGTATATATTTTTCTAATTTTACTTCACCGACTTTTGTGTTCTGATCCATCACATATAATTCAGATTAAAAAAACATTGAAATAAAGGCTGTAATGTAACACAATAGGTGAAAAGCCAAGGGGGGGGTGTGAATACTTTTGCAAGGCACTGTATATGGTTTTCAATGGCTTAGTTCACTCGTGTTCCAGGGAAAAAATATTAGAACATGCTGCATTTTTTCTGCAATGAACTGTGCTGAAACGCGGTTGAACGCACGTCCTTATTTAAGTGAAGAAAAAAATGCATCGAAAATGCACCAAAAACATGTATGCAGAAAAGCATCTGGACTGCGTTTCTATGGTGTGAACTGACCTTAAATGTTTTCAAACATAGCTTCAGGAAGTTTAAAGGAAAAGGACAGTGGAATGTGAGATTTAAGTGTTAATGAGAGCGGAGCCCTATAGACTTCTATTGCAGCAACTTATTCCATTCAGAAAATGGTGAATAAAAAGTAGAGAGCTCACAGACTGGAACCATTGAGATCCATTTTCACACCACAATCTGGGCAGAGTATATCGGAGAGCTGTATCTGGCATAGCATGAAGGTGGCAGGATCACAGGTATTTTTATTGAAAGCAGCTCATTTAAATTTATTGTAAATGGCGATTACGTTCAACATAAATGTTTAAAAACCCCAGTGGTGTAAGGCCCCATGTACACTGCTGCTAAATGGACGTTCAGAGGTAGTTGGACACTCAATGTTATCTTATGTGGTTTGTTTACTGTTGTTTTTAGGCAGTTGCGTTTATAGGCCTTTTTTTTTTTTTTAAGGCAAAAAAATGAGTTCAGACGTCAAACGTGTCTAAATGCGGTAACTCGCGTTTAGCCGCGTTTCGTTTATAGCCGTTTTTCATTTTTGGCCATAAAAAAATATATATAATTGGATGCCTCCATTCTCGCTGAACTTGGAGATTAAGCAGACATCCAGCAGGCTCTTACCGAGTATTTCTCCCAGAATGACACACCTGAGGTGTCTCCCATGGTTCAATGAGAGGCGCATAAATGCGTAATACGAGGACATCTCCTCGCTATAGCGGCTAGGAAAAAGAAAGCCCATCAAGCACTGATCACATCTCTCTCCAAGAAAATAGCTAGGCTGGAAGCTCAACACAAGCGTGCCCAGGCTCTCCAAGTAGCTACAGAGCTAGCAGACACGCGAGCCCAGTTGGTGGAGGAACTATTTAGGAAAGTGCGCAAAGGTCTAGTTCTGTCGCATAAACTGTTCTATGAACAAAGCAATAAGCCAGGTAGGCTTCTGGCCAGGCTCGCACAGAAACGCGCACAGACCCATACAGTGCACCATGTGACTGACTCGTCTGGAACAGTTTTTTCCAAGAGTGAAGAGATTGCACATCAATTTCTTCGCTTTTATAGCAAACTTTACAATCTCAAGGGTTCAAACCAGACTCTGAATCCTACTGCTGCTGAAAACCGCTCACGGATGATAAAAGACTTCCTCACTACTTACGGCCCCACAGCCCTCTCAGAGACGGATCGGACCGCGTTGGAAGCCCCTCTGTCCCTGGAGGAGTGGACGGCTGCACTAAAAGCCATGAAACCTGGCAAATGTCCGGGACCAGATGGCTTTTCGATGCAATATTATAAATGCTTCTCAGACCTTCTAGCCCCACGCTTCCTAAAAGCCTTTAACACGCTGGCCAATACCTCCTATCCCTCAGAATCCTTACGAGAAGCCTATATTACCGTGATTCCCAAAGAAAATAAAGATCCGTCCAATGTAGCTAACTATCGGCCAATTTCACTCTTAAATGTAGATGTCAAACTTTTTGCTAAAGCCCTGGCCAATCGCCTTGTCTTCCATGTGCCGGCCTGGGTGGGCCTGGACCAAGTGGGTTTTATTCCTGGCAGAGAAGCCAGGGACAATACCATAAAAGCTTTGAATCTGCACCACTGGCTCACCTCATCTCAGCAGGAGGGATTTTTCTTGGCAATGGATGCGGAGAAGGCGTTCGATCGCGTGGCCTGGGACTATATGGAAGCTACACTAGCGGCTCTGGGCCTGGGGAATAGTATGCGTGCCTTCATAGGCTCCCTTTATGTAAACCTAAGAGCTAGAGTCCGTGTCAATGGCCACCTTTCGGAAGCCTTCCCCATACACAATGGCACCAGGCAGGGCTGCCCTCTCTCTCCCATACTCTATATCCTGACCCTAGAACCTCTGCTACGCTGCATTCGAGAAAATTCAAATATAAAAGGAATCACTGTTCGCCACAAGGACAAGGAATACAAAATTGCAGCTTTTGCGGACGACATCCTGCTCTTTTTGTCCACGCCCCTGTTGTCCCTACCTAACCTTATGCCGATCTTGGACCTCTTCCAGCGTATCTCGAATCTTAAAATCAATTTGTCCAAATCGTCCGCGTTAAATGTCACACTACCAGATGCTCTGGTGCAACAATGCCAGGCAAACTTCCCATTTAGGTGGGAGAGAGAGGCCATCACCTACTTAGGTATCCAGCTACCAGCTACGCTAAAAGCACTGTATTCTAAAAACTTCCTAGCCGAACTAAAACGCATACAACAAGATCTCTCAAGGTGGGATGTGCCCACCCTATCCTGGTTCGGACGAGCTTCTATCCTTAAGATGACAGTCTTACCTCGTATATTATACAAAATGCAGACTATCCCGATACACTTACCTCCCGCATTTTTTGTGGCTATGGCCTCGTACACACGACCGATTTTCTCGGCAAGAACCAGCAAGAAACTTGCTGGCAGAGATGTCTTGCCGAGTAAATCGGTCGTGTGTACGCGGCTATCGGGTTTCTCGTCGAGAAAACCGACAAGTAACCTCGACGAGAAAATAGAGAACCTGCTCTCTATTTTCTCGTCGAGATTCTCGTCAGCCTGTTTCTCGACGAGAAAAGTGAGTGTGTGTACACTTACCTGTCCGCCGGGAAGCCCGCGCATGTTCAAAATGAATTCGACGCATGTGCGGTAGCTTCCTAGGCATACGTAGGGTATACCAAGATGGCGGCGACGGCATCGAATGTGACGAGCGCATGCTCATCGTAGTCGATGACGTCACCGCGTACGCTCCATTCAAAGAACCACGGGTTCTTTGAAACGAGCGTGTGTACACCCGGCCGGGACAATTTTCTTGTCCAGAAATCTCGTCGAAAAAAACGCCATGTTTTTTTCGACGAGAATCTCGGCCGTGTGTACGAGGCCTTACAGGAAAATGTGTAGAGCCTTTTTATGGGGTGCTAAATCAGCTCGTATCGGATGGGCAAAGCTAGTCCTACCCAAGGAAAAAGGAGGGATTGGTCTCCCGGACATACAGCGCTATTATTGGGCTGTCCACATGACCAGGGTGGTAGATTGGAGAATTCATGCCCGGTGTAAAAGCTGGGTGTACCTTGAAAAATTAATTGCAGAAACTGATCTGGGCTCGATTCCTTGGATCCCTAAGAAATTGAGACCTCCTCAGCCCCACACGCATCCTTTGACCGGAGCGACTCTCCAAGCTTTTGACAGAGCATGTAAAGCCCATGCACTGTCTGCCGCAGACTGCCCTATAACCCCCGTTAGAGGTAATCCAGACTTCCCCCCCCCCCCCCCCCGGGTCTATCGCCATCCTATCTTTTTAAGGAATGGCCATACCCACAGATGCAGGCCAAGCACTTCTTTCGCAATGGCAAGTTTCTAAAGCTACAAGAGCTTGCTGCACTGTCTAACACTAAGTCCTTCCCCTCCTGGTCTTATGTGCAATTAAAACACTTTCTAGATGTGCCAGCGAAAATAGTCAAATTCACGAGCCCGCCCACAGTGTTCGAATCCCTATGTTCGAGATCTTCACCCCAGAATCATGTCATTTCGGCCTTGTACACGTCCATGTTTGGAGATTCGTACTCCTCTTTACAAACAGACCATACGTTTTGGGAGACAGCCTTAGACAGAGAGATAGGAGACGCTAGTTGGGACCAGATCGATTTATACATACACAAAGGCTCACTTAATGTCAATACGCAAGAGAACGGGTACAAACTCAAAACTAGATGGTACAAGACCCCTCAAGTGCTCCATAAGATTTTCCCGACGGTACCTGATTACTGTTGGCGATGTGAATCAGAGATTGGCACCTTTCTCCATGTCTGGTGGTCCTGCCCTCGAATCCAGCCATACTGGCGTAAGATACATGAAGTGACTACAGCAATCTCTTCGCTCCCACTGGAGTTTACACCCGGACAATATCTACTACACCTATGCACAATCCCTAAAAGACAATGCTTCAAATCAATAGCTATGCATTTAATAAACGCTGCTAGGCTCTGCATACCGGTACATTGGAGGTCCACGCGGCCGCCTTCGCTAAAAGAATGGACACTACGTGTCGACCGTATTGCAATGATGGAGGAATTGATTCTCACCTCACAAGACAAAATCTCGAGCTTCTCAGCTATTTGGGAAGCGTGGATCGAGTACAAAAACTCCCATTCATATCAGGTATTGATACAACTAGACGTATAAGCTATTGCCATAATACAAATTTATCGTAGATGGTTCTCCCCGGGGATCCGGGAGACTCAGTGATTGTAGCGTATGGACGGTGGACGGAGAGGGTAGAAGGTGGGTTTCCGCCCCCTCTCCGCATTTCCTCCCCCCCCCCTTTTTGTTCTTTTCTTTTCTCTTTTTTGTTTTTTCTTCTCTCCCCCCCCCCCCTCTCCCCTATTCTTTTCTTTCCTTAAAATTTTCTGAGTTAGGTAGCAGGTTGGACACAGAGCTCGGGGCGGACGAGATTGTCCGAGTCTGAGCCCTGGGTCCATGCCCTTAGATAAGATCAATTGGACACGGTTGAGTGATTTTGTCGATGCCCTGGCAGGTGGTTCCGAGAATCTCATGAAAGAGTAGTTAATCAATTCAAGAATAGTCGCATGATACCCTAGAAGACATAAAGCCTAGGATATTGCCACTTTATTCAATGTCAATGAGCTTCCGAGCATTTACTATGCTCGCTCTAGATGTTTTCTGTACTCTTACTGGTTATTTACTGCTTGGAACACTGCATATGGATCCTGTTGCCCAATTTGTTAAATTGTTGTACTGCTACGATGTGCTGTATACTTTTTCTTTGTGTACTTTGTGTACTTCTTTCAAATATACAATAAAATCTTTGTGGGGAAAAAAAAAATATATATATATATATATTTATTTTTTTTTAAACGGTGCTAAAAGCGACATGTAAACGCGTCAAAACGGACGTTTTAAACGTAGGCCACTTAAATCGTTCAGGAGAGGTTGTAAAAACGTCTCGTGTACATGAAGCCTAAAGAGGAAGATCTAAAGCAGGTTCCAAACACGCACATGGCCAGTCTGCAGAGGAAAGAACAGTTTGTATATTCACTAAGACCCCTTTCACACTGAGGAGTTTTTACCGCGTTTTCGCGGTAAAAACAGCGCTGTAAAAATGCCTGAAATAATCCTGCCCCATCATTCTCAATGTGAAAGCCCTGAGGCGTTTTGCTGGCTGTGCGTTGGAAAAAATCCTGCAAACAGCTTTTTTGGAGCATCTTTGGGGTGCATAAAATAGCGCTGTAAAAACACCTATCCCCATTGAAATGAATGAGTACCGCTGTAAAAATGCGGTAAACACCCAGAAGCTGTGGGAAGGTCACATGACCGCAGTAGAGTGGAGGATTGTGGGATACCAAATCATCCTTTTTACCGCAAAAACGCATATGCGTTGGCGCTATTTTTACCGCAAACGCAGTAAAATCACGGTAAAAAAAACTCATCGTTTTTTCAACGCCTCAGTGTGAAAGGGGCCTAAATATTAGAATGCTGGTAATACTGTAAACCTCAATTTAGCATGTTTACTGAGTCAAGTGGATCTCCTAAATCGAAGTTCCAATTTATAACAAAAATATTAAACCACAAACATTCAGAAATCATTGACTTGCGATTTAAGAAGTTGCTTCCACAGGAGATGGGAACTAAAATAACTGCAGGCAATCTTTTCCCCTATTTTTATTTATTTATTTATTATTATTATTATTATTTAAACTTTTTACTGCTCTTTCTACCTGCTTTTTGTGTTTCAAGTGCCCTTTTTTTTCCATTTGGCATTGCACTGTGTTATTTTTGGATGTGTGACATGGAAGGTATGTGTGCATACTGCAGTGCAAGGGAATCACTATATTTAGTGAACTTTGTAGTCCTCCATGACCATTTGCTGTTTTCACAGATGGGGGGGCCCCCGTGTCGGCCTCCCCTCACTTAGGTCACCCATCATCAGCCGTCTGTTCTAGGCTGACATGTACTTAGTTGCCTTCCCTCTGCCTAAGTGATTGTTGCTATGCCTGGCCTAATAATAACTTGGCACTGGGACTTCTTTCCCTCCCTGGCAGCATTGGGGTTAAAGCTCCTAAATAGTAAAAATAGCGGTTGTGTAGCAGGAGCATCATCCTAGCAAAGCTGGTGGCCTCTGTAATAAGCTGTCACAGTTAATTCTCTGCATTGCAGGAGTAGAATTTTGCGTGCAGTGAAATTTAACCCAGGGTAAAGATTGTTGGGCAAAGCGGCACACAGAGGTCGGTGAAAGACACTCTGTGCATTTATATCAGCCTTTGCCTGTCACCAATCAAACTTTTAACAGTTGACCAACGGAGCTTGTAAAGAAGTCGAGCGGCCACACAGGGGAAAGTGAGATGGGCAGAATTACAGCGTTGAGATTTTTCTAAAGACTGCTGGCCGGGTTGACGGAATTTGGTTGGAAAGGGAAGCTGCTGAGAACATCAAATTCAAATTTTGGATTTATTTTTTTTCTTTTGTGTTTTTAGCTGTTTCCACAATGTCGAATGAGCTGGTGGAAGACGAGACTCGTTTCTACTGTAACGCAAAGAAGTACTGGAAGAATGTTCCACCCACAGTGGATGGGATGCTGGGAGGCTACGGACACATATCCAGCATCGACATCAGCAGCTCCAAAAAATTTCTACAGAGGTTCCTTCGAGTGAGTATACACAGTGCTTGCTGTCACCCGTTGTACTATAAGTAGTCCTCTTGGGTATGTGACGCTAGTAGATCTGAAATACGGAATAGAATGAACAGAGGTCATGTGATTCCTAACACTGACTGTTGCGGCCACATTAACAGTTTTCAGTAACGGATGGTAAAACGGTGTGCGCGGAATTGTGTAATGACAATGTCTTGGGCTGCATTGGTGGTTTTTAAGTCGTAGCGATATTATTATTTTTTTAAATTTATTTATTTTTGGCTCAATAGTTTTATTGAGGATATAAGCAGTACAAGCGTCTGCAACTGCAGGAAAACAAAGGAAAAAGAATAAGTACATGGGTTCCCTCTTAGGGCAGGTATCCACATACAGCACAGTATTTACAGAACATTTAGGATAATATTAACATCAACAGGTTATTTTCGATACCAAGTTAACCATGGTTTCCAAGCTTTTTCAAAGGACTTCAGTGAACCCATTCTCAGAGCTAGTAGTTTTTTAAAGAAGTAATAAGATTGGATAGTGACTAGAACCTCGGGCAGATTGGGTACCAGCTTCCCTTTCCAGCGTCTTGCGATGGTGAGTTTGGCCACCAGCAGGTTGCAAGAAATTATCTTGCAACAATCTGGGGGGAAATTATTGATGCCTAGGTTTAGTATCGCCAAGGCCGGTTCTGGAGAAGTAAGGAACTGGAGAGGAGCCGGAACACACTCCTCCATATATTATGGTCATGCAAGGACCTCCATAGTTTTTGGAATAGGTTACCAACTTGACCACAACCTCGCCAGCAAGAGAAGGAGCCGCAATATTATCTTTTGACAATTTAGTCAACGCTAGTGACCTCGCAGTTAATGACAGTCAGGACAGGAAAGATCTCTGGAGCCAGACAGCCACTGTGCTGAAAGCAAACTTGTCACTTTAACCACTTAAGCCCCGGACCATTTTGTTGCTAAAGAACCAGGCACCTTTTTGCGATTCTGCACTGCGTTGCTTTAACTGACAATTGCGTGGTCGTGCGACGTGGCTCCCAAACAAAATTGACGTCCTTTTTTTCCCCACAAATGGAGATTTCTTTTGGTGGTATTTGATCTCCTGCGGTTTTTATTTTTTGCACTATAAACAAAAATAGAGCGACAATTTTGAAAAAAATTCAATATTTTTTACTTTTTGCTATAATAAATATCCCCAAAAAATATATAAACTTTTTTTTCCATCAGTTTATGTATTCTTCTACATATTTTTGGTAAAAAAAATCGCAATAAGCGTTTATTGATTGGTTTGCGCAAAAGTTATAGCGTCTACAAAATAGGGGATCGTTTTATGGCATTTTTATTTGTTTTACTAGTAATGGTGGCTATCAGCGATTTTTTATCGTGACTGCGATATTATGGCGGACACATCTGACACTATTTTGGGACCATTGTCATTTTTACAGCGATCAATGCTATAAAAATTCACTGATTACTGTAAAAATGACACTGGCAGTGAAGGGGTTAACCTGTAGGGAGCGCTGAAGGGGTTAAGTGTGACCTAAGGGAGTGATTCTTACTGTGTGGGGGCGTGGCTTGGCGTGTGACGTCACTGATCGTCGTTCCCTATGACAGGGAACAGACGATCAGTGACACTCTCACTAGGAAGAACGGGGAAAGGTTTGTTTACATTTACCTCTCCCCGTTCTTAAGCCCTGTGACCCGATCGCGGGACACCGGCGGCGATCGGGTCCGCGGGTCCCGCACGCGAGGTCACTGAGTACCCGACGACAGGGTCGCGAGCGCGTGACGCACGGCTGTGCACATTAAAGGGGACGTACCTGTATGCCAATGTGCGCAGCCCTGCCGGCGTGCGGCGGTTGGGAAGTGGTTAATATACAGTGGAAAATCGGATTGCGAGTAACGCGGTTAACGAGCGTTTCGCAATATGAGCATTTTTATTTTTTATCCTGACTCGCTTTGCGAGTGTCTCGCAAAACAAGCAGAATTCAAGTCTCTGCGGTGTGCTGTACCCCATTTGGCCAGAGGTGTGGGGGCCCCTGGAGCCGTTCTGAAATACTCAGTTTCTGAGCCTTTCCAATGGTTTCCAAATGCAGCTGAACGGTCTCCGAGTATTTACGAGTCTCTCCGGCGACCCCCACACCTCTGGCCACACGCGGCATTGCATGCCATAGAAGTCAATGTGGAACAAATTATTTTAGTTTCCATTAAATTCTGGGGACTTCTGGGGAAACTCGCTTTGATATGCGAATGCTTTGGAATACAAGCATTCTCCTGGAACAGCTTATGCTCGTAATGCCAAAGCCAGCCTTCCTACCTTACCCTCCAGTGCCTATACTGGCCCTGTCTCCTGTCTGGAAATCTGAAAATTTACAGAAAACATGTTACAAGCCACCTGTTTCCCCACAAAGCAGCGCTTGGGACCTGAATCGGTGCTAAGGTTTTGTCAATAATTAACAATTAAATTGTGGGTTTGGCAACGGGAGAGTGGAGGTACAGGTATGTATAGGCAGCAAAGGTGCCTAGCATATGGATTTGGGTTTACAGGTTTACTTTAGAGAATAAGTGTGCATTTGGGAGGAAACTCTACTAGCCCATCTCATCCAATTCTGTGCAAGGCCAGAGCAGAACATTTTTCTATGAAAAAGGGACATACATGTATCCCTATGGGATAGCGGGTGTCAGCGGATGAACATCTGCTGACACCCAATATGGTCCGTTTCTGCAGACGGAGGAAAATCCTCTTTTTCCATCCGTCTGCAGAGCGGATCGGATGAACACGGACAGACGGTCCGTGTTCATCCGATATTCCCCATAGGGGAGAGCGGAGATCTGACAGGGCGGTCCCTGCACAGTGTACAGGGACCGCCCTGTCATCTGCTGGCTCAGCGGGGATCAACGGAGCGATCCCCGCTGAGCAAGCGGATGTTCACGGGGCGGATCATTATGGGATTCGCCGGTGTGAAAGGGCCCTGAGGGTTTGTTCACACCAGCCTCTGTATTGCTGAGCTTGTTGCATTGCACTATTTATTTATTTCTTCTTCTTTTTTTTTTTTTTTTTTTAAAACATTAAAATGTGTAACATTTTTATTGGGATGTTACACAGACAGCGGATTGCAGCAAAAAGCAGTATTTCTTTCAGCTATCGTAACACAGTGGTGTAAACTAGGCACATAGAAGGCAAGATTGCATACTCTTGATGCAGTGATGCACACCCCTTTTTAGAGCAGGTGGACTGCTTAAAAAAAACCTCCTATGGGTTTAACGGAGCATGTTTGATGTCAAAGTGTAAGTCCACCCTAACACTAAAATTCCTGCATCTACACACATCCACGATCTAGCACTAACCTATCTAGCCCCGTAAAGAAGAAATCAGTATACATACCTTTTTTTTTTAAGCCGATCTGGTCCGATCTCCAGTTACGGAAGCTCCGCAGAGGACACAGCCGACAACAGCTGTGAAATTATTTGGGAGTGACATCACCCATAGACTTAAGGGCCGTACACACGGTCAGAAAATCTGAAGTTTAATTTCGTCCGATGAACGATCTGCCGATTTTCTGATCGTTGGTATGCTGCTTTTGACGGCCAATTAAGAATTTTCGTCAGACAAAAACTGGATGTGCAGGCTCAAAAATTTTTGTCTGATGTGACCACAACGTCCAATTTTTCTTTTCATTAGTACGTTTTTCTGCCAAACAAAAATCTGAAGAGCAAGACTAGGCATGCTCAGAAATGAAAGAACACATACAAAACAATTCAACACATTACGTCACTTCTGACGTTGAATTGATCGTCTGAAAATTTTCTGATGAAAATTCGTCCAATAATCTGATCGTGTGTACAAGGCTTAACTATGGAGCTTCAGTTTTCGGATGAGTCCTCTGCACCCGTCTCTACAGCGAAGCCGTGGCTGACAGCTCAGCGTGGGATCGGGTCGCATCGGCTTCAGAAAAGATATGTATAACGGTTTCTTCTTTACAGGGCTAGATAGGTTAGTGTTAGATCGTGGATGTTTGTAGATGCAGGAATTTTAGTGTTAGGGTGGACTTATCCTTTAAGAGTTATTTGTGTGCTCCACACACAATAAATATTCAGTGTTGGCTTGACTTGCCCTTCAATAGACCCTAATCAAAGATCTTTCTACATTAAATGAAAGCAGGCACAGTATTGCCTGCCTGGTGTTGAGCCCCAAGAATGTGTAATATGCTTCTATGTTTAATAAAATTCAGTAATAATCAGAACTATATTGGAGGTTTCATATGCTGCATTAGTCAGAGGAGACTATAGTGATTGGAATCAATTCTCCTCCTGCCTGACGTGGCCTCCTGCTGGATCTTAAAATAAAACAGCCTGGTGCCAAGGCTGAGTTTTTATTCTGCTGAATGTGAATCCCGGGTGTAAAAACATAATGGGTTCTCTTTGCCAGCACATGCAGAATCAATTATTCAATGTCATTCCCAATAATGGGAACATTCTATACTATTCTGAGCTGAAAAATAATGTTTTACATGTGAGAATTTCATACTTGTGTTTCTATAAATTCCATGCAGTTCACATATTACTTGGTTCCATTTAAGTGTATGTCAGGGGAAAAAAATCAAGTACTTTGCTGCAATACAATACTTGCAGGAACAGTGATGTATCCCTTTTAAAAACACCACGTACAGAAAAATAACAGTTGATCTGCAGGAAGTCCAGCTGTCTCTTAAGCCCCGTACACACGGTCGGACTTTTGCCCAACAAACTTAGTTTTAAGCAAGTTGGACCAACAATCCGACCGTGTGTACGCTCCATCGGACAAACTTTTTTGAGTTTGGTTTTGTTTTCATCGGACAAAAGTTGAGTCTGCGAACGGACAAACTTTTGCCCAACAAAAGTCCTATGGAGCAAAGTCCTACCGTGTGTACAGAAAACCATAGAACTTTAGTCCGATGGACAAAATAACCAATGTTAATATCAACCAACAATAGCAGAAGTTGACCAAAGGGTGGCAGTAAAGATCAGAAAAGAGCAGAAAAAACACGTGATGTAAGAAGTTTTAAGAAACTTTGCAGAAAAGTCCTGTGGTGTGTATGCTATGGGTGTTCCCGACCAACTCCGTTCGGACAAAAAACCACGGAAAAGTCCGATGGAAGTCCGACCGTATGTACGGGGCTTTACTTCCTGTTTGGGCTGACAACACTTTGCCTTTACAATACTGGAATCCCAACCAGCCCAGGTCTACAAACCTCTCCCTATCACCCACCCCTCCCTGACCTTCTCCACAGTCATACATTGATTAAATAACCAACATCAAATGCTGCTACCGTGACTAAAAAGAGCCTGTCCACACACTGTGTATAAACAAATGGCTTTTGGGAGATGTAGTTCTGGGGGTGTCCCTACATAAAGAGAAAACTACTTCCTTTTCAGTTATCCTCGCAAGAATATTACTAGTCTGGTGATATCGCCGGGAGCTGCTTCTCTTTACAGAAACAAGGTAAAAGAAAAATGAATGCTGGGATATCTTGACGAGGGGGGGTAGCTATAAATGTGTGTCATGCCTATACAAATCCTTTAAAGGTACTCTCCATTCAAATCTTCTGATACATAAAGTGAACACAGCCTACTTGCTCACAGCTTAAGATTTCTAATGCAGGCATTGCTGTAGTGTATGAGTCCAGCCCATCAGCAACCTGGTGATCTAGGAACCTGTTTGCAATGTAGGTCAGGGATCCACAGACACACCCAAAATAAGATCCTTGCTGTTTTCACATACAAAAGGCCTAATTAATTAAAGTGGTTGTAAACCCAGAAAAACGTTTTGTTGTTTTAAATAATAAAAACCTGCAAGAAAAAGGCATAATGAGCTAGTATGACTAGCATACTAGCTCATTATGAATTACTTGCCTTAGATCGAAGCCCCCGCAGCGGTGCTCGGACACCTCCACCGCCATCTTGCCCCGATGTCCCTTCCATGTATCGCCGCTCCGGCGCTGTGATTGGCCCCGGAGCGGTGATGACGTCCCACGCATGCGCGCTCGGTCCGGCTAAATCCATTCAGAAATCTGGCTACTATGCCGGCCCGCTAGTGTGCATGACGTCAGCGGCACCGGTTTTAAAAGCAAATATCTCCTTAACCATGTAGGTTAGGGAGATATTTCATGCACCTACAGGTAAGCCTTAATCTAGGCTTACCTGTAGGTGCATGTTGTGTAAGTGGGTTTACAACCACTTTAAGATGTCATTACAGAGAACTTGTGCTTGCCATACATGGTGCAAATTTCTGCCAATCCCTGGTGAACCAGCAAAGTTTGCTTCATGGGTGGCTCTGTCAGCCCTCTCCTGGCCGACATCTCTTGATTGAGCCGCTTAGAAAGTGTTCGGCCAAATATCGGCTGCATCTGATCAGATGCAGCCTCTGTTTGGGTATTTTGACAGCAGCAACTGTCATACAATAACCCAGCAGGGACATTCACACATGTGTGCTGTATAGCTGTAGGCAAAAAAAAAACTATCTGTGACCAACTTTATCCAATTCTGCCTTTTGAATGTCCAAATCTGACCAGTGATATCACAAGGAGAGAGAGAGAGGAAGTTGTTTATTGCAAGCATCAGGAAGTACACTGACAGCGACCCTGTGAGAGATTCTGTGAAATGTGGATTAAAGTAAAATAGGAGGCTGCAATGGAGGCAGGGGGAGTGAGGTAGTTCTAGCACGGGGAATATAACTGGGTCATGTAAAGGGACCCATTTGAACATTCTTTGTATATAGAAGACCGCCATAGGATTTGTGGTAGAGGGAGGAGTCCAGTTAATTGTTGCTTTAAAACGATTCAAAAGGGACAAAACTTTCCCTGAACTCCAGGCAAACGGCTACACAGATGAAAGTTATTTTACCTTCCCTAAGTATTTGTATTTCTGTCATATAGTTCTGCGATTTTAGATGTAGAAGAGATACAATGGTGACCCCTGGCCATCCCCAGTGTTCTTATTGGACTGTAAAGGAGCAGCCAGAGACTGATGTCTGCTCCCACTTTCTATCTGCTTGTTTCTTAGTAGCACATTTGCCATCAATTCATCTGATTGGCTCCCAGTCATACTCACCCCTCTCCCAGTCTGAGTGTGGGTGTACGTTCAGTATTTCCTTACATCATGCAATTAGTTTTTTCCCACGTGTTTTCTCATACCTCTTTCTCTCGCAGGATGGTTCCCATAAGGTAGACTCCTCTTATGCCCTGGACTGTGGGGCTGGCATAGGTCGCATCACCAAACGTCTCTTGCTGCCACTATTTAAGAAGGTGGATATGGTTGATGTGACAGATGAATTTCTGAGCAAGGCGAAGAGCTATCTCGGGGAAGATGGGAAGAGAATCAGCAACTTCTACTGCTCCGGCCTGCAGGAGTTTGCTCCAGAGCCAAACCGCTATGACGTCATTTGGATACAGTGGGTAATAGGTGAGGAGACCATGTGGTGTTATTGGGTTTCATGCATTAAAACTGGTGCAAAGAAGTAGTGCTTATCAAGGGCAGCCAATCAGGTGACAAATATGAAAACTGACTGGTGGTCCAGATTGTTTAAAGTGGGCCTTTAGTTATATCATGTCTTCCATGTTCTTCAGCACGTACAGTATCTGTCAGCTGCAGGGAATATTTTTGTGCAACCTCCATGTCCTGGAGAGCAGTTAAATCCAGTGGCGACTGGTGTTTAAATTTTTTGGGGGGGAGCGCAAATAAACTGAAAAACTCTGGGAAAAAAAAAAAAAACATCAATTGCAGCCCCGCTGCGGCCATCAAATGCTGCCACTGTGCCCCCCGCCAGCTGTCTGCCCGGCACTTACCTTGTCTTGGGTGGGCAGCGGTTGGCGGCAGCGAGCAGTGTCCGGTGTTCTCCATTTCTTCCGCGACTGCGATGTCTTCTCCCGCCTGCTCCTCCACTCGTCCTCTGCTATGATTGGATGCCTGATAGGCGTCCAATCACAGCGCCTGTCGTTTCAGCCAATCAGGTGACAGGTAACACAGACCCGGTGCACCTGATTGGCTGAGAGGCGGTTCAATGTTAGGAAAGCAAAGGAATTCGCTTTCCTAACATACAGCTGAGTGAGAAGTGAACGCACATTTTTGGACGCCTATTAGAGCCTCTGGCTCTAATCAGGTGCTTCCAAAAAACACCCCCACTGCTGTAATTCAGGTGCCCGAAAAGGGGCCGGACACCTGCCATGGGGGTGTCAGCAGCGACCATAGATTTATGCATTGCATGAATCTATCTATGGTAATTAGAGCGGTGACAGGAGAGGGTGGGCGGCGCTCCTGCGCCCTTTATGGATGCACCGCCGCTGGTTAAATCTTACCATGTTTTACCAAAGTTTGCAAATTCTTCAGCTCTCAGTAAAGCCAGCCAGGCAGCCTGTCAGTAGCTGCACTTCCCATTTGCAGGCTGACCACGCTAGAACACTTCCTCACAATGTTGTCAGCCTGCCATGTGGCTTCCTCAGTTGACCATTGTGGTGCCTATCAAATCGATCTAATAAGAAGCCTCAATATCCAACAGTTGATGTGGCAGTTTGCCCTCTGCACCTCAGACAAAAGAAGGTTTTTATTTATTGAAAAAGGTACAATCAATAATGGAGATGCTGTAGAAGGTAAGTATCCCATAGTGCTGCCAGAACACTACATACTGTACATAGTACAAACTACTACAATGAATTACAGCCTAAGTAGCAGCCAGTCTGTTGTGGCGTGCAATTTTTGTTCCAAGCTGGGTCATGCCAATTATCCACACAAGCAAAATGGATGGAGGAACCTCCCCAGGAAATTCCATTCTGACAACAGTTTGTACGATTGGCTGGAGCTGCTAAACGGCAAAAGTTTTCGAACGATGGACCTCTGTCAAACAGGGACGGCCACACACTAATAGAAATTAAGCCGGCCCCTTCTTGACCGCCCCCCAAATTTCAATCTATCTATGGCTAGCTTAACAATAACAGTAGTAAGACAAAAATCTCCTGCGCTCTCGGTGTATCGTCAAAACACGGGTGGTGTGGTCCCGTCTAGAGGCAAAGTCGGACCACCTAGGCTCTGAGGAAAGGGGTGCGCCCCAGAAACACGTCAGCCATCTGTATGTTTTGGGGTATCGTCCGACCCTCTCTGTTGTAGAGTCCATTCGGTGGATGCCAAGAATTTTAGCCCTTTTGTCCGATAAGTTTGTACTTAAGCTTTGTCTGTGAGTAGGACTATTGCTTTTTATTCATATTTTAATAAACCTTTAAGTGGTAATGCACTAGGTCGGTGCTCCCTCCTTTTTTCTTTCTTTTTCTAGCTTAACAATAAGCCATCGACAAAGTGGTTGTGCAATTTCACTGCAGAATAAAGTGTTGTCTCTCTTTTAATGAAATTGAAATTAACTGTGCTACTGGCAGGATCATCAGGTTTAAAATATTGTTGGAGGGGGGATCAGAAAAAGAAAAGTTGCTTTACACTTGCTTCAACTGTGTTTTTGATGCTTGCCAAATGCCCTGTGTGTTGATTTTTATTTGTTTTAAAAGGTCCCAGTAGAACCCCTGCTTAGTTGTACTCCCCACTCAGCAGATCCCCCAGCTTATTAGTTCCCTCATTCAGCAGATCCCCTGCTCAGTAGTAACCTCACTCAACAGATCCCCCAGCTTATTAGTACCCTCGTTCAGCAGATTCCCTGCTCAGCAGTATTCCCAGCTCTGCTGATCCTCTGCTCTCTCTGTTCCCCATTCACCTCCTGCTATATTGCTCCCACGCTGCTCACCACATGTGACATTGCTAGTTTCTCTTGCTCTGCTCCCCTGGTTTTGTTTCTCAAATCTCTCTAGTCCCCGCCTCACCTCCCACTATATTGCTCTTATGCTGCTCACCACATGTTACATTGCTAGTTTCACCTGCTCTGCTGCTCAGTTTTTCTGCTCTGGTCTGGACGCCGCTCACCTTCCTGCTGCTCCACACCAGATATATGACCTCTGCACCAGACACTTCTAGAGTATATACACATGAACGGGAAGTGACTGCTGATGTTGTCTTTCCGGTTTGCTTGTTTCCCAGTGCATCCTGGGATATCTCATACCTTCAATACCTCTAAAAATAAGGCAAAGCTCACTTTGAAAAAAAAAAAAAAAAAACATTTCAAAAGCTTCAGGTGATTAAAGTGAACGTTGTCATAGACTTCTATGGAGGTATTGGAGCTGCTTTAAAGCATCAAGAAAGCAATGTGTGAGCTGGACTGAAAGGTAACCATTTTATTTAGTGAAAGGTGCTTTGGCTTCCAGAGTGCTTTTAAAAGCGCGTCCGAAGCCACATTTTGAAGCAAGTGTAAACAAGCTTTTAAACATCTGATAGTTACTGGCCCCCAGCCCCCCGCCCCCCGGTTTACTTACCTGAGCCCTCGAAAGTCCTGCGTCGAACGCGCTGGCTTCTCGGCTCTTCTGGGCTCGGTCTTCTCGGCTCTTCATTGGATAGATTGATAGCAGCGCAGCCATTGTCTCGCACTGCTGTCAATCAAATCCAAATGGCGCGGGGGCAGGGCCGAGTCCGGCATTCGTGTCTATGGGCACAAATGCTGGACTCGGGAGCATGCCCGCAAGGTAACCCCCTTGGGAAAGGGCTTCCCAAAGGGGGGTTAGCTTATGCGGGGAGGAGCCGAGACAGCTGCCGAGGGCCCCCAGAAGACGAGGATCAGGGCCACTCTGTGCAAAATGAGCTGCAAAGGGGAGGTAAGTATGACATGTTAATGTTAATATTATATATATATATATATATATATATATATATATATATATATATATAAAAATAAATTAGGAACCTTTACAATCACTTTAATGTTGGGCTTCATTGTATGTCATTTGTGCTTTTGCCCACAGGTCCTGTTTAATTATCATTGTTTTAGTGCAGACTTTTAACGCTTATTGTCTTGGTGCAGGACATTTGACGGACAGCCACCTTGTGGAATTTTTAAAGCGCTGCAAAACTGGCCTACGACCCAATGGCATCATTGTCATCAAGGACAACATGGCTACAGAAGGCGTCATTTTGGACGATGTGGACAGCAGCATCTGCAGAGATGTAGACATGATATGTAGACTCATCAGACAGGCCGGCCTCTCTGTTCTGGCCCAAGAAAGACAGGAAAACTTTCCTGATGAAATCTATCATGTCTACTCCTTTGCCATGAGATAAAAGAAAAATCATGGTTTGCTTGTCAAGTCGTAACCACGACCTATCCACTGTAAACTGCTTTGCCAAGAAAAGCTTGTTTTTAAGCATGCCAAGTTTTATAAACTGGAATAGGAGAAGAAGGAAGCTTGCAGAGTGTGCCATCTTGCTGATGAGAAAGAAGCCTATGATGCCAATGGGAGATGGTGACAGTAGGAGAGACACAGGCCGCAGTGAGGTCACAGGACAGCTCATTGATGTCAGACAGCCGTATATAAGATATTATGAACAGAAGAAAAGATCAATTTGCCAAAACGCACAAAAAAAAAAAAATGTTTTTTCAAACTGGCTGCTGATGTCGCCAAGTACTGGTATTTTGATTCGAATTTGAAAAATAAGTTCCATTTTAAAGAAGGACAATTCGATTGGAACTGCAGAAAAACATTTTTTTTTTTTTTTGTGCGCGTGTGTTTTTTTTTCCTTTTTTTTTAAGTCTTGGGTGGCATGGGGAAGGGTTCGATCCTCTGTTAGATTTTTATTGAGGAGTATTTTCCACCCTTTTTGACCATAAAGGAGGCAATACGATCACAAGAGGTTCTAACCCTTCACAGTCCTATTATAAAATAGTGCTTTTATTTGCCGCTTTGTTCCCCTTGGTTTCTGACCCAGGACCAGGCAAGGGCATAAGGGAAGCTGTCAACGGTAACACAGACTTCCCTTGTTTATGCAGTCCGAAACAAGATTGGTCTGGAGTTCCACCTTAAAGAATTTCAGAGTCTCCTGTTTACTTAAAGTGGATGTAAACCCGAAATGTTTTTTTTTTTTTTTTTGGCTGTCACAATGTGGAGTATAAGATTTCCTATCATTTGTGCCAGGTCTTGCCACAAAGAGTTAATCCAGATCTGAGCAATCCTCTTTTATTGTTCAGTAAGATAAAACGGACAAACAGAGAAAAACCTTTGTCCGTTCCGCCCCCTTGCTTTGAGTGACAGGTTATTTACATATCTCGTGCACTAGCTTTAGACAGGCATTATTTTTTAATTCCCACCGCCACTCCTTTTCTGAAGTCATGTGGTTAGTTTTCTGGATTTTGACTGGATGTTAGTGATCACAGCAGAAGGAATACACAGGAGAAAATGCATGTTGACAAGGGGAGTGTAGAGGTGGGCGGGAAGTCTACTGACATCACGACTCCACCCACTGAGCTCCAGACAACAGATCCACCCACAGAATGTGCAGTTTTTCAGTTCTTATAACAGACAGAGGGGAGACATTTGACAGATAAGGATACATGCAGGAGGCATCTATATCCTTATAGATCAGCACTATGGCAGTAGTTTAGAAAGGATGAGAGTGGGTTTACATCCACTTTAAGTTTGCTTTTTTGGTTGAATGTAAAAATTATGTTCTACAAAGTTGAAGCGTGTACAAAGAAAGGAAGCCTTTCTGTGACAATATCATAGAAGCTATTGCACCTAATGTCGTTTGGTCTAGCAATGGAACCACCTACCTTGTAACTAGCTGCTTATTTACAAAGACTGCAGTGCAGTAGCCCATAGCGGTAAGAGCTCATGTTGTCACTGGTACAATAAATTAGGGAACGTTACCCAACCAAGGTGAGGACAGCCTTTTATGCACTCTTCGAAATAAACATCTGGGCACAAGAACTTTAATTTCAATATTTTCCCTCAATAACCATAATGGTTATAAATCCACTTTGTTTGAAACAAATGCCTTTGCAAAAACGAATGATTACTTTGTAAGAGTAGTAGTGATGTCACTACTATGACATCATACATAAAGGGGCCCAGTAGCGCCTACCCGCTACAGACTGCTGGGGGCAGAGACAAGACCAGTCACCCTGCACAAGGGGAGAGAGCAGCAGTGAGAGGTCTTTATTACAGGAAGCTCCTACACAGAGGTAAAGTCCCACACTGAATCACTACACAGATCTAGAAGAAATACACAAAGCACACCAAGGTTCAAGTACACGCGCACTCTTGTATGTGGAAAATTATTGTTTAGTCTGGATTTTAGTTTAAAAAAGAAAATGAGTGCTGTCTGTGTCCCCATTGGAGAGACTTCTCCTTTGCACTGGTGATCACAGATTTGCTATTACCTGCTGGGAACTGATCCCCCCCGCCCTCAACCAGTGAAGTCTCATATAAATCTGTTACAGCTCTAGCATGGTAATGTATTTTCAATATTTTTTTTTTTTTAAATCTGGGGTTTTTGTTACAATAATATAAACGTGATCCTGTATCACTGCACTGGGATAAAGAACTATACTCTCTCTCCACTTATTGGTTCCTCTATGTGTACAGGGACAAATAAAGAAGCTTATCATTTTTATGAAAAGAGCGCTGCTACATTATTTTATGGACAGTCATATGGTTCACATTTTTAGTGTTTTACAGTATTGTCTACGATTTTTATTGTGCACGATTTTATCGTTTTACACTATTTATGATTAGCCTTTGGATGCTCCTTTCAAAATATTGTTCCACACATTATAAACGTGATCTTGCCATGAATACCCTGTTCAGTACTTCCTAGTATAAGGTGATGACACTTTGCTCCATATCTCCTGCATTGTCACCCTGTTTCTGGTAAAGGCTACAAGTGGCTGTTTAAATATACGTTATGGTCCCCTTTTGTCACCATTAAGATACCCGCCCTAAGAAATGCCATACAGTCATCACAGAAGTACAAGTAAACAGAAAGAGGCTGAAGGAGATTGACAGCACTGAGATGCAACAAAGGAGTTTGTTTTCCATATTAAAATCATGGTGGTTATTATAAACTACAGAGTGTTACCAAATTGAAGGGGTTCTAAAGGCAGAAGGTTTTTTTTACCTTAATGTATTCTATGCATTAAGAAAAAAAACCTTCTGTGTGCAGCGCTCACTCCATATGCTTATGCTGAGCCCCATCTTGATCCAGCAATGTTGCATGAGAGCCTCAGCTATCCGGGGACTCTCCCTCATTGGCAGAGACTGCAACAGGCATTATTGGCTCTGGCTGCTGTCAATCAAAGTCAGTGAGCCAATGACAAAAGAGAGGGGGTAGAGTTGAGCCACGGCTCTGTGTCTGAATGAACAGACAGAGCAGCGGCTCAGGAGTCCCCCTATTAAGCGCTTGCCCGTTTATTCGTCTCTGGCCAATTAAATGAAAGCAGGGTTCCACCCAGAAATGGAACTTCCGCAGATCAAATTCCTCCCCTTGGATGCCACATTTGCCACCATTCGAATCCAGGTATCTGCTCTCACTTCCAGGGAAAAATTGGCAAACTACCCAATGTCTGGCTTCTCCCGCCCCCCTGCTGCCTTTTGGGAGACACATGGGTCCCAGAAGACAGCAGGGACAATTCAGAACACGCAGCGCGACTCGCGTTAGGTGCAGTAGGAAACGGCAAGGCTTCACTTCCCGTTTCCCTTAGTAAGGATGCCGGCGCCTGCACCCAGAGCCGAGGGACGGGTCGGGTCGGGTCGACTTCGGGTGCCGACATTGCAGGCTCCCTGGACAGGTAAGTGTCCTTTAATTAAAAGTCAGCAGCTACAGTATTTGTAGCTGCTGACTTTTTATTCCCAGGCGGAATTCCACTTTAAAAAACGTTGAAACGCTAAAAGCGGTACCGCGTTAACACGCATTATTGCCGTGTTTAGTGTTTTTCTGGTGCCAGGGAGTTAACGTCTAGGGGAGCGCCGGTGTACATGTAGCCTTATGCAGCTAAGAACAGAGGGAATGTGATCACTTCTACAAAAGGGATTTATAATATCTTCAAAAATACTCAAGCGTGCAATACAAGCTTCCAAAGATGTTTAGGTGCGCAATGCTTCTCCGGGTGCAGCCCGCCACAGTTCAGGAAATCTTCAGTTAACTGCAAAATAAACACACAAGAGGGTGCAAACTCATTACCACCAAACAATTTAATAAATTCCCAAAGACAAATGGATACTCACAAACGTATAAAAACATCAGCCATGTAATATGGATACTTCAGCCATGCGTGGTGTCCTTATTAATGGACCATCTGGATGGAAAGCTAAAGCGTTTTGGGAGACAAGCCCCCTTCATCAGAGCTGGTTCAGGCTGGGGTGAGTGCACAGCTGCATCGTGGGACAGGTGAGTGGCTGTTTATTAAAAGTCAGCAGCTACACTTTTTGTAGTTGCTGACATTTATTAAACACAAAAATGGAACTCCGCTTTAAGAATAGAAAGTATGGCACAGCTGTAAATTGGTGAAGATGTCAGCAACTACAAAAAGTGTAGCTGCTGACTTTTAATAAACAGCCACTCACCTGTCCCACGATGCAGCTGTGCACTCACCCCAGCCGTTTTCACCCCGTGTTCTTCCTCGGCCACACCGGCATCTTCACTATGGGCACCCGGCTGTGACAGCTTGCGGCTTCACAGCTGGGTGCCCACTGCACATGTGGCTCTGGGCCTGATCCCGAAGTCTTCTAGGACCTGTCATGTGTCCCAGAAGACTTTGGGACGAACTTCCGCTTCCGATCGCCTAAGGTGACCAGAATGGAAGAGGGAGCGGGTACCTGCCCCCCCACCCCACCCCCCCCCAAGCTCAGTTTCACAAACAGGAGCTGGGTAGGAGGCCTTAAAGCGGAACTTCCACTTTTGGGTGGAACTCTGCTTTAAAGTGGATGTAAACACTCACATATACCCAGTGAAGTGAACAGTCTCAGATGATACACAGAGATTAATCAAATCTCCCTACATAAGTTTTACATGTATATCTGCTGTCTTCAGCTTTATATACGGTTTAGAAAGTTCAGATCCTGTTAGATTTTCTCTTCCTGTTCAGTACTGCGGTGAAGCCTGGACATACAGCCAAGACAGCTGATTGGAAGAAAGGCACACGCCCCCCTCTCCTCATAGGTAGAGACTTTCAGCTCTGCTTGTTGAATAGTTCAGGGCTCTCCTATTTATAGCATCCTCCCCAACACAAAACTCTGGCTGCTTTTATCATATGTGACAGAGAAGTTATCAAGCTGATAGAAGAACAGAGGTGCGAAGAGACAAAAAGCTTGCCTCTACACTACAGAACACAGCAAAGTGTAACGTACACAAATAAAAGCCTGTGAATCCTAGTAAATGCAGTGATACCAAGAAATATAAATGAACTGAAACCAAATGCAGTGTATCACAATCCTAAATGATTCCGGTGTTGAACAATGATATCAAACAATATAAATGCATGAGGTACATAAAGTGCATCCCAAATGGGGTGGGGAGAGATCCTGTAAATCCAGTGATGAGTATGTGACATGTATATATATATATAACACTGTGCAGATAGAAAAAAACACACACATAAATCGCAAATCACAAATAAATCCAATGGATGTGCCAACAAAACAAAGGAATATATAAATAAATGAAAAAAGAGTCTGGTAAGTCACGTCACCAAAAAACTGGCATGAAGTGCTAAAAGATCCTACAAAGTGGGACACCTCTGTGCTTGCAAGCCGCTCACCTCCCTACTGTCAGATGGACAGCGGAAGTGGCTCCAGGTAGATAATAATTACAGCAATGTGGCAATGTAGAGGTCTCCTTGCGATGGTTCACAATACTCTCAATATCAGATGCGTGTCATAAAAATATATAAAGAGAAAAAGGGTTCATCGCATAACTCCGTGGGAATTCACAATGGGGCATAGGCTGGTCATACAGTAATGAACTCACTCTTAAACAGAGGAACATGGGCGTCAATCCATGAATGCAGAGTTTGTCAGTCCCAGCTGTGTGCCTATGGTCCGCTCTGCAATCCCCAGTGTGAGTCCCCAATGTTAAGTTGGACAGCTGTGTTTTAATGGAAAAAATATGAAAAGTTCTTAGCATAATTCCGTATTAAAACAGGTTTATTGGCGCAATATATTGCAATAAAAACTCACATTTAGTAGATTGCAAGGAATAAAAAAAATGTACGAGCGCCAAGCTCGTCTCCTTCCGTCTGGCTGGTAGTGTACCTTGTGCTCCAATCGTCACGTGACTTCATCAGGGACTGTTGGTTCAGTCCCTGACAGACATGGTTCGGTCAGCTTTTAAGTTGCCCCTTTCTGAACCAGCAACTGCGTCTGTTTCTTCATTAGGGTCTTTGAAAGCACCACAGGCTAATTGTTCCTTTCCAGTTCATCCCTTATTGGAAGGACTCATTTACCAGGATTGGGAACATCCTGATGAGCTTTTTCTTCCTCCTAAAAGGTTTTCTGTGGTATATCCTATGGAGGAAAAGTTCACCAAAAGATGGAGTTTGCCTACAGTGGACGCTGCCATCTCCTGTGTAAACAAGTCCCTGACACGTCCAGTAGACAATGTACAGATGTTTAAGGATCCAATAGATAAAAAGTTGGAGTCCTTGTTAAAATCAGCTTTCTCTACAGCTGGGGCTGTAACGCAGCCGGCAGTAGCAGCTATTGGCGTCTGTCAAGCTCTAAAGGACCAGATGAAGCTGGTTTTAAAGGACTTACCAGCTCAGCAGGCTCATGATCTGGCTGATCTGCCTAGAGCAGTGGTTCTCAACTCCAGTCCTCAGGGCCCACCAACAGGCCAGGTTTGCAAGATAACTGAAATGCATCACAGGTGATATAATTTGCTGCTCAGGGATTGCAGTATTCTAGTCTGCATCTCACCAAGGTAATACTTAAAATCTGGCCTGTTAGTGGGTCCTGAGGACTGGAGTTGAGAACCACTGGCCTAGAGCATTATGTTTTGCGGTTGACGCCATCAAGGATTCAATTCATCAGGCCTCCCGCCTTACGCTGTTGTTGATACACATGCGTAGACTCCTATGGCTAAAGAACTGGTCAGCCGAGACGCCTTGTAAAAAGCTCCTGGCTGGATTTCCATTCCATGGGGAGCGGTTATTTGGGGAAGACTTGGATAAGTATATCCAGAAGATCTCCAGTGGGAAGAGTACCCTTTTACCGGTCAAATTACTGGTCAAGAAAAGGTTCAGGGGTCCTTCCTTCAAACGGCCTACCTCTCCAGTCCCAGGAACTTCTGCCTCTAAACCAGTGGTTCTCAACTCCTGTCCTCAGGACCCACTAACAGGCCAGATTTTAAGTATTACCTTGGGGAGATGCAGACTAGAATACTGCAATCCCTGAGCAGCAAATTATATCACCTGTGATGCATTTCAGTTATCTTGCAAACCTGGCCTGTTGGTGGGCCCTGAGGACTGGAGTTGAGAACCACTGCTCTAAACAGTTCCGACGGCCTCCCCGATCAAATCCTGGAGGAAAAACTCAGGGGCAATCACAGGGTAATAAAAAACCCTGGAACCGAAGGGGTGCTAAACCAGCCCCCAAGTCGGTCCTATGAAAGGTCACCCCCACTCAATCGGGTGGGGGGAAGACTTCAGTTGTTCTCAGGGGCTTGGCTAGAGACAGATGGGCTCTCTCCACAGTGTCCCTGGGATACAAATTGGAGTTAAGGGAATTTCCTCCACCTCACTTTTTAACGTCAAACGTTTCAAGAGATCCCCCAAAAAGAAGGTCTCTCCTTTTGGCGTTAGACCGGCTATTATCCCAAGGGGTAATTGTGGAGGTTCCAGTGGAAGAGCAGGGGTTGGGATTCTACTCAAACCTCTTTACAATCCCAAAGCCCAACGGGGACGTAAGGCCCATACTAGATCTCAAGGGTCTAAACAAATTCCTAAACATCCGGTCATTCCGGATGGAGTCGATTCAGTCAGTGGCCGCCATCCTGCAAGGGGGAGAATGGTTGGCATCCATCGACATCAAGGACGCTTATTTGCATGTCCTTATTATCCCTGGCCATCAAAAGCTTCTACGCTTTGTGGTAGAGCAGCGCCATTTTCAGTTCGTGGCCTTACCCTTCGGGCTGGCCACGGCATCACGGGTGTTCACAAAGATCATGGCCCCTCTGTTGGCCGACTTAAGAACTCGAGGTGTATCAATAATGGCATACTTAGACGATCTGTTGATAATAGATCACTCAGTTACCAACTGAGGTCATAGGTGTGCGCAGCCTATTGGATTAGGGTGTGCACCCCAAAGCTCAAACACACATTACCGATAACTCACAATGTTCATTCAGAAAGGGAAGGGGCCGGTGAATTACATATTTACCGGCCCCTTCCCCCACTCATCCTAAAACATCTCCACAGTAATAGCTGGCGGGAAAGGAGAGGAAGGAAGCCGGCGGCGCTGTGGGAAGAAAGGGAGGGCAGTAGTGGGTATCTGTGCTGCACAGGGTGATTAGGGTGTGCCTGGGCACACCCTGTGCGCACGCCTATGCTAAAGGTAGTTGTACGCAACACGGTCAAGAATCTGGGGGCTGGGTCCTCAACCTAGACAAATCAGCCTTACAACCAGTAAAAAGACTGGAATATTTGGGGCTGCTCATAGACTCAGACCAAATAATTTTTTTTTTGCCTTAGGCAAAGATCTCTTCCTTAAAGGAGCTAATCCAGATTGTCTGTGCAAAAAGACAGCCATCTATACGCCTTTGCATGCGGTTGCTGGGAAAGATGGTGGCTTCATTCGAAGCAGTTCCATTCATGGAAATTGCAGAATGCCATCCTATCAGCCTGGAACAAAAAGGTTCAAGCTCTAGACTTCCCAATGTCCCTGACCTCGTCAGTACGGAAGAGTCTCTGTTGGTGGTTGGTACCCCAAAATCTGCAAAAGGGGAAGTCTTCATTCCAATTTCTTGGAGAGTGGTAACTACAGATGCCAGTCTTTTGGGCTGGGGGGCAGTACTGGAGCAATGGTCACTCCAGGGAAAGTGGTCGGATGCCAAGAAGGCCCTGCCCATTAACCTTCTGGAAATTCGGGCGGCTCGCTTGGCCCTGAAAGACTGGTGACCATCTGGTCACCGGAAATCTCTATGCTCGTCATCCGGCGCCAGACGATTCTTTCTCCGGGCCCCCGATGGCACGGGAGAGCCCGGAGAAGCACCGGATGGCGGCGGGATGTCCCCTCCCGTCGCCTATAAGAACGATCAAGTGGCGGAACTGCTGCTATGATCCTTCTTATCGTGCACAGAATCCCTGGCATGAAAGAATGATATCTGAATGATGCCTCTAGCTGCAGGCATCATTCAGATATCCCCCCACAAAATCAAGGACATCATATGACGTCCACCCAGGATGAGAGATCCCATCTGTGGACGTCATATGACTATGGCTGGGTAATGAAGTGGTTAATGGCCACAGTGCGGACCATATCTTAGTATATGACTTACTGTACTGGTTAGCAGCAATACTGTCTCATGTTTAAGTATGTATTGTCCAGAGAAGCTTTTTTGGGTTAACCTAACTTGCCACTGTTTATTATGTCAGTGATTTGTCTTGTAAATTTCTTACATATATGCATGCTTTCTGTTCAATAAGACTTCCGTTTAAAAAAAAAAAAGTGCCCTGCTAGCGGCCAAAAAGCACCGCTAAAACAAGCAGCGCTTTACCGCGAACGCAGCCCCAGTGTGAAAGGGGCCTTAATCTCTCTCTCTGCAGTGTGAGCACTTAAAGCGATTGTAAAGGTTCGATTTTTTTTTTTTAAATAACAAACATGTCATACTTGCCTCCACTGTGCAGCTCGTTTTGCACAGAGTGGCCCCAAACACCGTCTTCTGGGGTCCGCCGGCGGCTCCTCCCCACATCAGATAACCCCCCTAGGAGAAGCACTCTCCTAGGGGGTTACCTTGCAGGCGCGCTCCCAAGTCCAGCATTTGCGTCCATAGCCGCCGAATGCAGGACTCAGTCCCGCCCCCCGACACTATTGGATTTGATTGACAGCAGCGGGAGCCAATGGCTACGCTGCTATCAATCTATACCAGGGATATGCAATTAGCGGACCTCCAGCTGTTGCCAAACTACAAGTCCCATGAGGCAAAGCGAGACTCTGACAGCATCAAGCATGACACCCAGAGGCATGATGGGACTTGTAGTTTGGCAACAGCTGGAGGTCCGCTAATTGCATATCCCTGATCTATACAATCAAGAGCCAAGAACCCCTGGGCAGAGAGACAGCGCGTCCTCACGGTGGGACATTCCAGGGCTCAGGTGAGTAAAACGGGGGGGGGGGGGGGGGCTGTCAGAAGTTTTTTCACCTTAATGCATAGGATGCATTAAGGTGAGAAAACATGAGGGTTTACAACCCCTTTAAGCACGATAGCTCCATTCACTGAAGAAAATACCAACCATTTGTGAAGCAGACAATGGGAAAAGCTGTTTGGGTATGTAGTCACATATGTTGTAATTGAATATAATTTGTAAGCAGGTTAATCGCCAAAGTTTATGGCAGGGAAAAAATACATAAAAATGCACATATTGGGGTGGATTTACTAAAGGCAAACAGGCTATGCACTTTGCAAGTGCTGTTGCTCCACAGATTAGTAAATGAAGTAAAGTTTCACTTTACCAAGAATATTCAATCACATGCAAGGAGAAAACTAAAGCAATTTTGGATGATGGAAGTCAGCAGAACTACCCCTCTGGAGCAACTGCACAACCTCTTTCCCTTTAGTACATCAACCTTATTCCGTAGCTCTCACCAATACATGCACGTTTCCCCCCCACTGCAAGTACAGAAAAATACCTGCTGATTCGCCTGAAATCGAGCGAGCTCCTCCCTTCCTTATTAAAGAGACAAAGCATGACACTATGCATGTACCGCACACGTTAATGGCTCATGCACGCCTTTGTGTTAGAATGCGTTAAAGTAGAACTATAGGCTAATTTTTTTCTATTTATTTTTAAAATAATAATGGAATTATAACCCCTGCCAGTTTATTTTTACCATCTGTGTCCCATTGGGGGAGATTTCCCTTCACTTCCCGTCCCAAAGCCAAAACAGGAAGTGAGAGGAAATCCCTGCAAATAAGGGGAATCCCTCTGCGCTCCCTAGGTCACCAGAACTAGTATCCCCATTGGAGGGATTTCCTCTCTATTACTTTCCTGGGGACAACCCAAAATTTGGGATTTGCTTTTACTTTCAGTGATAACAGTAAACAGGACAAATGGATGGAGGGTGAATCTCCCCAATAGGGACACAGACAGCAATAAAAACTGAATGGGTTCTACTCCCTCTCCACTCTGTCCAAAATGAAACAAAAAAAATAGGATTTTTGTACTCACCGTAAAATCCGTTTCTCTGACGTCCATGGACTGACACAGCTGGATACTGTAAACGTGTGGGTATATGTCCCTACTCGCAGGAGAAGATCTAGGCAGAATGTTAGAAACATACATTCTAGAACAAACCAGAGCTGAACAGCCCCGCCCAGGGGGGCGGTCCCTCCGGACATTACCCTCCCACCTGCAGCTAGCAGCCTCAGTTCGTAACAAGGCAGTACAAACCTTAAAAGGAAGGGTGGGTGCTGTGTCAGTCCATGGACGTCAGAGAAACGGATTTTACGGTGAGTACAAAAATCCTATTTTCTCTTATCGTCCATGGACTGACACAGCTGGATACTGTAAACTTGTGGGACGTCCCAAAGCTGTATCAGAAGGGTGGGAGCAGTAGTAAAGGAACAACCAAAACTTCACTCCAAACAAGAAGAGCTCCTCAACGGAGGAGTTGCAACATTAAACAGCAGCCTGCAATGCTTTGCGGCCGAAGGAAGCATCCAAAGGTATGAACGGACGACCAGGTCACTTGTGCAACCGACGCATTATGTCAGAAAGCCCAGGAAGCACCAATTGCCTTGGTGGAATGCGCCGCAACCAGAAAGGGAGACGCCCGCCCCTTAAGGGCATAGGCCTGTATGACGGTCTGCCTAAACCACCTAAAGACGGTGGCAGACGACACCGCTCGGCCCTGTTTTGGACCAGAGACAGACACAAACAGTGAGTCAGACTTCCGAATGGAAGCAGTAGCAGACAGGTACACCCGTAAGGCTTGTACCCATCTTAATGTATGAAGTGCAAACTCTCAGGGATGCGATGGGTGAGGACACAAGGACGGAAGAACAATGTCCTCCTTAAGGTGTAAGGCCGAGACCATCTTTTGAAAAGAAGGACGGTCGTGGGCGCAACACCGCCATATCCTTATGGAGGACCAAGTAAGGCGACTTGCAGGACAAGGCCGCCAACTCAGACACCCGTCTAACCGAAGTAATGGCCACCAAGAAGGCCACCTTCTGGGAGAAGGTCAAGAGAGGAATCTCTCTGATATTCTCAAAGGAATGTTCTTAGAGAACCGAGATGCATCAAATTCAGATCCCAAGTAGGGAGAGGAGGCTTGACAGGGGGGATCACATGGCGAACCCCCTGCACAAAAGGTGCTAATCAAGGAATGGCCCGGTAGTGGTCATTGAAAAAGACAGCCCGGGCCGAAATCCGACCCTCAATGGTATGCAAGGCCAGCTTTTGGGTCACACCACGCTGTAAGAACAGCAAAATCCTGGGAACGGAATACGTCCAAGGACGCCAATCAAGTTCCTCGCACATAGCGATGTAAGCCTTCCAGGTATGGTGATATATCTTTCTGGAGGAAGATTCCCGTGCCAACAACATAGAAGATATGACCGAATCCGAGAGACCTCGGTCCTTCAGCACCTGGCTTTAAACAGCCATGCCATTAAAGCCAAGGACTGTAAAGCAGGATGAAGTATGGGATCATGAGACAGAAGGTCCACCCCAATAGGCAGTCGCCAAGGAATGTCTGCGACTAGCCGAAGTAGATCGGAGTACCAATGTCGCCGTTCCGGGGCAATGAGGATCACCGGAATGGCCTCAGCCACTACTCTGCGAAGCAGGCGAGGCAACAACAGTAGCGGAGGGCAAGCAAATATCAGGCGATACTGCCCCCACAGGCTACCGACGCGTCTGCCCAGGCGTCCCTGGACCTGGCCACGATCTTGACACCTTGCGAGTGAGTCGAGAGGCCATAAGGTCCACATCTGGTGCCCCACCTCCGGTAAAGGAGGTGGAAACACCTCCGGATGCAAGGACCCTTCCCCTGCAATGCACACGGCCGACAGGACCGTCTTGCAGCGAGATGTATGAAAATCCCAAAGAGACTCCGCAATGTATCGGAGAAGAGAGGCCCCGGTGTACAGGGTGCCTCAACTGTTGGCCAATAAAGGCAACTTGACAGAGCTTCCTTAGAAACTCGGTCAGAGGACCAGTACCTCAGCCTCCACAGGTGGCGCAAACCCACCCCGGGCACAGAGACCCTAAAGGCTAAAGCAGTTGCAGTGCACCTGCTAGTCAACTGATAGATGAAGCAGAGGCTTTTGCCCAGTCATTGAGCTATAGAAACGCCAGAGACGCAGCCACTAACGGGCGTAACGCTAACCTCAGCCTGGCGAACACAGTCCAAGCCAGCGCTTCTGATCACCACTGAAAGCAGGGGGAAAGTGGCACCCCTGAAACCAAGGATCCTTATGACAATGCTCCATCCAGCAGCTACCCCATTGATAAGTGCCGATTGACGCAATACACAGTATAAACTATGTGTTTGTACAAACGCGCAAATAGAGTGTGGGAGGAAACCCACCCAGCCACAAAGAGCATAATACAACCACATACGGCGTATATGTTGTATAGTATGTGTGGATAAAACTATTAAACACTTTTCTACTGTGCCAGCGACGAAGGCGCGCACATCATCGGGGCTTGGACGTAAACCAGCCACGCAGATTGCGTACACAACCATGTAGGTATGTTAGCCTGCGAATAAACAAATTGCACATGTTTATACTGTGCATATCGCTGAAAATGCGCACACCATTGGAGGGGGAGAAACCGGAGCACCCAGATGAAACCCATGCAGACTGCATACGCATACCGTGTAAGTATTATAGTATGTGTGCTTAACATTTTGCACAAGCCTATGTGTGCATAGCACCGAAGGCGCGCACACCGTTGGCACGTGGGAGGAACCGAAGTACCCCACGCATACCCAGAGAATGCAATACCTACAACTACTGTGAATGTATTTAGTGTTGTGTATAAACATAATGCGTATGTTTACACTGTGTATTGCACCAAAGGCACGCATGTCATGTAGCGTGGGCGGAAACCCACGCAGACTGCACAGACATACCGGGTAGGTATGTTAGTATGTGGATAACAAATCACACAAATTTAGGCTGTGCATAGCGCCGAAGCGCCCATACCAATGGAGTGTGGGAGGGAACCGAAGTACCCGGAGGAAACCCACACAGACTGCATACATATACCGTGTAGGTATTATAGGATGCGTGATAAACATTGAACATGTTTAACTGTGCAGAGGCGCACATACCGTCAGCGCGTGGGAGGAAACCGGAACACCCGGAAGAAACCCATGCAGACAGCACACAGATACCGTGTAGGAATGATAGCATGTGAATAAACATATTGCACATGTTTATGCTGTGCATTTCCATTGGAGGGTGGGGGGAAACCAGAGTACCCGGAGGAACCCCACGCAAACAGTATACCCATACTGTAAACATGTATAGTATGTGCAATAAACATATTGAACATGTCTATACTGTGCAGAGAGCCGAAGCGCACATACCATGAGAGCGCGTGAGGACACCGGAGCCCCCGGCTGAAACCCGCGCCGACCCAGAGAGTATAATACATACATATACTGTGAATGTATCTGGAGTCGTGCATAAACATATTTTGTACGTTTATATCATGTATGGCACTGAAAAAAAGCATTGGAACGTGGGGGGACACCCACGCAGACACAGAGACCAATAACAAATACATACACTGTGAATGTATGCAGTGTAGAGGTATAGGATGAGTTTAAATTATGGCGCAGAGGTGCATAATCTTCTCTGTATCATTCCAACCTGCTTGACTGTGCTGCCGAAGCAGAATGCAGGTAACCTCTGATCCTCAGACCGTGTGTCTGTCAGAGCTCAGAGCGTTCCCCAGGAAATGGCGGGAAACCACAGGTGCAGAGGCCCTGTTGTTGCCTCAGGACATCACACAGAAGGCTCACAGGGACTAGAGACATAAATGAATAAAGTCCCCCCCCCCCCCCTCCACCATGCTGCACCGATTAAGGGGAGAAAAACACTGTGTACCACTGTATCATCCATGCTGCTCTTGACGCAGCGTGTGAGGAAGACAGTGAGGAAGCTGTGTAAAAAGAAAAGCTTGAAGGAACCAAGGGAAACGGCGTCCACCTGAGGTACCTCAGCCACAGCACCCAGCTTGAGAGTGTTCCTCACATCATCAATGAGTTCACTTACAAGTGCCCTGTCATTCACTGACACAGAACTGGAGTCTTCCTCACAAGGGAATGTCCTGTTCATAAACATTAAATATCCAGAGCTAGGGTCCTGAGCACAGTAGCTAGGCCCATATCTGAATCAGAGCACTCCTTCACTAAAGATTTTTGTGGGGAGAGGGGGCTTATAGCTCCTTTCGCTCGCACACCGCTTCCATTCTGACAAGGAATGATTCCAGGACTGCCGACAACTGGTCCATAAGGACCACAGGTGCAGGAAACACATGAACATGTTTAACTGTGCAGCACTGCCAGTTGCCCCAGGCAAGTGTGGAGAGCAGGTGTATCAGACTCCATAACGCCACCCTCTGAGACCTTATACACTATACAGTGAATATACAGTCCACCCACTGGCTACGCTGAGGTTGAGGAGGGGATACCCGGAGGACTCACCAACCCTTAAGGACCGCTCAGTCCTGCTGAAGAAACCGCGCTGTGAGCCTGAGGAGAGTGAAGAATCTGCGAGGAGATTCGCGCCGCATCGCCGCCGCTAGAGACCGAAACCGAAAGTAAATGCGCAGCGGCTACAAGAAAATGGCCGCAGGTTTAACTGCGTCATTGAACCACGCCAAGATGGCCGCAGAGCTTGAAATTCAAAACTCTAATGCGCGCTAATGGCGCACGCAACAACCACCTCAAACAGCGCTAATGCGCGTGCAATATCACCTCACACACCAGAAAAACTGCACCTCTCTCCAGAACCCACTACAGACATGAGCGCCCAGCCAGGCCAGAGTGACCCCCAAGCACCCCCACAGCACAGCACCAGTACAGGGTGCAGAGAGCAGCATAACAGGGGGGAGACAGGGAGAAACCCCCCATTTAAAGAAACACAGCCAGCATGTACTCACCTGCAGTAGGAGAGACTACTTACCCGTCCCTTTCAGGGACCCACTGGCTTGTTTCAGACAGACCTATCACAGAGCAGTACTGCGTAGCTGTCGGCCCAGTCCACCGCGAGAGATAAAGTCAATCAGGTACTGTTCAATCTTGAGAGGACCGCGGGAGCATGAAAGCAACCCAGCCACCCCTGGAGTCATGGGGCATGTCGTGAACTGAGTCTCACGCACACAAGGCGAGGATCAGCACGCTCGATGGTCGGACAGGGAAGACTAGGAGGATACCAGTGTACCCAACCTGTTGCCCAGCCGACAGTTGATTGAAGGTCTCAAAAATAAAATTATAAAATTCCCAAAGGAATAAAATTTAAAAGTAAAATCTTCCAGGAGACTGGCTCCTGAGAGAGCCACGTTTTCTCCTTCTGCTAGGCAGAAAAAAACCGAGGCTGCTAGCTGCAGGTGGGAGGGTAATGTCCGGAGGGACCGCCCCCCTGGGCGGGGCTGTTCAGCTCTGGTTTGTTCTAGAATGTATGATTCTAACATCTAACATTCTGCTTAGATCTTCTCCTGCGAGCAGGGACATATACCCACGCGTTTACAGTATCCAGCTGTGTCAGTCCATGGACAATGAGAGAAAAAAAGTTTTGTCTTTAGTTTTACTTTAACCCCTTCAGCCCCGGACCATTTTGGCTGGTTAAAGACCAGGCCAGTTTTTGCGATTCGGCACTGCGTCGCTTTAACTGACAATTGCACGGTCGTGCGACATGGCTTCCAAACAAAATTGACGTCCTTTTTTTCCCACAAATGGAGCTTTCTTTTGGTGGTATTTGATCACCTCTGCGGTTTTATTTTTTTGCGCTATAAACAAAAATAGAGCGACAATTTAGAAAAAAATTAAATTTTTTTTCTATAATAAATATCCCCCAAAAATATATAAAAAAACTTTTTTTTCCCTCAGTTTAGGCCGAAACATATTCTTCTACATATTTCTGGTAAAAAAAAAAAAATAAAAAAAAAATCGCAATAAGCGTTTATTGATTGGTTTGTGCAAAAGTTATAGCGTCTACAAAATAGGGGATAGTTTTATGGCATTTTTATTAATTTTTTTTTTTTTTACTAGTAATGGCGGCGATCAGCGATTTTTATCGTGACTGCGACATTATAGCGGATACTTTTGACAACATTGTAATTTTTACAGCGACCAGTGCTATAATAATGCAATGATTACTGTGAAAATGACACTTGCAGTGAAGGGTTAACCTGTAGGGGCGCTGAAGGGGTTAAGTGTGACCTAATGAGTGATTCTTACTGTGTGGGGGCGTGGCTTGGCGTGTGACGTCACTGATCGTCGTTCCCTATGACAGGGAATAGACGATCAGTGACACTCTCACTAGGAAGAACGGGGAAAATAGGATTTTTGTACTCACCGTAAAATCCGTTTCTCTGGCATCCATGGACTGACACAGCGTGTCTTATACACCTTTACACGTGGGTTATGTCCCTGCTTGCAGGAGAAGACCTAGGCAGAATGTGAGATGTTATACATACATACATTCTAAACAGCCAGAGCTGAACAGCCCCGCCCAGGGGGGCGGTCCCTCCGGGCATAACCCTCCCACTGCAGTCAGCAGACCTCAGTTCGTAACAAAGCAGTACAAACTTAAAAAGAAGGGTGGGTGCTGTGTCAGTCCATGGATGCCAGAGAAACGGATTTTACGGTGAGTACAAAAATCCTATTTTCTCTTGTCATCCATGGACTGACACAGCGTGTCTTATACACCTTTACACGTGGGATGTCCCAAAGCAGTGTCAAGAGGGATGGGAGCAGTATAAATGGAAAACCAAAAACTTCACTCCAAACAAGGCAGAGCTCCTCAACGGAGGAGTTGCAACATCAAACAGAGGCCTGCAACACCTTGCGGCCGAAGGAAGCATCCGAAGATGCAGCCACATCAACCTTATAAAACTTAGAAAAGGTATGAACAGACGACCAGGTCGCCGCCTTGCACACTTGTGCAACCGACGCTTGATGTCGGAAAGCCCAGGAAGCACCAATTGCCCTGGTGGAATGTGCCGTAACCGGAAAGGGAGGCGCCCGCCCCTTGAGAGCATAAGCTTGAATGACGGTTTGTCTGATCCACCTAGAAATGATGGCAGACGAAACCGCTTGGCCCTGTTTTGGCCCAGAGACAGCCACAAATAGTGAGTCAGACTTCCGAATAGAAGCAGTAGCAGACAGGTACACCCGCAAGGCTCGTACCACATCCAAAGTGTGTAGCGCAAACTCTCTGGGATGCGATGGGTGAGGACACAAGGACGGGAGGACAATGTCCTCGTTTAAGTGGAAGGCCGAGACCACCTTTGGCAGAAAGGAAGGTCGCGGACGTAACACCGCCTTATCCTTATGGATGATCAAAAAGGGCGACTTGCAGGACAAGGCCGCCAATTCAGACACTCGTCTAATGGAAGTAATGGCCACCAAGAAGGCCACCTTCTGAGACAAAGTCAAGAGGGGAATATCTCTAATATTTTCAAAGGGAGGTTCCTGGAGGACCGAGAGCACCAAATTCAGATCCCACGGGGGGAGAGGAGGCTTGACAGGGGGGAGCACATGTCGAACCCCCTGCACAAAGGTGCTAACCAAGGGATGACCCGCCAGCGGACGCTGAAAGAAGATGGCCAAGGCCGAAATCTGACCCTTAATGGTACTCAAAGCGAGCTTTTGGGTCACGCCACGCTGCAGAAAATGCAGGATTCTGGGAACGGAATACGTTCGTGGGCGCCAGTCCAGCTCTTCGCACATGGCGATGTAAGCTCTCCAAGTACGGTGATAGATCCTTCTGGAGGAAGACTTCCGTGCCCTTAACATGGTCGAAATGACCGAATCCGAGAGACCTCAGTCTCTCAGCACCTGGCTTTCAATAACCATGCCGTTAAAACCAGAGACTGTAAAGCAGGATGAAATATAGGACCTTGAGACAGAAGGTCCCCCCGTATCGGTAACCGCCAGGGAACGTCTGCGACGAGACGTACCAGATCGGCGTACCAGTGACGCCGAGGCCAATCCGGAGCAATGAGGATCACCGGAATTCCCTCGGTCGCTACCCTGCGGAGCAGGCGAGGGAGCAACTGCAGCGGAGGATAAACGTATACCAGGCGATACTGACCCCATGGGGCCACCAACGCATCCGAGGCATCCGCCCAGGGATCCCTGGATCTGGCCACAAACCTCGACACCTTGCGATTGAGTCGAGAAGCCATCAGGTCCACATCCGGCGTGCCCCACCGTCTGCAAAGAAGTTGAAAGACCTCCGGGTGCAAGGACCACTCCCCCTGGTCCAGCGTCTGGCGACTTAGATAGTCCGCCTGCCAATTGTCTACGCCCGGAATGTAGACGGCCGACAGAGCCGGCACGCTTCTTTCGGCCCACCTCAGGATGCGGGCGACCTCGGAAGCCGCAGCCGAGCTCCGAGTCCCCCCTTGATGGTTGACATACGCCACTGCTGTGGCGTTGTCCGATTGTATCCTGATGGAGTGACCCTGTAGTTTCTCCGACCATGAGGAGAGGCACAGTCTGATTGCCCGTATCTCCAGCACATTGATCGGTAAGAGGGCTTCGTCCGGAGTCCAAAGCCCTTGGGCCGACAGGACTCCCCAGACTCCCCCCCAGCCCGTCAGGCTGGCGTCCGTCGTGATCACCGTCCATTGGATGGGGAGGAACGACTTCCCGGACCGAAGAGCCGGGGACCTCAACCACCACGTCAGGGATGCCCTGACCAGGTGACTCACCTGGATCTGAAGATCCAAGGACAACTGGGATTTGTCCCAAGTGGACAAGATCTCTTTCTGTAAGGCCCTGGTGTGCGCTTGGGCATAAGGAACGGCCTCGAAGGAGGCCACCATGAGTCCCAGGACTCTCATGCAAAAGCGGATTGACGACCATTTCCGGGACGTCAGCACCCGTACTGCAGACTGAAGTGTCAGTAGTTTGTCTGGAGGTAGGAAGACTCTTGCTTCCAAGGAGTCCAGAATCAGACCTAGATACTCCAGACGCTGAGTCGGGACTAGAACCGACTTCTGAACGTTCAGGAGCCACCCAAACTCCCTGAGGGTCTGACTGACGATAGTCACACTTTCTTCCAATTCTGAGCCACTGTCTGCTCTTAGAAGGAAATCGTCCAGATAGCCCACGATAGCAATGCCTCGCTGTCTCAGCAAAGCTAGGACCGGAGCAAGCACCTTGGTGAACACCCTCGGTGCCGAGGCCAGGCCGAAGGGAAGAGCCACAAATTGATAGTGGACTTCGCCGACCGCAAAACGCAGAAACTTCTGGTGGCTTGCGCAGATCGGAACATGCAAGTAGGCGTCCTTGATGTCCAAGGATGCCAGAAAATCCCCTTGACGGAGTGTAGCGACCACCGTGCGAATGGATTCCATGCGGAATTTTTGCACCTTCACGAAGGCATTCAGGGCCTTGAGGTCCAGGATCGGCCGAACCCCGTCCTTTTTTGGAACAACAAACAGATTCGAGTAGAACCCCTGAAACCTCTCCTGGGACGGAACCGGCACAATTACTCCGGACCCGATCAAATCCTGTACAGCCCCCAAGAGGGCTGCCCGACGGGCAGGAAGGAGAGGGAGATTTGAGGGAAAGAATCTGTCTGGGGGCCAGGAGCGGAACTCTATTCTGTATCCTGAGGTGACCACCTCGCACACCCACCGGTCGGAGATCCGGGAGGTCCACCGATCCGTGAACCTGCGAAGTCGTCCCCCCACTCCAGAGACGGGCGGGGGCAAGACTTCACGCGGAGGCGGGCTTGGGAGACGGCTTGTTCGGCTTACGCACCCAGGGGCGCTTGTGCCCGCCAGCCGCACTGTTGTCAGTCTGGGATGGCTTACCCGTGGACTCTGACGGACGAAAAAAAACCTTTTTTGCTGGAAAGGAAGGACCCGGTTTACGTCGGGCCTCCTTACCCTTGATAGTTTGAGGAAGGAGAGTGCTTTTACCTCCCGTGACATCCTTGATGATGTCATCCAGAGCAGCACCAAAAAGTCTACCACCCTTAAAAGGTAGATCCGTCAGGAGCTTCTTAGAGGCTAGGTCAGTAGACCAGCATTTCAACCAGATGAGATGACGCAATACCACCGCCGAGACAGAGGCCCTGGATATTAAAGGGGCCGCGTCCAACGTGGCGTCGCACACATATATCAGACCCTGCACCATCTGGTGGGCCAGAGCAATAGTGTCTGGAGGAAGGTTATACTCCTGCACAGTTTGGTGCAAAATTTTTGCCCATTCCGTGAGTGTCTGAGACACAAGGGTCGCCGCTACTACGGGCCGTAGGGCGGATCCCAACAAGGCGAACATGGCTCTACTCACCACTTCTGACCTCCTGTCAGTGGGGTCCTTAAACGCAGGAGTCCCCTCCATCGGGAGAGTGGTGGCCTTGTTTAAACGGGCGACTGGAGGGTCAACCACCGGGGGAGAAGCCCACTTTTTAAGCAGGGCGTCTTCAAAGGGGTATCTAATAGACAAACGCCGCGGGACCATGAAAGTCTTCTGCGGCTTTTCCCAGACCTGGTCAATGAGCTGGTCAAAAAAAGGTACATATGGAAAAACCTTTTTAGAAGGCTTGGTCTTAAAAGAACCAAAGGAGACTGTATCCGCCTGAGGTTCTGCGGTCGCAGCATCTAGCTTGAGAGTGTCCCTCACAGCATCAATGAGTTCACTAACAAGCGCCCTGTCATTTACTGACTCAGAACTGGAGTCTTCCTCACAAGGAATGTCCTGTTCAAAACCATCCAAATATTCAGAGCTAGGGTCCTGAGCAGCAATAACTAGGCCCATATCTGAAGCAGAGCACTCCCCTTGTGGAGATAAAGTGGGGAGAGGGCGCTTTTTTGCTCCCTTGTGCTCACACACAGCTTCCATCCTGGTCAGAAATGATTCCAGGACTGCCGACAACTGGTCCATAGGGACCGCAGGTGCTGGAGCACTGGCTGCTGCCTCTGGCATGTTAGGGGAAGCTGGTGACTCTGACTCCATAATGTTCCTCTCAGACCACCCACAGGCCGTGCTGACTGAAGTAGGGGAATGCCCAGGGAACCCACCAACCTGACCAGGACCGCTCGGTTCCGCCGCTCTGTCTTACTGCGCCGCGCTGCTCAGCGTGAGTGAGCTGAGAGGAGAGAGTGTGAGGAGATTCGCGCCGTTTCCAGCGGCGCTAGAGGCCAAACTAGTGCCAGAAAAGACGTGCGGCTACAAGAAAATGGCCGCCGCAATGTGCTCCGGCGGGCCCCGGCAAGATGGCCGCCAATGTAAAAATCAGCACACACACAAAACATGGCGCCGAACGGCGCCCAGGCCCCTCACCTCCAAAAACAAAACAGCCCCAGCGAGTGCAGAGCAGCATGAGCCCCCCCCAGGACAGTATGGCCCCCAGGCACCCCCCATAGTACAGCGCCAGCACTAGTGAACAGAGAGTGACATTAAAAACACAGGGGGAGACAGGGAAATCCCCCCACACAAGAAACACACAGCATGTACTCACCTGCAGCCAGGAGAGACTACTTACCCGTCCCCTGAGGGACCCGCTGGTGTGTTCCTGACAGAACTATCACAGTGCGGTACTGAGTAGCTGTCGGCCCGGTCCACCGCGAAAGATACAGCCGGACTGTTCTATCTTGAGAGGACCGCGGAGCTGGAAGCCCACCGGCCACCCCTGGAGTCGTGGGGCATGTCGTGAACTGAGTCTCACGCACACAAGGCGAGGATCAGCACGCTCGATGGTCGGACAGGGAAGACTACGAGGATATCTTGTACCCAACCTGTTGCCCAGCCGACAGTTGATAGAAGATCTCAAAAAAATAAAATAGGAAATTTTTTTCCAAAAGAATAAAAATAGGTCAGGAGACTGGCTCCTGAGAGAGCCACGTCTTCTCCTTCTGCTAGGCAGAAAAAAACTGAGGTCTGCTGACTGCAGTGGGAGGGTTATGCCCGGAGGGACCGCCCCCCTGGGCGGGGCTGTTCAGCTCTGGCTGTTTAGAATGTATGTATAACATCTCACATTCTGCCTAGGTCTTCTCCTGCAAGCAGGGACATAACCCACGTGTAAAGGTGTATAAGACACGCTGTGTCAGTCCATGGATGACAAGAGAAAGGTTTGTTTACACTTACCTCTCCCCGATCTTCAGCTCTGTGACCCGATCGCGGGTCACCGGTGGCGATCAGGTCCGCGGGCCCGGTCACGGAGCTCAGGACCGGGTCGCGAGCGCGACCCACGGCTGGGCATCTTAAAGGGGACGTGCCATTCTGCTGACGTATATGTACAGGCGGGGGTCCTTAAATGGTTAATTGACGTCCTGATGCAGCCATTTGGCCTAAGTGTCTAGAATTGAATGGCTTCTGTGTATGTTCTAAGACCCCATTCACACTTGTGCGACTTTGCACCCGCATGACAAGTTACCCCTCATGTTTCCCAATGAGTACAGGTCATATCTGTGTGACCAAGTCGGTCCTGCACTACTTTGGTCCGACTTTCATGCGACTCGAGGGCCATAAACTTCAAGGTAAACCCTCAAAAGTCACACCTACATGATCTACATAAGATTTGTGTGCAACTTTGTAGAGCAAAAACAATCACATTAGTCAAAGTCAGAGTCGCAACTAGGGTTGTCCCGATACCACTTTTTTAAGACCGAGTACAAGTACCGATACTTTTTTTTCCAAGTACTCGCCAATACCGATACTTTTTTTTAATGTCATTTCATGTGACAGTTTCTCAAAGCACAATCCAGATTAGGTGGCACTGATATGCAGCACTGATGGATGGCTGACACTGACTGCTGGCACTCACTGACAGATGGCTGTCACTGACATATGGCACTTATGGGCATTGGGCAATGATAGGTGACATTTATGGGCACGGAAATGCTATTAGGGAAGGCTGCCTGCGACGCCTATCTTGGTACTCCTTGCACTCGGCCACATAAAAGCAGCAGTGGCCATCTTGTTACAACCAGCCCATATATAGTTTGGGCTGGGTGTAACAAGATGTCCGCTGCTGGCATACTGTGGCCAAGTGCAGGGTGTACCAAGATAGGCGTCGGGATTTTCAAGCACTAGCGGCAACACAGAGCGTCACTTCCGTTACCGAATGTGGCGGCTTCGGTCGCTGATCCCGATGGATGATGCAGCTGCGCCCTGCACCCCTGCCAGCTTACCTGCTTGAGGACTCGCTCTCCGTTCCGCCCGCTGACTCCACCCTCTGCTCCGCCTACTGCACACCGCCTCTCTCCCATCCCAGGTATCGGCTAAGGCATCGGGAGCATTTGCGCGAGTACAAGTACCGCGCAAATGCTCGGTATCGGGACAACCCTAGTCGCAACATACTCGCATTCATCCAAAATTGAAATTGCACGATTTTTAAGTCACACAAGTGTGAATGGACTCCTAAAGAGGAACTGCAGTCTGCTCACATAATTTGTAATAAAAACATCTTTGCCATTCTGAAGCTTCCCTCCAACCACTTTGCATATTATTTTATATATATTGTGATTCTGTACTTGCCAAATATGCTGCAGAAATCTCCCTTCACTGAGTCTGGCTGCAATCATTTTAACTGTGGGCAGCTAAAGCTGCTGCCTGTTCACTTCCTGGATTTACACAGACACACACCTCCAGCTCCACAGCTCTCATTGGCCCTCTTATGACTCATCCCCCCTCCCTTCCTGGCAAATTCTCATGAGAGTGAGAGAGAGAGAGAGCTGTGCATGATGTCATAAGCCTAGGCTTATACCAGACAAGAAATAGGAAGTGGACTGTATAAGGTATTTACCGGCAGAAAAAAAAATGTTTTACTATCCAAAGTTAAAGGGCAGAAGATTAAATGAATGGAAAGATGAAAAAATGACTGAAGGTCAGTTTTAAGGAGGTTGCAGAAACAGACTGTAACATGTATGTCTCCCATATACTAATCCCTGTGTAGCTATAGCCAGACCCTACCCCTAAAAGATAATGAACTAAAAAAATGCCTTTATGGCCGAACGAACCACCTGATTGGCTCGTGTGGCTACAATACACTTCAAGCTGAGCAATCTTAGGTAATCTATGTCTACATCTGATTGTACAACAACCACAAACACCAATGTGACCCTTGTATGGCTGAATCCAATATCCAGACAGAATTCTGTCAGCCCATACATAGATTTCAGGTTATTTCCCATAATCCCTTAGCAGTGCAAGTTCAGTAAACATTCGCTAAGCACTGACCATTTTTATTTAATTCTGCCTTGATGCAAGCATTTATCAAATTCCTGGCTATGTGTTAGAGAATATGACTCTTGCACGAGAGCGTCTTCATATAATTAACATTTTCAAAGGCACTAATTTCATACAAATTACTTCCATGTTCTACTTTTCATATACAGCTGTCATGTCAGGTTTACCACTGGAGGTGACCTAGGTAATGGAAACCCACCGATAGATATAAAAGTATCCTATGGACTGTTTATTGAAATAAATAGGATTCCTATGAGGTTTGGCTATGGGGGAATGTGACACATGCAATGACAGCACAGGCATCGGTGAAATGGATCAGCCTTCAATTACTAAACAAGATAACATTACACACAGAAGATATCCGCAGGATGGGAGAAGTCTCTGTGCTATGGAAGCTGAAATGATTATGTTGTGTCACCAACACACGGAATCATAGGACTGGGTAACAGCAGCTTAGCCCACCCGTCAGTCTCCAAAGCATGCTGGAAGTTGGACCTCCACAGGTTGCCTAAGCTTGGAGTAGAGTCTTTTCAGGCCAGGCTGCTATAGATCATCCTCTGAGGCGGCAGTGGGGTGAATGAGGAGGTACCACTTCAACCTGTCTGGTAGGGGAAGAGCCTTCACCTTTACATCTACAGGCCATGGTCTGAGCCTCTGGCGAATGAAGACCCTGCACAAGTGCTTTAAGGAAGGAGGGGACTGCTCCAGCTGTTTTAGGGACTGATATAGGACAGTTACTTTATCCGCATGGACGCTGCAGCTCGCTGGGTTTACTTCAAAGTTCCTGGGCAGGGAGATGAGAGGAGACTGGGCTATCATGAGGTCCAGCACACTTTCTGCTTTGTTCAGCAGTTCCAGAGAGTCACAGTCCTCACAGCTGCCCAGGTAAGAACAGAGCCTATCAAACATGATGTGGAAGCCGGACCAGCAGGCAGGACCGTGCTGAGAGCAGTTGTAGGAGGCGCCGGACTCCAGCAAAAAGCGCAAGAGAGGGAAGTGGAGATTGAAGTTCTTGAGACATGTGTGGGTGAGGGACTCATGAGATGGACAGTCGCTGGGGTCGGCCCCGTGGGACATCAGGAGCCGGCTGACCCGGAAGCAGAAGGTATTGATCAGCTTGGCCTCTTCTTTGTCAGATCCTACCGTCTCCCCTAACAGGAAGATGATGCTGGAGAATACCGTGTCACAGTCCTTTGTGGTGGCCTTTACATCAGCACCTGCAAAGGGAAAGAACAGTGGATTGCTACACCTAGAATTTAAATTATATTCATTTGCATTAAGCTAAAGATTCTTCAGTGCTTCACAAAGCAGGTAGACCCATTCATATCAGCCTCTACCTCTGAAGGAGCTTGGCAGCTACCAATCCTATAATAACTTCCAATTTGTGGGGACACCAAAGTAATCTAGCAGTATCTTACAAAGGAGCTCCAGGCTCCCCCCAAAAAGCAGATTAAAGAATTGGCTTGGGTGAGGACATCACTGGATCCCTGGACAAGTAAGTGTCCCTATATTAAAAGTCAGTAGCTACAAATACTGTAGCTGCTGACTTTTAATATAAGGGCACTTACTTGTCCAGGGATCCAGTGATGTCATCACCCGAGCCAATTCTTTATTCAGCTTTGGGTGCAGGTGCCAGCGTCTCTAGTAGGGGAAACAGGGAGTGTAGCCTAACAGCTTCACAGCCTGTTTCCTAGTGCGCAGGCGCGTGTTGCGCTGTGCCCTGTGTATGGTCCTGCAAGTCTTCTGGGACCTGTGATGTGTCCCAGAAGACTGTGGGGGAAGGAGGGGGCTGATTTTCCGACTCAGATCGCCGCGGCAATCTCAGCCAGAAGTGGGAGCGTGTACTTCTCAAAACCAGGTACCCGCAACCCCCCCCCCCCCCCCACAAAAACTGCCAAATGTGACAGTGGCCTTTGGATGGAGCTCCACTTTAATGCGCGATGGGAGAAAATTAAAGCATCTGGAGGACACCCATATGGAGACATAGAAACTTACATAACCCTGGTAGAAAATGTAATTACTATTCAAGTAATTTTGGATGGTAAAGGGTAGTAAACAAAACAATTTAATTCTGCAATCTGCAGCCAGATATTTTCAAAAAGAAAAAAACATTCAAATGTTGGTTTACAAGCAAGGCAATCTATGTACAGAACATCCCCAAGGTCGCTGATGAGTGGCCTCAATCACAAGCCCTGGCGCTTGTAAACAGTCAGCCTGTATCCAGAGCTGGTGCAAGGATTTTTGACACCCTAGGCCAGTGATGGCGAACCCATGGCACGCAGAGCCATCTCTGTGGGGACACGAGAGAGTTCATGGAAAGTACAGGTTTGGTGGCGGCAGGATCGTGGCAACAAACAGCGGCGAGGTCGAGGTGCGGGAATCTATCTTTACCGCCTCCTTGACCCCAGAAAAGGCAAGCAGTGGGCGCAGCTTCCCTGGCACCTTCCAGAGCCTGGACTCCTGAAACCTCCTCTCCGCTAAAACTTCAACAGTGAGGCCCGGAGAACAGGCTGAATGGGGGCCTGGAAGACGAGAACAGGTGGGAGGCACAGGCTGTGAGGGAGTGGCTGGAAGGAACAGAGAGCACCCTCGGATCAAGGACAGAGACTGGCATGGAAGGTACTGGGCACGATCATACACAGACTACCTGCAAAGACTGGGACAGGGACTGCAGATAGGGACAGAGCTAGAGGTCTCTCTCACACCCCCCTCTCTGTCTCAGCCCCCCCTCTTTCTCCTCCTATCTCACACCCCCCCTATCTCTCTCACACCCCCCTCTCTCACCCCCCCTCTCTCGCTCTCACACCCTCCTCTCTCTCAGCGCCCCCACCCCCCCCCCGGTAATTGCAGCATTGGCACGTTGAAATTAAGTTGGTCTTGTGTTGCAGTTTGGGCACTCAGGCTCAAAAATGTTCGCCATCACTGCCCTAGTCCAAACCTAATTTTGCCGCCCCCATTGGCTCCACCCCGGTCAGACAGAGCAGATGCGTGAGACTGAATTAGTTACATGCTGCAGCCTGCAGAGCATGCAGACACAAAGCGAAACCAGTGGCCGGGCACCCCTAGGCAGCAGTGTGCCCTAGGCGGTTGCCTAGTGGTAGCCCCGGCCTTGCCTGTATCAGATCCAGGAGTCTTGGCATGGCACTCCTGATCACGGGTGCTTTCAGAACTTCTTCTGGGGGGAAAAAAAAATGAATTTTTTTTCTCCTGCAAAAATATTTGCATTAATTATTTTTTCCCCAAAAGGTGAACTTATCCTTTAACCGCTTTCCAACCGCCTCCTGTACATTTTACGTCGGCAGAATGGCACGGACAGGCATATCAAAGTGCCTGTACGTGTGGTTGCGCGCGCCGCCGATGGCGCGCTCGTGACCCTGCCGTCATCCCCGTGAGTCGGACTGCGGGTCCCGCGGACTCGATCGCCGCAGGGATCCCCGCGATCGTCTCACGGAGGTATAGAGTGGGAAGAAGCTTGTGTAAACAAGCATCTCTCGCCTCTGCCTAGTTCAATGACACGGATCTCGGTTCCGTGTACTCGGAGCGGAGATCAGTGTCATGTGACACACAGCCCATCCCCCCTACAGTAAGAAACACTATGCAGGGAACACTTAGAGGTCGACCGCGATATATCAGCCGGCCGATATTTGGCCATTTTGGAGAAATCGGCATCGGGCGATTATTCTCCAAATTAGGCCGATATAACACTGACTGCAGTCACCGCACCTCTGCCTGCAGAGTGTGGAGAATCCTTCTCTCTTCTCCACACTGTTGGCAGAGCAGCGCCACAGTGTGTGAAACTGTAGGGAGAGAGAGAGAGAGGAGCTGTTAAAAATTAGGTTGAATGTTGGGGGTGGGTGGGACCCGGCAATCCAACACCTGCCAATGGGATGGGATCTGGGCGGGCCACTACGTTATATGGCCACGCCCCTTTCTTAAACAGCCCAACCATTGGCTGGATAGCTGCTGGGTCCCGCCCACCTCCGACATCACGCTGAATGCTTCAGGTCTTCGCTCTCTCTCCATACACTTTCACACACGCGGCGCTGCATAGAGCAGTTACACTATCGGCTGTGAAACCTGCCAATGCCATCTGCCAATGTCAACCAGTGCCTGCCAGTGCCACTTGCTAATGTCAACCAGTGCCACCTGCCAGTGCCAATTAGTGCCATCTTCCAATCAGTGCCATCTGCCAGTGCCAACCAGTGCCATCTGCCAGTGCCAATCCGTGCCACATTCCAGTACCACCTGCCCAAAAAACAAAATCGGCATCATATATCGGCCGCAAAAATCGGCATCATATATCGGCCAACGGCCGCCCCGATTTCTAAATATCTGCATCGGCCAGAGAAAACCCATATCGGTCGACCTCTACACTTAACCCCTACAGCGCAACCTAGAGGTTAACCCCTTCACTGCCCGTGTCATTTTCACAGTAATCAGTGCATTTTATAGCACTGATCGCTGTGGTCCCAAAAATGTGTCAAAAGTGTCCGCCATAATGTCGCAGTCACGAAAAAAATCACTCATCGCCGCCATTACTAGTAAAAAAAAAAAAAATTATAAAAATGCCATAAAACTATCCCCTATTTTGTAACCGCTATATTTTGGTTTATAGCGCAAAAAATAAAAACCGCAGAGGTGATCAAATACCACCAAAAGAAAGCTCTATTTGTGGGGGGGAAAAAACGAAAATTTTGTTTGGAAGACACGTCGCACGACCGCGCAATTGTTAGTTAAAGCGACGCAGTGCCGAATCGCTAAAAGGGGCCTGGTCTTTAACCAGCCAAAATGGTCCGGGGCTGAAGTGGTTAACAAGAAATCTGTGCACAGCTTGAACTCCACTTGCAGCCATCTCTTGCAACAGACATTATATTGTTATAAATATAGTTTACCTGGTGAGAATTTTTTTTGCTTTTCAACAAAGATGGAATATTATCTTAAAATGAGAAGCTGTAAAAAATTCCCAACGAAAACCAATTAACATTTGACCCTCTTTTCTGTGAACTGACAAGATAATATGAAATCCAGCATCTGTCACACTCAGAGTCTGTGTGTCTGTTCCCGTCCCCTTCTTACATAATGTTGATTGACAGTGTGGTTTATGAAGGAGAAAAGCATGAATAGATGCCATTGCATTAATGGAACACAGTATTTTCCTGGTTCAGATCTGCTTGCTAGGACATGCTGAGATCAGAAATCTTCTCAGGGAAATCTACCTGGGATCTCAGCGCCACTAAACGACCACAAAAACCATGGCAAACTTCCCTAGTGATGAGCCACTTACCTCCTTCCAGCAAGAGCCTGATATTTTCAGTGTTGTGGATCTGAACTCCATCGCTGCTGGCAAGGGCGTGAAGCAGCGCTGTCTTACCTGGAAAAAGTAAACAAACAAACATGGAGGCCAGAAAAATAAAATAAAAAGGAACACTAACAGGCCTTTAGCCCTGATTCACACTGAATGCGGCTTTGAAACCCACATCTGTGGGTCAGTGCGATTTCATGTGCGGCTTGCCCACATCTGTGCGACTTCATACACAGATGTCTATGCAAGTCGTACCTGAAATCACCGAAAATAGTGCAGGAACCTTTTCAAAATCAGTGCAAGTCAGACACTGATCTGAACGGTTCCACAGGAACAAATAAGGTGCAACTTGTCATGCGATTTTAAACTGTCAAAGTGTGAACTGGGGCTTAAACTAATAAAAGCAAAAATAAATAAAAAACAACCACAAAACAGCAAGAAACAGACCAAATGCTAACAAATCTGTTTAGTTGCTGTAAGTAAAAGCACATACTTGCCCTTTGTTCTAATATCAACAGGTAACAAACAGGTACCATAGAGCCTATGCCTTAGTTTCTCTTCCAGTTGCACATAAAAAAAATATTCAATCCATATGGCCACCTGAAAGATTCTAAACTGACCTCTGGACTATGAAATAGGAATGCAAAAAAAGATAAGGTAAAAATAAAGGCAAAAGTTTTTTTTAGTTTCAGATAGAACCCCTGTCAGGCTTTTAGTGGTGTCTGTACCCCCATTAGGAAGGTACGCCCTCACTATAAGTCCTGTTTACTGTTATCAACAAATCTGAAAGTAAAAGAAAATCTTTGGTCGTCCCTCGACAGTGAGGATATATTCCAATGGGGACACTAGTGCTAGCAACAACCAGGGATTTTCTCTCACTTCCTGTTTTGGCTATGGGACAGGAAGTGAAATCTCTGCAATGGGACACAGATGGCAAAAATAAACCTTATAGGGGTTATAACCCTCCCTTACTTCCTGTGAATCATCTGAGGCTGTTCACTTCACTGGGTATAGGAGAGGGTTTACAACCACTTTAAGCTGCGTACTACAGAGTCCAGTTTGAGAACTATAAAGTCACACCAAGAAAATTGTAAACATTTTATTTCCAATGAATTCCGTCTCAGGGTGGCAGCAGTGTCACTCACTGACCATTTTTGTCAGCTGCATTCACATCGGCGCTGAGGTCCAGTAGTCGCTGAAGGCAGGGCAGTCTTTCTGGCTCCTCGCTTGCCAAATCCAGAGGACTACTCTCATGAATCTGAAACCAAAGAATATGCAAGATGGTCAGGTGTCTGCTCTCTAGATAGCAAGCACATATACTGAAGAATTCTTCACTTCCCTTCCCTTACAGATGTAACCACTGACATGTGTTATGATCCGTACAACCGCTGCTCTCTCAGCATGTCATGGATTTTGACAGGCTGGACCTGTCATTCCCCGACCGCATAAACACACACCTACACCCGGCGGTACGGGTTTATGCGCCTGCGTGAATGAAGCCTTACTTGCAATACAGCCAGATAAAAAATATATAAAGAATAAAAGATTATGTCTTACCCGATCCCTTTTGTTAATATCAGCTCCATTCTGCACCAGCAGCTCCACCATGTCAGGCCGGTTTCTCAGCACTGCGATGTGTAGAGCTGTGTAATACGTCACTGGATCTGGAAGAAACAACAGTAAGAAAGGTTAAAACTTCCAGTTTATGAGACCATTCACCCTGTACAAGAGCTGCTTCAGTCATCAATAAAGAAGCATGCAAGAGAACCCATACCTAGGTACTAGGTGTAATCCTAGACTCTGACCTGTCCTTTCAGCCCCAAATCCAATCACTTTCCAAATCGTCCAGACTTCACCTCCAAAACATCTCCAAAATATGCCCCTTTCTAACCGTCGAGACCACTAAGCAAATTAATCACTCCCTTGTTTAATCTCGCCTTGACTATTGTAACTCCCTCCTCATTGGCCTACCTCTCCACAAGCTATCCCCTCTTCAGTCCATCATGAATGCCGCTGCCAGACTCATCCACCTTACCAACCGTTCAGTGTCTGCCACTCCTCTCTGCCAATCCCTCCACTGGTTTCCCATTGCCCAATGAATAAAATTCAAAACAATTTTGCCCCGAGCTACATCACCAATCTTGTCTCCAAATATCACCCAAACCGTCCTCTCCACTCCTCCCAAGACCATTGTCTCCTTCTCCCATGTTCGTCTCCAGGACTTCTTCAGAGCCTCTCCCATCCTATGGAACTCTCTACCCCAATCTGTACGGCTATCTCCTACTCTGTCCACTTTTAGGCGATCCCTAAAAACTAATCTCTTCAGGGTGGCCTATCCTGCCTCCAGCTAACAACCAAATCTTCTACTCCCCTCATCAGTTCATTCCTCACAGACCCTACGTCACCAGCCCCTCCCTCTTAGATTGTAAGCTCACAGGAGCAGGGCTCCTCTAACCCTCTTCTTTTGAATTGTACTGTTGGTGTTGTGTCTCCCTACATTGTAAAGCGCTGCGCAAACTGTTGGCGCTATATAAATCCTGTATAATAATACCTGTGCAGGTAAAGTGATATTTAATGGATAAGTTCAACTTTTGTAACATATTACACCCATATTCAGGGTGTAATTTGTAACATGTTACTGTTGCAGAAGCCCCCGCACCCCACGATTCCCCCTTGGGACAGCAAGTGCAGCATCTTCTCCCCGCATTCACGTTCTGTGAATGTAAGAACTACAAAAGTACAGACAACTTATGCAGCTGTCTGTAGTTCTCAATGAACTACCAGGGTGCTGTTGAGTGCTCTAGGTAGTTCATTGATGCTTCCTGTCATTCTGAAACTGCTTGCTCGTATCAGAGGTACGAGCAGGCAGCTTACACCAGTGTTTCTCAACTCCAGTCCTCAAGGTGCCCCAACAGGTCATGTTTTCAGGATTTTCCTGAGCTGTGGCAATTACTAAGGCAGTGAAACTGATCAAATTACCTGTGCAAAATGATGGAAATCCTGAAAACATGACCTGTTGGGGTGCCTTGAGGACTGGAGTTGAGAAACACTGGCTTACACTAAAGCCCCGTACACACGATTGGATAACCTATGGATTTTCGTCCGATGGATTTGACCATCGGAAATCCGATGAAACTGTTTTTCATCAGTCTTGGCCACACACCATCAGTCAAAAAACCGACCATTCCAAACGCGGTGACGTAAAACACTCCGATGAGCCGAGAAAAATGAAGTTTAATGCTTCTGAGCATGCGTCGACTTGATTCTGAGCATGCGTGGGTTTTTTAACCGATGGACTTGCCCATAGACGATCGGAAATTCCCATCGGTTTTTTATCCATCGGAAAAATTTAAAACAAGTTCTATTTTTTCCATCCGATGGAAAAAAGACCGATGGGTACCATACACGATCGGTTTGTCTGATGAAAACCATCCATCGGACGGTTTTCATCAGTTAAACCGATCGTGTGTACGGGGCTTAACAGTCTGCAAAAGACCAGCATTGCACCCGCAATCTGCTGATTGCAGGTACAATGCTTTGCATGCTACTAGTAAAAAAAATATTAAATGCACATTTTTTTTTTACCTGCAAAAAAGATGTACAATTATTATAATTTTTTTATACAAAGGTGAACTTATCCTTTAACATTGCACTAAACTCTACACTACAGCTTTGTTATCCTCTGTATCCATATTGGGCTGAAGGGGAGATAAGAATATATCTGTGCAAATCATGCAAGGCTGTAAATATAAACTTTCAGTTTTCCTTTCTGCTGCTATCCCCTGAGAGCTGTACCAGAATCCCAATATATCCTGCCAGTTTAAATTTCCTCTGTAGACATTAATAACTGGCTCAACCAATGAGGAGAGGGAGTCCAGGGATAGTCGAGACTCTCTGCACATCGCTGGATCAAGAGGGGGCTGCTGAACACAGAATGCATGAAGGTAAAACATCTTCTGTTAGACCCCCCCCAATACTCAAAAATCTTCAGCCTTTACAACCACTTTAACTATATTTATTTCTAACACACACATGACTTCAGGGGGGGTTGAATACTTACCCTCAAAGCTGAGATCAGCCCCGTATTGCAGGAGGATTTCAGCAGCAGGGACCAGTCCCAGTTCAGCCACCTTTAGCAGAGAGTAACTTATCCCATCCTTGTAATAGGCCGAGTCAGAGTGCCTCTCCAGAAGTTCATTCAAAGCTAGAAACTTGTCATTGTGTCTGACCAGGTAACTAAGGGCAATCAGAACAAAAAAAAAAAAAACGTGATGTACAAAAAGCTGTGTACATTTTATGCACAACAACATCTTTGTGATGGATTTCATACTGGCATGCTAACTAACAAAGTAAAGAGGAACTTCACTCGTTGCCGGCTTTTTCTCTGCTCATCATATCTGGTATGTGGGGTTCTCTTCAAACAACATACCTGCCCAGCAGATCCAGTGCTGTCCTGCAGCGAGCCGCTGTTTGGGTGTGACAGCTTGTGTCCTGCGCCACCATCTTGGTTCTCCTCAGCCGGCCCCCGGTGATGTGTATAGCAATTTTAAAGCTGGATTTAAAACAGGGGAGTAGATTCCGCTATCAACAGGACACAGCAGTGTTTACTCCACAATGCACCTGCATTTTACATATCATTTGTAAAATGTAAAGCGCAATGTGGAGTATCCATCACAGTGTTCTCTGCATAATTCCGTGACTGCAGGAAAGCCTGGTTGCTATTGAAGTCATGTGACCATTTTTCTTCTCCGGGTACCTTTTGTCCCCCCATTTATTAACCCCTTATTACCAACTCTCTTTAAATTGGTTGTTAAGCCACTTGTATAAAAAGCTCCTATCCCCTCTGTATTAGAACAATAAGTTCCCCTATGTCTGTGTTATAACATAAATATGCTTATCTGTACTGATAACACACCATCTTCCTGCAATCAGTTGCCTCCTCTCTCCTCTGCCCAGCTGACAGTTCCAGTGGGCGGGGCCAAGCCCTGCCGCTGACGTCAGCCGGAGAGACAGAGCCGAGGAGTCACATGATCGCAGGAAGACACTGCGTTATCAGTACAGATAAGCATATTTATGATAACACAGACACAGGGGAATGTATTGTTCTAATACAGAGGGGATGGGAGCTTTTAATGTGAAGTACGAGAGCAGCAGATGGGGGGGGGGGAAGGGCATAGCCAGGCAAAATCAGACAGGTATTACAGGCGATACAGGGGGCCAAATTACCCAGCACAAGCACTGTGCTGTATAACATGCTTTAAGGGAACAGGATAGTTTTTTTGGGGGTTAACAAACACATTAAGGGATTTTTTATGCCAGAGGACAGTAGACGGACTCCTGATCATGTGATTGCTGTGACTGACTGTCACAGTAGTCACGTGCGAAGAAGCCTATCTTACCAACTTATGATCATAAACTGGACTGGGAGCTGTAGCCGACAGCTCAGTCACAGTGCTGAGGGCCCTGAGTAAGCTTGTTCCAAGCACAGAACAGTGGCACAGGCTGGACGCATATCTGTGGCAGCTTATTCTTTCAAGCCCACCACTGTGTTGCGTCTGGCTGCAAGAGGTTTATGTATATGGACACTGCTTTCACCAGAGTGACCACTGTGTTTTTTTAAAAAGTTGGATGATTTGTTTTCATTGAAAAGTAGCAATATGGTGGCAGTAATGTCATAAATCTGATTCATAAATAGGCCCCTAATAGTGTTCTGACTGCTCTAAACAGATTAAAGATGCAAGACTGGCTACTATGGGTTAATGTACTAAGGCCCCTTTCACACTGGCTTTCTGATCAAGTCCGCCTGTCAGTTTTTCAGGCGAACCTGATCGGACCCTCCATTCACTCCTATGGAGCAGTGGATGTCAGCGGTGACTTGTCCACTGACATCCGCCGATATGCGATCCTGTCTGTGAAATCCAGACGGATGGAGATCCTATTATCCATTTGTCTAGCGGATCAGATCGGATGAAAATGGACAGGCGGCCCGTTTTCATGTGATCTCCCCATAGAGGAGAGCAGGGCTCTGACAGGTCTATCTCTGCACAGTAAGCGGAGACGGATCTGTCATCCGCCTGCTCAACGGAGATCAACAGATCGATCACCCACTGAGTAAAGTAGAGTCCGTCGGGCAGATTGCCCGCGTGAAAGAGCCCCAAGTTATATTTCTGTACATTACATTTTTAAACACTTCCAAGCTTATTTTATAAGTATAGACTGTCTGATTATCTTATGGTGAATAACCTTCCATGTCTAGCCTGGTGCCCACTGTGCAGGGAACTGTAGAAAAGATATTCTAAAAAAAAAAAAATGTTTAATTTTTTTTAATACATAATATGATTTGTCATGAATATATAAATGGAAGTAAAGAATGTTTTAAACATTTGTCATTAGTTCTTCTTTATTATAATGCAGTGTGTTGTGTACCTGGCAGTGTCTGGTGCTTCTTCTGCCTGATCCGGGTCTTGTATGCCCACCGCACCAAGCAGCTCATCTACCAGTGGCTGGTATTCGAAGATTATCCTTCGGAAGCCGTGGAGGAAAGGCATTCTGGGAGCTTTGCGTTTCCACTCTGTCCAAAGCAGAATACAAACTGGTGGTTATAAACAAAGACCAGAGTTAGCAATCAGCCATGTCCGCCTTCACTGTGACGAGGGGACAGGTACACTTTAGACTAGTTTATCTTATTTCATAAATAAATGTCTGTATATTTTTTTTCCACTTACCGTATATACTCGAGTATAAGCCGAGGCACCTAATTTTACCACAAAAAACTGGGAAAACTTATTGACTTGAGTATAAGCCTAGGGTGTCCATGTGCATGCCTCACTGTGTCCATGTGCATGCCTTACTGTGTCCAATCTCCCTACCTAATCTCCGGCGCTGTGTGACTAGACTGACGTTTAACATGGGAGTCTATGGAAGGGGTGCCCGGCTTTGAAAAATCGGTGCTCCCTGGCCAACAAACTTTGCACACTTGTAGAGGAAGAGTGGGGCTACATGTGCGCCAAGTTTGGGGTTAAGGGGACCTACGGCTGACCAGGATCAGGCGCACAAAGTTGAAGATGGACACAGACTCGAGTATAAGCCGAGGGGGGCACTTTCAGCACAAAAAATGTGTTGAAAAACTCGGCTTATACTAGAGTATATATGGTATATCTTTGTGACACGTAAACTTCAAAACACACAGATTATAAAGTATATACTGTGTGTGTGTGTGTGTGTGTGTGTGTGTATATATATATATATATATATATATATATATATTTTCCAACAACATAGTGACCTTGATGCATGGTATTTGGTTCCTACAGGCACAATTAGCTTAATCTTTCCTAAATTGGCCATATACAGCCGGAACCAATATGATTTGGCAGATGTCACCATATACAGGGCCAGTGGAGTGAAGGAACAATAACTAGACAATCCCCTGCTGTGCAGTTTTCAGGTACACAAGCAAACGGCTGTATTCATTCCCCTAAATTGCCCTACATTTCCATATTGTTGGGTTTATCAGGAACACAACTACAGCACTGTATGGTGGATGGTACATTGCTGGCAACATTAGTATGAGGCCATGGTGAAGATGCATTTGTTTTCAAACATGAGGCATGGCACTGCACAGGTTAAAGTGTTTGTTAACCCCAAAAAATAAAGATCCTGTTCTTTTAAAGCATTATATACAGCACAGTGCTTGTGCTGTGTAATTTGGCCCCCTGTAACACCTGAAATACCTGGCTGACCCTGCCAGTTTCTGCCCTCCCCTCTGTGCACTGACCACGCTATATCAGGACTGCTGAGCCCTGACACCGTGGTCAGAGTACAAGCCTCCATCATCCGCAGCCCTGCTCTGTGTCCTCTCCCCCCTCCCCTCTCTGACTGTCTGCTCCGTGTCCGCGCCGCCCCCTCCCGTCCTGCTGCTCAAATTAGAGTAAACTTTACATTATCCTCTTTGTTGATTAATCTAATGTCCCTTGTGACTGTGATGATGAGTTCTGACCAATATCGGTACGTCTCTGACCGATACTTTGAAAAATGTGACTATTGGCCATGCCGATAATCGGTTGAGCCATAATTAGGACACAGTTGGCGTGTATGTGCCAGCGGAAATGAATGGCATGCAACACCTGCCCATCCCTGTCCCGGGAGAACACAGACCCGCGCTAAAGCGCCTTGTGTGATTGGACCCTAAGGACTCCTTTACACCCAATGTCTGTGATCTGCGGTGGGTGACCTTTCTGGGGGTGAGAGGTCACCCACATCACATGACCTCATTGGGGTGTGTTTAGCGGTGGCACTGCCCACTGAAGGTGACCAGGGAGGATTGTCTCTGCAACCTATAGGGGGCGTACCAGCAATGTGAGCTGTATAATAATAATACATTCTATGTACTGAGCACAGTCCATGTGATGTCAGGAGAGGAGCCCCTCCCCCCCTAGGAGAGGACACCCCGGGTTCCCCTGACTGATGACGTCATCATCCCAGGACGATACAGTCTCCTAAATCCCCCTCCCCCACCACGTGACAGCCGGCCACCTCCACCACAGGCAGGTCTCATTCATTATATTCCTCCCAACCTGCTGTACATCCCCCGATAGCACAGCCCGTCTCACCTGCAGCCCCGGGGCTCCCACAACCGGAACCGGAAGGCGACCTAGGCAGGGGGCGTGGCTGGGTTATCAGCTGCGTGAGGGACTTGGCCAAAATGCAATATGCAGAAGGCTCAGCAGATGGCAGCAGACAGATACAGGCTGAACACGTGGTGGAGAGGCGTGTAATAAACAGCAGAGTACAGCAGGGGGCAGTACAGAGACGACACTCTGAGCACGTACATAACCACCTGGGTGGCGGCAGGTGGCAGTAGAGGGACAGCGCTCTTTGCAGTACGCCGTCGAAAATGCAGCGATAAGTGCAATGTAGACTAAGGCCACGAGATGTCAGTGGAGAGCCATCAGCTGAAAGAATGACACAGGCGGGAGCGTAGAGACGCTTGCAATATACACTACAGGCAGCAGATGGCAATAGAGAGATTGACAATCGTATGCATGGCACAGACAGGAGCTAAGAGATAATAATATAAACTAATATAAGAGATATAACAATATATACTAATATAAGAGATAATAATATATATTAATATAAGAGATATAATTTACACTAATATAAGAGATAATAATATATATTAATATAAGAGATATAATTTACACTAAGATACAATATATAATAATATATACTAATATGAGCTAATAATAATATATAATAATAAAAGAGATATAATAATATATACCAGCACTAAGCGTTGATATATGAGAAGAACAGATTGTTAATACATTCTACAATATGCAATGTAAAGACTTGTGGGAAGTAATGTTTTTATTTGGGGATGGCGATGGCTCATTTATTCTTCAGTGTCATCTCAGAATCTGAGTACCGTTTTATATTAGTCTTAAAATGTGTACCTCTATATATACTATATATATGTGTGTGTGTGTATATATATATGTAGCGCCCCCCCCCCACAATATTTGGGAGCACTATATGGAAATTTAGGGGCAGTGTGAGCCAGTAGTTGGGCTCAGACCAATTATAGTTCAAATTGCTTGCTCTGCTCTGGGTGTGATACTGCCCAGCAGTGTTATTCTCCTTTGCCTGCAGGTGGCACTGTCACCACCGGCACAGGCTGGATCATGGGGGTATCACAGCACCTTGGGTGTCCTCTCTCGGCAGCCACGCAGTGGGCATGGTCAACCCGCTGTGCATGCTGAGAGAGGGTACAAAATGGGCAGACGCCATTTGGCGTGAGGCGATTCCAGGGGGACCCCAAGGCGTTCAGGGGGACCTCTGGTCCAGTGAGTGTGCCTCGTGGCCCACATGGCACGAGGTGCACGGGTGTGTTTAGGCCTCGGGCACCTTTAGCCCGAGGCTCTGCTGCTGCATCGTAGGCCCAGCTCTCCTGACAAGGGCCTATGCTTCGGAGAAGGACCCCAGGCTGCCCGTTTTGTAAGGGGGCCCATTTTTAGGAAAGGAGTTCCAGGGGAAGATCAGTCCTGGCGGAGATAGCGACGGTACTGCTGTCTCGGGGAGATGCCTGGAGGCCTACCTAAAGGAAGATCCATCATCTCCTACATCCGTGCTCCATCCCGGCTGCTAGGACTGCTCTTATAGGGACTATCCAGGTGAGCGATACCCACTCAGGCTTGAGTGGCGACGAGTGTAGATATATTTGGGATCTAAGTGTTGTGTGCCTGAACCTTCCCCTACATCTTCAACTTTCCTGCTTTCACTTTCTTCAAGTTAACTCAAAAGTAAGAAAAAGAATAAAGCCTTGCTGATTAGGTTTTACTCGTGTGTGGACATTGGCCTTATTCCTGAATACACTGGTCTACCTAGACAATGAAGCTGAAGGATCCACTCGTGGGAGGTAACTCGCTGCAGACCCAAAGGTAATTAAACAGTGGATTTCATACTTAAAGTGGAGTTCCACCCAAATTTGGAACTTCCGCTTTATCCACTCCTCGCCCCCTTCCATGCCACATTTGGCATGTAATTTTTTTTGGGGGGGGGAATGGGGGCTTCAGTAGGAGTGGGACTTCCTGTCCCACTTCCTCATTCCACCCAGGGACCGCTTAGGCGATATGTCATATTGCCTTCTGGCAGCCCCTCCCTGTAGGCGATCACCTGGGACGTGACAGGTCCCAGGCGATCGCCTGTCCACTCAGAGAGCGCTGCACCATTCGCGCATGCGCAGTGAGTGCCCGGCCATGAAGCCGAAAGCTGTCACGGCCGGGTGCCCACACTATGAATGGAGGCGCCGGCAGAGAAGGGGGGAGAGGAGCGGAGCTTCGGGCGGCCAAATCGCTGGACAGTGGAGCAGGTAAGTGTATGTTTATTAAAAGCCAGCAGCTACACTTTTTGTAGCTACTGACTTTTAATAAACATAAAAAAAGTCTAGAACTCCGCTTTAACAAAGTGTGAATCCGGCGTAGCCGCAGGGGAAGAGTAAAGAGGGAAGTGCAAAAACCCACCCTGGGAGCTACACATATATATATATATATATATATATATATATATATACACAGTAGACAGTTTTTTTTTTTGTACTTTTGGATAAAGTAGGGTAAGACACTTGTTTTTTTTTTTTTGCCACATGTGTACCATGGGGGAAACTTCCCTTCACTTTCTGTTCTGTAGATCTAATGCCGTGTACACACGACCGTTATTCATGTCATGGAAAAAAACGAAGTTTTTCTCATCGTGATTTTTCGTGTTTCCTCTCAAGCGAATGGCGCCACCCTTTGGGACACTTTTGCTGATCCTCGTGTTAATAAAGTTTGGGGAGAGACGATTCACGCTTTTCAGTCTTCGTGCTTTTCAGCCCGTTACAGCGTGACGAATGTGCTATCTCCATTATGAACATTAGTTTTACCAGAACGAGCGCTCCCGTCTCATACCTGATTCTGAGCATGTGAATTTTTTTCCCCTCGTAAAAGCATACACACGACCGTTTTTCACGACGTTAAAAAGAACGACGTGAAAAACGACGAGGAAAAAATAGAGCAGGTTCTAATTTTTTTCGGGCATTTTTCTCGACGAGAAAAATGCTCTGGAGCATACCCACGACCGTTTTTCACGACCATTTTTAAAAATGTGAAGAAGAAAAGGGCGGGTAATACTGCGCCAACCTCAAGTGATAACAAATATGAAAAAATAGCAGCCAACACAACTATCAGACAAGATAAAAAAGAAAATATATATATAAAGTGTGGCGCTGAGGTGAATAGGAATAAGATGTCCTATAAGTGGGTGAACTTATACAAGTACCATACGTTAAGCTGGAAGCTTAATGTTAAAGTGTGGATCCTAGTAATGAAAGGGTATCATCCATTCATAGTGGGATCATAATGTGTGAAACTACAAACAAAATATAAGCATAAACATAAAAGTAATCATGAATCCTGTGAAAAAATAAATCAATGGTGTAAATAGCCCACAGTGAAAAATCATGAAAATAAATCACCTATGGAAAAAACATATATATTGTGACAGCAGGAAGGTAAAGTCACCTGGTTGCATCCAGGGGGGTAGATATATTTCGCCCAGATTCAGGCTTTACGCCAACTTATACAACTAGGTGGAGAGTTGTATAAGCCCAGCTGAGGCTAGTAGGCTCATGGATGACTCATACCTCTAGGGAGAGTGCTGGGCGTCGTGCAGACAGGGAGTTGATGAGACCAGCTGAAGCTTGTCAGCTCATTTAGGCCTCTATAAGAACTCCCAGCTTCATTAGATGTTAGCTCATGCCTGGAACCAGACCTGTGTGGACTGTCTAGGGAGAGTGAACCCCTGTGCGGTGAGACAAAGCCTGTGTGGCTATTTGCTTGGACATTTAAAACCAGGGACTTAGGGACTAGGACAGCACTAGGCTGATCCCAGTTGTTAGTTAGGAAACCTGTATGTTTAGTCAGAGGTCAAGTTGACCAGGATTTATTTTATTTATGTTTCTTTTGCTTTGCTGTGTTTTGTCACTGTAAATAGAAAATAAACCGCACCTTTTTGATTTTGAAAACCACAACCTCCGTTTGCTGGGCCTGTTTTTGTGTGGGGAGCCCATCCCGGGGGTCACACACACCCGCTGCCGAGCTAACCCCCTCACAGTTGGTGGAGAACCAGTGGCAGTTTTTTTTAAGCCAGCATGGAGGAGATACTGAAACAGCTGGCTCTAGCAAATGCCAATCAACAGCAGACAAATGCAGGTTTGCAAAGGAGCCTTGCAGCCCAGCAGCAAGCTCATCAACAGAGCCTTGCAGCCCAGCAGCAAGCTCACCAACAGAGTCTGGAAGCTCAGCAACAAGCCCAGCAGCAATCTGAGGCCCGCTTCATAGACCTGTTACAGAAGCAAGAGCAGAGACTACAACAAATGGAAGCAGTAATGCAGCAACGTCCGCAGACCAGTGAGGAAAGCCGTCCCACTAATACCGCGTCCTTTGGGGTGAGTCGTTTATTGACAAAAATGACTGGAGAGGATGATCCAGAGGTATTTTTGACCACATTTGAAAGGACCGCTGAAAGAGAAAAGTGGCCTGAGGAGCAGTGGGCTGGACTGGTGGCTCCTCTGTTAACTGGTGAATCGCAGAAAGCTTACTATGACCTAGAGCCTAACCAAGCAAAAGACTATGTGATGCTAAAAGCTGAAATTTTGGCAAGGCTGGGTGTCACCCAGGCTGTCCGGGCTCAGCGTGTGCATAACTGGACTTTCCAGCTTGGAAAACCCCCCAGGTCTCAAATGTATGATCTCATTCACCTGAGCAGAAAGTGGCTACAGCCAGAGACTTTGTCCGCACCAAAGATTGTGGAACGTGTTGTAATGGATCGGTTTTTGAGAGCTCTTCCTACTGCCATCCAAAAGTGGGTAAGCCATGGAGACCCAGAGACGGCCGATGGTCTTGTGGATCGTGTGGAGAAATACTTGGCTACAGAGAACCTGACGGCCTCTTCCAGAGACACTCGGACTTTCCACCCTAAGACCAGACCATCCCCAGGGGCGGATAAGAGGATTCCAAGGGGTGAGGGTGGAGAGAGTGAGAGGGTGGGAGCTCTACCCCAAGTTTGGCGAGAACAGCCTGGGAAATCAGCGGCTCAAGAGGCGGCAAGAAGGATCGTTTGCTACCGCTGCCGGCAAGCGGGACATATTGCAGCCAATTGCCCGGTTGTGGAGGAACCCATGCAGTGTGACTTTCTGACGGGCAGACGTCAGTCGCTGTGTGCGATAGTCGCATGCACTGCCATTCGAGGAACTGAGAAACATTTATGCAAAATGTGTGTTAATGGTAGAAATGTTGTGGTATTGCTGGATTCAGGTAGCCTTGTGACCCTGATAAAGGCTGAGTTAGTTAAAACAGAGGTCTTTGGGAATAGCAAGGTAGCTGTTATTTGTGTGCATGGGGACACCCGAGAGTATCCAGTGACTACAGTGTGTTTCGAGACCCCCAAAGGTACCCTCTCTCATCCAGTGGGCTTAGTATCTCAGTTACCGCATGACGCCATTGTGGGAAGGGATTTTCCGAAGTTCTGGGAACTGTGGGATGATCCTGAGCCCCCCACTGGTGCCCCTATGTACCAGGAATGTGATAGCCAGAACTCCCCTGAGAGTGGTGAGGACTCTCCGGAATTTCCCTTAACAGTATTGGCAGGGGAGACTCAAGAAACTGGAGAGGAGCCCACCTCCTCAGACGAAAACCTACCGTCTGTGGAGTTTTCTGATCTTGAGGTTCACAGGGAAAACTTTGCCACAGAACAGTTGAAAGACCCCGCCCTAATAAAGGCACGGGAAAACGTAGTGAAAATAGATGGCGAGTTAGTGAACCCAGATAATACCTGCACTTACCCATACTTCAGCGTAGAGAAGGACCTACTGTATCGGGTGGCAAAAAGGGCAGAAGAAACCGTTGAGCAGCTTGTGGTGCCCAAACCTTACAGGAAGTTGGTGTTGGAGTTGGCCCATGGGCACATTCTTGGAGGTCATCTGGGGACAGAGAAAACCCGAGAGAGGGTATTACAGAGATTCTATTGGCCGGGGGTGATGAAGGACATAGAAAATTATTGTTCCTCCTGCCCTGTGTGTCAGAGGTCGGCCCCGATGCCACATTTCCGTAGCCCGCTGGTCCCTCTACCCATCATTGAGGTCCCGTTTGAGAGGATCGCCATGGATTTGGTAGGGCCTATAATCAAGTCCGCTAGGGGGCACCAGTACATATTAGTTATAATGGACTATGCCACCCGTTATCCAGAAGCGATCCCTCTCCGAAATACCTCGGCCAAAACCATAACCAAAGAGCTATCTCTTGTGTTTAGCCGGGTGGGTATTTGTAAAGAACTGCTTACGGACCAAGGTACACCCTTTATGTCCCGGGTTATGAAGGAGCTGTGTAAATTGTTCAAAGTGACGCAATTACGTACATCTGTGTATCACCCCCAAACCGATGGGCTGGTTGAAAGATTCAACAAAACCCTAAAACAAATGTTGAAGAAAGTGGTGGATAGAGATGGAAAGGATTGGGACTGTCTACTTCCTTATTTGATGTTTGCTATTAGGGAGGTGCCCCAATCCTCTACGGGATTCTCCCCCTTTGAGTTACTGTATGGGAGACACCCAAGAGGGCTGTTGGATATTGCCAAGGAAACTTGGGAAAGTGAGAGTTCTCCCCACAGGAGTGTGATTGAGCATGTCGCCCTGATGCAAGACCGAATTGCACAGGTAATGCCCATCGTGAAGGAACATTTGGCCCAAGCGCAGTTAGCACAGCAGAGAGTGTACAACCGTGGAGCCAAGACCCGTACCTTTTCCCCGGGGGATAGGATACTGGTACTTGTCCCTACGGTTGAAAGTAAATTCCTTGCCAAATGGCAAGGCCCCTATGAGATAATGGAAAAAGTGAGCGAAGTGAATTACAAGGTCAGACAACCAGGAAGGCGAAAGCCCGAACAGATCTATCACGTTAATCTGTTGAAAGCCTGGAGGGATAGAGAGTCCCTAGTCGCAGACACTTGGTCACCAGCTCAAACTGGTTGCGTGATTCCTGAGGTTGGAATAGCAGCCACCTTGTCACAACCCCAACAACAGGAGGTTAAGGAGTTTGTGCTTCGCAACAAGGAGGTATTCTCTGAGCTGCCGGGACAAACATCTGGGGTAGAGCATGACATCATTACCCCGCCCGGTGAAAGGGTGAAGTTAAAACCCTATCGGATCCCAGAGGCCCGACGGGAGGCAATACGGGAGGAAGTACAGAAAATGCTGAACTTAGGGGTGATAGAGGAGTCCCAAAGTGATTGGTCTAGTCCCATTGTGTTGGTGCCTAAACCGGATGGGAGCTGGCGATTTTGTAACGATTTTCGTCAGTTGAACAAAGTTACAAAATTTGACACCTACCCCATGCCACGTATAGATGAGTTGATCGACCGGCTGGGAACAGCCCGATACATGACGACTCTTGACCTCACAAAAGGGTATTGGCAAATCCCCCTGGCCAAGTCGGCCAAAGAGAAAACCGCATTTGTAACCCCAGACGGGGCGTTCCAATATAAAAGAATGCCGTTCGGGTTACAGAATGCGCCGGCCACATTCCAGCGGAAAATGGACCAGATGCTGAGGCCCCATCGGAAGTATGCTGCAGCTTACCTGGATGACGTAATTGTCCATAGCACAGATTGGGCCTCACATCTGCCAAAAGTGCAAGCAGTCCTGGACTCTGTTCGGGAAGCGGGGTTTACGGCTAACCCCAAGAAGTGTACCATTGGGCAGGAGGAGACCAAATATCTTGGGTACACCATTGGGAGGGGAGTAATAAAACCCCAACTCAACAAAGTCGAGGCCATCCAGAGTTGGCCACGTCCCAACAGCAAGAAGCAGGTACGAGCCTTTCTGGGAATCGCTGGGTATTATCGGCGATTCATTCCCCACTTTGCTTCTAAGGCTGTGCCCCTAACCAACCTGACGAAGGGGAAAGGGTCGGTCATGATTAAATGGACCCCCGAGGCTGAGGCAGCATTCCAATTCTTGAAACAAGCCTTATGTAGCCAGCCAGTGTTGTACTCACCCGACTTCTCTAAAGACTTTGTCGTACAAAGTGATGCGTCAGATGTGGGGTTAGGAGCAGTATTGTCCCAGGTCTGGAACGGGGAAGAGCACCCAGTCATTTACCTCAGCAGGAAGTTGAAGTCCCATGAGGTAAATTACGCCACCGTTGAAAAGGAGTGTTTAGCGGTGAAGTGGGCTCTAGATTCCCTTCGGTACTACCTGCTAGGTAGGCACTTTGACATGGTTACGGATCACGCTCCGTTAAAGTGGATGGCTCAAAACAAGGAAACAAATAGAAGAGTGAATAGGTGGTTCCTGGCCCTCCAGGAATTCAACTTCACAGTAAAGCATCGCCCTGGCGTTCAAATGGGGAATGTGGATGCTTTGTCTCGAGTACATGAATGCCTGATTGCTGGTGTTCCAACCCCGAGGTTAAAACAAGAGGGGGGGGTATGTGACAGCAGGAAGGTAAAGTCACCTGGTTGCATCCAGGGGGGTAGATATATTTCGCCCAGATTCAGGCTTTACGCCGACTTATACAACTAGGTGGAGAGTTGTATAAGCCCAGCTGAGGCTAGTAGGCTCATGGATGACTCATACCTCTAGGGAGAGTGCTGGGCGTCGTGCAGACAGGGAGTTGATGAGACCAGCTGAAGCTTGTCAGCTCATTTAGGCCTCTATAAGAACTCCCAGCTTCATTAGATGTTAGCTCATGCCTGGAACCAGACCTGTGTGGACTGTCTAGGGAGAGTGAACCCCTGTGCGGTGAGACAAAGCCTGTGTGGCTATTTGCTTGGACATATAAAACCAGGGACTTAGGGACTAGGACAGCACTAGGCTGATCCCAGTTGTTAGTTAGGAAACCTGTATGTTTAGTCAGAGGTCAAGTTGACCAGGATTTATTTTATTTATGTTTCTTTTGCTTTGCTGTGTTTTGTCACTGTAAATAGAAAATAAACCGCACCTTTTTGATTTTGAAAACCACAACCTCCGTTTGCTGGGCCTGTTTTTGTGTGGGGAGCCCATCCCGGGGGTCACACACACCCGCTGCCGAGCTAACCCCCTCACAATATATATATATATATATATATATATAGTCCGCAGAGTTCAGTAATGCTTGACTCTGAAAAAGTTCTTAAATGGGCACCAAAGCAGAAAACCACATCAAATGCACATCACATATATGAGTTGATGGAGATCTTGTCCCAAATAATTCTTTAGGTGGACACAGTAGAATATACGTTCTGGACACAACACCCGGGAGTGCCTTCACCGTTGGGTCAGTGGGGAAAGTAATAAATACTCTTACCGAGCGTTGTGGATCCAGCTCACCATATGGCGGTGGATCTGCCAAGCTTGTGTCCACTTCAGGGACTCAAAGTGGAAATCCAAGGCTATCGTCCTCTCCCAACAGGCGGTACTGTCAGCCAGAACACCAACTCCAAATGTGAAGAAATCAGCATATAAAAACCAGATCTCCAAATGTGGGTTGCACCAAACATGGAAATAAAAAACGAAAAGAGATCCTCCACATAGTGTAAATCCCCAAAAATAATAGGAATTTATTGAAAAATTCGGTAAAAAGTTCAAACAAATGGACTAAAAAACATCAGAAATAGCAAGTTCAAAAATGCGTGGTATGAACAGCAGGGGCTGGCATGTAAACCCGACGCGTTTCGTCTGCAAAATACATCAACTGTTTTTTTTCTCAAGATTCATGATTACTTTCATGTTTATGCTTATATTTAGTTTGTGGTTTCACACATTATGATCCCACTATGAATGGATGATACCCTTTCATTACTAGGATCCACACTTTAACATTAAACTTCCAGCTTAACGTATGGTACTTGTATAAGTTCACCCACTTAAAGGACATCTTATTCCTATTCACCTCAGCGCCACACTGTATATATACATTTTTAAAAATTGCATTTTTATCGTCGTGAAAAACGGTCGCGTGTACGCGGCATAAAAGGAAATGAGTGAAATGCTCTTGTAGACAGTTGTCACCTATTAGAAGATTTTCTCTCTATTTCCTTTCCCCTAACTACTCTAGTTCTGGATTTTCCCTCACTTCCAGTCCAGGTGACAATGGTCATCAGGACAAATCGAGGGGGTGGATCTCCCCAGCGGGGTCACAGACCGCAATAAGAACCTGTAAAATAAATATGACTGCGCTAAAACACGACTACAGTGCTAGAACAATATCTGTGCAATATGAAAATAAATAGATAATCAAAACAATCTAAATAAATGAATCTATCATTGTAATTATTTCTGCAAAACACTGATCACTAAACACTGGATGAGTGTTTTACAGATATAATTACTTTGCACAATGATAGATTAATTTATTTAGATTGTTTTTTTATTATCTATTTATTTTCATATTGCACAGATATTGTTCTAGCACTGTAGTCGTGTTTTAGCGCAGTCATATTTATTTGATATATTTACACACTATTTTGTGATCACAGTGACCGCAGCTTAATTAACTCATTTATTTATCAAATTTCTGTGGCGCAAATTAATTCACTTCTATCTAGCGATAAAAACCTGACATGGATGTTAAGACATCCGCACTCCATACAAAACAAATCAGTTTTGGCTTTACATAGACTTGAATCAAAGCCCAAATGTCAGCCAACTTTTCTCCAGGTTTTGAATAATGCGAGGGAGGGTTAAGCCCCGTACACACGGTCGGACTTTTGGCCAACAAACTTCATTTTGAGCAAGTTGGACCAACAATCCGACCGTGTGTACGCTCCATCGGACAAACTTTTTTTGCTTTTTTCTTGTTTTCATCGGACAAAAGTTGGGTTTGCAAATAGACAAACTTTTGCCCAACAAAAGTCTGATGGAGCAAAGTCCGACCGTGTGTACAGAAAACCATCGGACTTTTGTCCGATGGACAAAACAACTAATGTTAAAATCAACCAACAATAGCAGAAGTTGACCAAAGGGTGGCGGTAAAGAGCAGAAAAGAGCAGAAAAACCACGTGATGTTGCAAAAAGTTTTGGGAAAGTTTGCAGAAAAGTCCTGTGGTGTGTATGCTATGGGTGTTCCCGACCAACTCCGTTCGGACAAAAATCCACGGAAAAGTCAGATAGAAGTCCGACCGTGTGTACGAGGCTTTAGAAAATCTGTTTTGGGGGCTCTCTGTGCCCTCACTGCGTACATCTTGGGATTTCCCAACTGTGTGGTCATTTGGACAGGAAATAAATATAATTTTTCTAAAAGAGACACAGGCAGCCATAAAAGCAGTGTTTTTTTTTTTTTTTTAAAGCCCATTTCTTGGGGCCAGAAAACAAATACGATTGTAGTGGAGCCCCCCTGCACTGCAGTCATTAAGTCTAGGGGTGGAAGAAAAAGCTGTAAAACTTCCCTCGCACCCTGATGTCATCACATACAATGAAGGCCACGAGCGATCAAAGGCACGAGAGGAAGAACAGGGACGTGTGTGTGTAAACACACAAATTCCCTGTTCTGTGAGGAGAGGAGATGCAGATCGTGAGTTCCTAATAGCTAGGAACCACGATCTGTCATCTCCTCCTTTAGCGAGTCCTCTCCCCCCCACAGTTAGAAAACTGGGGAACACAGTTAACCCCTTGATCGCCCCTAGTGTTAACCCCTTCCCTGCCAGTGACATTTTTACAGTAATCAGTGCATTTTAATAGCACTGATCGCTGTATAAATGCCAATGGTCCCAAAAATGTGTCAAAAGTGTCCGATGTGTCCGCCATAATGTCGCAGTCCTGATAAAAATCGCAGATCGCCGCCATTACTAGTAAAAAAAGAATAATAATAAAAATGCCATAAATCTATCCCCTATTTTGTAGACGCTATAACTTTTGCGCAAAGCAATAAATATACACTTATTGCGATTTTTATTAACAAAAATATGTAGAAGAATACGTATCGGCCTAAACTGAGAAAAAATGTAGCTTTTTAAAAAAAAAATTGGGATATTTATTATAGCAAAAAGTACGAAATATTGTGTTTTTTTCTAAATTTATAGCGCAAAAAATAAAAACCGCAGAGATGATCAAATACCACCAAAAGAAAGCTCTATTTGTGGGAAAAAAAGGATATACATTTTGTTTGGGTGCAACGTCGCAGGACCGCTCAATTGTCAGTTAAAGCGACGCAGTGCCGTATCGCAAAAAATGGCCTGGTCATTGAGCAGCCAAATGTTCAGGGGTTGAAGTGGTTAATGATTATTTAATTTTTGGGTTCATTTTTAAATGTGTACTCCATTTTCTTTAGGTTTAGATAATACGGGAAATAATCTAAAAGTCTATAAGGTTTTTAAGAGCTTGTGTACATTGTTTTTTACAAAATATTTAGGAAATGCAGCAGGCAACATAAACCATACAAGCCATTGTAAGGAAACAATACAACCAAACCGATATATACAGTGCCTTGAAAAAGTATTCATACCCCTTGAAATTTTCCACATCTTGTCATGTTACAACCAACAACGAAGACCAACACAAAGTAGCACATAATTGTGAAGTGGAAGGAAAATGATAAATGACGTGCATTTGTATTCAGCCCCCCCCCCCCAAGTCAATACTTTGTAGAACCACCTTTCTCTGCAATCACAGCTGCAAGTCTTTTTGGGGATGTCTCTACCAGCTTTGCACATCTAGAGAGACATTTTTGCCCATTCTTCTTTGCAAAATAGCTCAAGCTCTGTCAGATGAACTAATTTCTTAGTGTGGATCCAGAACAACCCACTGCACTCCTGTCACAAGTTGCTGTTTAACCCCTTAACGACCGCTCACTGTATATATACGTCGGCAGAATGGCACGGACAGGCACAATCACGTACCTGTACGTGACTGCCTTCGTATAGTTGGGGGGTCCCATCGGACCCCCCTTCTATACAGTGAGCGGTCGGCATCGTTCTGGGAGAGATCCGTGATGAGGGGACGGCCATTCGTTTCCGGCCACCCCCTCGCAATCGCACCTGGCGAATGAGGAAGGCAGGAGGAAGTGATGTCATCTCTCCTGCGGCGCTCACATATACCGAGCGCCGTGGAGAGAAGACATACAGGTTAGTGCACTAAACAGCACACTGACACCAGTACACATAGGCACACGATCGCCCCCCCAGGCCCCCCAGACACCCCCAGATCACCCCCAGTCACAGTGTCACTGATTGCAGTGACCATTTATTTACTGATCACTGCAATCAGTGACATTTGTGACTGTAAAAGTGTCAGGGCAGTTAGTTTTAGGTCCAGTGTAGCCACCTAACCCCCCCCCCCCAATAAAGGTTTAAACCCTTGATCGCCCCCCAGGTAACCCTTTCACCCCCTAGCACCACTGTCACTAAGCGATCGTTTTTCTGATCGCTGTCTTAGTGTCGGTGGTGCCGATAGGTAGCCAGTTATTTTTTTTAGGTCCGCCGCAGGTTTTTATAGCGTCAGGTACCCCCATATATTACCTAATAAAGGTTTAACCCCTTGATCGCCCCCCCCCAGGTAACCCTTTCACCCCCTTTTGCCAGTGTCACTAAGCGATCATTTTTCTGATCGCTGTCTTAGTGTCGGTGGTGCCGATAAGTAGCCAGTTATTTTTTTTAGGTTCGCCGCAGGTTTTTATAGTGTCAGGTACCCCCATATATTACCTTATAAAGGTTTAACCCCTTGATCGCCCCACAGGTAACCCTTTCACCCCCTTTTGCCAGTGTCACTAAGCGATTGTTTTTCTGATCACTGTATTAGTGTCGGTGGTGCCGCTAGGTAGTCAGTTATTTTTTTTAGGTTCGCCGCAGGTTTTTATAGCGTCAGGTACCCCCATATATTATCTAATAAAGGTTTTAACCCCCTAATTGCCCCTAGTTAACCCTTTCACCAGTGATCACCGTATAAGTGTTACTGGTGACACTGGTTAGCCAGTTAGTTATTTTGTTATTTAGGTTCCCTGTCAGGTTTTTATATAGCGTCAGGTACCCCTATATATTACCTAATAAAGGTTTAACCCCCTGATTGCCCCTAGTTAACCCTTTCACCAGTGATCACTGTATAAGTGTTACTGGTGACACTGGTTAGCCAGTTAGTTATTTTGTTATTTAGGTTCCCTGTCAGGTTTTTATATAGCGTCAGGTACCCCCATATATTATCTAATAAAGGTTTTAACCCCCTAATTGCCCCTAGTTAACCCTTTCACCAGTGATCACCATATAAGTGTTACGGGTGACACTGGTTAGTTAGTTTGCTTTTATAGTGTCAGGGCACCCGCCGTATATAACCCAATAAAGGTTTAACCCCCTGATCGCCCGGCGGGTGATATCAATTCGATTTTAGCATCAGAGAGGGTCTGCGTCACACCCCAAGGCAACGTCAGGTTAGTGCCAGTAGCACTAACACCCACGTGTGAAGTATACACCCCCCTTAGTGGTATAGTATCTGAACAGATCAATATCTGATCTGATCAGATCTATACTAGCGTCCCCAGCAGTTTAGGGTTCCCAAAAACGCAGTGTTAGCGGGATCAGCCCAGATACCTGCTAGCACCTGCGTTTTGCCCCTCCGTCCAGCCCAGGCCACCCAAGTGCAGTATCGATCGATCACTGTCACTTACAAAACACAACACACATAACTGCAGCGTTCGCAGAGACAGGCCTGATCCCTGCGACTCCAGTGCTGTAGGAGGTGATTTCACCACCACAGTCAAAAAAAAAAGCATATATGCCGAAGCATGGGGGCAGCAGGGGCGGAGGAGCGGAGGAGCGATTTTGCTCCTAATGCCGCGTACATACGGTCGAAATTCCGACGGAGGCTTGCCCGTGGAAAAGTCCGACCATGTGTGTGCGGCATAACTTTTGCGGGAGGATGCCCCCATGCTTCGGCATATATAAATGGTGCATGTATGCCCATCATTAGAAGTGGGTGGATGAAGGGCGGTATTCTAATGGTGGGCATACCCACCGATCAATCTCTTTTTTCGTTCAGCCAACTGGCTGCATGAAAAAAAAGATTACAATACATGTCCAACAAGGACCAGCAACGTACTGGTATGTTGCTGGACTTTGAATGTTTATACCAGAATGATGCCTGCGGGTTTAGGTATCATCTTGGTATCATTCTTTTCAGCCAGCGGCCGGCTTTCATGTAAAAGCAATCCTAGCAGCTAATTAGCCTCTGGACTGCTTTTACAAGCAGTGGGAGGGAATGTCCCCCCCCCCCGGATATAAAAAGCGCCATTGGGAAATTGGGAAAGCATTTTATCACACCGATCTTGGTGTGGTCAGATGCTTTGAGGGCAGAGGAAAGATCTAGGGTCTAGACCCCAGTTTTTTCAAAAAAAGAGTACCTGTCACTACCTATTGCTATCATAGGGGATATTTACATTCCCTGAGATAACAATAAAAATGATTAAAAAAAATATGGAAGGAACAGTTTAAAAATAAAATAAAAAAGCAAAATTAATAATAAAAAAAAAGAAAAAAAAAAGCACCCCTGTCCCGCCCTGCTCTTGCGCAATGGCGAACGCAAGAGTCGGTCTGGCGTCATATGTAAACAGCAATTGCACCATGCATGTGAGGTATCACCGCGAAGGTCAGATTGAGGGCAGTCATTTTAGCAGTAGACCTCCTCTGTAAATCTAACGTGGTAACTTGTAAAGGCTTTTAAAGGCTTTTAAAAATGTATGTAGTTTGTCGCCACTGCGCGTTTGTGCGAAATTTTAAAGCATGTCGTGTTTGGTATCTATGTACTCGGCCTAAGATCATCTTTTTTATTTCATCAAACATTTGGGCAATATACTGTGTTTTAGTGCATTCAAATTAAAAAAAGTGTATTTTTTCCCCAAAAAATGCGTTTGAAAAATCGCTGCACAAATACTGTGTGGAAAAAAAAAATGCAACACCCACCATTTTAATCTGTAGGGCCTTTGCTTTAAAAAATATATATATAATGTTTGGGGGTTCAACATAATTTTCGTGCGAAAAAAAAATATGTTTTCATGTAAACAAAAAGTGTCAGAAAGGGCTTTGTCTTCAAGTGGTTAGAAAAGTGGATGTAAGCTTCCTAATGTTGTGCATAAAATGCCAGGACAGTTCAAAACCCCCCCAAATGACCCCATTTCGGAAAGTAGACACCCCAAGCTATATACTGAGAGGCATGTCGAGTCCATGGAATATTTTATATGTTGACACAAGTTGTGGAAAAAAGACAATTTATTTTTTATTTTATTTTTTTTGCACAAAGTTGTCACTAAATGATATATTGCTCAAACATGCCATGGGCATATGTGGAATTACACCCCAAAATACATTCTGTTGCTTCTCCTGAGTACGGGGATACCACATGCGTGAGACTTTTTGGGAGCCTAGCCGCGTACGGGACCCCAAAAACCAAGCACCGCCTTCAGGCTTTCTAAGGGTGTAAATTTTTGATTTCACTCCTCACTGCCTATCACAGTTTTGGAGGCCATGGAATGCCCAGATGGCACAAAACCCCCCCAAATGACCCCATTTTGGAAAGTAGACACCCCAAGCTATTTGCTGAGAGGTATGGTGAGCATTTTGCAGATCTCGCTTTTTGTCACAAAGTTTTGAAAATTAAAAAAATATATATATATATTTATTTTCTTTCTTCATTTTTAAAAACAAATGAGAGCTGTAAAATACTCACCATGCCTCTCAGCAAATAGCTTGTGGTGTCTACTTTCCAAAATGGGGTCATTTGGGGGGGTTTTGTGCTATTTTGGCATTTTATGGCCTTCGAAACTGTGATAGGTAGTGAGGAGTGAAATCAAAAATTTGTGCCCTTAGAAATCCTGAAGGCGGTGCTTAGTTTTCGGGGTCCCGTACGCGGCTAGGCTCCTGAAAAGTCCCACACATGTGGTATCCCCGTACTCAGGAGAAGCAGCAAAATGTATTTTGGGGTGCAATTCCACATATAACCATGGCATGTGTGAGCAATATATCATTTAGTGACAACGTTTTGTAATTTTTATTTTTTTTTGTCATTTTTCAATCACTTGGGACAAAAAAAAAATATTCAATGGGCTCAACATGCCTCTCAGCAATTTCCTTGGGGTGTCTACTTTCCAAAATGGGGTCATTTGGGGGGGTTTTGTACTGCCCTGCCATTTTAGCACCTCAAGAAATGAGATAGGCAGTCATAAATTAAAAGCTGTGTAAATTCCAGAAAATGTACCCTAGTTTGTAGACGCTATAACTTTTGCGCAAACCAATAAATATACGCTTATTGACATTTTTTTTACTAAAGACATGTGGCTGAATACATTTTGGCCTAAATGTTTGACTAAAATTGAATTTATTCGATTTTTCTTATAACAAAAAGTAGAAAATATCATTTTTTAAAAAAAATTTCAGTCTTTTTCCGTTTATATCGGAAAAAAAAAAAAAAGCAGAGGCAATCAAATACCATTAAAAGAAAGCTCTATTTGTGGGAAGAAAAGGACGCAAATTTCGTTTGGGTACAACATTGCATGTTTGCGCAATTTCCAGTTAAATAAGCGCTGTGCAAAATTCTGAAAACACCTCTGGTTATTAAGCTGCGTAATGGTACGGGGCTTAAGTGGTTAAAGTATTTATGGTGAAGATGCATATACTGTCCATGTTTATGTGAACCCTGCAGTGTCCTGTGTGGAACTAAGACCTATGATTGTATAATGACATGTTTTGCTCTAATGCCAATAATGGTTGTATTGTACTTTTATTTTTTTCAAGAAAATTTGCTTTGAGATAAAAAAAAAAGCACTGTCAGATTGGATGGAGAGCATCTGTGAACAGCAATTTTCAAGTCCAGCCACAGATTCTCAATTGGATTTAGGTCTGGACTTTGACTGGGCCATTCTAACACATGAATATGCTTTGATCTAAACCATTCCATTGTAGCTCTGGCTGTATGTTTAGTGTTATTGTCCTGCTGGAAGGTGAACCTCCACCCCAGCCTCAAGTCTTTTGCAGACTGTTAACAGGTTTTCTTCTAAAATTGCCCTGTATTTGGCTCCATCCATCTTCCCATCAACTCTGGCCAACTTCCCTGTCCCTGCTGAAGAAAAGCATCCCCACAACATGATGCTGCCACCACCATGTTTCACGTGGGGATGGTGTGTTCAGGGTGATGTGCAGTGTTAGTTTTCCCCCACACATAGCATTTTGCTTTTAGGCCAAAAAGTTTAATTTTGATCTCATCTGACCAGAACACCTTCTTCCACATGTTTGCTGTGTCCCCCACATGGCTTCTCGCAAAGGTATGGCTTTCTTTCAACAGTGTCTTTCTTCTTGCCACTCTTCCATAAAGACCAGATTTGTGGAGAGCACGACTAATAGTTGTCCTGTGGACAGATTCTCCCACCTGAGCTGTGGATCTCTGCAGCTCCTCCAGAGTTACCATGGGCCTCTTGGCTGCTTCTCTGATGAATGCTCTCCTTGCCCGGCCTGTCAGTTTAGGTGGACGGCCATGTCTTGGTAGGTTTGCAGTTGTGCCATACTCTTTCCATTTTCAGATGATAGATTGAACAGTGCTCCGTGAGATGTTTAAAGCTTGGGATATTTACTTTTATTTTTCAATATTACCCTGCTTTAAACTTCTCCACAACTTTATCCTGGACCTGTCTGGTGTGTTTCTTGGCCTTCCTGATGCTGTTTGTTCACTAAGGTTCTCTAACAACCCTCTGAGGGCTTCACAGAACAGCTGTATTTATACTGTGATTAAATTACACACTGGTGGACACTATTTACTAATTAGGTGACTTCTGAAGGCAATTGGTTCTATTAGATTTTAGTTAGGGTTATCAGAGTAAAGGGGGCTGAATACAAATGCACGCCACACTTTTCAGATATTTATTTGTAAAAAAAATGTCTTCACAATTATGTGCCATTTTGTGTTGGTCTATCACATAAAATACATTTACGTTTTTGGTTGTAACAAGACAAATTGTGGAAAATTTCAAGGGGTGTGAATACTTTTTCAAGGCACTGTAAAAGGTGAACAGAGCCCCCAATGGGAACCTGATACATATGCAGGGTACGACCCTGTGCAACAAAGTAGATATAAACTAAGACACCGAAGGCATAACTGCTTTTTATTCTCTGTTTCTAATCGTGGAGTGATCAAAAAGGTTTCACATCTCAACTTCATAAACATGGCCGTAGCAGAGTAGGACACTGCCTGTTTCTTTTAATTAGGGGGATGGTGCAATAGGGGGAATGCCAGGGTAAGGGGGCAGAGAAAGGGTAAAAAAAAGGGAGAGGGCTTGAAAGGGCCAAAGCTGGGATACTACAAAAAATAGCACTGGCGTGAAAGGACAGCAGCCAAGACAGATACTCATTGTTCGCTAGGGCTCGTCTCGAAGAGACCCTTACCCTCCTCAGAATACATAAACATGTTCGAATGGATCCAGGTTTTGTAATACAGCTCTCGTCGTTTATTTTGAGCGAAAAGCACAAGGTCCTCCACCTGGTTCTTCTACTTCTTCTTCTGGCTCTTCTACTCTATTGAGCCAGAGCCCTATGGTGGGAGGTTGTGGGTCATTCCATATGAGAAAAGTGCATGCCTTGGCTGCGTTAAGTATATAGACATTTTTCCTGCATTTAACAAGCATTTGTAGTGGACATCAAACAAAGGTTAGCTGATTCCCATTGACTCTAATAGAATAGTGTAGATAACAGCTCAGAGGCTGGGTTTGACCTGCTTGGTATTTCTTTGGATGCAGCATGAAATACTGGGACCCTTCCATGCCAGGTGCATTGAGCTGCATTGCCCATCATTGATACATGCAGACTCAACACAAGGACACATAGGGGGTTATTTACAAAAGGCAAATCCACTTTGCACTACAAGTGCAAACTACAAGTGCTAAGTGCACTTGAAATTGCACTGAACGTACACTTGGAAGTGCAGTCGCTGTAGATCCGAGGGGGACATGCAAGGAAAATAAAAAACAGCATTTTAGCTTGCACATGATTGGATGATAAAATCAGCAGAGCTTCCCCTCATTTCAGATCTACCCCTCAGATTTACAGCGACTGCACTTCCAAGTGCACTTTCAGTACAATTTCAAGTGCACTTTATAAATAACCCTCATAGGAAACAAGTGTAGGTAGGCTAGTACCTGAATATGGAGTCTTAATATCCTTGTAATGGGCCAAGCTAGTGGAGTGTGACCAGATGGACCATGTGGATCTAAATTTCTCCTTCTCTAGTCATAGAGATACAAGAGGTGGGAAGGTTTGTTTCCACAGAGTGGCTATGCAGACCCTTGTTGCACTAAGCAAATGTGATGGAAGATTTGTAAGTGGAGTTTGGGAGGTCATTAAGTTTGAGAAGATATGTAGCTGTTTCATCTCCAAGGAATTACCAGAAACCCTACCTAACTCTAACTCAATCTCACTTCCAAAAATGTGGGACATTGTTCCAGGGCTTTTTCTCACAACACCAACAGACCTTGGTGGTTGAATTTGTAGAATAGTGGGGGGAACATTTTTATATCCCTGTTCCTGAAATGTTTTTGCAATGGAGGATTATTGTGCATATAGAAATAGCAGTTGAATAGATGTACGTGTCATTAATAGTGCTGATTTCCAATTTTTTATATATGGGAGATGAAGTTGTCCAGTGGTTATTTGTATAGTAGAGATATAATGTATCTCAGTGGGATTGCCAATCTACAGATGTTTTCAAGGAGGGGTGAAGGCCAATGGAGGTCAGGCAGGTGTTAGAGGTCAAAAAGTGAGGAAGCTATAAGGAGCATGGCACTGAATTTTCCATTATAATAGAAATGATTAAAGCATGGAGTCTCAACTTTAGGAGAACTCTGGGACAGTCAGGGTCTCCCCAAATCTGAGACGTGGGGGAAGGATGGTTAACCCTATAGTAGGATGATGTTTCACCAAAGAGGGGAGGGGAGCAGTTAGCCAGGGTAGACCTAATGCCCTGTACACACGATCGGACCTTTGTCCGACCAAACTCACATCGGAATTCCTACGGAATTCCATCAGAGAAAAATATGTAGCGCTACCCCCAGGTAAGAGAGCCGCTGGTTTGTTTTCTCAGGCCCTGTATACAGCACCGCCAACCCCCGGTTCTCTGACTCGACCCACTCTGGCACAGTTAGTCTAGGGATAGCTTCCTATCACTCTCAGGTGTATGATACTTAACAGTTCCTAAATAGACAAACAACACTCTGAGGCAGGAACATGAATAAGTAATAGCTTTACTATAAAATGGTGGCATAAAACATGGCATGCAACACTTATATGGGTCTGCAGAACCCTGTATCCACCAATGCTACAGAGGCAGCACTATAATATGGCGCCGCGCAGTATCCACCACGCGGAGCTATTATGGCGTGTGCGCCCTAAGACACAGCAACACAAACTTTATAACTTTCCCCACCTATGTCAGGCCTGACAGTGTATGAAATACAGGCATACCCCGCTTTACGGACACTCACTTTACGTACACTCGTGAGTACGGACATACCCGCGAGTGTACATAAAGTGCCTCACAAGACAAACATTCCTGCACCATCAGCCGCAGTAGAAGGAACTTAAGCTCTGAGCATGTAGCCTACCCTATTCCAGTGTGCTCTTCCTGTTTCCTGGCCGCCGCCCCACCTCCTGTGCACAGCGCGATGTCTGGGGGATGGATTGGAGTGGGCCCCCCCTTGCATCAGATGAGCCTAATTACATGTGAGTGTTTCCCTGACACCCCCACTACAGCCCCTGACGCCCCATAACAGCCCCTGGCACCCCCACTACAGCCCCTGACTCCCTCACTACAGCCTAGAAGTGAAAAAATGTATTGCTTCACTTTAAGTACATTTTCGTTTTACATACATGCTCTGGTCCCGTTGTGTACTTAAAAGTGGGGTATGCCTGTAGTCCCCTTTCCCTAGGGGAGTAAGATTTTCTTCACCGGCCAGCTTTCGTTGGTGCACTTGAAGAAATTAACCAAATTGTAATCCAAAAAGGTGGTAACACGTAGCAGCAGTATGCAAACAGGGGGGGGGGGGGGGTAGGCACTTCAACTCTGTCCCAACTACCGGACCCCCAAAGAACACTGGTGAGCGAACAGTGGGCCTAGGCAGTCTATAGGCCTGAATATAACTCAGTCTATGGGTAAAGGCAGGTGCCCGCTCACCGTTCCAGGCGCGATCCCAGCCCGGGTCTTCCACCGCGTGTGTCCGTCGCACACAGCGTCTGCAACCGATCGGGTCCCCGATCCAACTGGAGTCCTACACTGACGATCCAGGATCCACCCAGGCTCCGCAGGATGGTGAAAGGCTCTTCGGACTTCGAGTAAGGCCTTAGGCTTCAGGCCTTACCCCACAGCAGATCCGCGCAGGATGACTTGTTGCTTGAAGCACGTTGTCCCAAGAGAGCGAGCTTCCCGCAGCCTCCCTCTTAAGTAACCTCCCCTATGAGTCTCTGCGGCGGAACCTCCGTCCTGAGGCCGAATGGAGCTCTGGGTACTGTAGTCCCGGGGCCTTAAAGGAGACCCCGCTACAAATAGAACATGTTCTATATTTAAACTCCGATGGAATATATCGGAAGTTCTCCGATGGGGCACACACACACGGTAAGAATTTCCGATGGAAAAAGTCAGTCGGACTTTTTCCATCAGAAATTCCTATCGTGTGTACAAGGCATAAGAGTTTGCAGTGGGAGTTGCCTCTCTCCATCCTGACCCATTGCTTCACCTGGCGATGACAACACCAGTCAACCAGTTTAAAGTGGTTGTAAATCTTCTGCATGCAGTCCCCCCTTATGATTACCTGAGCCCATCGTGATCAAGTACTGTGCACAAGAGCAGAGGCTGTCTCCACTTTCTTCTTCCTTATCGGCTTAGATAGCAGGGGAAGCCATTAATCACACTGCTGTGAATCACAACCAGTGACAAGTTAGCGAGGCATGAGGCCGAGCCGTCCTCTATGTCTATGGACACACAGAGCTGGCTCAGGAGCGAGCCTTCAAGAGTGCCCCCATAGCAAGCAGTTTGCTATGGTTGGGCACTCAGCGGGGGGGGGGGGGGTAGGAGTGCCAATCGGGGACATCAGAGAAGGAGGATCGGGGCTGCTCTGTGCAAATTCATTGCACAGAGCAGATAAGTATGAAATGTTTGGTTTAAAAAACAATTTTTTTTTTTTACAATTGCTTTATTCAACTGGGAGGCTTTATGATAGAGGTTGATGTCCAAGATACTTATCACTCCACTAAGTTTAATTGGGAGAGGAGAATGTAGTTAAAATGGGCCACTCCCTGTTACCAGATATAAGAGAAAGTGTGGGGCAGATTTGGTTAAAAAATGACGTACATTTTTCTAGGAGGATCTTGAAGGCGGTATAAGATATGTGTAAGTATAGTCATTGTAAGAGAATTGCATCTACCAACCAGAGCAGATTTAATTTCCTCCATATGTTTAAGTCTGCTTTCAATAATGTTAGTAAGGGGACAAAATTGGCATGGCAGAGTTGGTTTAGATTTGACATAATAAATGTTCCCAGGCATTTCATTTTATAACGTGCCCGCCTAAATGGAAAGAGGGGTTTACCGTAATTACTAAATGATTAGGGTGGAATAAAGTCTTTGCTTTCGGAAGGTTTATTGGACAGGTAAGGTTACTACATTCATTCACAGCCTGAAGAATAAGATGTCCAAGGTTCAAGAGAGAGAGGTACATGGGTGAGTGATAAAGAAACCAGGTCAACATATACCACAATTTAGTGATATCTAAATTCTTCAATAATATCCAATATGTTTAGGTTAGATCTAACAAACCAGAAATATGGTATCAGTGTAAGTACAAAGGTTAGGGGTAACAACTGGTAACCTTGTCAACTGGTAATGGCGGGGTAGTTTGATTTGGTCTTGGTAACTCTAACCATTTAAATATGGCTCCCAAGTCCAGTAGGCACCGGAGTCTGACCACACTGCCCAATGCATTCTGTTATCTAACAGACCTGGTCAGACAAAACCTGCAGGAAGCTTATTTCCAAGAGAAAAAGATACTTGAAAACATTTTCAAAGGAAAATTAGTTGAAATAATAACTATACAAACACATGCAGCAGTTCTCTTGATAGCAAAAGGCAATAAAGAGGCAGAAGTGCGTAAGACATAAATTGGGCTTTAATGTCAATCAAAAGACATAAGCAAATTACTTAAATTCCCGTACACCAGCGAATGTCACACTTTGCCAATGCCTGATTATACTGTATGTGGTGTAATGCAAAGGTTTGTACTATGAGCTTTTATATGCTCCTTTTTTTTTATTCCTTGTAAATCCAGAGGAAAAATGCTGCTATTGATTTGCCACACACATTTCACCCCATTCTGACCTGAACACACATCTATAAATATGTCTAAATATAAATATTATAATGGAAAAAGTGTTTTGCTAGGGGCATTGGAGCGAATTATGATTTTTTTTTTTTTTTTTATAAAAAAATATGCAGTATTAGCATTTTGAATCAGCCAGGCAGGCACAGAATAATGATGATAGAATGGGAGAACTCTTGAATGAAGAACAATGGATTAGGGGTGCAGGAGCACTAAAAAGCATGAAAAAAATAATAATATATAGATGTTTTATTTTTGGGGGTATGGCAACATAACATAAGTAGATCTGGTCAAGCAGGGGGGTCAGAGAGGAAGAGAGAGGAAAAATTTGGATTCTTATACAAGACGGGTTAATTTGAAAGTGGCAGCCAATGTTCCTTACCCAATAGAGCAGGGGTGCCCAACCTTTTGAAGAGCGAGGGCCACTTAAGCGACTTGGTAACCAGCCGCGAGCCACAATGAGCGGAGCGGGGGGATGGCATGTCCGTGTCTGCTCTGCATATGCAGAGCGGACATGGACGCAGCCCACAATGTTTTTTAGCGGATTGTATTGGAGGTAGAACACAAGTCGGTTTATGTCTGCCACTACTTATGCCGCGTACACACGGTCGGACTTTCCAATGGGAAAACTTCCGTCTGAATTTTCGACGGAAAAATAGAGAACCTGCTCTCTATCTATGTCCGTTGGAATTTCCGACAGAAAAAGTCAGATGTAGCATACACACGGTCGGAATTCCCGAACAAAAGCTCTCATCAGACTTTTTCTGTCGGAAATTACAACCGTGTGTACGCGGCATTAGAGGTGAATGGAGGGTCCAATTGGTCGGACCGCATGAAAGTGGCCCAAGGCTGCTTTCACACAGATGCGCTGTGGTTTACCCGCACCACGGGTGCAACGCAGTGTACCTTTGGCTTTCCTGCACTTTGCAATAGACTTCTATTATATTCTGCAGGTTTGGTGCACTTTCAGAAAGCTCACCAAACTTGCAGGTAATAACAGAAGTCTATGGCTCAGTGCAGGTAACCTGCAGGTAAACTGCTCTGCACCTGTGGATCAGTTTGAAAGCAGCCCAGTAACCACTGCGGAAAAGATATGCCCATATATACACTCTGATTTTAGTAATAAACTGACTTTTAATAACAGTATTCTATTCTATTCCATCCCAGAGCAGGAGGTCGCAGGCCACATCAGAGGGCTCCGTGGGCCACATGTGGCCCCCGGGCCACTGGTTGGGCACCCCTGCTACTCATGTGGTTACCCCCAAAGCACAGACTGGCTCGAACGTACCCTACTTATCACACTTCCTCCTGCTAAAGAATCTAACACATAAAACCGCTCCTCCATAGTTGTCCAATAACATATTAGCTCCAGTATTTGGGAACCCAGGAACATGCATCATAATTCATTGCTAATTTGGCACACTAGTAGAAATGTCATAACCTGCACTTTTTTAAAGGCACGCCGCTTATAGTTTATCAGACCCAATGTAACGTCCTTTAATAAAAATACAAAAAAAAATTAAATAATGACCCCCGTCAATCGTCAATTTTATTATCCAGCAAAGTAAATCCAGGGTCAATCATGACGACCCGCTGACTTTTTTCCTGCTACCATGATGAACCACCACCCAATAATGTTGCCCCACTGCACTACGGCGGCTAAATGACCGTCAGACCCCAGCTGCTGTTTGTAAACCAACTGGCTGGGGATCCTGAATGATGTCATCGATAACATATGTAGAAATAAAAAGGGAAGAAAAAAACTCCACAATGGACTTTTTTGGTACCCAAAAGACATGACATTTGCACATAAAAAATTTTATAATACATTTTTCAATTTTTATTACATTGATTACAAATCATATAAATAAATGTTTTTTTGGGTACTGAAAAAGTCCATTGTGGTGTTTCTTTCCTCCCTTTTTCTCTACCTATACATTTTTGGATAATAGTGCCCTCTAGTGTTACAAAACTACTTTATTAGACACTGTATATGTATATATCGATCACATATGGTCAATGTGTATGACGCCCCAAACTGGTCTGGTTTGAATTTTAGGGGAACCCCATGCTATTTTTTTCATTTTTTTTTTTTAAATGTCACTTTTTAAGGACTACATACTGTTTCATAAATTCATGTGCATTCCACAAGCATTTTATTTGTGTTTTTTCAATGTTGCCCTATAAGTAACATGAAAAGACCCTGTCCCCTCCCTCAAATATATTTGCATTAGTATGTATCCCCCATGACAGTGCTCAGCTCCCCATGCACTTTTTTTTTTTTTCTAAAATTGCTTTCAAATTAGCAACATATCCAGAAAAAGTAGCAAAATTCTGCTACCATAGACTCCAATAGAGATCAGAGTACAGGGTTGACAGTCTTCCCTGTGGGTTCACTGGATCCCCTGCGAGCCAAACTTTACCCGGTTCACTTATCCCTACGTAGGGAGGGGGCTTGTACATGTGGGTCAGTTTATGGGCAAAAAGATGGTTTGTTCTTAGGACTAGTTTCATAGTAAACCTCTGATATTTTCTGTATGAGCCAAATCTTAAACTACCTTCATAACCTGAAGGAAGCGACTTAAGACGCCTACCTTTGAGCAGCAGTGTTCCCAAGCTATGGGGCAAAGAGGAGGTTAATTCATACTGTAAACTCCATTAGTTTCAACACTTAATTATTTTATATGACAGTTTGGCAACTGGATCCAAAGTTAAAGGATGACTGTACTTTTAGCAGGACATTTAAAGCAGCATGGTTGGCGCCTAATACGGGGAAAGGAGTATCTCTCTGCCATGTATCTTTTTGTTGTAAGCGCTGAAACAATAATAGCTCAAATTAAGTGCTCATTGAAAACGCACAGTAATCTACCTTTAATATTGTGATATTATTCAAATTGCTAGTTTCAGGTCAGGGACTCAAAGTAAAACCAGAGACAGTTGGGCAACCGCCATATTCAAAGGGAGTTCAGCAATAGCAGTCCACATGTTTCTAATATCAAGTACAAACTATGGCTAGTACTGAATAAAAAGCACAATATTTTTAGTTTGCCATTTTGCATTTTCTAGACCTAGAGCACTGCTGAAACTCACAGAATTCTTTTGCAAACACCAACTTTGTGGCAGTTAGTATTAGCTCAAAGGAGAACTATACTTTTATTCTTTATACAGTGGGGGTCAGTAGTTTGGAGTGGGGGCCAGTAGTTGGGGTGGGGGGTGTCAGTCTGGGGAGATGAATCAGTAGTTGGAGAGGGAATTAGTCTGTGGGGGGTCAGTAGTTGGGGTGGGGGTTCAGTAGTATACATTGGATACATATCGTTGTAGGTAGAGATATCCATGTATCTATATTTGAGGATGATGTTTGTCTTGTGTGGAATACTTTCTCATTCTTTCCCGGGCCCCCATAGTCACATGTTAAACAATTCTTATTTTTTAGGTCCATGTTGGCTCTGTGATGTTCACCCAGCCCCGGGAAGCTACCTGGAGCTGATCCCCCCCCCCCACTCGTATTTACGGATCTCGGAACTCCATCTTCTGGTTAATTGAAGAAATTGCATCTTCTATTCTCACACTTTATCCTGTGTTTGTATTATACCATCTCGTGTTTCTGAATGACTTCCATGTTGTTAGTAATTTACCCTACAGAACCCCAATGTTAGGGGAATAAGGAGTGAAATGCGTAGAGCAATGCCTGATCCAAATCTATACTCGCACAGTTTATATTGGAGTTGTACATGTTCTATTTTGAGTTTTGGGAGGCCTTAGGGCCGGCTCACACTGGAATTACACAGGAAGGCAGTCTGCGTTGCTGTGAGATTTAAGTCGGTGCGATTTTGCAGCCAATACCTTTTGAATGAGCCACAAATCACACCAGAATGCACAAAAAGGACTGCATGCACTGCTGTTCAAAAATTCACCGCACCAAACCACATGGTACTGCGGCACCCTGTGAACTGGTGCAGGCCAACGCAACATGTTTGTGGTGTTTGGGGTGAGATTGCTAAACAGAAGCTTCAGAAGATCACAATATGATGGCCGGGGGACACTCGAATAGCCAAAGGTCACCCTGTGTTCATTAGTGCTGAGACACACTGCCATGTCTACAGATGGGACCCCCAAAATGAAATACTGTGTCTGTCTTCCCACAGGTGATATATACACTCTCCACTGACTTCCATCCCCCCCCCCAAGTTATACTCTGTTTTGTAGGAGTTGTGTGTTTAACCCTTTTACCACAAAAACTATATATACTTACCTACAGTATCTATAAGTAAAGCGAGAGTTGTAACAACCATCCACCATCATCCAGTGTATATTCACTCTTCCATAGTGCTCAAAGAGCCAGCCAACAATGCCTTTTGAAATCATCACTCGCCAGATCAAAGTGCTGCTATTACAACAGCAGAAATGCCTGTGACACATATCAACTCTATCTGGAGTGCGTGCAATGATCTACAATAATCTGCATTCAATGGTACCTTCAGATGAACTCCAACTAGGGCCAATATAGCTCACCATGAGCGAGAAATAATCACAATAGTGTAGTGTTGTTTTGTAATATTGTTAAAAGACACAAATTTACATAATAAAAAAACTTATATTAGAAGCTGCTGCCGCCCCAGGATTGTGCGGCGGTGTGACGTCGGCACCAGACAATGACATGTCGAGGGTATGTAGGAGTCAATTATAATGCAAGGATCTGTAAGGAATTAAAAAAAAAAATTCATCCAAATATAGTCTCTAACCACTCCTTCAGATGGCAGTTGGTTTGCAGGAGACATGTATCAGGTGTGCAGGGGGGATACCCAGATCTGATTGGCTGCCCAATGTCCCAATGCCCAAGGAAAACACACAACAGACAACAGGTCTATGACTGTGGAAGGCCAGCAAAGTGCAGTCACCTCGTCCACTGCTGAGGGTGAGAAAACTGTACTGGTTACATCCACCAGTGACAGCGAGGCAACAGCACCATCTATAACTGTGGAGGACCAACAAAGTGCAGACATCTCATCTCACTTTAGGGTTGAGAAAACTGCACTGGTTCCATCCACCAGCAACTGAGAGGTAACAACACTACCAATGAATGTGGAGGACAAACAAAGTGCAGTCACCCATCCACTATGGAGGGTGAGAAAACTGCACTGGTTAAATCCACCAGCGACAGAGAGGCAACAACACAACCTATGACTGTGGAGGACCGACAAAGTGCATAGGTTAAAAATAAATCCTGAGCCAGGGAAGAAACCGGATTTCATTGACAACAAGAAGAGCCAGAAGTTGCAGTCAATGGACAACCATGGCCAACTACGAACACCAAGCAACCATGTACAGCTACTGAAACCAAGCAACCATGACCAACTATCAAAACTGAGCAAACATGAACTACCACCGAAACCGAACAACTATGGCCAACTACTGAAACTGAGCAACCATGGACAGCTACCAACGCTGAGCAACTATGAACAACTTATGTGTTAGATACAATCAGCGCAACATACACTGTTAGTAATTTCTGCAAAATAAATTCAAAATGTTATTGTGAATATACGCTAGTGCTTGATACTCAGTTGCAGCTGTACACTTCTTAGTGATTCCACCACACTAAAATAAAATCTAAATAACCAATGTAGCGGCCTCACCCTCTCTCTCTTCTTTAGCGGTTACTTTGGCTCCGGTCTAGGGGTACCTTGAAGGGGAGAGCGAGGTGTGCCACGGCCCATGTCCTCTAGATTACAGCTTGTAGAGGTGAAGGCCAGCACCAGATTACCTTCGGGCTGTGTATACGCTCGGAGCCAAGTCTGTTCTGCTGATAACCCCCTTTGCTCCCAGTAATTGGAGTACCACACACTGAAAAGGTCCAACACTTATTTATTCCATAATGGCAAACAAATAGTCCTTTGCGAGCAGACAGTTTGAGACCCATAGAACAGTTCAGTATTGGTGGGGAGTAGGTCAAGGCACAATCCTCAAAGAAAACTAAACCGTTGAGGTTTCACCAACGGTTGCTAAGCACAGTGGCTGTAAAATGTACTTTTTGGCTTTAGAGTCTCTTCCAGCGACTCTAATGAACAGGAACTGGAGTTACCTTCGCTACGTTGCAGCACTTGTCAGGGGGAAGACATCCCTCCAAGAGAGTTACCAGAGGCCCCGCCGTCACCGGATTAATGCTGTACCGGGCTATTCGGAAGGGTTACACTCCCCGGCCTCCTCACCTCAGATACGGGTCCCAACACCTTAGGGCCCCTCGGACACCACCACCCTCGCGGAACCCAGTCGAAGTTACTGGGCCCCAGGCCTTGGTCATAGTACCTCACCCCAGGCTTAAGGTGCCTGGGGTGGACTCCATCCCTCGCTCCGGCCAGGTCAAGGGCACCTGGGCCCGGAACTCCGGAATGCCAGCACCCAGGCTGAAGGTGCCTGGGTGCGGCTGCGTCCTCCAACTCTGAACCCCATGGTCAGGGCATCCGCCCCTTTTATCTCCTCTCCCTTTGCATCACAGTGGGTTCCCCGCCCGCTGTACCAGCGCCAGGAAAGGACAAAAAGGAACAGTCTTGCGGTGCGGGTTCAACTCCGGCCCAGGGCGACAACGCCACCTGCAGGCCGCAGTGAACCTTGCACCACCAGAGTCCTCCAAGAACCACAAAAGGGATTCTCAGACTCCCTAATAATCAGTACATCTGGGTTGAATAACCCAGATGCCCCCCCCCCCCAAATTTAAATGCCCGCTACACCAATATAGTGCAATACGTTAAGAATATTTTCCTCTTAATAATCCCCTATTTATATAATAATAATCAAGTGCTTTAGATGTAAACCAAAATTCATACAACAGAAAAAGTTCATGCATACTGTATATGTGTTAATCCACCACTGTGTTCTTCAATCCGCAATCCTCTTGCTAAGATAGAGTGCACGCCAACTCCAGGTGAAAAACCTGCTCACCTCATAATAAACAGAATAAACAGGCTTCTCTTTACAATTCCTGTAATTCCCCTTGGGCTGATCATCTTTCTTCCCTCCTGGGATATGGCACTCCTCTATATCAATCTTTCTCAGACGAACTACATGTAACAAAAAAGCAACTACATAGTGCTCTCTGTTTCAACCATTTATTAAAAAGCCCCCCGATAAAAATCAGGGATGTACAGTCAGGGGAGGCAGAGCCTCACCTGCCATTAGCATAAAATAAAAGTAAAAATAAATAAAAAACAAGCTTTGAGGGTCATAGCCCTCGGTTTCCGGAGATACAGGGCTCCTTGCGCAGCCTGTCAGAAGCTACATACAGCGCAGCCAATTTAAATACAAGCTATCTCACGCTGTTTGCAGCAGACTGAGAGGTTGAGCTCAAAGTGCCTCTCCTCACTTCTTGTCAGAGGCACTGAGCTCAATGGACAGCTTGAAGCCTTGGACCAATGGTAAAGCACCATTGGTCCAAGCTGTCCAATGGAGAGGCTTTGTGGTGCCCAGCAGGTCAGACAGCAGTAGTCTTGGAGAAGTGGAGGATTAGGTAGGTGAAAGACATGGGCAACATATAAAGGATATGTCTACTATACAGTTAGCCCTACTGCCACGTGACAATGCTGCAGCTTGGGGCTCAGGTTGCTTAGGCTATGAACACTTCCAAATGGGGGATTGGGGGGTTGGAGACTGCTGCTTTTCCCCATAGCTAAAGTTATTTATCGTGTTTCCAACAACTCTGTTTACTCCAACTTGATTATTTTTGTAATCCTGAAGCCATGGAAGCCATTGAGCCCCTACTGCTGCTTTATAATTGATTCCCCAGTTTTTTTGTTTTTTTTGGGGGGGGGGGGGGCTCTGGTATTGCACTGGGGGGGAAAGTAACATGATGTGGTACCTTCTGGAACCTTCTTTTCAGCTTTAACCTTAGCTTGTGTTTGCGGCAAGCAATACAAAATTACTTCAATTTTGTTCTACCTGGCTCTGTAATCCTACAATTTTAATTTTGTTTTTTAGGCTTGCGTGGTGGGCCTTGAGAACATTAACAGTGCCTATTTCAGAAGCTCTGTCTTTGTTCTGCTTACAATCTAGCTGTGTTGGGAACAGGAAAAACAGAAGGATTTATTAAATACCTTGTCCGATTCCAATTTTTTTTTTATTTCTGCTTCACTCATATGAAATTTTATTAAATATAAAATAAAATAGCAAACTGGCTGGAGTCCAAGCAGGCTTCATCAGTGAAGGCAGTAAAAACCACCACCAACTATGCTGTGCTTAATACAGTATTTAGGATAATAACTCCCATCTGGTCCAAATAGGCAATGCTCAGCAGATGGGGGAAGGATGGTGCTAATAAATGCAGCATGGTATCAAGCTTGTTATCTGTGTAGCGACCCTATTAGTACAAATTGCTCAATAAAGATACAATGGTATCAAGAGGTGGTAGATAAGCAAAGCAGCTGAGTGTTACATTTTTCAGTACTTGGATTCTGGTTAAGAGTATTTAAGAGGTCTGTGAAACACAGCTGGTTATGTTTGCTTAATTCATTATATATGTAGCCCATGTTTTTAAAGCGCACCAAGGGGGTGGGGGGCCAGGTTGTACAGGGGTCGTAAATGAGGTTCCTCCTTTGCCTACATTGCATATGTTGATGAGAAGCTCAGTAACCCAGCAGTTTAGTGTAGTAGAGTCTCTGCTATTTTAGCTTCAAAAGACCCTCTTTAGGTGCTTTGGTTATTTCATACAGATAGAATATGGGAGGTCTCCACTAGAACTGTTTCAGGCACGTCCAAGTTGGTGGAGACCCAAGGAGAAAGAGAACATGCTATATGGCCTGGAATTTGTCAGGAAGAGTTTGAGTCAATCTAAGGCACAGACCGGCAGGTTTCCTGAGCTTGTTGCCATGACCATTAGAAGAATAACAATAGAGAGAGGAGCGAATTGCCACAAAGAGGCTGCCAATTATATAAACCATTTTCTTGAGCTCAATTCTTTTGTGGAGTGAATTATTCTGAGAGATCTGAAGATTTTTTTTATTTTGTCTTAACATAAGCTAACTGTCATAATTGTTAGTTCTACATATAATGCTATGATAGATATTTCCATTGGTACAAGCGATAATCACTAGAAATTTTATTACAGGTACACTTTCCATACATACAGTTGTTCAAAACATATAGAGGTTTTCATTGACTTATCCATTGTAGAAAGAAAATAGACTGAAAACCCAGGGTTTTGTGCCATCTGGGCATTCCATGGCCTCCGAAACTGTGATAGGCAGTGAGAAGTGAAATCAAAAATTGACACCCTTAGAAAGCCTGAAGGCGGTGCTTGGTTTTTGGGGTCCCGTACGTGGCTAGGCTCCCAAAAAGTCTCACACATGTGGTATCCCCGTACTTAGGAGAAGCAACAGAATGTATTTTGGGGTGTAATTCCACATATGCCCATGGCATGTTTGAGCAATATATCATTTAGTGACAACTTTGTGCAAAAAAAAAAAAAAATTTTTTTTTTTTTCGTTTTTTCCGCAACTTGTGTCAACATATAAAATATTCCATGGACTCGACATGCCTCTCAGTATATAGCTTGGGGTGTCTACTTTCCAAAATGGGGTCATTTGGGGGGGTTTTGAACTGTTCTGGCATTTTATACACAACATTAGGAAGCTTACATCCACTCTTCTAACCACATGAAGACAAAGCCCTTTTTGACACTTTTTGTTTACATGAAAACATTTTTTTTTTTGCAAGAAAATTATGTTGAACCCCCAAACATTATATATATTTTTAAAGCAAAGGCCCTACAGATTAAAATGGTGGGTGTTGCATTTTTTTTTTCTACACAGTATTTGCGCAGCGATTTTTCAAACGCATTTTTTGGGTTAAAAAATACACTTTTTTTAATTTTAATGCACTAAAACACACTATATTGCCCAAATGTTTGATGAAATAAAAAAGATGATCTTAGGCCGAGTGCATAGATACCAAACACGACATGCTTTAAAATTTCGCACAAACGCGCATTGGCGACAAACTACATACATTTTTAAAAACCTTTAAAAGCCTTTACAGGTTACCCCAGTAGATTTACAGAGGAGGTCTACTGCTAAAATGATTGCCCTTGATCTGACCTTCGCGGTGATACCTCACATGCATGGTGCAATTGCTGTTTACATATGACGCCAGACCGATGCTTGCGTTCGCCATTGGGCAAGAGCAGGGCAGGACAGGGGTGCTTTTTTTTTTTCTTTTTTTTTATTATTAATTTTGCTTTTTTATTTTATTTTTAAATTGTTACTTCCAAGTCTTTTTTTTTTATCATTTTTATTGTTATCTCAGGGAATGTAAATATCCCCTATGATAGCAATAGGTAGTGACAGGTACTCTTTTTTTTAAAAAACTGGGGTCTTCTAGACCCTAGATTTTTCCTCTGCCCTCAAAGCATCTGACCACACCAAGATCGGTGTGATAAAATGCTTTCCCAATTTCCCAATGGCGCTTTTTATATCCGGGGGGGGGGCATTCCCTCCCACTGCTTGTAAAAGCAGTCCAGAGGCTAATTAGCCGCTAGGATTGCTTTTACATGAAAGCCGGCCGCTGGCTGAAAAGAATGATACCAAGATGATACCTAAACCCGCAGGCATCATTCTGGTATAAACATTCAAAGTCCAGCAACATACCAGTACGTTGCTGGTCCTTGTTGGACATGTATTGTAATCTTTTTATTTCATGCAGCCAGTTGGCTGAACGAAAAAAGAGATTGATCGGTGGGTATGCCCACCATTAGAATACCGCCCTTCATCCACCCACTTCCAATGATGGGCATACACGCACCATTTATATATGCCGAAGCATGGGGGCATCCTCCCGCAAAAAAGTTATGCCGCACACACATGGTCGGACTTTTCCACGGGCAAGCCTCCGTCGGAATTTCGACCGTATGTACGCGGCATTAGGAGCAAAATCGCTCCTCCGCCCCTGCTGCCCCAATGCTTCGGCATATTTGCTTTTTTTTTTAACTGTGGTGGTGAAATCACCTCCTACAGCACTGGAGTCGCAGGGATCAGGCCTGTCTCTGCGAACGCTGCAGTTATGTGTGTTGTGTTTTGTAAGTGACAGTGATCGATCGATACTGCACTTGGGTGGCCTGGGCTGGACGGAGGGGCAAAACGCAGGTGCCAGCAGGTATCTGGGCTGATCCCGCTAACACTGCGTTTTTGGGAACCCTAAACTGCTGGGGACGCTAGTATAGATCAGATCAGATATTGATCTGTTCAGATACTATACCACTAAGGGGGGTGTATGCTTTCCTAACGCGTGGGTGTTAGCGTTACTGGCACTAACCTGACGCTGCCTGGGGTGTGACGCAGACCCTCTCTGACGCTAAAACCTAATTGATATCACCCGCCGGGCGATCAGGGGGTTAAACCTTTATTGGGTTATATACACGGCGGATGCCCTGACACTATAAAAAGCAAACTAACTAACCAGCGTCACCCGTAACACTTATATGGTGATCACTGGTGAAAGGGTTAACTAGGGGCAATCAGGGGGTTAAAACCTTTATTAGATAATATATGGGGGTACCTGACGCTATAAAAACCTGCGGCGAACCTAAAAAAAATTACCAGCTACCGATCTGCATCACCGACACTAAGACAGCGTTTAGAAAAACGATTGCTTAGCGACAGTGGTGATGGGGGTGAAAGGGTTACCTGGGGGGGCGATCAAGGGGGTTAAACCTTTATTAGATAATATATTGGGGTACCTGACGCTATAAAAACATGCGGTGAACCTAAAAAAAATTACTGGCTACGATCTGCATCACCGATACTAAGACAGCGTTTAGAAAAACAATTGCTTAGCGACAGTGGTGATAGGGGGTGAAAGGGTTACCTGGGGGGCGATCAAGGGGGTTAAACCTTTATTAGATAATATATTGGGGTACCTGACGCTATAAAAACCTGCGGCGAACCTAAAAAAAATTACCGGCTACCGATCTGCATCACAGACACTAAGACAGCGTTTAGAAAAACGATCGCTTAGTGACAGTGGTGATAGGGGGTGAAAGGGTTACCTGGGGGGCGATCAAGGGGGTTAAACCTTTATTAGATAATATATTGGGGTACCTGACGCTATAAAAACCTGCGGTGAACCTAAAAAAAATTACTGGCTACGATCTGCATCACCGACACTAAGACAGCGTTTAGAAAAACAATTGCTTAGCGACAGTGGTGATAGGGGGTGAAAGGGTTACCTGGGGGGCGATCAAGGGGGTTAAACCTTTATTAGATAATATATTGGGGTACCTGACGCTATAAAAACCTGCGGCGAACCTAAAAAAAATTACTGGCTGCCGATCGGCATCACTGACGCTAAGACAGCGATCAGAAAAATGATCGCTAAGCGACAGTGGTGATAGGCGGTGAAAGGGTTATCTGGGGGGTGATCAGGGGGTTAAACCTTTATTAGGGGGGGTTAGGGGGCTACACTGGACCTAAGACTAAACTTTGGTGACACTTTTACAGTCACAAATGTCACTGATTGCAGTGATCACTAAATAAATGGTCACTGCAATCAGTGACACTGTGACTGGGGGCTGGGGGGGTGATCTGGGGGGTGATCTGGGGTGTCTGGGGGGCCTGGGGGGGCGATTTATGTCCCTATGTGTCCTGGTGTCAGTGTAGTGTTGTGTGCACTGACCTGATATCTTCTCTTGTACGGCGCTCGGTATATGTGAGCGCCGCACCAGAGATGACATCACTTCCTCCTGCTCCCTCTGTCTGACACAGACAGAGGGGGCATTTCCATTCGCCGGGAGCGATCGCGAGGGGGTGGCCAGAAACGAATGGCTGCCCCCTCATCCCGGAACGCTCCCGGACACTTAGCCACCGCTCACTGTATAGGAGGGGGGTCCGATTGGACCCCCCAACTGTACAAAGGCAATCACGTACACTCTACGTGATTGTGCCTGTCGGTGCCATTCTGCCGACGTATATATACAGTGAGCGGTCGTTAAGTGGTTAATCCCTTCCTGTCTGCTAGAGCCCTTCAGCATGGGTGTGTGTGTGTGTGGGGGGGGCGTTGGGGATTGATGTCAGGGACCCCTCCCATCACCTCTTGATCATAGCTAATGACAGGTAGTTGTTGGTAAATGCTCAGTCACCATGCTGAGAGCATGCAGTGGGCATGCCCCCAGCCACCATGGAAGCATTTGTGTGTGAGGTATAGGCATTAGAGCCCACCCTACTTGCCAACAAATATAAATAAGTCAGAAAGAGGTTAAAATAGTGCCTAGTAACCCTGCCATAAAATGTCTCGTTCAGACACTTCCTGTTATAGGTGGACAATGCTCTGTGCTTGTTTCCTAATTACTCTCTTGCGTTGCCAATCTGTTACATGCATTTCAAGTACAGACAATAAGCAGCCTTGTCACAGCTCATTGCGGTCATGATTGTCTTCATCAGAAAGCCCCCCTAAGCTATGACATGCAGCCACTGTTGGAGCGCATGAAGCGAGGAAGTGGCTGCAAATAGACTACAGGAGCAGTACTGTAATCCAGAAAAGGATTTAAAAAAAAAAAACACAAAATGCTATTTTCTAATAGAATTTTTTTTTATACGTTCATTGATTTTTTTGTGTTCATTTTTTAATTAGCAAGATGCTATATATATATATATATATATATATATATATATATATATATATATATATATATATATATAATATATAGCTATGTATTTAAGGCAATGTTTTATATTTGATTTTTTTAACTAAAAACCTTTTGGTCTTCATTTTCTCTTAAGACTGAGATTATAATTACCGTTGCTAGCAGTCGTAAGAATGAACCTTCACAAGCAGTTATTTCTGTTTAATATAAAGCAACTAAGGTGGAATTGCATGGAAACCTGAGAACGGGAAAGTAAACCAGTAGAACCCAACTTCATTTTCCAGTCGACCAAAAAAATGAAAGGCCGTTTGTCCACATTCTAATGTTGTTGCTTCGGAACAACATTTGTACTTTATCTGAAATCTTGACAGGAAAAAATTGCCCTTGCGCTAATTGAAAGTGACATACACCAGCCATAATAACACACGTCATTCCTTGACAACAAAAATGTAAGCAGAATTTGATTAAAGGAAAGCATCTTTCAAAGACTTATAGTTGTTCTGTTTATGGAAGCAAAAATATAATTAAAGAAAAAATAAAATGTGCTGTCTGTATTCATTTTAATGCAGTAAGTATGTAATTTTTAATACTTTGAACCACTTTAGTTTTAAGTAGCCTTTGCTGCCATTATTTAAATCATGAACAATATTTCAGCACAAGTTAAGTGCAAATGCTTGCAATAATTTCATGGAGAGAGTTATTAGAAGCTGCATTTAAAAAAAAATTTTTTTTAATGCTCATGCTAGTTATTACAAATATAAATTAATAAAACATTTGCCTTTTACGGCTGCCTTAAAACTCACAAACCAACACTGGCTTACCCCCTACAAATACAGAGTTGATTCTCTCAAATTGGAAGCAAGATCAATGCAAACATGTTACCTTTTAATTTACAGTCTCCTTGTTGAGTGAAAAAAAAAAAAAAAAAAAATAAATAAATAAATAACTATATATATATATATATATATATATATATATATGTTAGCTGTCAAAATAGCAGCCGTTTTGTGCTCTTGATTCTTATGGAAGATGTAACTATCTTAAAGATTATAGCTTTCAATTTTAGAACTGGTAAAATTATCATTGTATTGTAAGAAAGTAAAATAGAAAATTTTAAGTATGCTTACAAAAAGGTAAAAGCAAAATTAAAATATATTAACTGTTATTTTATTATTACTGATTTGTATAGTGTTGACATGTTTTATAGTGCCGTACATGTGCTATATGAAACATTACTCTAATGCATACAATACATGAAACTCTAGTAATGACAACCCTGCCCAAAACAGATTGTAATCTAAAGGATTTAAAAAGAAAGCACGAAAAAGTATGATAAATAAATGTTAACATATAAATATGTGTGTATGTATATATATATATATATATATATATATATATATATATATATATATACTGTATTATACTGTATATATTAGAGGGACGTTAAAAACAGTTTTGAGGTTATTAGCAATTTTTCAGCATGTCATGCTTGCCAACTTGTCTTTTTAATTACTGACATATCTAAATTATACATGTTCTGCGGTTATTTAAATTCAGGCAGGACTTATCTGCATTTAATCAACCACAGAATCTGTGTAATTCACGTTTGTCAGTAATTTAAGGGAAGAGTGTGTCGCGGTACTCTAAGATTACTGACAAATGCCTTACCTCAGCAGTTGTGACAGTATTTTGACACTCTGTAAGGTTTTATTTAAGGTGATTTACTGTATATGATTGCTTGATGCATTCTTCTGCTTTTTGTTAGTGGGGGTGATGGTGGGGAAATGGGGGGGGCTGTAGCAAAAATATATAAATATGCATTCTATAAATTTGAACTACTGTTTTCACAAATTTCCATAGAATATGAAGTTGAGTTACGATCATTTTTTTTTATTTTGGAGATCAAAACAAGAAATCAGCGCTGCTAAAAATAAAAGTAGAGTTGCGTTTTTTTTTTATTGCAAGTATTTATATAGTGATGCTGACATATAATGTAGGACTTTACAGTCCATAGATGCCTTTATACCATTAGAAAATTTAGGAGTTTAACTAGTAAATTTAATTTATCTTCATATGATTTACAATATTATAAAACTCAAAAAAACGGACATATCCGTAAAGGATTTGCTATTCAAAGGGCAGCACTTTGGGAAAAGAGAATTTTGTTTTGGACAAACAAAATGCAACCTATAAGAGGCTTTATGGATTGATAATCACCTTTTTTATGGTCTTATGACATTCTAAAAATATTCAATGCGTTCTGCGTAATTACTAATGCCGCGTACACACGACCGTTTTTAATGACGATAAAAATTACATTTTTTAAAATGGTCATTAAAAATGATCGTGTGTGGGCTTCAGAGCATTTTTCACGACGTGAAAAACAGCCATGAAAAAATTGGAACATGCTCTAATTTTTCACGTCGTTTTTTACATTGTCGTTTTTCTCGTCATTAAAAACGGCCGCGTGTGGGCTTTAACGACGTGAAAAAAAATGCACATGCTCAGAGTCAAGTATGAGACGGAAGCGCTCGTTCTGGTAAAACTAGCATTCATAATGGAGATAGCACATTTGTCACGCTGTAACGGACTGAAAAACACGAGGCTGGAAAGGGCGAATCGTCTCTCACCAAACTTTACTAACATGAAGGGTGGCACCATCCGAATGGAACTTCCCCTTTATAGTGCCGTCGTACGTGTTGTACGTCACCGCGCTTTACTCGAACATTTTTTTCCACGATAGTGTGTAGGCAAGGCAGGCTTGAGAGGAAACACGAAAAATCACGTCGAGAAAAATGCAGTTTTTTTCAATGACATTAAAAACGGTCGTGTGTACGCGGCATTAGATGCTTTGCAGCGAGAGTTGTCTTTAAATAGCCAATTGGGTAAAGGGCAAATGGGGGGAAAAAAAACGAAAATTACTTTTGTCTTTTTAACCTTAAAAGTCATTTGAAGTGAACACAGGTCTGTTGGTCTGGGAAGTGTTAGTGAGACATTTTTTTTAAAGCAGCCTGTCAGAATCTTGAACTCTTTTCATTATATAATAATAAAAATATAGATAATGGGGCAGATTTCCTAAGGTAAATGAGCAAGGCTAGGGATATGGCACAATTGCATGGCACATGTGGTTGTATGTGTACATATCAGAAGTGATTCCTAAACTTGAACATAGCGTATCGTACACTGGAGATCAGTATTGCAGTCCTACTTTGTGTGTGCTTGTCAAACATCTAAATAATACTGCTTTTGTGATTTTTTTCCCCAAAAAAGTGCACTAAGGCATGCTAACATTGTAAGACAATAGAAGGAAATTCTGCATGTCTTGGTGTTGATCAGTCAGGAAATCTACGTGGATATACCAAACTGGGAGTTTAGTTAGGTTATAATTAAAAATGTCTACTGATTCCCATCTGTCTTAGAAGTGATCATTTGCCAGGTCAGTGGCGGCTGGTGCTCAAATTTTTTGGGGGGGCGCAAACAAACTGAAAAAAAATAAACTATCAATTGCAGCCTCACTGTGCCCATCAAATTCAGCCACTGTGCCATCAAATTCAGCCACTGTGCCCCATCAAATGAACCACTGTGCTAAATCAAATTCAGCCACTGTGCTCCATCAAATGCAGCCACTTGTGCCCCATCATATGCAGCCACTTGTGCCCCATCATATGCAGCCAATTGTGCCCATCAAATGCAGCCAATTGTGCCCATCAAATGCAGCCAATTGTGCCCATAAGATTCAGCCACTTGTGCCCCATCATATGCAGCCACTTGTGCCCATCAAATGCCGCCACTTGTGCCCCATCAAATGCAGCCACTGTGGCCCCTGCCCGTCCGCTGTCTGTCTGGCACTAACCCCATCTGTTTGGCGGGTCAGGCAGCGGGTGACGGCAGCAACCTGTGGGAGGGCTCCTGTGTCCTCCATGTGTCTCTCCTTCTGTTCTAATAGGCATCCAATATGGGCGCCTGTGCCTTCAGCCAATCAGGTGATGGGTATTATACCCCTACTTCCTAAATGGCGGAGAGGCAGTTCAGTGTTAAAAAAGCAAATATTAATTTTCTTTTCTAACACATCTGGGTGGACTCCGAGTGCAATGCCCTGCGCTCTGAGTCCACCTTTTCCGAAGCCTACTAGAGCCTATGGCTCTAATCGGGTGCTTCAAAAAAACACCTCCGCCACTGTAATTCAGGAGTCCGGTGTCTGAAAAGGGGCCGGAAGCCTGAATAGGGGGTGGCTGCAGCGGCCATGGATAGATTCATGCTATGCATGAATCTACCCATTAGTCATATAGGGGGGAGGTGTGACAAAGGGGGCGGTCCCCTTAATGGCCAGGTCCATGCAGCAACAGGAAGGGATCGCAGCATTACCCCAACCCAAGTCTACTTTAACCACTTGTCTACCAGCACTACCCCCTCCCGCCCATATATCCCTGACCCAGGTCCAGCATGGTAGGTGTCGGTGAGTGGAACACAGGGGGACCAGAGAACATCCATTCACTGACCTCCTCTCTGATGAACAAACAAAGAAGTGACGTGTATTATTTCACTTCTGGGTTCGGCTGTCACTAACTCTCTAATAGACCCCTGACATCTCAGCAAAAAAACACCAGTCATTACAGTATGCTATCACTTAGCATTAAAGTCATTGTGAAAAAAAGTAAAAAAATAAAGTAACATGTAAAAATAAAAAAAACACACACAATACGTTAATACTTTAAGTCCCCAGCCCTTATGTGCACACACAAAAGGACTTAAACGCATGTGGCAGGTGTACCTATGTATGAAAATGATGAGTGCGCTTCAGATGTTACAAATTGCCATGAATGTTGGAAACTAAGCAAAAATTCTAGGGCCATCATTCACAATTAACTCTAAACTGATATATTGTAAAATGTAAGTTACCCTTATAGACAATTATGATACCAAAGTTTGTTGATGTTTTATGGGCTTGTGCAATTTTAAAGGGGTTGTAAAGGTTCATTTTTTATTTTATAAATAAGTTCCTTTAAGCTAGTGCATTGTTGGTTCACTTACCTTTTCCTTAGATTTCCCTTCTGAATGTTTTTTTTCTTTGTCTGAATTTCTCACTTCCTGTTTCTCCTCAGTAAGCTTGCCCCCATCATCCGAGTGGTGTTTAGTCACCCAGAACAGCTTACTGAACAGCTTACTGAGGAGAAAACAGGAAGTGAGAAATTCAGACAAAGAAAACAAAGAAGGGAAATCTAAGGAAAAGGTAAGTGAACCAACAATGCACTAGCTTAAAGGAACCTATTTAGAAAATAAAAAACAAACCTTTACAACCCCTTTAAGGCCTGGTATGTTCGGTGTCTATTTACTCGTCCCAACTTTATCTTTTATATATTACCCAAAAAATCGCTAATATATTTTGTTCGTATGCACTAAAATTAATTAGTGTATTTTTTACTGAAATTATGAGTGATAATATCATGTGACATAAAAGATTATAACTATAACCATTTTATTCTCCAGGGTCTTTGCTTTCAGAAAATATATACTGTTTGGGTGGTTAACTAATATTTTGGCTTAAAATGTGCATATTGGTATGTGTTTAAAATTGCAAAAAATGTATCTGGTAGCAAAGTGGTTAAAGCCTTATTTTTTTTCCTATTGAAATAAAAAAGAGGTTATAATTACCCGCCCTGTGCAATTGTATTGCACAGAGCAGTCCCTTACCGCCTCTTCTGGAGTCCCCAGCCAACACTGTCCGCTCCTTCTTCCCGCGGGTGCCCCCATAGCAAGCCATGGTGCACTCCCAAGCCAGGCTCCATAGACACAGGATTTGACTGACAGAAGCAGGAGCTTATAGATCCCGCTGCTCTCAGAGTCTCCTCTGAAGGGAGAAGAGCTGCTGTGCTCTGCGCCCCAAGCCCACCCTTTTTTGAAGCCTATTAGAGCCTCTGGATCTAATCGCGGGCTTCAAAAAAACACACCCCCACCATTGGAATCCATGCATCTGGTGCCCTGTATGTAGATCAGGGGGCTGGACGCATGGACGGGGGAGGGGGGTGCGCCCGTGCACCCCTAACGGATGGGCCACCGTTGGCCATGACAACGCTGGATCCCTAACAGGACTCGGGTAAGTGTTTGGGGGGCAGATAGTTGGGAGTTTTTAACCTTAATGCAGTAAGTTAAAAACCTGTTAGACTTTAGAACCACTTTAAACTGAAGCTTAAGTGTGTAGGAGCAACATAAACTAAAAACTATTCAAAACAACCCCCCACCCCCCATGTCTCCATTCTTTATTTTGTTGGGATGTCACTTTGAAAAACACCTCTCAAACATTTCTAGCCGCAGCCATCTTGAGTAAGGGCAGACGATTCATGTGGCATCATGTGACAGTTTTTTAGCTTACTGCATTAAGGTTAAAAACTCCCAACTATCTGTCCCCCCAAACACTAAACCTGAGTCCTGTCAGGGATCCAGCATTGTCCTGGCCAGCGGCGGCCCATCCATTAGGGGCGCACGGGTGCACCCCCCCCGTCTATGCGTCCATTCCCCTGATCTACAGTACATACAGAGCTCCGGACGCATGGATTCCAATGGCGGGGGTGTGTTTTTTTTCGCTCAGGCATGCAGTCAGAATGGTGTGCTTAGCTGAGAAAGCCCCTCCTCCAGATGACAGAAAAAAATGCCCATGAAAATTTCAGTGATGTATGACATAATTTTGGCCTAGACCAGAAACCAAGAAACAACTAAAGAAATGTACAAGACAAGTAAATATAATACAGTATACCTTCCTATCTATTTACTAATGCCTGCAGCATAATGATTAAAAATAGTTAGAGTGATATTCAAGGCAAAATTAAAAAAAACACAAAAAACAAACATGTCATACTTACCTGCTCTGTGCAGCGGTTTTGCACAGGACAGTCCCGATCCTCCTCTTCTCTGGTCCCCTGCCAGAGCTCCTGGCCCTTCCCTCCTGTCGAGTGCAATCAGCTTGCAATGGGGCACCTAAGCAGGCGCGCTCCCGGGCTGCTGCTCTGCATGCCTATTCAGACATGGAGCCACCCCCCCTCTCTCCCTTCATTGGCTGTCTGGCTGTGGCTCCCGCTGCTGTCTCAGCCAGTAAAGAAGGATAGTCCCCAGTGGGCCGATGCTCTCGTGCACATCGCTGGATCAAGAGGGGGCTCAAGTAAGTATTAGGGGGGCTGGGGGGACTGCTGCACAGAGAAGTTTTTTTACCTTCATGCATGAAATGTATGAAGGTAAAAAACATTCAGCCTTTAGAACCAGTTTAATGTTGGGTTGTTGAGAATACTGGACTGCTTACCTGGTGCTTCATTAAACTGTTGGATGCTTTACCTTTAATTTAATTAATTTACCTGTTTAATGCAGATTGTGTTGGCTCCTTTTACTCTTACTTAGATGGACACATGGACACTTGATGCCAGGGTCTCGAGAGCTTGGCTGCATCTTCATTCTTATCCCTTTACCTCCCTTTCTCTCTCTCTTTACCCTTTCCCTCTGTTCTTCTCTATCTCTTCACTATTCGGGGGCTCTCCCCCCCACTTACTTTCTTCTTTCTCTTTTCATTCTTCTTTTTCTACTTTTTATTTTTTCATTAATGAGATTATGGTATGTAGCGCCCTGCTCCTGTTGGGTAGGCGCTATGTGTTAAATTTAGTTGTCTGAGCTGTAGTTTAGCTCAGAATTATTATGGTAAATTGTTGGCTCTGTTTCAGTCCAGCTGGGTTGCACGTTTTCCACCTGACAGTAGGTGTCACTGTCACCACGGGTCAGGGTTGGAAATGCAGCAGGCTGGATGTATTGGGTATTCCTTTACCAGAAGTGGCTCAGGGGGTGAGGTCAACCCGCTGTGCATTCTGGGAAGGGGTACTTAAGAGACAGAGACCGCTCTGTTGGGGTTCGTTGCCAGATCCTGACCTGAGGACCCTCCTGGCCTCAGGGATGTGCAAGCCGTTTTTAGGCCTCGGGGCCTGCTGGCCCGAGGCTCTGCAACTGAGAAGTAGGCCCAGGAGTTTCTGGGGCCTACTAGTCCAGGGATGGTCCTACGCGGTCTTGACTGCGGGAAGAAGCGGAACAATTGGGGACTCAATTGAAGGATGCGTCCTGGCCAATTTACCTCACGGTGCTGCCGGCTGCCTGAAAGATTCTGGCACCGTGAGTTGTGCATTTCCTGAGGAACTTTTGTCAGTGTGGTTGCGGTGTATTTTTACCCCACTTCCTGCCCAGAACAATTTTCAGCTTTCAGCACTGTCGCACTTTGAATGACAATTGTGCAGTCATGCATCACTGTGCCCAAATTACATTTTTATAATTTTCTTCCCACAAATAGAGCTTTCTTTTGGTAGTATTTGATCACCCGTGGGGTTTTTAATTTTTGCTAAACAAACTAAAAAAGACCAACATTTTTGATTTTTTTTCTTTGTTTCTGTTATAAAATGTTGTTTTCTCCTTCACTGACGGGCACTGAGGCGTCACTGAGTTGGCACTAATAAGGAGGCACTGATAGGCACTGATGAGAAGGCACTAATGGGCACCGATGGGCGGCACTGATATGCAGCACTGATAGGTGGCACTGATGGGCACTGATAGGTGGCACTGATGAGCAGCACTGATGATGAGATAATGACAGGTGTTACTGATGGGTACTGATTGGCACTGTGAAGGGGAAACAAATTGGCACTGTTATGGGCACTGATTGGCACTTTGATGGGCACTGACAGGTTTTCCTGATGGGGCACTGACTGGCAGCTGATGGGCACTGATTGGCATTGTTGGTGGCACATCTGATGGGGATGTGCTGATAATCAATTTGCTTATTATCAGCACAGACCCCCCCCCAACAGGGAGAGCCGCCGACTGGCTCTCCCTGTCAGCGCGAACCGAGGAAAGCTGTTTACCCGCACTTCCTGGTTCAGGGTATGATCAGCTGTGATTGGTCACATCTGATCACGTGGTAAGGAGCCTCCGTCAGAGGCAGGCACCGGAATGTTATCCTGCTGGACGTCATATGATGCCCAGTCAGGATAACTGAACTACCACCTGGCCATCATTTTGCTATAGGCCGGGCGACAAGTGGTTAAAAAGAGCAACAAAAACACACCTTCCCTTTGGAAATGAGTAACATGTCCATGTTTGACAGGTGCATGATCCGAGTCAGGCAACCAGAAAACGCACCAAAAAATGCATCAAGAATGCAGCACAAAGTACAACAGAGCAGTATGGAAGGGCCCTAAACCACACACTGGCGCACATTAATCAGGCTTTGGAGTGAATGGGTCCTCTAGGTTGCTCATGCACACTTGAAATAAAAGGTATTCACACAACAATTTTTTATTATTATTGCAGAGTAGTCAGTATGGCAGCAAACACAGCCTCATGCACACAGGGCATCAAAAACGCCACTTTTACAGGCATTTGACTTTTTTTCTGCCTTAATGCCCCTCTATGTTAGTCTGTGTGTCCATGCCCACATTGGTGATTACAGGCATTTAGAGACAGGAGCATTTAGAAGCAGAAAAAGAAAGATGCCACCAGCGTGTTCAGGAGAGGAGTGTTTGGGCGGAAAAAATTACAAACGTGCATTCACACTAGCGCGTTTAGGCGAGTTTGCACGTTAATGCGTTATAATGACCAGAATAAATCTATATTCTAGCCAATAGATACACTAAAACCAGAACCCATATAAACGCACATTGACATGCATGCAAAACACATCTTTAGGCACATTTTTTCAGCTGGGGGGGCGGCTACCCGGTTGTGACAGGCACCTGCACCCATTTCCGGTCGGATCACCGCGGCGGATCCACGGGAGGTTCTCCTCCCCCTCTCCCTGTCCGCAACCTTCTGGGACATGTCACAGGTCCCAAGAGACCACAGGACCATTCACAAAGCACATGCAGCTTGTGCATGCACAGTGGGAGTCCATGTGCGAAGCTGCAAGGAGACACAGCTGGCTGCCCATAGGTGAGTGAGTGAGTGAGTGAGTAACTTGTATAGCGCTGCAATTGCGAACTAAATCGCCTCAAGGCGCTTTGCATCCAGTGTCGTTGAGATCGTTAGAAGAGATGGGTCTTAAGTATTTTCCGGAAGGCCCGATGGTTTTCTTCCATGCGGATATTCGTGGGTAGCGCATTCCATAGCCTTGGTCCTTGGACAGCAAACCTTCGTTCTCCCTTGGCTTTGTAGCGGGTCTTGGGGATGTGGAAGAGGTTTTGGTTAGTTGATCGAAGGTCACGAGTAGGGATGAGCTTCGTGTTCGAGTCGAACATACGTTCGACTCGAACATTGGCTGTTCGATCGTTCGACGAAGATCGAACGATTTGGGCCGTTCGCGCCAAATTCGAGTGACGCGAACGGCCCACAATGCACTACGCCATCGCAGTGTCATCCAGGCGCTGTGATTGGCCAAGCATGCACTGTGACCCCGCATGCTTGGCCAATCACAGCGCCGGCAGCGAGGAGAGCAATGATTGGCCACAGGCAGGATGCCTGTGGCCAATTATTGCTGAGGGTGTTTAGTACACGCCCCACACTATAAAAGGCCGCCAGCACGGCGGCCTAGTGTAGTGTGTTCCGGAGCAGGGATAGAGTAGCATAGGCAGGGACAGTGACTGTTATTTCTTTCTTGCTTAACCTGGATTCCTTTAGTTTAGGGAAAGAGAAGGATAGGTAGGGAGAGTGTCAGTGTGTTTTGTGCTTCTGCTATAGTGTGCTTAAAAAAAACATTTATTCTAGGGACAGAAAACTCTAGGTAGGGACAGTGTCAGTTTCTTTCACTCTGCAAGTCCTTGTTTCCAGGGACCTGTAAGGACAGTGAGTTAATTGTCCTTGTGCTATATTGTGATTAAAAAAAACATTTATTCTAGGGACAGAAAACTCTAGGTAGGGACAGTGTCAGTTTCTTTCACTCTGCAAGTCCTTGTTTCCAGGGACCTGTAAGGACAGTGAGTTAATTTTCCTTGTGCTATATTGTGATTAAAAAAAACATTTTTTCTAGGGACAGAAAACTGTAGGTAGGGAGAGTGTTTTTTTTCTTTCACTCTGCAAGTCCTTGTTTCCAGGGACCTGTAAGGACAGTGAGTTAATTGTCCTTGTGCTATATTGTGCTTAAAAAAAACATTTATTCTAGGGACAGAAAACTCTAGGTAGGGACAGTGTCAGTTTCTTTCACTCTGCAAGTCCTTGTTTCCAGGGACCTGTAAGGACAGTGAGTTAATTGTCCTTGTGCTATATTGTGATTAAAAAAAACATTTATTCTAGGGACAGAAAACTCTAGGTAGGGACAGTGTCAGTTTCTTTCACTCTGCAAGTCCTTGTTTCCAGGGACCTGTAAGGACAGTGAGTTAATTTTCCTTGTGCTATATTGTGATTAAAAAAAACATTTTTTCTAGGGACAGAAAACTGTAGGTAGGGAGAGTGTTTTTTTTCTTTCACTCTGCAAGTCCTTGTTTCCAGGGACCTGTAAGGACAGTGAGTTAATTGTCCTTGTGCTATATTGTGCTTAAAAAAAACATTTATTCTAGGGACAGAAAACTCTAGGTAGGGACAGTGTCAGTTTCTTTCACTCTGCAAGTCCTTGTTTCCAGGGACCTGTAAGGACAGTGAGTTAATTGTCCTTGTGCTATATTGTGATTAAAAAAAACATTTATTCTAGGGACAGAAAACTCTAGGTAGGGACAGTGTCAGTTTCTTTCACTCTGCAAGTCCTTGTTTCCAGGGACCTGTAAGGACAGTGAGTTAATTTTCCTTGTGCTATATTGTGATTAAAAAAAACATTTTTTCTAGGGACAGAAAACTGTAGGTAGGGAGAGTGTTTTTTTTCTTTCACTCTGCAAGTCCTTGTTTCCAGGGACCTGTAAGGACAGTGAGTTAATTGTCCTTGTGCTATATTGTGCTTAAAAAAAACATTTATTCTAGGGACAGAAAACTCTAGGTAGGGACAGTGTCAGTTTCTTTCACTCTGCAAGTCCTTGTTTCCAGGGACCTGTAAGGACAGTGAGTTAATTTTCCTTGTGCTATATTGTGATTAAAAAAAACATTTATTCTAGGGACAGAAAACTCTAGGTAGGGACAGTGTCAGTTTCTTTCACTCTGCAAGTCCTTGTTTCCAGGGACCTGTAAGGACAGTGAGTTAATTTTCCTTGTGCTATATTGTGATTAAAAAAAACATTTATTCTAGGGACAGAAAACTCTAGGTAGGGACAGTGTCAGTTTCTTTCACTCTGCAAGTCCTTGTTTCCAGGGACCTGTAAGGACAGTGAGTTAATTGTCCTTGTGCTATATTGTGCTTAAAAAAAACATTTATTCTAGGGACAGAAAACTCTAGGTAGGGACAGTGTCAGTTTCTTTCACTCTGCAAGTCCTTGTTTCCAGGGACCTGTAAGGACAGTGAGTTAATTGTCCTTGTGCTATATTGTGATTAAAAAAAACATTTATTCTAGGGACAGAAAACTCTAGGTAGGGACAGTGTCAGTTTCTTTCACTCTGCAAGTCCTTGTTTCCAGGGACCTGTAAGGACAGTGAGTTAATTTTCCTTGTGCTATATTGTGATTAAAAAAAACATTTTTTCTAGGGACAGAAAACTGTAGGTAGGGAGAGTGTTTTTTTTCTTTCACTCTGCAAGTCCTTGTTTCCAGGGACCTGTAAGGACAGTGAGTTAATTGTCCTTGTGCTATATTGTGCTTAAAAAAAACATTTATTCTAGGGACAGAAAACTCTAGGTAGGGACAGTGTCAGTTTCTTTCACTCTGCAAGTCCTTGTTTCCAGGGACCTGTAAGGACAGTGAGTTAATTGTCCTTGTGCTATATTGTGCTTAAAAAAAACATTTATTCTAGGGACAGAAAACTCTAGGTAGGGACAGTGTCAGTTTCTTTCACTCTGCAAGTCCTTGTTTCCAGGGACCTGGAGAGACATTGAGTGAATTGTCCTTGTGCTATATTGTGATTAAAAAAAACATTTATTCTAGGGACAGAAAACTCTAGGTAGGGACAGTGTCAGTTTCTTTCACTCTGCAAGTCCTTGTTTCCAGGGACCTGTAAGGACAGTGAGTTAATTTTCCTTGTGCTATATTGTGATTAAAAAAAACATTTATTCTAGGGACAGAAAACTCTAGGTAGGGACAGTGTCAGTTTCTTTCACTCTGCAAGTCCTTGTTTCCAGGGACCTGTAAGGACAGTGAGTTAATTTTCCTTGTGCTATATTGTGATTAAAAAAAACATTTATTCTAGGGACAGAAAACTCTAGGTAGGGACAGTGTCAGTTTCTTTCACTCTGCAAGTCCTTGTTTCCAGGGACCTGTAAGGACAGTGAGTTAATTGTCCTTGTGCTATATTGTGCTTAAAAAAAACATTTATTCTAGGGACAGAAAACTCTAGGTAGGGACAGTGTCAGTTTCTTTCACTCTGCAAGTCCTTGTTTCCAGGGACCTGTAAGGACAGTGAGTTAATTGTCCTTGTGCTATATTGTGATTAAAAAAAACATTTATTCTAGGGACAGAAAACTCTAGGTAGGGACAGTGTCAGTTTCTTTCACTCTGCAAGTCCTTGTTTCCAGGGACCTGTAAGGACAGTGAGTTAATTTTCCTTGTGCTATATTGTGATTAAAAAAAACATTTTTTCTAGGGACAGAAAACTGTAGGTAGGGAGAGTGTTTTTTTTCTTTCACTCTGCAAGTCCTTGTTTCCAGGGACCTGTAAGGACAGTGAGTTAATTGTCCTTGTGCTATATTGTGCTTAAAAAAAACATTTATTCTAGGGACAGAAAACTCTAGGTAGGGACAGTGTCAGTTTCTTTCACTCTGCAAGTCCTTGTTTCCAGGGACCTGTAAGGACAGTGAGTTAATTGTCCTTGTGCTATATTGTGCTTAAAAAAAACATTTATTCTAGGGACAGAAAACTCTAGGTAGGGACAGTGTCAGTTTCTTTCACTCTGCAAGTCCTTGTTTCCAGGGACCTGGAGAGACATTGAGTGAATTGTCCTTGTGCTATATTGTGATTAAAAAAAACATTTATTCTAGGGACAGAAAACTCTAGGTAGGGACAGTGTCAGTTTCTTTCACTGTGAAAGTCCTTGTTTCAAGGGACAGAGAAGGACACCTGAAGGTAGCCCTTATTGCTTTTTTCCCATCTCCCTGCAGGCCATCTATTAGAATGTCTGGAAGGCAAACAAGGAGAGGCAGACAGTCAGGAGGCAATAAAAGAGGGCAAGCAGGCTCTGTGTCTGGGGGCAACAGTGCTGGTCGTGGACGCGGTGCATTGTCATCAGCACATGGCCATGGGACACGCTTGTCCTTCTTTTCGGCAGCTGGACATGTTGAGCCACATCATGCCGAAGACTTGGTAGAGTGGATGACCAAGCCCTCCTCCTCCTCCTCATCCTCTCTCACCCAGGCTCAGGGTACTGGAAAAGCAGCTGCCAAAGCGTCGTCTTCCCTGGTATCAATGTCAGACAAATCATCAGTCACTCCTTCCCTAGACCCACCATGTCCTCCTCCTGAGGAGTCCCCCGAACTGTTTCAGCACAGTGTTGGGTACATGCTCCAGGAGGATGCCCAGCGTTTCGAAGGGTCTGATGATGAAACCCAGCTAGAGGAAGGCAGTAGCGTGAGAGCAGACAGAGGGGATGCTCAAGAAGGACACCAATCTGGCAGTCATGTTCCAGCAGCTGCAGCATACTGCCAGATTGGCTCCAGTGATGAGGAGGGAGGGGATGATGAGGTCAATGACTCCACGTGGGTGCCTAATAGGAGAGAGGAGGAGGAGGAGGATGAGGAGGAGGCACATCTCCAACGAGGCAGGATGCCCTTTGGTGGCCAGCGTAAGGGCAGTACACCGACGGAATCACACCGCAGAGCTCCGCCTGTGCAGGGCGCTGCCTCTGCCCGTCATTCAAAAAGTTCTTTGGTGTGGGCCTTTTTTGAGGCTAGTGCATCAGATTGCACAGCTGCTGTTTGCAACATATGTCTCAAGCGTATATCGCGTGGCCAAAACATCAGCCGCTTGGGTACCACATGCCTGACCAGACATATGTTGACCTGCCATGCAGCTCGTTGGCAAGCCTACCTCAAAGACCCACACCAAAGAACCAAGCGGACCTCTCCTTGCACCGCATCAGCTGGGATCTCCAACCCCACTATAACTTCAGTCCTCTCTGAAACATGCACTGAGAGGAATGAAGGTGTAGAATTAGGTGTGTCACAGCCAAGTACTTGCGCCCACTCTGCTAGCAGTACACCGACGTCCGATTCTAGCAGGCAAATTTCCCTGCCCCAGCTGCTGGACCGTCGAAAGAAGTTCACTCCCAGCCATCCACATGCCCAGCGGTTGAATGCTAGCTTGGCTAAATTGCTAGCGCTTCAACTGCTGCCTTTTCAGTTGGTAGACTCGGCCCCCTTCCGTGAGTTTGTGCAATGTGCGGTTCCTCAGTGGCAGGTTCCCAAACGCCACTTTTTCTCACGGAAGGCTATTCCGGCTCTCTACCGGCATGTGGAAGGCAATGTCTTGGCCTCGCTGGACAGGGCGGTCAGCGGTAAGGTGCATATTACCGCTGACTCATGGTCCAGCAGGCATGGACAGGGACGTTACCTTTCTTTCACGGCCCATTGGGTCACTCTTTTGGCAGCTGGGAAGGATTCAGGACAAGGTGCAGTAGTGTTGGAGGTTGTCCCACCGCCACGCCTCCAAAATGCTACTACTGGTTGTGACACACCTCTCTCCTCCACCCCCTCCTCTTCTTCTTCCTCCATGGCCTCTTCCTGTGGTTTGTCCTATGAACCAGCGGTGCTCCGTAGCCGTTCACGGGGCTACGCAAGTACGCAGGCAAAAAGATGCCATGCCGTGCTTGCGCTGGTGTGTTTGGGGGACAGAAGCCACACTGGGGCAGAGGTCCTGTCTGCTCTGCAGGGCCAGGCCGAGAGGTGGTTGACGCCACGCCAGCTTAAGCCAGGAATGGTGGTTTGCGACAATGGCACCAACCTCCTCTCCGCCCTCCGACAGGGACAACTGACCCATGTGCCCTGTGTGGCTCACGTCCTTAACCTGGTGGTGCAGCGCTTCTTGGGCAGGTACCCGGGCTTACAGGATGTCCTGAGGCAGGCCAGGAAAGTCTGTGTGCATTTCCGCAGATCTTATAATGCCAGTGCTCGCCTGGCTGAGCTGCAAAAGGAGTTGAACCTGCCCAAGAACCGCCTTATATGTGACATGCCCACCAGGTGGAACTCAACGTTGGCCATGCTGCAGCGGCTGCACACGCAGCAGAGGGCCATCAATGAGTACCTGTGCGACTACGGCACCAGGACAGGGTCAGGGGAGCTTGGTTTTTTTTCTCCACGCCAGTGGGGCATGATCAGGGATGCATGCACTGTCCTGGCACCATTTGAGGAGGCCACGAGGATGGTGAGCAGTGACAGTGCATGCATCAGTGACACTGTACCTCTTGTCCACCTGTTGGAGCACACGCTGCGTGGAATAATGGACAGGGCACTTGAGGCAGAACAGAGGCAGGAAGAGGAGGACTTCCTTGCCTCTCAAGGCCCCCTTTACCCAGACAGTGTTCCTTCTGTCCCACCCATCGCACAGGAAGAGGAGGAGGAGGAGGAGGAGGAGGAGGAGGAGGATTGTGTCAGCATGGAGGTGGAGGCTGGCACTCAGCATCATCAGCAGCAGTCTTTTAGGGATGATTTACAGTCCCAAGAAACCAGTGGACTTGTACGTGGCTGGGAGGAGGTGGCTGCGGATCATGTCGTCCTTAGTGACCCAGAGGACTCCGGAGCGAATGCCTCAGCAAACCTACGCTGCATGGCCTCCCTGATCCTGCAAAGTCTGCGGAAGGATCCTCGTATTCTTCGGATCAAGGAGAGGGACCATTACTGGCTGGCCACTCTCCTTGATCCACGGTACAAGGGTAAGGTTGCGGACCTTATGTTACCGTCGCAGAGGGAGCAGAGGATGAGACAACTCCGGGAGGCCTTGCAGAAAGGTCTGTGCAACGCGTTCCCAGAGACTGGGAGGTTGCAAACTCCTGGTCCTGGACAACGAGTTGCTGAGGCTTCGGCCAGTCAAAGAAGGAGCGGTGGGGAAGGTGGCCGTCTGACCGATGCGTTCAGACAATTCTTTAGTCCGCAGCCCCAAAGTATGATCGGTTCCAGCAACCATCGCCAGCGTCTGATAAACATGGTGCAGGAATATCTAGGGGCAAGGTCAGACTTGGACACCTTCCCCACCGAAAATCCTCTGGCTTACTGGGTCTTGAGGATGGATCACTGGCCAGAGCTTGCACAGTATGCAATTGAGCTACTGGCCTGTCCTGCATCCAGCGTTCTTTCGGAACGCACATTCAGTGCTGCTGGAGGATTTGTCACGGATCACAGGGTGCGCCTGTCCACCGACTCGGTTGATCGACTGACTTTCATCAAGATGAACCAGTCTTGGATCACCACCAGCTACCACACACCTGATGCTGATATAACAGACTAATTGATTTTAAAATGTCACATCCCTTCAAGACTGATGCTGATGCTGAGTGCCTGTGCTGTTATGTTGACTGGCTATCCTCCTCCTCCGAGTCCTCAATGATACGATTGATGATGATAGCTTGGAAGATCATTTTTGTTTATGGGTGCCGCCACCAGTGCCTAACGCCCAATTTTTCAGCCCCTGTTTAACAGGGGCGTGTAATTACAATTTTTGAAGCAATACTTTGCAACAGGGCTCATTGCTGTGCTCCAAGTACAGTATCTGTGAGGAGTTGCAGTGTTGTGCCACCAGTGCCTAAGGCCCAATTTTTCAGCCCCTGTTTAACAGGGGCGTGTCATTACAATTTTTGAAGCAATACTTTGCAACAGGGCTCATTGCTGTGCTCCAAGTACAGTATCTGTGAAGGGTTGCAGTGTTGTGCCACCAGTGCCTAAGGCCCAATTTTTCAGCCCCTGTTCAACAGGGGCATGTAATTACAATTCTTGATCTAATAATTCACAGCAGGGCCCATTGCTGCACCCACCAAGAGTAACTGTCAGGGCTTACAGTGTTGTGGCACCAGCACCACCATCAAAGGCCCAATTTTTACTACCACTGTTCAACAATTATATGTAATTAAAATTCCTGATATAATAGTTGACAGCAGGGCGTTCCAGCACCAACCAAGAGTAACTGTGAGTGCTTACAGTGTTGTGCCAACACCAACAACTAAGGGGCCTATTTCTGCAGAGTATATACGGCAGGTCCCTACTTTCAAACATCCAACTTACAAACGACTCCTACTTGCAAACGCAAGAAGACAACAGGAAGTGAGAGGAAATCTACCACTAGGAAGGAAAATTCTCTCCTGTAAGAATAAATATGGGAGAAAGGTGTCTCCTCTGTACTGATGCTTTATCAGCAATCCTTGTTTCAAGAAAAACACCACATTTCAAAAACAGTTGTCATTAGGACGGAAAGTGAGGTGAAATGTTCTGAACAGGGGCACAGACAGCAAAACAAATGTTACAGGGGTGATAACCCTTACCTATGTTTTCCAAAAAGTTTAAAAATAGATTTTTGGTCTGGAGCTACACTTCAACAATGTACCTGTTCAAAATTACAAACAGATTCTACATAAGAACAAACCTACAGTCCCTGTCTTGTATGCACCGCCTGTATACGGCTGTTCTGAGTATATAGGGCCTTTTTTATTTTATGTGCGGGGTTCCCCTTAATATCCATACAAGACCCAAAGGGGCTGGTAATGGGCTGGGGTAGGGGGGGGGTCATGGGGTAGCTATGCCATTTTTCTTAAAGATTTTCATCCATATTACCGGGACCAGACATTACATTAAAGCCGCAAGCAGTTTTAAATGGCTTTTTTTTCCTTTAGAAGTGTCATTTTGTGCAGGGACAGTTCTAAACACGGGAAACACGTGGCACTTCACAGGCATACTTTAGACACCCCCCAGGTACGATATTTAAAGGAATATTTGACTTTTTTTTTTTCACTTTATGCATCATTAAAATGACTGCTCCCGGAAAACGACCGTTTTTAAAACTTATTTTTGCATTGATACATGTCCCCTGGTGCAGAACCCGGGTTCCCAAACCCTTTTTAGGACAATAACATGCATAATAGTTTTTATAATTAGCACTTTAGAATTCGAACGTTCGCATCCATTGTATTTAATAGGGTTCTAATGTTCGTTCGAACTTTCGGTCCGTTCGCGGGTTCTGGTGCGAACCGAACCCGGGGGTGTTCGGCTCATCACTAGTCACGAGTAGTGGTGTAGTGTTTTATTTTCTCGCATAAGTATTCAGGAGCGTTTCCTTGTGCGCATTTGTGGGTGAGGCAGAGGGTCTTGAATGTGATCCGATCCTTTACGGCTAGCCAATGGAGGCTTTTCAGGGATGGTGCGATTGATTCCCAGGGTTTTTTCCCTGTTACCAGTCTGGCCGCTGTGTTTTGGACGACTTGTAGACGTGCAACTTGGTATTTGGGTAGTCCTAGGTAAAGTGAGTTAGCGTAGTCAAGCCGTGAATTGATAATGGTTCCGACTACTACTGCTCTGTCTTTTTCCGGGATGAACGGGATGAGTCTTCGTAGCAGGCGGAGAAGGTGGTGGGATCCACTGACTACTGATCCTATTTGTGCGTCCATAGTCATGTCTGAGTCAAAGATAACTCCCAGGCTTTTAACTTTGGTGCTTGGGGTTATGTTTTGTCCCAGGATGGTGGGTGGCGTCCATGTGGTCCTGGCGTTTTTCTTTCGGTTAGCGTGGAAAATGAGCAGTTCTGTTTTGGATCCATTAAGCTTGAGGGAGCTCTCTGTCATCCAATTGTTGATCAATGTAAGGCATTTTTCCAGTCCGTAATATTGATCTTTTTTGTTGTTGATGCGAAAGTATAGTTGAGTGTCATCTGCATAGGAGTGATAACGCATGTCCTGTTCACTGATGATTTTGAGGAGTGGCCGAAGGTAGATGTTGAAGAGTACCGGTGACAGGGGTGATCCTTGAGGTACTCCGCATGTATTTGTGCGTGGTGCCGAGGTAAAGGCTCCCAGTTTCACTGTCTGGGATCGGTTTTCTAAGAAGGATGCGAACCATGGTAGGTCCGTGTCTGCGACTCCTGCTACTTCGGTGAGACGCGTAAGTAGGATTTTGTGATCTACTGTGTCAAAGGCTGCACTGAGGTCCAGCAGCACCAGGAGACATGATTCTCCGTCATCTGCTGCTTCTAGTACGTCGTCCCATATTTTGAGAAGTGCCGTTTCCATCCCATGGCCTGGGCGGAACCCCGATTGAAGTGGGTCCAGGAGATTGTGGGTATCCAAATGAAGTTGTAGCTGTTGTGTTACAACTTTCTCGATAATCTTGGAGATGGTGTTCAGGCTTGTTACCGGTCTTCTAAAATTTGGGTCATTCGGGTCAAGGTTAGGTTTCTTTAGGAGGGGTTTGATTATTCCTTGTTTAAGGGAAGTCGGCACAATACCTTCTTTGAACGATTGGTTGATGAAGTGTGTTATGTGGGGTGCCAAGATGTCGGTACATTCTTTCAGCAGTTTTGCCGGGATGATGTCGTTCGGTGAAGTGCTATCTCGGAGGCTTCTGATGATGTTTTTAGTAGTGTCGATTGTGATTGGGACCAGAGTAAATTTCTTTGATTGCAGAATATTATCTGGTTCTTTTCTTCCTTTGGCTGTGTGGGGTTGTTTGATTTTTCCTGCTGAATTATTTTCCTAATGTTATCAATTTTGTCGATAAAAAAATTGGATAGTTCATTGCAGAATTCCTGTGTTTCGTTTGCTGAAGACTCCAAACAGGTGGGATTCATGGTCTGAGCTACTAGTTTGAAGAGTTCGCGGGGGCGGTTTAGGGCTTTTGCGATGGTGTTTGCGAAATGATCTCTTTTTGCTTTGAAGATTGCTTTATGATATTTCCTAGTGAGTGCTTTGTAGATTGTGTAGTTCTCCTTTGTTGCATTTCTTCTCCAGGCTCCTTCTGCTCTTCTGCGTTCTTGTTTCAGTAAAGTAAGAGCGTCATTGAACCAGCCTGCATTGTTTTTGCGGATGAGTGCTCTGCGTCTTGGAGCAACCGTATCTGCGGTCTGTAGCAAAGCATTGTTCAGGAAGTTGAGTGTTTCTTCTGTTGAGTGATTTTGGTTTAGCATTTCCATATTGTTCAATAGCGTGGTTTTGAAAAGCTCAGAGTATAGTTTCTTCTGTGATCTTGTCCAGTGTGTTGTTGCTGATTGTATTGATTTTTGGAGGGCCGTGTTGGTCGTTATAGTAAACTTGATGGCATGATGGTCTGTCCATGGTAGAGGCTGGTTGTCCAGTGTGTTGATGTCCATATCTTGTTTGAAGATTAGGTCAAGAGTGTGACCTGATACATGAGTAGGAGTATTTATCAATTGTTGCAAGCCTAGTTTTTCTAGTTGGTCGATGCAGGCAGTGGCGATAGGGTCTTCGGGGGAGTTGGCCCAAAGGTTGAAGTCTCCAAGTAGCAGCAGATTTTTGGTTTTCATGGTGTATGTCGAGAAAAATTCATTTAAATGTGTGAGGAGGTGTGTCTTGGGTCCCGGTGGTCTGTAGCAGAGCAGTATGTGGATGGTATCCTGGGGTGTAGTTTGTAGTTGCAGAGTGAGTGTTTCCATGAAAGGCAATGAGTTCTGTAGAGTTGGTTTGATGAACGTAAGGTGGTCTTTGTAAATTACTGCTAGGCCCCCTCCTCTTTGTCCTGTTCTATGCTCCGTTAGGATGCGGTAGTTCTCCGGCACTAGTTCTGCTAGGATGGTATTGCAGTCGGGTGTTAGCCAGCTTTCCGTGATGAAGAGGCAGTCTATGTTGTGTTGGGTTATGAAATCATGGATTTCCTGTCTGTGTTTGACTGCAGATCTGGTGTTGATTAGGGCACTTGATAGATGTTGTAGATGCCATGGTGCTCTGTTTTTTCCTGTTGATAGTCGACTGATTCTTACGATTCGTTCTTTTTGTAATTTTTTTTGGATGGGTGTTGGTAGTGTTGTGGCAAAGTTCTTTAGGCTTTGGATGGTGTCGGCTGAGTATATAATGTTAACCATGTTGAAAAAGTGCTGATAATGATGAGGCGATGAGATGATGTTGATAACGATGATGATCAGCGATGCGATGAGAGAGCTGCTGAGGTGTGCTAATGCTTGAAGTTGGTGTTTGATGTTGACAAGGATGATGATCCGATAGTGATGAATGATCCGATAGTGATGATGATCCGATAGTGATGATGATCCGATAGTGATGATGATCCGATAGTGATGATGATCCAATGCTGATGATGATCCAATGCTGATGATGATCCTAGTGATGATGATTCCTTCCTAATCCCTGGAGGCGGTTGGAGCTACCCTAACCTTCCCGCTAATGGAAGGAGTCCGATATACTTACCTGGTTATCAGGTTTGATGGACGACTGATGATGATGATGATGATGATCCTGGTGTAGACGGCGCTGCTCCCCAACTATCTAATCCCCCCGTTGATCCAGAGGAAGGCGAAAAACCCCAGCCAAGCACGGGCCAATAGTGCTAGAGCGGGGGAAAAAATTCCTTCCTGATCCCTCTAGAGGCGATCGGGTCTGCCCTGGATCAGCTAGCTAATGGAGGAGCCCGGTATACTTACCTAGTTGTCAGGTTTGCCAGGACAACTGGTGGTGATGCTGAGAGGAGGATGAGGATGATGATGTGAATGAGGATGAGGATGATGATGAGGAAGATGCTGCTGATGAAGATACCGATGAGGATGATGATGATGATGATGAGGGTGAAGATGATGGTGCTGAGAATGAGTATTGTCATGAGAATGAGGATAAGGATGAAGATGATGGTATTTGCAGAGTATATTTCCTGCTATACTTTTCTTGGTACTGTCAGGGTCCTGATAGATATGGGCCCAGGTGTACCAAGATGGCCACTGGTGCCTAGATTGAGTCAGGAAGTGCTGAGGCCAGGCGGGTGTACCAAGATGGCCGCCGCGGCTGGAAGTTAGGCCGGAGCCGCGGACTGTCCTAAAAAGGACAGGCGGTGGTGGTTGCGGCTTCGGGCCGCTTGGGGGAGCTCCGATGCGGGAGACACGGCTTGCCCGCTAAGGATGGGGGAGAGGGGGGACGATGCTGGGCTGGAGGAGGCTGGAACTAGGCCTCAGCCACGGACTATCTTGCCGGCAGTTGCCGGTCAATGGCGAATGGCGGCCCGGATGGCGTCTTCCGATGGCGAGTGGACGAGCAGTGCTCCGCTCTGGGAGCAGCTGTGGAAGGATAGGGCCGGGTGCCAGGGGCCGTGGCCTGTTAGGCAGCCCCTGTATGGGAGGAAGAACCGTGGAATGTGCCCTGGAAGGCAGACGGCAGGAGCTCCTGCAACACACGTCCGTTCTCAACTGACCCTCAGTCTACTCTGTGTTCAATGTGAACACGCCTGAGCTCGAGGTACAATGGCGGTGATGGGAACACAAAGACCAGAGAAGAACCGGCTCAGGTGAGGATGGAACTGGATCCTTGGACATTTGAGTGTCTGTTTATTAAAAGTCAGCAGCTTACAGTTTTTGTAGCTGCTGGCTTTTTAGTTTTTCCAGAACTGACTGAAGCCCCTCCAATTATAAGGTCTCTATAAATTAAAGTGATTGTTAAGTTTCTATTAAAAAAACCAAAAAACAAACATGTCATGCTTACCTTCTCTGTACAGTTGGTTTTGCACAGAGCAGGCCGGATCCTCCTCTTTTCAGGTCCCCTTTTGCTGCTCCTGGCCCCTCCCTCCTATCAAGTGCCCCCACAGTCAGCAGCTTCCCTTGGGGGCACCCAAGCCGAGTCCATTCAGACATGGAGCCCAGACCAGGCCCCACCCCCTCTCTCCTCTGATTGGCTGACTGGCCAATGGTGCCGCTGCTGTGACGGCTTAGACATTCGTGGACATCGCTGGAGAGAGAGGGGGCTCTGATAAGTATTTAGGGGGGTGCTGGGGGGGCTGCTACGCACAGAAAGTTTTTTTATCTTAATGCATAGAATGCATTAAGATCAAGAAACCTTCTGAGTTTACAACTCCTTTAATACAGTGCTTTCTTCCTTTGGAGTTGCTGTAGAGTGGATTCTAGGAGTCTACAACTGTAAAAAACCTGCTCCTGCCATCGGTGAGAGCTGTAGGATTAAAGCCTTGAGTGGGGGTAAAAATAAAAATGCTATAGTTGCATCGTATATTGTTATTGCTCATATTATATGAACTCATGTCCTATTATGTTTTTCACTTACACTGTTCTGTATGATCAAATGCACTGATTATATGTACCATGTGAGCAATTGTATAATAAAAAGGTTTTGATTTTTTTTAAAAAGGCTCAGTTCACACTTCTACGAACTGAAAGTTGCCCGACTTACGGTGTGACTTTCCCAGGCGACTTCCAGCTGACTTGATGCGACTTAAGTACTACATTGATGCGACTTTGTCTTGTGCAGGTATGCAGAGATAACAGCAAACAGAAAGATGACATGCACTGCTGGGGTAATCTTCCTGTAATATCGCATCTAACTCACATCAAAAAATGATGAAGATCCGAATTGGAGGCGACTTCTATTAAAGTCTATGGGCACAAGTCGGATAGAAGTCCCCTTGGAGTAGTACAGGAACCTTTTCTAAAGTCAGAGGGACTTCAGTAGTGCTAATTAAGTTCTTCTAGTGGTAGCTGATGGAAGTAGGGATTAGAAGGGTGCTCTAGGTCAGTGTCTATTGATGTAGCCACACTCTCCAGAACTACATCTCCCACAAATCCTTACCCTACATGCAGTGTGTGGACAGGCTCTTAGGAGTCAACTAGGGTTGCCATCTTTTCTTCAAGTCAAGCCCGAACACTTTAGCAGTGCACAGCAATTTTTGTATATATATATTTTTCTAATAAATAACATTTCTAATCATATGAAGTTAATAACAAGAGTCCCCCTTTACATCAGAGTCCACAGAGTTCCTCTTTTACATCTGAACTCACAGATTTCCCTTTCACTGTAAGGGGGGACTCTGCAGACTCTGATGTAAGGCAGAACTCTGGGGACTCTAACATAAGGGATGCTCTGGGAACCCTGATTTAAGGGGGAACACTGAGAACTCTGATGTACGGAGAAGACTCTGATGTAAGGGGGAACACTGTGGCCTCTGGTGTAAAGGGAAACACTGATGTAAGGGGTGCTCTGAGAACTCTGATTTACCTTGGTGTACTCACTCAGAGGCAGGAGAGAGAAGGGGGGAGACTTCAGTCACAGACAGGGATGTATGGTGAGCTCACTCACCCCTTGGCAGTCAGCACCTCTCATCCAGATGTATCTGAGGCTGCTGGACTTCAAATTTCCAGCCCCCCACTTTCCTTTTCTGAGGCACAGCGCCGGGGATTGGAGTGTGGGCAGACACAGAGGGGCAGGAGGAAGAGGAGCAGATCGAGCCCTCTCTCCTCTCCCATCAGTGTGTGTTTTTTGGGGGGGGGGATTGTTAGTGTTGACTTTGGGCAGCATGAAAGAGAGTGTAACAGACACTCTCAGCTTAGACAACTGCAGCCAGCAACCCTGCTGGGAAGTCATAGTCCAGTCTAAATAATGTGTCCAGGTTTCATGCAGCCTGAAACCCGGACGCATGATTTCAAACCCGAACTGTCCGGGTGAATCCCAGACAGATAACAACCCTAGAGTCAAGGCACCAGCATGCTTTGCTGGAAAAAATTCAAGTATACCTGGGGAGAGGGGAGGGGAAAGTGAAGTTCTGTAGCACAGCAGGGGAGAACAGGGCAGGGCTGACAACACTTAAAATCTCTCTGCAACAGAGACAGCATTGTCCGCTTACTACAGGAAGTTAGGAGCACAATGGATTTCTGTCCGATCACCAGCTTTTTTTTCTGTACTTACTGCCATTTTTAATGCGATAAAACATAGGGAAATATGCATATACTGCAGAAATGCACTGCTTTTTGTTTGCCCAGACATACACTTTTGCTGCAGTTATGCCCTCCCCTCTCTCTTTTGGCCATGTGAAATATTGGGGTCCTATAGTAGGATAGACATATCGGGTACCACAAGGGGTGCAGTAAGCGCTGTGTGAAAATATTAAGCTTAACCACTTGCCGACCAGCCACCGTCATTATACTGCGGCAGGTCGGCGCGCTCCCGCGAATCACCGTAGCTGTACGTTGGCTCCTTTAAGAGCCATAGCAGGGCAGCTGCACGGCGGGGGACACGATGCGCGTGGTCGGCGGTCACAAAGTCCGCCAGCCACGCGCGATTGTGGGCACGAGAGCCAGAATGAGGATTCTGTCAGGAGACAGATCGTGTGTTCCTACTAAGTAGGAACAGCGATCTGGTTCCTCCTCCAGTAAGTCACATCCCCTCACAGTTAGAAACACCTAGCAGGGAACACAGTTAACCCCTTGATCGCCCCCTAGTGTTAACCCTTTCTCTACCAGTGACATTTACACAGTATTCAGTGCGTTTAAAAAATGTCCTATCTGTCCGCCGCAATGTCGCAGTCCCGCTAAAAATCGCAGATCGCCGATATTACTAGTAAAAAAATAATAATAATAACAAAAATGCCATAAAAATGCCATAAATCTATTCCTTATATTGTGGACGCTATAACTTTTGTGCAAACCAATCAATATACGCGTATTGCAACATTTTTATTTATTTTTTTACCAAAAATATGTAGAAGAATATATATTGGCCTAAACTGAGGAAGAATTTTTATTTACAATTGTTTTTGGGGATATTTATTATAGCAAAAAAGTAAAAAATAATGCTTTTTTTCAAAATTGTCGCCTTTATTTTTTGTTTATAGCGCAAAAAATAAAAAACCGCACAGGTGATCAAATACCACCAAAAGAAAGCTCTATTTGTGGGAAAAAAGGACATCAATTTCGTTTGGGTGCAGAGCAATTGTCAGTTAGAGTGACACAGTGCCGTATCGCAACCCACCATGCCACCCCGTGCTTACCGAGTGAACTGGGCCACGGGCATTGCTACAGAAGAGGCTGCTACTTTTGCTTCTGCGGCTAGACCTGCACTTGCCGCGTCTGCTACAATGACTGTTCCTGAGGGAGATGGCACTGTTCCCGCCATCAAAGAGTCATCAGCGGACATCGTTACTGCTGTTACCTCCGCTGCACCTGCTCCCGCTGTACCTGTCCAGAGGAAGGTGGGATATGTGAAAGCCTCTCGCGGCCGTGGTCGAGGCCTACCCCAAGGACTACCCGAACCGGATCCAGAGAGAGGAATCATCCCTGAGAAATCCACGACTGGAACGGGTCAGAGATCTGGGGAAAGTGTACATGCGAGGACTGTCTGTAAATATATGCCCGCGGAGGAGTTACGGGACTCTGAACTAGACTTTCTGTCAGATATCTCTTGTTCGAGACTATTTCTCAGGAGATGTTATGGGCAAATGGTGATGATGTCGCTTCGGCCTTCACTTTTTCTGATTAAGTAGTTATGGACCCGGGGAAGACATCACCCAGTGTGGAACCCCCCGTTGCTACTAACGAGATTCTGGCCAGAGGTACCAGTTCATTTGGGTCAGAAAAGTTATCTACCAACGCTATGGTGTGCAAATCTCCAACCTCATGTGTACCCCCCTGGACAAGGAAGTGCCAGAGCTTTGCCAAGGCTTGCCCGATTACAAAGATTGCTAAATAAAAGGGTAGCCACAGAATATGGACTAGAGTTTCCTTACGTTTCCAAGGAGATCATGCAGGAAATTTAACCTAAAAGAGAACAGTGGTACAGTGAGGCTGTTTGGGACTATCTGTCTGTACCAAAACCTTTCAGGAGAGCAGGCTATTCCTCCACTATGGATGATCGTTTCAATGGGTGCCTGTTGCATCGGAACTATGGTAGACACATTCATGCTGACAAAGTGGTCATCTGCAGGCCTGGAAAGGACAACGTTGTCTACTTTATTACCACTTTGGATAAGCAAGGGGAAACCCTGACTCTGCCCGATCCCCGATTTTACTGGTGATCAATTATATTGACTGTCCTGTTTGTTTTTCACTTTGCAAAGAGACTGTGAGGAAAAGAAAAAAATCCTCTATGCTAAAAGAACTGTGGGGTATATAGCTAGGTAGTGTTAGGTTACAGGAAACCTCGGAGTCAAGATTTCTCTACCTGTTCCAGTACTTGTATTAAGGACTATTGTCATACTGTTCTTCTGCCACTAGGTGGTGGAAGTTTGCACAGCAAAGACTGGACTTTACTTTTCTAGCTATTCCACATTTTTTTTTTAAAAAGAGGGGGGGGGGGGGGGGGGAAGAAAGTCTCAATTCTTAGGAAATGAGGCTTTGCTTCCTGATTGTACAGTGATGTGTTTATATTGTTGCCTGTGTGTGTCTTTTGTTTTTTTCAGGTACAAATGGATCTTCTATCAAGCTGCTGGAGAGTGGGTGGCTTAGATAGAGAGTTAGCTTATGGGACATATGTTGATGTAACTCTACTGTGTGTGTTCATGTTAAACCTGTATTTCTCTTGCTACCTCACCCTTTCCCTTTCCCATCCAAGTTGTGTGATTCAGGTATCGACTCTCAGGAGTGAGAGTCAATTTTTCTCCGACGATGAGGACATTGTCTATTGCGGTGGGGGAAGTTTTGCTCCTCTTGAGCAGGCGCTATATGTAAATTTAAGTTATCTGAGCTGTAGTTTAGCTCAGAGTATTTTGTTAAATTGCTGGTTTCTGTTCCAGTTCAGCTGTGTTGTGCGTTTTCCACTTGGCCGTTGGTGTCGCTGTCACCCCCGGTCAGTGTTGGAAATACAGCAGGCTGGATGCATTGAGTACCTCTTTACCCAGAAACAGCCCAGTGGGAGTGGTTCACCCCCTGTGCATGCTAGGAGAGGGTACTTAAGGGACATACACCATTTTCGCTGGCTCTCTGACCTGATGGCCCTCCTGGCCTAAGGTGTGTCGTAGCAGTTCTTCTGCCTCGGGGCTGCTGGCCTGAGGCCTCGTTACTGGAAGTAGGCCCAGGAGTTTCTGGGGCCTACTGGTCCAGGGGTGGTCCTGAGCTGTCTTGCCTGCGGGGAGAATCTGAGCCATTGGAGACTCAATTGGAGGACGCATCCCGGCCAAATATACCTCACAGTATTGCCGGATGGCTGAAAGATACTGGTACTGTGAGATTGTACTTTGACTTTGCAAAAGTTCTTGGTTATACAATCCTGTGGCAGAGGATTGTACAACGACTCAAGTTATATTCATCAAGTCTGTGGCAGAGACTATGACCGAGCACGGCACCGGCTGCTAGGTCAGTGAGAGAGGCCTATCCGGTGGTTGCTAGATCCAGTTGTGGAGCTGTTTGTCCTCTGGATCAAAGAAGTACCCGTGATCCGCAAAACAAGGTACCTGAATCTCCCCTAACCCTCAATCCCTCTATCTGACGTTTGTTAATAAAAGCATTGGAAAAAGAGACTAAGGCCCCATGCACACAGGGCGTTTTTACAGCCGCGTTTTTTACAGCTTAAAAACGCCTGTCCATGTTTTGTAAAAAAAATATGACCTTTTAAAAAAAAATAAAAAATCCCGGAGCTCAAAAACGCAAATCGCTGTGTTTTTTTGCACGTTTATGCGCGTTTATGCGCGTTTAATAGCGTCGGGCGTTTTTGCAGCTTAAACCTGGAGCTCCAGAACACACTGGAATTGGGGTTTTTTTGCAGCTGGAAAACACCTATGCCACTTGGAGCTCATAAAAGCTCTATGTGTGCATGACACAATAGAATAACATGGATGGGCGTTTTGCAGCTGTAAAAAAAAAACGTCTAACGCTGCTGTTAGCAGCTGCAAAAACGCCCTGTGTGCATGGGGCCTAAGTGTTTGGTGCGGACATCTGTGAACAACTCTCCAATGGGACCCCTATGACGGATATGGTGAACAGTCAGGTAACGGCAGACCCAAAATTAAACCAGCAGCTCCTACGGGGGTAGTGGTACAAAAGCAATTTGGAATTCACATGCGAATTATGAAACATGCTGATCAAAACTTTTACATAATATTTGTCCAGAGCCTTACTGATTCAGGGTCATAAAGAAGGAGTAGGGCAGCCACATCCTGCATCCCTAAATCTTAAAGTGTTACGAAACCCAGGACCCTGCATTTACTATATCTGGGCTCACACCGTACACAGAACATGGAAATGCTATTATTTTAGTAAATATAAACTGCTAAATATCTTTTCTCATCAGCAGTATATAGTAGTCTTGTGACTTCTATCAGTGTGCGGCCGAGCACTGGTTAAAGCTTGTAGGAGGAGTTTTCATTCTCTGACTGTCCTGTGAGGCTACATGACCCCTGACTTTCTTTCTGGACAGTGCTGATTGGCCCTGTGCTGATCACATGCACCCTCCCAAAAAGAAAAAAAAAATCTAGCAACACACTAAACTGAGTGTGTGCAGAGTGCCCCCAAGGCTCTGTTTTATCAGGAGATGGATTGGGGACAGTAAAAGAAGGAGGAGGATCAGAGAAGACAATATCAAACAGCCTTTTTACATAATGCAGAGGATTAACCCCTTAGGTTCAACAGTTAGTATAACAAGCATGCTTTACTGCATATACAGACTGATTTTACTGTTGTGGGTTTAGTAACACTGTAATTATTACTGCCTCATTTTGCCTACAGTGGTGTCTAACATATACAGTATATAGTCTGCTCAGCAAAGTTTATATATATGTAGCACTACCCCCAGTTAAGAGAGTTGCTGGTTTGTTTGGGTCTATACCCTAGCTATCAACCCCAAGAATCTGTCTCGAGTCCCCCCTAGGCACAACTGGTCTGTAAAAGATTGTGGAACCCACTGGCAATGGGATGCACAATAATACTATACAACAATAAATTGGCACATAAATATTGTTACCTTGTATAGCCACTGGTCCGGCAGGATAATATAGAGAACTCCACACAGTATTCTGCTTAACCAAAAATTCAAGTTTACTTAGTTGGTGAAAATAGCAGAATTAAACAGATGTACATTTGACTTATGCAGGGCCCTACAAAGTCAATGATATATGACAATACTATAACACAATCTAAATGTGCACTTTCTAAATAAGTAAAAAGGCCTATGCTCGTGAGCTCCCCCTAAGGGGCAATTCTAGTCAGGCCTGACTAGTTCAGTGTCCAGTTCCATAAGTGGTAGGAGTTTTCACTAGCAAACGTTGGTGCACATAGCATTTGTAATCCACAGGGGTATTAAAGGAAAGCAAACTAAACTTCCACAATGTTTGTGAATGAAACTCTATGGCGGTGCAAACGCCAACTTTAAACCGTGTGGCCTCCGTGAGATGTGCTATGTCCTGGCGTGTGGCGCACTACTAATAATGGTGGGCCTTAAGCAAAGTCACAGGCCTACATAAACAGTTAATGAAGTCCGGGCAGGTGCCCTCTCACCAAAGTAGGCCTCGTCCCTCCGGTACGCCCCGCTGTCAGTACCTCGATCCGCGGCCTCTACGCAACTTGCAGTCTCCGGTTCCTCTCACAGCCGCAGTGGATGCCGGTTGATGTATGACTCCGGTCTCTGAAAAGCGCAAGTTGGTCACACGGAAGAGGATCCCTCCCTTAGCAGAGTGATCCTCCGCAAAAACTGTGGGCCCAGGCTTTTGGCCTAGACGCTCCAGCAGCAGGCCTCACACAGACTTCCTGCTTGATTGAGGGCGAAGTCCAGAGAGAGAGAGAGAGTGTAGCTCCTCACCTCCCTTAAGTAACCTCCCCCAGAAAACTTTGCGAGAATGCAATGCACTTTGGGAGTACAGCTGCACTGTGGGTATCATAGTCTATTAGATACCCATGGCAATGGAGTCCCTTTCTCCCTTTACCATAAGTTCCACAATGCATTGTCCCATATGGTTAATTAACAGTTGCTGCAATATCATAAAGAGACTCCGGAGGGAGCTGAAGATATTCTCAAGATAACCATAGTCCTTTATGACACACTGCAAATCGGCACCCGCTACATTTATATATATATATTATATATATATATATATATATATATATATATATATATATATATATGTACACATTATTGTAAGCATAGTGTGAGCGGGTATTTAACTGCTTGCCGACCAGTGCACGATGATATATGTCGACAGCATGGCACGGACAGGCAGAAGGTAGTAGTGAGTGTACAGCTTGTATAACAGTGTGAATTTTCTGTCCCCTCAAAATAACTCAACACACAGCCATTAATGTCTAAACCACTGGCAACAAAAGTGAGTACACCCCTAAGTGAAAATGTCCAAATTGGGCCCAATTAGCCATGTTCCCTCCCCGGTGTCATGTGACTCATTAGTGTTACAGGGTCTCAGGTGTGAATGGGGGGCAGGTGTGTTAGATTTGGTGTTATCGCTCTCACTCTCTCATACTGGTCACTGGAAGTTCAAAAGAATTGTTGCTCTACATAAAGATGGCCTAGGCTAATGGAATATTGCCAAGACCCTGAAACTGAGCTGCAGCACGGTGGCCAAAACCATACAGCGGTTTAACAGGACAGGTTCCACTCAAAACAGGCCTCGCCATGGTTGACCAAAGAAGTTGAGTGTATGTGCTCAGGGTCATATCCAGAAGTTGTCTTTGGGAAATAGATGTATGAGTGCTGCCAGTATTGGAGGGGTGGGGGGTCAGCCTGTCAGTGCTCAGACCATACGCCACACACTGCATCAAATTGGTCTGCATTGCTGTCATCCCAGAAGGAAGCCTCTTCTAAAGATGATGTACAAGAAAGCCCGCAAACAGTTTGCTGAAGACAAGCAGACTAAGGACATGGATTACTGGAACCATGTCCTGTGGTCTGATGAGACCAAGATAAACTTATTTGGTTCAGATGGTGTCAAGCGTGTGTGGCGGCAACCAGGTGAGGAGTACAAAGACAAGTGTGTCTTGCCTACAGTCACGCATGGTGGTGGGCGTGTCATGGTCTGGGGCTGCATGAGTGCTGCCGGCACTGGGGAGCTACAGTTCATTGAGGGAACCATGAATGCCAACATGTACTGTGACATACTGAAGCAGAGCATAATCCCCTCCCTTTGGAGACTGGGCCGCAGGGCAGTATTCCAACATAACGACCCCAAACACATCTCCAAGTCGACCACTGCCTTGCTAAAGAAGCTGAGGGTAAAGGTGATGGACTGGCTAAGCATGTCTCCAGACGTAAACCCTATTGAGCATCTATTGGGCATCCTCAAATGGAAAGGTGAAGGAGCGCAAGGTCTCTAACATCCACCAGCTCCGTGATGTCATGATGGAGGAGTGGAAGAGGACTTCAGTGGCAACCTGTGAAGCTCTGGTGAACTCCATGCCCAAGAGGGTTAAGGCAGTGCTGGAAAATAATAGTGGCCACACAAAATATGGACACTTTGGGCCCAATTTGGACATTTTCACTTAGGGGTGTACTCACTTTTGTTGCCAGCGGTTTAGACATTAATGGTTGTGTGTTGAGTTATTTTGAGGGGACAACAAATTTACACTGTCATACAAGCTGTACACTCACTACTTTACATTGTAGCAAAGTGTCATTTCTTCAGTGTTATCACATGAAAAGATATAATAAAATATTTACAAAAATGTGAGAGGTGTACTCACTTTTGTGAGATACTGTATGTATGTGTGTGCGTGTGTATGTATGTATGTATGTGTGTATGTGTGTGTGTATATATATATATATATATATATATATATATATATATACTGTATAATATACATACAGGTGTGATGAGTTTTTTCTATCGTACTATTATTTAGTACATCTTTCATACTAAGTAATTTTTTTTTTTTTTTTTAGGCTTTGGGTTATAGCCATCCTTTAAGCCTTATTTACCCAATACTAGTAGCTACAATGACAACTCAGAAGCGCTTACCCAAAAATATTTAAATTTCTCAGTATTTGGGCATTTGCACACTTTTTTTTGGAATATTAGAAGCACTTTTATATACATTTTTTAAGTTTACCAATCCTTTAAATATCTGTCAAAGGGCGGAAAAAGGGAATGGGAACGGTGTAGTAACTCGATATGGATATTTACGGACTCTGTGAACTTTCTTCAGTATGTCTGTCCGTCAGCCCTCAGAAGTTTACAAACTGTGCCTTGAATTTTCCTTTGCGAGCACTCCCGCGGCACACTGGGTAATAGATTGCAGACGTCGAAGCATCTCGCAGAATGGGCAGAGAATGCCCAGGGGCAACGCGTATTAGTAGCAAAATAGGTCACATAACTAAGCACGACCCCGTGTCACCCTGTGTTTTGATTAACCTTTTTAAAGTACAAAATGACAAGTTTAACTAAAATGATTAAATAATAGCCCATTCGGCTGTGCGCTTCAGGATGTCCGTGGCAAGGCGGCAGTGGATTAGCGGCGGTGCGGGGGGAGGGCGGGGATCATGCCCTCAGATCTTTTGTTTCTTTTACGCTATGACAATTTCAAAAGTAAGCCTGAGCTTAATTAAATGGGGGAAAAAAAAAAAATCCAAAACTAACATGGGAAATTGATTAGAAATACAAATATGGATAAGTTAAACGGTGTATTAATGGGGTGCAAACAAAACTCAAAACAATACAAAACTTCCAGATCGGCCACAGTTCAGAAAAGACGAAAAAAAAAGAACATATGGGACCCACACGTCTCCAGACGGAAGAAAAATGTGTTTATGTGAAACTATGTTTGTTCTATAATGGCGTATTGTACAGAGAAAAAACGCTCAGCGCTAAAAAAAAAACAGACAAAGTTTAGGAGACATTTTATAGACACTGCTGGGGTTAAACTGCATTTTTCTGATATTTGTATAGATGCCACTATCAACTCCTGAACTGCGGCAAGGACGAAGGCTCCGTTCACACCTATGCAGTTTGCTTTTCATCTGTTTCTGCAGTGCTTTTTGCGGTGCGTTTTGTGTTTTTTGCAAACTCCTTTTTTTTTAACACTTTTTTTTATGCTTTTGCGTTTTGCATTTTTTTAATGCTTTTTTTTATTTTTATATTTTGGACAATTTGTTGATGGGCAGATGCAAAAATTGCACCAAAAACACACAACATGTTTTCTGCAGCTTCTCCTTTGAAGTCAATTGAGCCCAAAACACACCCTTTTGCTTTCAAAAAAGTCCCTGACTCTTTCCAAAAATGCAGCGGCTGAAAAAAGCATAGATGTGAATGTGTCCCATAGGAAACCATGTTAAATGGACTGTAGTGCGTTTCTGCGAAAAGCAATAAAAAAACGCATAGATGTGAACCAAGCCGAAGAGTGGAATGGGTCATGTGTGAACCCTCATTTTAATTTGGATTTCTGATTTTCAATCGTTTTTATTTATGTGCATGTTATATATTCATGCCAATTTGATCACTTTGAAGTTAACTCTAGAAGAATATAAAAATATTTCCAGCAAAGCATATATTACAAAATCCTTATAGTGTGACTTTAGGCTAGGGATGAAAATTGGTGGACAGGCAGGATTTTTAATACAGAAGACATGCTTTGTTTCGTCTGCATTAAAACTGTTGAAGTTGAAGGAACTGAGAATGATGTCATCTCAGCCTGACCAATGACAGGTGATTGAGACCCAGAAGCCAGCTGCCCGAAAATGTAATTGGCTGAGGGGAAGTTCCGGGATGACAAATCACTAGATAAAAGGTGAGTATAGTTCCGCTTTAAATGTTTTCATACAGCAAGCAGAAGTACCTGAATCTGCTTTCATATCAGCCTCCTGCAATCTCCTGCACAGCAGTGGTCACTAGGAGAGAGAGGGATAGCACTCTGATCCAATCAAAGCTCTATTTCTGGGGGGCGTGGCCTGGCGGTGAATGGAGTAGGACGTGTGTGACACGAGCTCCGGCCATTAATCCTTCTAATTACTAGTGATGTCGCGAACATAAAATTTTCCGTTCGCGAACGGCGAACGCGAACTGCCGCAAATGTTCGCGAACGGGCGAACCCGGCGAACCGCCATAGACTTCAATAGGCAGGCGAATTTTAAAACCCACAGGGACTCTTTCTGGCCACAATAGTGATGGAAAAGTTGTTTCAAGGGGACTAACACCTGGACTGTGGCATGCCGGAGGGGGATCCATGGCAAAACTCCCATGGAAAATTACGTAGTTGACGCAGAGTCGGGTTTTAATCCATAAAGCATAAAAGCATAATCACCTAACATTCCTACTGTGTTTGGAATAATGTGCTTTAAAACATCAGGTATGATGTTGTATCGATCAGGTAGTGTAAGGGTTACGCCCGCTTCACAGTGACAGACCAAACTCGGACAGACCAAACTCCCCGTTTAACGCACCGCAAACAACTGCAAACAGTCCATTTGCACAACCGCAAGGCTTTAATGATCACCTTAGATGATCACAAAGAAAATTTATGTTTTTTCTATGCAAAATTATCAAGCCGATCGCTTTTGGTCTGTTCACAATGAAGCAACGACCTTACCATCTGGGGTGTGCCAACAACGCCATTGCCAACACACTCATAGAGGTGGTCGCTTCATTGTGATACGCAAGCCCCTTCACCACAACAAGGTAACGATCACGAAGGGGAATTGACACAGGTATGTGTTTTTTTGTTTGTTTTTTTTGCAGCCACAGTGCAGCACCAGAGGCCAGAAAAATTAGGCATGTACACATGCCTGTAAAATTAGGTATTGTTGCAGCCGCTGCTGTAGCAGCGGCCAGAAAAAATTATGTTTTTCAGGCAGAAAGTGCCCTAAAACATTGCGGCTTGTGGACCATTTTTAGCCCAAGGCAGCTCATCTCATCAGGCCTTTTTTAGTCAAATGTATCGCCCACAGTCAGTCCCTTCGGGATCCATGCCTCATTCATCTTAATAAAGGTGAGGTAATCTAGACTTTTTTGACCTAGGCGACTTCTCTTCTCAGTGACAATACCTCCTGCTGCACTGAAGGTCCTTTCTGAAAGGACACTTGAAGCGGGGCAGGCCAGATGTTCTATCGCAAATTGGGATAGCTCAGGCCACAGGTCAAGCCTGCACACCCAGTAGTCAAGGGGTTCATCGCTCCTCAGAGTGTCGATATCTGCAGTTAAGGCAAGGTAGTCTGCTACCTGTCGGTCGAGTCGTTCTCTGAGGGTGGACCCCGAAGGGCTGTGGCGATGCGTAGGACTTAAAAAGCTCTGCATGTCCTCCATCAACAATACGTCTGTAAAGCGTCCTGTCCTTGCCGGCATGGTCGTGGTAGGAGGAGGATTACTTTCACCTCTTCCCCTGTTAGATTCCCGTTGTGCTGTGACATCACCCTTATACGCTGTGTAAAGCATACTTTTTAATTTATTTTGGAACTGCTGCATCCTTTCCGTCTTCCTGTAATTCGGTAACATTTCTGGCACTTTCTGCTTATACCGGGGGTCTAGTAGCGTGGCCACCCAATACAGGTCGTTCTCCTTCAGCCTTTTTATACGAGGGTCCCTCAACAGGCACGACAGCATGAAAGACCCCATTTGCACAAGGTTGGATGCCGAGCTACTTATGTCCTGTTCCTCGTCCTCACTGATCTCACTGAAGGTCTGTTCTTCCCCCCAGCCACGTACAACACCACGGGTACCAGATAGGTGACAACGAGCACCCTGGGATGCCTGCTGTGGTTGGTCTTCCTCCTCCTCCTCAAAGCCACATTCCTCCTCTGACTCCTCTTCCTCAGACTCCTCTTCCAGCGTTGCCGCAGGTCCAGCAAGCGATGCTGATAAGGCTGTTTCTGGTGGTGGTGATGGTGACCACAACTCTTCCTCTTCCTCTTCACGCTCATCTACGGCCTGATCCAGCACTCTTCGCAGGGCACGCTCCAGGAAGAAAACAAATGGGATGATGTCGCTGATGGTGCCTTCAGTGCGACTGACTAGGTTTGTCACCTCCTCAAAAGGACGCATGAGCCTACAGGCATTGCGCATGAGCGTCCAGTAACGTGGCAAAAAAATTCCCAGCTGCGCAGAGGCTGTCCTAGCACCCCGGTCATACAAATACTCGTTGACGGCTTTTTCTTGTTGGAGCAGGCGGTCGAACATTAGGAGTGTTGAATTCCAACATGTCGGGCTGTCGCAAATCAAGCGCCTCACTGGCATGTTGTTTCGCCGCTGGATATCTGAAAAGTGCGCCATGGCTGTGTAGGAACGCCTGAAATGGCCACACACCTTCCTGGCCTGCTTGAGGACATCCTGTAAGTCTGGGTACTTATGCACAAAGCGTTGTACAATCAGATTTAACACATGTGCCATGCACGGCACATGTGTCAACTTGCCCAAATTCAATGCCGCCAACAAATTGCTTCCGTTGTCACACACCACTTTGCCGATCTCCAGTTGGTGCGGAGTCAGCCACTGATCCACCTGTGCGTTCAGGGCGGACAGGAGTGCTGGTCCGGTGTGACTCTCTGCTTTCAGGCAAGTCAACCCCAAGACAGCGTGACACTGTCGTATCCAGGATGTGGAATAGCCCCTGGGGAGCTGGGGGGGTGCTGTTGATGTGGAGCAAGACGCAGCAGCAGAAGAGGACTCAGCCGAGGAGGTTATCGAAGAGGATGGAGTAGGAGGAGTAGAGGAGGTGACAGCAGGCCTGCCTGCAAGTCGTGGTGGTGTCACCACCAACTCCTCTGCAGAGCCACGCATTACATGCTTGGCAGCCGTCAGCAGGTTTACCCAATGAGCAGTGTAGGTGATATACCTGCCCTGACCGTGCTTTGCAGACCAGGTATCAGTGGTCAGATGGACCCTTGCCCCAACACTGTGTGCCAGACATGCCATGACTTCCTTTTGCACAATAGAGTACAGGTTGGGGATTGCCTTTTGTGAAAAGAAATTTCGGCCGGGTACCTTCCACTGCGGTGTCCCAATAGCTACAAATTTTTTGAAGGCCTCAGACTCCACCAGCTTGTATGGTAAAAGCTGGCGGGCTAAGAGTTCCGACAAGCCAGCTGTCAGACGCCGGGCAAGGGGGTGACTCTGTGACATTGGCTTCTTACGCTCAAACATGTCCTTGACAGACACCTGACTGTGGGCAGATGAGCAGGAACTGCTCAAGGCGAGAGACGTAGTGTCAGATGGTTGAGAGGGGGCAAGGAGGACAGCAGTGGTTGACGTGGCTGAAGATGCTGGACCAGGAGGAGGATGGTGGCTTTGAGCTTGTGTGCTGCTTGTACTCGTCATCATGTGTTGATCCCATAGGCGTTTGTGATGTGAGATCATGTGCCTTCGCAAAGCAGTTGTACCTAGGTGGGTGTTGGATTTCCCACGACTCAGTTTCTTTTGGCACAGGTTGCAAATGGCATCACTGTTATCAGAGGCAGACACACAAAAAAAATGCCACACTGCTGAGCTTTGCAATGGCGGCATTCTGGTGGTGGCAACAGCATGCGTTGATTGGCGTGCTGTCTGGCTGACCCCGGGTGCCGATACATGCTGTCTGACTGTGCCACTAGCTCCTTGCGACGACCTACCCCTCCTTCCAACTCGTCTCCTCCTCCTCTCTGTCTCCCCATCTGAACTTTCCCCCTGTTCTTCTTCTCTTCGAGCGGGCACCCACGTGACATCCACATCGTCATCATCAACCGCTTCACTTGTATCTGACAACTCAGCAAAGGAAGCAGCAGCGGGTACAACATCATCATCATCACACCGTACATCCATGTGTGTAATGCTGCCTGACTGAGACATATCCCTTTTATCTACATCCTCTGGCAATAATGTTTGCGCATCACTCATTTCTTCCAACTCATGTGTAAATAACTCCTCTGACAGATCAAGTGAAGCAACTGTGGTGCTAGTGTTGGTGGTGGCGGCAGGCGGGCGAGTGGGAACTTGAGAGGTGCCCAAAGCTGAGCTGGAGAAGGATGGTGCGTCAAGGTTCCGAGCGGAAGCTGTAGAAGATTGGCTGTCCTGTGTTAGCCAGTCAACTATGTCCTCAGAACTTTTCGAGTTCAGGGTACGTGGCCCCTGAACACTGGGCATTATTCTTGGGCCAAAGGGAATCACAGCACCACGACCACGACAGCCCCTGCGGGGTGGCCTGCCTCTGCCTGTCATTTTTTTTAGATTAGTTTAGTTGTACTATGCGTGCAAGCTACTGTGACACCAGATATGAGTGGCACTGTGCACTGGCAGAAGTTGGCACAGTAGACACTGTAGGTCTGACACACACGCTGGCAGGCAACTGACTGCTCATCTACTGCAGTCAAAACTGTTGTGGTTTTTTTTATGTAAGCTACTGTGCCGGGGAAAAAAAACAAGCAGACTGGTGTTTTACCAGCCCTAAAAAGGGCTTTTTGGGGTGCTGTCAGGACGCTGTGCTTACAGCAGAGATCAGATGAGTCTTTCAGGAGTGGAGTGAACACTGAATACACTTGCCTATAGCTTTCCCTATAAAATCAGCAGCAGCTAAACTGTCCCTCCTCTGGCTAACACTGCAGCTTAAGTACAGACTGAATCTAAAATAGATGCTGTCCAGGAAAAAACAAAAAAGCAGACTGGTGTTTTACCAGCCCTAAAAAGGGCTTTTTGGGGTGCTGTCAGGACGCTGTGCTTACAGCAGAGATCAGATGAGTCTTTCAGGAGTGGAGTGAACACTGAATACACTGGCCTAGCCAAGCTTTCCCTATAAAATCAGCAGCAGCTAAACTGTCCCTCCTCTGGCTAACACTGCAGCTTAAGTACAGACTGAATCTAAAATAGATGCTGTCCAGGAAAAAAAAAAAAAGCAGACTGGTGTTTTACCAGCCCTAAAAAGGTTTTTTTGGGGTGCTGTCAGGACGCTGTGCTTACAGCAGAGATCAGATGAGTCTTTCAGGAGTGGAGTGAACACTGAATACACTGGCCTAGCCTAGCTTTCCCTATAAAATCAGCAGCAGCTAAACTGTCCCTCCTCTGGCTAACACTGTAGCTTAAGTTCAGACTGAATCTAAAATAGATGCTGTCCAGAAAAAAAAAACAAGCAGACTGGTGTTTTACCAGCCCTAAAAAGGGCTTTTTGGGGTGCTGTCAGGACGCTGTGCTTACAGCAGAGATCAGATGAGTCTTTCAGGAGTGGAGTGAACACTGAATACACTTGCCTATAGCTTTCCCTATAAAATCAGCAGCAGCTAAACTGTCCCTCCTCTGGCTAACACTGCATCTTAAGTACAGACTGAATCTAAAATAGATGCTGTCCAGGAAAAAACAAAAAAGCAGACTGGTGTTTTACCAGCCCTAAAAAGGGCTTTTTGGGGTGCTGTCAGGACGCTGTGCTTACAGCAGAGATCAGATGAGTCTTTCAGGAGTGGAGTGAACACTGAATACACTTGCCTATAGCTTTCCCTATAAAATCAGCAGCAGCTAAACTGTCCCTCCTCTGGCTAACACTGCATCTTAAGTACAGACTGAATCTAAAATAGATGCTGTCCAGGAAAAAACAAAAAAGCAGACTGGTGTTTTACCAGCCCTAAAAAGGGCTTTTTGGGGTGCTGTCAGGACGCTGTGCTTACAGCAGAGATCAGATGAGTCTTTCAGGAGTGGAGTGAACACTGAATACACTTGCCTATAGCTTTCCCTATAAAATCAGCAGCAGCTAAACTGTCCCTCCTCTGGCTAACACTGTAGCTTAAGTTCAGACTGAATCTAAAATAGATGCTGTCCAGAAAAAAAAAAGAAGCAGACTGGTGTTTTACCAGCCCTAAAAAGGGCTTTTTGGGGTGCTGTCAGGACGCTGTGCTTACAGCAGAGATCAGATGAGTCTTTCAGGAGTGGAGTGAACACTGAATACACTTGCCTATAGCTTTCCCTATAAAATCAGCAGCAGCTAAACTGTCCCTCCTCTGGCTAACACTGCATCTTAAGTACAGACTGAATCTAAAATAGATGCTGTCCAGGAAAAAACAAAAAAGCAGACTGGTGTTTTACCAGCCCTAAAAAGGGCTTTTTGGGGTGCTGTCAGGACGCTGTGCTTACAGCAGAGATCAGATGAGTCTTTCAGGAGTGGAGTGAACACTGAATACACTTGCCTATAGCTTTCCCTATAAAATCAGCAGCAGCTAAACTGTCCCTCCTCTGGCTAACACTGCAGCTTAAGTACAGACTGAATCTAAAATAGATGCTGTCCATAGATGCTGTCCGGCCGCGGCGAACGCGAACAAGCTATGTTCGCCGGGAACTGTTCGCCGGCGAATAGTTCTGTACATCTCTACTAATTACTAATCCTCTTGCCCTTGGACCTTCTAATTACTCCTGAACAGTGAGGAATAGAACTGGGCATACTTCCAGCCATGTCACAGGTGAGAAGCAGCGCGGCACTTGCTAAATTGAACCAGTACCGCCGACAGGACAAGGACGCCGAGGGGGAAGATGGCGGCGCCACGAGTTCAGAACAGGCCGCGCCGGGAGGAGATACTGAGAAGCTGCTGGACGCTATCACGTTCTGCCGCACATCCCTTGCCACCCAGATTGAGGAGGTCAAGATTGATCTATCCCTCATGCGGCAGGACTTTCAAAAGCTACGGGAGCGGGTAACGGAGACGGAGACACGCATCAGTGACATAGAAGATGCCATACCTCCTTTACAGACGAGCTCCGACCGCATGCAGCGGCAAATCCTTCAACTGATGGGGAAGCAGGACGAAATGGAGAATAGGCAGAGGAGATCTAATCCCCGTTTCATTGGATTACCTGAGGGGGCAGAGGGGAAGGATCCGACCACCTTCCTGGAACAAATCCTGATCTCCAAATATGGTCGTGAGGCCTTCTCCCCGACCCTGGCGGTAGAGAGAGCACACCGCATTCCGGCCAAGGCCCCACCACAGGGAGCCCCCCCTCGCACATTTATAGCCAAGCTACTGAACTTTAAGGATAGAGATGCAGCACTACGGATGGCGAGGGAGAAGGGCAACATGGAGATTGGGTACAGCAGAGTTGCCATTTTCCCAGATTTCTCCGCTGATGTACAACGTCGCCGCCAGGGCTTTACTGAGGCGAAACGCAGACTCCGGATCAAACACCTCAAATACTCCATGCTGTTTCCGGCGCGCCTGCGAGTGGAGAGAAACGGCCGGGCCTACTTTTTTGAGGATCCGGAAGAAGTTCTTTCCTGGATGGAGCGGCCTGAGCCCGACCGACAGGCGGACGACAAGTAGCCCACATCTGAGCGGGGTCTTGACTGCCCCCCCCATCCTGATTGAGTCCTCCTAATCACCCGGAGTATGGGTATATCTATCTGTTTTTTTTTTTTTCTTCTCCCCCGCTGGGGAATGTCAGGTTCTCCTTATGACTGTCGCCCCTTCTCCCACCTGCCATGTCCGCGGTCTCCGGAGACCCTCAATCCCCACCAGGATGTCCCCTCCTCCTTCCCTAATGGTAGTTTTTCACATTATGTTCCCCAGTCCTTCACTTCTACTGCCCGGTTCGAGATAATTTTCCTCTCATCCTAGTTTACAGTCCACTGGGGCCCTAGCATGGGAGCACACCCCGTCCTACCTTCTAAAAACTCTGAGCAGCGATTTTTTCGCCCCCCTGTGCAACCAGGATCTCCGTTGGACCCTCTACGGTCCGGACTGCCAGCGAGTGCCTTGGGTCATGCCTCTGGTTTACGGCATGGATGGGGATGATCACTCATGCTGGGACTGTGACTATTCGATACACCTATTGTCTGCTTTTTTGCTTTGTTATAGCACAGTCTGAACAAATGTCACGCGGCCATGAGCCCTTCCTGGTTGCTAGTTTGTTTTCTGTTTTGGGTCATACCCGCATCAGTTGGGGAAGGTGCAGGGTGGGGAGGGGGGGGGGGGTTAGTTGTAGTTCGATATCTAAACGGCAATGTACATGACTACTGGTTGTATGTTACTCTATCCAAGGTGTATGGGTTATGCTTATTTCCAATGAATACTTTATTGCTTAAATACTTTAAATGTGCGGTTGATATTGCACTTATTGTCACACTCCTGTGGTTCCTGGGATGCGTGGGCCCGGGTGCGCCACATCTCTCCCCCCCTCTCGGATGGCTAGCCTGAAGTTCCTTACCTGGAATGTCCGGGGCCTTGGGGATAGGGTGAAGAGATCTGCCGTATTTACTTTCCTGAAAAAACAAAGGGCTGATGTGGTGGTTTTGACCGAAACCCATGTGGACGGCCGACTTCAGTTGGCACTCAAAAAGCCATGGATAGGCTGGGTGTATCATTCCACTCACTCTACCCAGGCCCGAGGCGTCTCTATACTTGTCGCTAAGACAGTCCATTTTGAAATTTGTAGTGTGGAGTCTGATCCACATGGTAGATATGTGTTTCTCTCTGTAAGGCTGTATGGGGAGTCATTTCTTATCCTGGCATTTTATGTACCTCCTCCGTTTAACGCCACCGTCATTACCACAGGTCTGCTGTTCATGGCTCGTCATCCTTCGGTTCAGGCGATCTGGCTGGGGGACTTTAATGCAACCCTCAACCCAGCCGTAGATAGACCCCAGACGACCCATCCTACTGGTCCAGTCCCGTCGAGTTCCCGATTCGGCAGACTTATTTCCACCTTTAACCTCATTGATACCTGGAGACACAAATTTCCCCTCTCTAGAGCCTATTCCTGTTTTTCAGCCTCCCACAATACAATGTCACGTATTGACTATATACTGTTAACTAAAGCACTTATTCCGCGCCTGCTAGAAGTAAAATTCTCTCCTAGGCTGCTTTCGGACCACTGCCCTTACTGGATCACCCTTTCCTTCACTATTGATAGACCCCAGCGGACGTGGCGACTGAACCCGTTTTGGCTGTCCCTGTTACCGGAGGATGACGAGCTACTGAATGAATGGACTACCTTTTTCGCTGACAATGCCAATTCGGCCTCCCCGGCTGTGGTATGGGAATCCTTTAAGCTACACGTCCGCGGGGTTCTGACTTCCAGGATCAACAGATTTAAGGCAGACTCGGCTGCTACCTTTGATAGAGCTTTAGGGGTATTGTCAGACACTGAACAGTCCTACCTGACGGATCCCTCCCCAGCTAATGCAGACTTGCTGAAGTTACACACTAGGGTGGTAGAACAACTGCAATACGAGGCAGCCAGACGAAAGTTATTTTTTACAAAACAAAAATTCTTTGAACAGGGGGAAAAGGCAGGCAAATTACTCGCTTATCTAGCTCACAGCGAAGACAGGCCCCCGACTGTCATTTCCCTTACTAGCCCAAGTGGGGACGTGGTTTCGGATCCTCAGGAGGTCTCTGACCGATTAAGAGGGTTTTTCTCACAGTTATATACTTCCCAGTTGACTGACCCTGATGGACATTTAGAGAACCTGCTAGCGGGGATTGCCTTCCCGAAGTTAACAGACGAACAGGTTGAGGCCCTGGACGCGCCCCTCACGACCGACGAAGTATCCGCAGCTCTCACTAGCTTCCACAAATCTAAGGCCCCAGGTTCAGATGGACTGCCTATTGAATTCTACCTGCAATATGGAGAGATGCTTTCTCCCAAATTGCTAGAATTATACCTTTTGGACACATTTTCTCTCCCTCCGTCTATGAGGGACGCGACCATTGTTCTTATACCTAAGCCTGGTAAGGACCCGGGTCAGCCGGAGTCATACAGGCCCATTTCACTCTTGCAGGTGGATGTTAAGGTCCTGGCCAAGATTTTGGCACTTCGATTGAATCAGGTGATACTGAGTCTTGTACATACTGACCAGGCAGGCTTTATGCCGGGCCGCAACACCTCATTCAACCTTAGAAGACTTTATATTAACCTGCAAGCGATACATGACGAAGTTGGATCACGAGTGGTGGTGGCCCTGGATACGGCCAAAGCATTCGACTCAGTCGAATGGCAGTATCTTTGGGGATGCCTTAGAGGGTTTGGGTTTGGCCCAAAATTTATTAAATGGGTCCAACTACTATACCAGGCCCCAAGAGCTAGAGTTGTGTCCAATGGTTACGCCTCCAAACCCTTCGATCTCACTAGGGGCACTAGGCAGGGCTGTCCTCTGTCCCCACTATTGTACGCCCTTGCGGCGGAACCTCTTGCAATATCCATTAGGGAAAATCCCAAGATTCGTGGCCTCCAGGTGGGTGCAATCGTGGAGAAAATCAGCCTGTATGCTGATGACACGTTGCTATATCTGGCAGACCCGGATGCCTCTCTTCAAACGGCATTGCAGACGATAGAATTCTTCGGATCGTTTTCTGGCCTCAAAATTAACTGGGGTAAATCCCAAATCCTGCCCATTGACAGCTTCCCCTTCCCCAGACCACGGGAACACTTCCCCTTACAGAGGGTCGACTGCATTAAATATTTGGGCGTCTCTGTGTCCAGGTCCCCGTCGGATTATATCCCCCTGAACGTTGAACCTCTCTTTACCCTGATTAAATCTAGGACTCAGGTCTGGGCCAAGTTACCGCTTGGGGTCTGGGGCCGAATCAACATCATAAAAATGATACTGCTACCTAAGATTCTTTACACTCTCTGGCACACACCAGTATACATCCCCCTCAAATACTTCAAAATCATAGACACTCTGCTGAACTCGTTTATATGGGGGAAGAATAGACATAAACTGACCTGGAAAGCCCTCAAAAACCCCACTGATTTAGGGGGTACAGCCCTGCCTGATTTTAATTCCTATTATTTAGCGTCCCAGTTATCCCAGTTGTATCACATCGATAAGACAGATAGGTGGCGATTCCTTGTCCTCCTCTGTCCGCATTGGGCCCAATGCACTGCCGACCCCATAACGGCGGTGGCAGTTGGACTGGGAGGCAACGAGTCTGAGGGTAACCGCAATTCACTTTTATATCAATATAGACGGATCTGGGACATAGCTGCTGGGCTGATTGGGACCCCTGTATTTAATGATTACACCCCTTTGTGGCATAACAAATCCCTGCCTGAGCTTAGGTTGCTCCCGGACACAGAGCTATGGAGTAGGAGGGGAGTGTTTTATCTGCACCACATCATTTCTGGTGGGTCCCTCAGGTCTTTCCTTGAACTTCAGGAACAATACTCATTGCCTGACTTCATGCAGTTCAGGTTTCTTCAGCTGGTCCATGCGGTCCGCTCCCAGTTTCCAGCAGATATTCCACAGCCAGCCCCAAATGCACTGATCGCAGTGATCAAGGGATCAGATCCCCGTAGGCTCATATCCGATTTCTATAACATGCTCATCACCCCGACGGCCACCACACTAGCATATAACTTGAAGCCGAGGTGGGAGAGAGATGTGGGGCCGCTGGAGGATGAGGAGTGGAGCGAGGCTTTAGATACATGTAGACTGGTGTCACCCAGGCTCTCTGATCGGCTATCGCAACTGTTTATTTTGCACCGATCGTACCTCACCCCTCTTAGGTTGGCGCGCTTTAAACCTGATGCCCCGACAGTCTGCCCAATGTGCAGACGTGATCCGGGCACGTTCTTCCACTTGATTTGGTCATGTCCCAAACTCCAGGTACTCTGGAAGCAGGTTGTGGACTTCCTACACGATGATATGGGCTCCCCCCTGTCCTTGGACCCTAAACAGTGCCTGCTGGGTATTTTCCCTGACTCCGAGCTTAATAAATTTACGAAAACATTTTTGCATGAGACACTCTTCTCAGCTCGGAGGATCATAGCCAGGCACTGGATGAGGCCCATACCGCCCTGTTCGTCTGAGTGGAAAGCCGACATTAATGCTGCCCTCCCGTATAAAAAAATCATATATATTAACCGTGGTTGCCCCGATAAATATAATAAAATCTGGGATAGATGGCTCGAATCCGCTGACACTTGTGTGAACTGGCCCTGAGAACACACCAACATATTTTCTTAAAAAAAAAAAAAGGGGGGATCTGCTGTGTTGTCCTTCTTATTGTTATTGATTGGCCCGGAAGCCCGGTTGCTCACTCCCTTCTGACTTAAATAATACCTCTATGTTGTACTATGTATTCAGTGGAATAATATGGAGTTGATTACGTTGTCTGTATACTATTTTTGATGGCTTGACATGCTAGGCTTATTGTCATGTGCGTTGCATTGTCATGTTTCACCTGAACATTGTTCAATAAAAACCGTTTAATATAAAAAAAAGCTCTATTTCTTTGCACAGTGTTGTCAGTTTAAGATCTTTTTTACCACTGAGGCTGGAGGTGGTAAAAACAGGTGGTTGATCCTTGTTTTTACCTCCCCTAACCGCTCTTCTTTAAAGTGATTGTAAAGTCTTGTTTCTTTTAAGTAAAGATAACAAACATGTTATACTTACCTGCTCTGTGCAGTGGTTTTGCAGTCCAGATCCCCCTCTTCTTGGGTCCATCTTTGGTGCTCCTGTCCCCTCCCTCCTGTTGAATGCCCCCACTGTAAGCAGCTTGCTATGGGGGCACCCGAGCCACAGCTCCCTGTGTCCATTCAGACACGGAGCTGTGGTCTGGCCTCACCTCTTTTCTCTCCTCATTGGCTGACTGAGTTTGATTGACAGCAGCGGGAGCCAATGGTGCTGCGCTGCTGTCTCATCCAATTCGGAGGGTAGTCCCGGGCAGCCGAGACACTCCTGCAACATCGCTGGATAAATCGATGGGACTCAGGAAAGTATTAGGAAGGCTGAGGGGGACTGCTGCACACAGAAGGCTTTTTCTCCTAATGCATAGAATGCGTTAAGATAAAAAAACCTTCTGACTTTACAACCACTTTAAGCTTCAAAGGCAGCACATTGGGTTGTACATATATAGTACTGTTCAAAAATTTTAGAGAGGTGTGAAGAAATGCTGTAATGTAAGAATGCTTTCAAAAATGTATCTTTTCATTGTTTATTTTTTCAATTTACAAAATGCAAAGTGAGAAAACAGAAGAAATATCTAAATCAAGTCAATATTTGATGTGACTACACTTTGGCTTCAAACTAACATCAATTCTTACACGTGCACACTTTGTACACTTGCACAAAGTCAGGGATTTTGCAGTATGAAGCCTTGTACACACGGCCGAGATTCTCGTTGAAAAAAACATGTTGTTTTTTTCGACGAGATTCTTGGACAAGAAACTTGTCCCGGCCGAGTGTACACACGCTCGTTTCAAAGAACCCGCGGTTCTTTGAATGGAGCGTACGCGGTGACGTCATCGACTACGACGAGCATGCGCTCGTCACATTCGATGCCGTCGCCACCATCTTGGTATACCCTACGTATGCCTAGGAAGCTACCGCGCATGCGTCGAATTCATTTCGAACATGCGCGGGCTTCCGGGAGGACAGGTAAGTGTACACACACTCACTTTTCTCATCGAGAAACATGCAGAGGAGAATCTCGATGAGAAAATAGAGAGCAGGTTCCCCTATTTTCTCGTCGAGGTTTCTTGTCGGTTTTCTCGACGAGAAACCCGATAGCCGCGTACACACGACCGATTTACTCGGCAAGACCTCTCTGCCAGCAAGTTTCTTGCTGGTTCTTGCCGAGAAAATCGGCCGTGTGTACGAGGCCTTAGAGTCAGGTGTATGAATAACAAATTATACCAAGCAGGTGATAATGATCATCAATGTCATATGTAGGTTGAAACAGAATCAGCTGCATAGGAGGCTTAAAACTGGGTGAGAACAGCCAAACTCTGCTACTAAGGTGAGGTTGTGGAAGACAGTTTCATGTCACAGGTCATATACCATGGCAAGACTGAGGATTTCAACAAGACACTAGGTAATGAAAGGGAGGTCCAGATGGCTGCACACCAAACAGATCCAAATACCTTTATTCGCAAAAAAACATGAAGAGCACTACGAATTGTACTTTATCAAAGGAGCTTTGATAAAGCACAATTAGTGTGTGAAACATGTAAGCCGGCCCTCCCTTGCTTGTACATGTAGTGCTCTTCATGTTCTTCATGGTTTTATGCGAATAAAGGTATTTGGATCTCAGTTTGGTGTGCAGCCATCCGGACTTTCCTTTCATTACTGTTTCAGCTGCGACTAGGCGAGCACCCTGCTGTAAGGAGATCATGCCGTTGGAGCCGGCTACCCTGTGAGCAGTGGGGACCTTTTGTGTGTTGTACCAAAAAAGACAGAAGGTAGTTCTACTGCATCAGCCAGGTCTCTCCCAGGCAAAGATTTCAAAGCAGATTGAGGTTGCAAGATGTGGTGTTTCAGCTCTTTTTAGGAAGCACAAAGAAACGGGCAACGCTAAGGACCGTAGTCACAGTGGTTGGCCAGGGAAACTCATAGTAACGAATTTGGTATACATAGCATTGAGGAAACAAACCAATGAATTGCATATGTAGTAAAATGGCAAAAGCTGTATCCTCGTAACCCTTATTCATCGTTCATTGGATGATACCTCCGTTGTGTAATGAAGAACAAAGAGAAATACTACTGAAGGTTTCACAAGCTGGAACTGCATTCATGTGATCACTCAAAATGGAAAGGACACTGTGGAACAATAGACCTAAAAAACAATTCTATTTAACCCCTTCCTTACTGGGCACATATACCCCCTTCCTGCCCAGGCGAAATTTCAGCTTTCAGCACTGTCACGCTTTGAATGACAATTGCACGGTCGTGCGACGTGGCTCCCAAACAAAATTGACGTCCTTTTTTTCGCACAAATAGAGCTTTCTTTTGGTGGTATTTGATCACCTCGGCGGTTTTTATTTTTTGCACTATAAACAAAAATAGAGCGACAATTTTGAAAAAAAAAGCAATATTTTTTGATTTTTGCTATAATAAATATCCCAATTTTTTTTTTTTTTATATTTTTTTCCTCAGTTTAGGCCGATACGTATTCTTCTACATATTTTTGGTAAAAAAAAATCGCAATCAGCGTTTATTGATTGGTTTGCGCAAAAGTTATAGCGTTTACAAAATAGGGGGATAGTTTTATGGCATTTTTATATATATATTTTTTTTATTAGTAATGGCGGCGATCAGTGATTTTTTTTGTGACTGCGACATTATGGCGGACACATCGGACACTTTTGACACTAATTTGGGACCATTCACATTTATACAGCGAACAGTGCTATAAATATGCACTGATTACTGTATAAATGTGACTGGCAGGGAAGGAGTTAACACTAGGTGGCGAGGAAGGGGTTAAATGTGTTCCCTGGGAGTGATTGTTACTGTGGGGGGAGGGGACTGACTGGGGGAGGTGATCGATCTGTGTCCCTATGTACAAGGGACACAGCATCGGTCTCCTCTCCCTGACAGGACATGGATCTCTGTGTTTACACACAGAGATCCATGTCCTTGTCTCTGTAACCGCCGATCGGGGGTGCCTGGCGGACATCGCGGCCGCCAGGCACGCGCATCGGCATTGCAGTGAAGCGCCGGGCACGTGCGCGCGCCGCCGGCGGCGCTCGCGCGCCCCCCAGTGGCCAAATAGCGGAGGCCGTATGATAACGGCCTCCCGGCATTTGACAACCACCTTGCGGCCGTATATTCTCGTACGGCGGGCGCGAGGTGGTTAATGAGTTTCACCTCTCAGAGCTTTGTAACTAAGCCAGACTCAGAAAGTCCATTTATTTTACAGTCCACTTTTGTCAGAATTCATGGGTTCATTGAATGTTGGGTGTGTGTACTTACTGCAACCCGTGCTATGTAACTTCTCTCTCTCAAATCAGTAAATTGGATGTGACCTGGCACACACACTATAGCACACTTGGCGACTTCCATCCCTAAATTAAGGCAGACCTCTACTGTTAGAGATGAACATACACCATGTACACTCACGCTGCAACTGTTCTCCAGTTAATTCTCGGTTCCCCATGACGGTGTACACCTTCTATGTAATCTGCGTTTAGGAGAGGCATTCTGAGCTTTGTCCACATCCACCTGTCCAGCGTTTTCCGGTACTACTACACAGTAGCGGAGTGGGCCCCACAGTGCACGTAACTTAATTCTTGAACCTCTGTGGCGTGAATCCACTCCCGTTGCTCTGGGAGACAGACTGCTGGTGGAAAGAGTGCCGAAAACATCTCCCTCACTGCTAGAAGCCCTTCCACCTATACCAGGTACATGCTATTGACAAGCTGCTGTAAAACTTCTGTTACCCTAGGTAACCACTTGTGTCTTCATACTACTACACTCTACACCAATGATTTCATCCCCCAATGTGTTAAGACTTACTCGCTAAACTATGTGTGTGCTGGTTACTTGTGATACACCTCTTTAGTAACTTCAGACAAGGCAAGGACTACATTTCAATATTTTACCTAGGAAAATTGCAAAACGAACATTCCAAAGTCTAACATACAAGGTTGTTCCTACCTCCCTACTCCTAACTACAGGCCTGTGCTGCCCCAGAATACCTGCAAAGGAGATGTCCAAGAAATTACAGTCCTTCAGAGGCACTTTCCTGCAGATATAAGTCATTCAGAAATATGCTCCAGTTCTGGTGTCTTCGGGGCAAACCACAGGTTCAGCTGGCTTTACATCCCAATGGTGGTAGTTCACCTCCTTCTGCTCCTCGCGGGTATCATTCTCTTTCCCTTATGGACCCCGGTTACAGCTATCTATCTCCCTTGGCCGGAACACCCCAAACTTTCTGTCCCCGGATGGAACGCCATCACTGGACCACTGTCCCATATTTATATACCACATGGTTAGAGGGCTGGACCCAGAGAAGAATCCAGGAAAGGTAATAACTCCTACCAGCACTTATCTGACTGTTTCAACTTGCCTGATTAAATATAGGTATATTTTGTCTGACAATGTTCTATCCAACTCCTTCTAATTTTCCACTGACTGGAACCGTTAGGACCAATTATCAGGAACAGCCCAAAATTCACTTAGAGTATGGCCAGTTTTACCCTTTTACGCTTTATACAGATCCTCTATAAGTTTTGACTGGAGGTGAGCTTGGGTCTATAGTCATTTTTATTTGTGCAAGATTTACATTAAAGCCCAGCTTTAGACCCAGCCTGCTACCTTTCAATTGCCCCCACAGTGTATGTTTTGCTTAGTTTTTTTAATACTTACCTTTCAGATGACTTCAGGCCAGTCACGTGATGAGCAGGATCTTCTTCCCCTTCACCTCTTCACTGGTCCGGGGCAGTACTAGAGAGTGGTGCTGATGTGATTAAAACACTATAAATGAAGGGTGCAGTGGTGATTCCCCCTTATAGGGCAGGGCTATGACACTCATGTATGTCCTCAGTCTTCTGGGTTCAATGACATTTGGTGTTATTTAATCTGGTAGACCGATGGCAGCGTATGGTGGAACAAAAGTACTGCGGGGGGGGGGGGGGGGGGACAGGACAATTCTAGTTCAAATTTGGGCACTGTTGCATGAGATTTTTTTGTTTTGTTTTTTAACCCTGCCTGGTGGTGGGGAAGTTGGACTTTGAAGAATACCTATACTCACCTGTCCACACTCCTACGAGATCCATGCTGTGTAGTCAATAGGGAACCACAGCTGCAAACTCCTTGGCTGGAGTCTTGCTCCTTCTACACTTGTAAAGAAGAAATTGCATTCATTTGTATGGAGAGGTTGTCTTTTATGCACCCCAACAGTAGATGGCCCCTAATAAGAATGAATCTGATTGTCTCTGCCCGTGTGCAGCACAGTGGCTAAGTGGTCAGCACTCCCACCAAGCATCACTTGGTTTGTTGGTTAGCACTTCTGCCTAGCAGTACTTGGCTTGTTGGTTCAAATCCCAATCATGGCACTACCTGCATGGAGTTTGCATGTTCTCCCTGTGCCTGCAAGGGTTTTCTCTGTGTACTCCAGTTTCCTCCAAAGACATGCTGATAGGTTAACTGGCTCCTGTCTAAATTGGCGCAAGTATGTGTATGTATGAATGTGAGTTAAGGACTTTAGATTATAAGATCCTTGAGGGCAGGGATTGACGTGAATGTACAATTTGTATGTAAAGTACTCCATAAATTGATAGCGCTACATAAGTACCTGTAATAAATAAAAAGTGAGAGACCAGCTGGAGAGTTTGGTGAGTTTTATTTATTTTTTTGGTGGGGGGGCATACAAAAGTATAATTATACTTTTTAATCAGAAAGATGTAGCAATGAAAGAAAAAATATGCAACTATAATCCTATATAATTTTGGCAATGGACACAAATTTTCACAAACTGCTTATATAAACTCGCACTGCGCAGTATGTTCTGGGTGTAAAGTGTTCTGACTACCTGTAGAGGGCATCCGCGTTCAGCTGTTGTGCCATCCCATAAGATGAAGCAAGTTCTGGATTTTTACAGAACATTGACAGCCTGACAGTATATTTAACGAGAGAAGTCACATGACTACAATTTGCGCTAATTAAATGCAGCATTGTACAGGGATAGGCCAAGATAGGCTCCCAGGATAGCAGTGAAAGTTATTTTGGAAGAATTTTGTTTGTCTTTTTGTATAATTCGTCCTGTGTTAGTGCTTGCATTTACTGTGCTAATAGACTTTTTTTTGTTACCGTTAATTCTACTTGCTCATTTAGAACAGCTGCTAAGCTAAAGGCGGATTTTGGAACTGGGGTTTATCAGCCTAATATGTGGAAAGAAAATCTGTAACGTCTATAAATATCAGAACATTGTAAAATATTTATCAATTTAGGATCTCTATTTGATTACATTTTGACTAGCAATGCTCAATGAATGACTCAATGAATGACTCACGGGCTTATTTTTAGTTGGTAAACAAGTGTTGCGCATTTGAAATGTTTTAGGGCCAACACACAGCATTGCATGCACTGACACACTCATGTTAATGCATGTGTTTTCATGCATGACGGTAAAGCCCCGTACACACGGTCAGACTTTTGCCCAACAAACTTAGTTTTAAGAAAGTTGGACCAACAATCCAACCGTGTGTACGCTCCATCGGACAAACTTTTTTTAGTTTGGTTTTGTTTTCATCGGACAAAAGTTGGGTCTGCAAATGGACAAACTTTTGCCCAACAAAAGTCCGATGGAGCAAAGTCCGACCGTGTGTACAGAAAACCATCGGACTTTCGTCCGATGGACAAAACAACTAATGTTAAAATCAACCAACAATAGCAGAAGTTGACCAAAGGGTGGCGGTAAAGAGCAGAAAAGAGCAGAAAAACCACGTGATGTTGCAAAAAGTTTTGGGAAAGTTTGCAGAAAAGTCCTGTGGTGTGTATGCTATGGGTGTTTCCGACCAACTCCGTTCGGACAAAAAAACACGGAAAAGTCCGATGGAAGTCCGACCGTGTGTACGGGGCTTAAGGCAGCCCCATTCACCTTGAATGAACCTAAGATGGACCATCTATCTAATGCACCTTCACAATTTTTTGTAGCACAGCCTACTATGCACAGAGCATTCTCATCTGTGTGTTGTGGTACGCTATAGCACAGATGCATTCATTTTTTTATTGTACGTGTGCACTGGTGTGCCATTAAAGCGGAATTAAACCCATTGATTTAACAGTTTCAAAAAGCAGTTAAATTCCCTGCATGCCGGGAATGCCAACTGTCACATTGGTTGTGCTCTCAACCAAACTGTCAAACCATCCAATGGCTGGTGTCATAACTGATCACATGTGCAGCAACATGGCAGTTGAAGATTAAACAGAGGCCAAGATGGCAGCTTCCTTGCCTGAAAATGATAGGAGGGTTTACTTCCACTTTAAGAATGGGGGGCACATATACAGTTTTAATGTGCAACATCGCAAGTACAAAGGCATGAATCCAGCTCTCATAACCCAAATGCCAATAAGACAGAATAGAAAAGAACCGCCTATCCAGGGGCGCACCTAGAGCATTTGGCACCCGGAGCGGATCCTATCCTATATTTGCCCCCCCCCCCCCACACACACACACACTTTAAAATGTAAAAACACCCACACAAATTTGTAATGTTTTCAAGAATATTTATTGCACAAATTTCACAGCCCCCATCACAGTGCCCCTTGCAGTCAACCCCCCCGTCTCTAACTACAGTGCCCCTTTTTACTCTCTGCCTCCCCTGCCTTACCTTTGGCATAAACAGATAGCTAATACTATTAGCAATGTGTTTAAGTTTGAGTTGGGCCCCTTTCACACTGAGGCGATTTGCAGGCGCTATTGCGCTAAAAATAGCGCCTGCAAAGCGCCTTGAAAAAGCCGCTACTTTGTATCCAATGTGAAAGCCCGAGGGCTTTCACACTGGAGTGGTGCGCTGGCAGGAGGGTAAAAAAACTCCTGCAAGCCGCATCTTTGAGGCGCGATAGGAGCGGTAAAAATACCGCTCCTATAGCGCCCCAGCTCATTGAAATCAATAGGGTAGCGCCTCCAAGACGCCCGCAAAACGCTGCAAAGAGGCGTTATTGCGGGTGTTTTTAACCCTTTTCCGGCCGCTAGCGGGGGTTAAAATCACCCCGCTAGCGCCCCCAAATCGCAGCAAAAACTACGGTATAGCGGCGCTAAAAATAGCACCGCTATACCGCCAGCGCATCCAGCGCTTCATTGTGAAAGTAGCCTAAGAGATTGCAGACATACTACAGGAGATTGTTTGAGACAAATAGGTACAGAGTTACATAATCAGGTTGAAATAAGACACAAGTGCATCTAGTTCAACCAAAAAAATAAATACACTCCCATATACACAATCCTTCACCCACAGTTGATCCAGAGGAAGGCAAAAAAAAACACCCCAGCAGAGCATGATCCAATTTGCTACAGCAAGGAAAAAAATTCCTTCCTGATCCCCCAGAGAGGCATTTTCCCTGGATCAACTTTACCTATAAATATCAGTACCCAGTTATATTATGTACATTTAGGCAAGAATCCAGGCCTTTTTTTAAATCACCTCTGCAGGGAGTCTATTCCCCATTTTCACAGCTCTTATGCCCGGTACACACGGAAAAAGTCAGATGAGAGCTTTTCATCGGGAATCCTGACCGTGTGTATGCTCCATCTGACTTTTTCCCACAGGAAAACTGCCGGGAAAAAAAAGACAGCAGGATCTCTTTTTTTCCGTCAGGAAAAAATCCTAGCGGGAAAACCGTTCGTCTGTATGCTTTACCGACGGGAAAAAACACGCATGCTCGGAAACAATTTGACGCATGCTCGGAAGCATAGAACTTAATTTTGTCAGCTCGTCGTAGTCTTTTACGTCACCTCGTTCTTGGCATTTAAAAGTTCACCAGACTTTTGTGTGACCGTGTGTATGTGAGGCAGGTTTGAGAGGAATTCCGTCTGGAAAACTATCGGTTTTTTTTTCGACGGGAAAACGGTTGTGTGTACGGGACATTACTGTTAAGAAACCTTTCCGTATTTGGAGATAAAATCTTTTTTCCTCTAGACGTAAAGAGTGCCCCCTTGTCCTCTGTGATGAACCTTAAAGTGAATAGCTCGACACCAAGTTCACTATATGGACCACTTATGTAAATGTTGATCATTTCCCCCCTTAATCTCCTCTTCTCAAGAGTGAATAAATTCAGTTCCTCTAATCTTTCCTCATAGCTGTGCTCCTCCATGCCTCTTATCAGTTTGGTTGCCCTTCTCTGCACTTTCTCCAGTTCCCCAATATCCTTTTTGAGAACTGGGGCCCAAAACTGAACTGAATATTCCAGATGAGGTCTTACTAATGATTTGAACAGGGGCAAAATGATATCTCTCTCTCTGGAGACCATACCTCTCTTAATACAAGAAAGGACTTTGCTCGCTTTGGAAACCGCAGCTTGGCATTGCATGTTATTATTGAGCTTATGATCTACCAAAACCCCCAGATCCTTCTCTACATTTGATTACCCCATATGAACTCCCCCTAGTATGTATTATGCATTCATATTCTTAGCCCCCAAGTGCATAACTTTACATTTATCAACATTAAACCTCATCTGCCACATAGTCGCCCAATTAGACAGAGCATTGAGGTCGGCTTGTAAATTGGCGACATCCTGTAAGGACGTTATTCCACTGCATAGCTTGGTGTCATCTGCAAAGACAGAAATGTTACTTTTAATCCCAGACCCAATATCATTTATAAAGATATAAAAAAATAAGGGTCCCAGCACTGAACATCGGGGTACACCACTGATAACCTTGGACCATTCAGAGTAGGAATCATTAACCACCACTCTCTGAATTCTGTCTTTTATTATTATTATTATTATACAGGATTTATATAGCGCCAACAGTTTACGCAGCGCTTTACAATAAAAAAGGGAGACAATACAGTTACAATACAATAAAATACAAGAGGATTAAGAGGGCCCTGCTCAGAAGAGTTTACAATCTAATAGGGTGGGGCAGGTGGTACAAAAGGTTGTAACTGTGGGGAATGAGCTGATGGAAGTGGTAAAAGATTAGTTGGAGACGTGATAGGCTTCCCTGAAGAGGTGAGTTTTCAGGGATCGCCTGAAGGTAGCAAGAGTAGGGGATAGCCAGACAGGTTGAGGTAGTGAGTTCCAGAGGATGGGAGAGGCTCTGGAGACGAGCATGGGAGGAGGAGACGAGAGAGCTTGACAGTAGGAGGTCTTGAGTAGAGCGGAGCGGACGGTTTGGGATATGTTTGGAGACAAGAATGGTAATGTAGCTCGGGGCAGAGTTGTGGATGCCTTTGTAGGTTGTGGTTAGTATTTTGAATTTAATTTGCTGAGTGATCGGGAGCCAGTGTAGGGATTGGAGGAGAAGTTTGGCAGACACTGAGCGGTTGGTAAGGTGGATAAGTCTGGCAGCAGCATTCATGATAGACTGAATAGGGGATAGCCTATAGAGAGGCAGGCCAATAAGAAGGGAGTTGCAATAATTAAGGCGAGAGATAACAAGGGAGTGAATGAGGAGTTTGGTGGTTTCATTTGTTAAAAAGGGGCGAATTTTAGAGATGTTACGGAGGTGAATTCTACAAACTTTTGACAACGATTGGACTTGAGGCTGAAATGACAAGTCAGAGTCTAGGATTACACCGAGTACCCTGGCGTGAGGGGAGGGACTGATGGTTGCATTGTTGATTTTGATGGAAAAGTCATGGAGGGGCGCACGGGCAGGGGGGAATATTAGTAACTCAGTTTTAGAGAGATTTAGTTTAAGGAAGTGGTGCGGCATCCATGCTGAGATGTCAGTTAGTAAGTTAGTAATGCGAGAGGCGACTGAGGGAGTGAGGTGAGGAGTAAACAGATAGATTTGGGTGTCATCGGCGTATAGGTGGTATTGAAAGCCGGGGGCGGTTATCAAGTGACCAAGGGAGGAGGTGTAGATAGAGAAGAGAAGTGGTCCAAGAACAGAGCCTTGGGGGACCCCCACAGAAAGGGGCAATGGAGAGGAGGAGACAGAGTTGTAGGTAACACTGAAGGAGCGCTGTGATAGATAGGCAGAGAACCAGGATAGAGCAGAATCTTGGAGGCCAAGGGAATGGAGTTTATTGAGAAGGAGCGGGTGGTCAATGGTATCAAAGGCTGCAGAGAGGTCGAGTAGAAGGAGTATGGAGTACTGGCTGTTGCTTTTAGCAGTTAGTAAATCTTTAGTGATTTTTAGTAGGGCAGTTTCCGTGGAGTGCTGCGAGCAAAAGCCAGACTGTAAGGGGTCAAGAAGGTTATTTTCACTGAGGTAGGAGCCGAGACGGTTGTAGACGATGCGTTCTAGAAGTTTAGAGGTGAATGGGAGCAATGAGATGGGCCTTAAGTTGTTCAGGATGGTGGGATCCAGTGAGGGCTTTTTAAGTATGGGAGTGATCTGTGCATGTTTTAGAGGGGAGGGGAAGGTGCCACTAGAGAGGGAGAGATTGAAGATGTGAGTGAGGGAGCATAGGATAGAAGACTGTTGTGAGGGAACAGGGTCCAAGGGACAATTGGTTAGGTGGGCATCTGAGAAAAGTTTTGTAACCTCTTCAATAGTAGCCAATTCAAGAGCCAGTTTAGCCAGTTTTCTATTTATTTACAAATTGATCTTTCCAAGCCTGTAGAGTAGACTTTACCTTACATATTAGTCGTGTATAGGGAACTGTGTCAAAATTCAGGTATACCACACCCACAGCCACCCCTCTGTCCAAGGTTTAACTTACCTCCTCATAAAAAGAAACCCGTTTGTTTGACAACTTCTGTCTTTCATGAACCCATGCTGTCTGTTGCTTAAAATATTTTTTTCCAGCAATAATTCGTCTATGTGGTCTTTTATTAAACTCTCCGACTATAGAAGTTAAACTACGGTAACAGGTCTCTAGTTACTTGGTAAAGACTTTTATCCCTTCCATTCCAGCCATTAACGAGTCCCTAAATATTAGAAACAATGGCCTTGAAATGACAGAGCTTAATTCTTTTAGAATCCATGGGTGGATGGATGCCATCTGGTCCAGGTGTTTTATCCACCTTTATTCTGTCTAAATATTTCTGGTCCATATCACTTTTAAACCATTGTGGATCATTTGGGGCTGTGTCACTGCCACCCCCATTATGGACATGAGCTCCCCCATGCTCCTTTGTATACACAGAGCTGAAGAAAGTATTTCATATATTTGCCTTCTCTTTGTCCCCAGTCACCCACTCTAGATTATTTTGTAAAGGGCCTACATGCGCAGACCGTACCTTTTTACTATTAATATATTTGAAGAATGTTTTCGGGGTTGTCCTTCTATCTTTTGCAATCCGTCATTCATTTTGAATTTTTGCATCCTTCATTTCCTTTTTACATATTCTGTTATATTATTTGTAACATTTAAACAATGATAGCGTTCCTTCATCTTTATATTTTTTTAAAAGCTCTTTTTTTATTATTTATAGCCATTTTAACTTTGGCCGTGAGCCACATATTTTTAGCCTTTTAAACGTATTGCCCATGGGAATATACTTTGCAATATACTTTGCAGTGAGTTTACATACAGTCACTTTGAAGAATTCCCATTTCTGGTCTGTGTCCATTGACGTGATACAGGAGATGGTCAGAGACTGCAGACATGATACAGGAGATGGTCAGAGACTGCAGACATGATACAGGAGATGGTCAGAGACTGCAGACATGATATAGGAGATGGTCAGAGACTGAGGACATGATACAAAAGTTGGTCAGAGACTGCAGACATGATACAAGAGATGGTCAGAGACTGCAGACATGATACAAGAGATGGTCAGAGACTGCAGACATGATACAGGAGATGGTCAGAGACTGAGGACATGATACAAGAGATGGTCAGAGACTGCAGACATGATACAAGCCATGGTTAGAGACTGCAGACATGATACAGGAGATGGTTAGAGACTGAGTACATGATACAAGAAATGGTCAGAGACTGAAAACATGATACAGGAGAGCACTCGAGGGGGAAGCAGGGAGCACAGGGGGGCGGAGAGAACTGGGGGAGTGGAAGAGCACTGGGGGAGAAATGAAGAGCACTGGGAGGCCGAAGAGCATAGGGGGGGGCAGCAAAAGAAGTTGGATAGGAGTAGCCGCAGGGGCAGCTGCATATAGAGGAATTGATCTTTCCATATTCCTCCTGCAGCCACTGAATGCCTGATTCTCCTCCTCTACCTCCTGCAGGCATTCAGCAGCTGCAGGAGGAATATGGAAAGATCAATTTCTCTATATACCGCTGCCCCTGCCGCTCCTCCTACACAGGGAGGCTGCACGGGTGGGCACTCACTTTCTTCCCGGTCCGGCAGGCATTAGGCAATGGACTCAGGATTCATTGCAGCTCCGCCCCCTTTACGGTCATGGGGCAGCTGGGTAGTTTCCGCCCCCCGCTCCAACCGCTGAACTGAATAGGTGAGCGGCGCGGGCTGAAGGAGCAGCGCAGCTAATGCAGCTGCTTTCCCCGCATGGACATGTGGCCCAGCGGCACCAGTGGGCATCCCTGAGCGCTGCCGGTCTCACACCTCCCGTAATGTGTGCCACCCGGGCGGACCGCCCCCCGCACCCCCGTTGTTATGCCACTGCACCTATCAACATCTTGCTTAGTTAGAAAGATGCAGTGTGATGTGTTTGAAGTCCATATGCAATCACCCAAAGAGTTAGGCAACTAATATGGGTAATAACACTAGGGGTAGTTGATCCAGGGAATATCCGACTGCCGACTGCCTCCTGGAGGATCAGGAATGATTTTGGATTATGCTTTACTGTTTGTTTGTTTTTTGCCTTCCTTTTGATCAACTGTGGGTATAAAATTGTCTATATCAGTGGTCTCCAAACTGTGGCCCTTTGCCCTTTATCAGGCCCTTGGGATACTATTCGTCCCACTGATGCAAGGCACTATTCCTTCTACACCTACAATGGGTAATTCCTGTCACTGATACCCTCAGAAGCACACTATTCCTGCCACTGACCCCAACAATGGGTTACTATTCTTCCCACTGACACCCATGATGGGACACTATTTCTCTATTTCTCCCACTGATACCAACTGCAGGGCCCTATTCTTTCCACTGACACCAATGATGGGGCACTATTCCTTCCCAATGACACCAATGATGGGGCACTATTCCTTCCCAATGACACCAATGATGGGGCACTATTCCTTCCCCTGATACCAACAATGGGACACTATTCCTTCCAATGACACAATGATGGGGATACTATTTCTTCCCCTAATACCAACAATGGGAAACTATTCCTCCCATGAATACCAATGATGAGGTATTCTTTACTCCCATTGATTGCAGGGCATTTTCTACTCCCACCGGCCACAGTCCTGCCCCCTCATTGTCTGAAGGACAGTAAACTGGCCCTTTGTTCAGAAAGTTTGGAGACCCCTAGTTTATATAAAGGATTTCTATTTATTTATTTATTTTATCTGTTGGTTTACCTAATCAGACGTGCATCTTTTTCAACCTGACTAACTAACTATGTAACTAATAAACAAGGGAGCACATGCCAGAACCGGGGGTAAAGATCTAGCAGAACATGCAGATTGTGAAGATCGAGGATAGAAGGTTAGGGTTAGCTTTCACAAGATGCATGACCTTACGCCAAATCAGATTTGTCACCACAACAAGTCGCTTGTATAACAATTAATCAATAGTTGTTTGCTCAAAACAGGGCTTCAATCTCCCAGTACAGTGTTATCCATTGACCAGACCCCTGCAGAGAATATTTGATCTCTTGTAGGGAGGATTGGACCATAGAGTAGTAAAGACTAGAGTTCTGTTCCAAGTCCTGCTTTCCTTTGGGTCAAGCTCGCTGAAGATTGCATTTGTAGAGAAAAGCAAGAGAAAGGGTCTATCTGTCAGTGATTTCAGAACACTATCCATCATCCGTTAATTAAGTTATGCTTTTGGAACCTGAAGTAAAAGATATATAAGGCCAGGATGGATGTCTACTCTTGCTTCCTTAGTTCAGTCATCTTCCATTGCCAACTCCCACCCCAATTTCCTGGATAGCCTCACTCTAACAAGACTTGATATTATAGGGTTGAGGCTGAGCAGATAAAAGACAGTTTGCCCACTCTGGATCTGTACACCCAAAACTAGTGAGCAGAAGAGCAGGGAAAACCATCTCCCCACTCTGTTAGTACAGTATTTCTTTTCTTGGTGCAACCCCAGACTGAGTCAACTCCACCAACGCAATACCCTACTCCACAAATGCAATACCCTACCCCACCAACGCAATACCCTACCCCACCAACGCAATACCCTACTCCACCAACGCAATACCCTACTCCACCAACGCAATACCCTACTCCACCAATGCAATACCCTACTCCACCAACGCAATACCCTACTCCACCAATGCAATACCCTACTCCACCAACGCAATACCCTACTCCACAAATGCAATACCCTACTCCACAAATGCAATACCCTACCCCACCAACACAATACCCTACTCCACCAACGCAATACCCTACTCCACCAACGCAATACCCTACTCCACCAATGCAATACCCTACTCCACCAATGCAATACCCTACTCCACCAATGCAATACCCTACTTCACCAATGCAATACCCTACCCCACCAACGCAATACCCTACTCCACCAACGCAATACCCTACTCCACCAATGCAATACCCTACTCCACCAACGCAATACCCTACTCCACCAATGCAATACCCTACTCCACCAACGCAATACCCTACTCCACAAATGCAATACCCTACTCCACAAATGCAATACCCTACCCCACCAACACAATACCCTACTCCACCAACGCAATACCCTACTCCACCAACGCAATACCCTACTCCACCAATGCAATACCCTACTCCACCAATGCAATACCCTACTCCACCAATGCAATACCCTACTTCACCAATGCAATACCCTACCCCACCAACGCAATACCCTACTCCATTAACTTAATACCCTTTTCAACCTACAAGAATGCGCAGACTTTGTAGGGTCAACATCCATGAGGATCTAGCCACATTGCAGACCCGGTATTAGTGTGGAAATTTTTAGGATTAACAAAATTATTTAGAGGCAGTCAGAAATATGATCCATGGATAAACCTTTTAATACTTGTCATAAACACAAATATAGAAGTCTTTATTTCAACAGTATGTTTAAACGTGTTAAAAACTCAATAAAATGTATTAATAATGAACCTCATCACTAGGCCAGTGTTTAGCACAGATGAGACTCTAGTCTATTGTTAGGTTGTCAGATTTGTCTTTTGGTCGTCATGTGGGTTATGATTGGCAGAGATGTTAATACCATTCTTGAATTTTTTATAGAAATGACTGTCCGAGTGATACAGATCTGGAATAACATTCTTGAAAATCCATTAAACATCTTTCCAATTCAAGTAGAACTCCAGCCAAAACTTTATTTTTTTAAAGTTTTTTTTAACACTTATTTCAACAAGTGAGTGGAGGACACACCTGGACTGGAGCTTTTCAAGATGACCACAGTAACTGAGGATATAGTGAAGTGATTAGTACTGATTTTCATGTATGTCCCTTCATGTCACTTCTGAAGCAGTCCACGAAACATTTCCAGAACACAGAACATCTTAAAGTGATTTTAAAGCCTTATGTGTTTTTTTATTTAAATAACAAACATGTTATACTTACCTGCTCTGAATTGTACAGAGTGGCACTAAACTTTTTTTTCTGTGGTCCCCTGCCGGAACTCTAGGTTCTTCCTCTTCTCCAAGTGCCCCATAGCAAGCCACTTGCTAAAGGGGCTCTGTGTGTCCATAGACACACACAGCATGGCAGTATCTGGCAGCATCAGAAGCCAATGGCTCTCGCTGCTCTCAGTAAAGCCTGTAAATCCAGGAAGAGAGCAGAGCAGGACTGCCAGCAGGCACAGCACCAGATAGAGAATGGTGTCAGGTAAGTATCTAGTGAGGGGGGGGGGGAGGCACAGACAGTAGAAGTTTTTTTTACCATAATGCATAGAATGTATTAAGGGACAAAATCTCCTGCCTTTAGAACTACTTTAAATAACAGAAAAAATACATATAATTTATATTTATGATTTCTTGCTGCAATTCTGCGGGTGTACCACAGGAATTTGTATCAGTGTTTTTTCTATTACTAATTTTTAAGCATTTTAATGGATGATAATAAAAGATGTATGTTTTAAAAACATGTCCGCTGTCATAGATATAAGATTCCTCAAAAGCAGTGGCGGCTGGTGCTCAATATTTTGGGTGAGGGGGGGTGGGCGGTAAACCAGTGCCAACCGGTCCTAAGACTCCCTGGCCAATCGGGTCTCAGGAACTGCTTCCTGATTGGCCAGGAGGAGAATCAGGAAGACAATAGCGAATATTAATTTGCTATTGTCACACTAGTGGGTGCGCTCGGGGCGCAGTGCTCTGCGCTCTGAGCCCACCCTTTTTTTGAAGGCAATTAGAGCCTCGGGCCCTAATCATGTGCTTCAAACAAAACAAAAAAAAACATTGAAATCCATGCATCCGGTGCTCCGCATGTAGATTAGGGGATAGGGGGACGGCGCATGTGCGCCCCCTATGGATGGGCCGCCACTGCTCAAAAGTCCCATTTAGATGTATTATTTCAAATAATGAGGGGAAATCTCCTGTATGGAGACACATACAACAATACTAAAGAAAAGTGCTTTTATTACCCTCTGTGTTTCCATTAGTCAGGGTTCACACTGCCCGTGACTTCAAAGTCGGACCCCTGCGCGACTTCGGCATGACTTGCATGCGACCTCTTTAACAGAAGTCAATGCAAGTTGTACCAAAGTCTGACCAAAAGTAGTGCAGGAACCTTTTTCTAAGTCGGAGTGACTCAAGTCGCACCGATTAAAATGGTTCCACTGCACAGAATGGGGTCCGACTGGTCACACAAAGGAAGTGAAATCTTATCAACAGAGTCACAGAGAGTGATAAAACCAGGCAGAGTTTCTAACTCAAAACATTTGACATGAGCAGCGCTCTCTGCAATATTCTACTGTGCGCCTAGGCTGATGTGGTAATGCGCCTAGGGTTGCCACCTGTCCGGGATTCACCTGGACAGTCCAGGTTTTGAATCAGGTGTCCGGGTTTCAGTCCACCTGAAACCTGGATAGATTATTCAGACAGTAATGTGGCTCAGAACAGGGTTTAACAGGAGGGTGAGGGGGCACTAGGTACGCCACACTTCTATTCTCTTCGGAGTGCCCAAAGGTGTCCCAGTCTGTTACAATCCTATAGTGTATACTAAAACAAACAAAAAATGTACTGTGTAGGGGTTTGGCTTAAAGAAAAAGTGGCAACCCTAGATGCGCCCCCATGAGGGTGTGTCAATGACAGCCTAGGCTCACAGGAAGTGGGGTTGAAGGACTACTACAGGACGCCTGGATCAGTAAGTCCTTGGGGAACTGCACTGGATAGGGGTAAATATTGGACCGAAAGGTTTTTATTTTTTCACTTGCTGGGCTACTATTTTTTTGCCATTGGTTCTAAACTGGTGTTCTTCTTTAAGGCTATAAGAAACTAAATAATTTAATACAATAATCCATAGCAGCCAGTCAGATTTCATTCCACTGTCAGAAGATCAGTTAGGAGAACATTTCTGATTGGTTACTTTGAGTTGCTCCTCTTTATAAACGATCACTACACTCTGCCTTATGAAGTCAATGCATACATGTGATAAATCCTGATTTATTTGAAAAGTAAGTGTGTTTCTGGAACCCAGACGCAGCCCATGTTGGCTGTATAACATGTTGAGCAGTAAATGCACATTGTAGGATAATATTGCCTAACACTGTTCCCACTCCAATCTATAATGTATACCCAAGGGCCGTGTTCAGGGAGGCCATCTGCTGAACAACGTGTCTCGGTGGCATAGATCACTGCAGCGTTCAAAAAATCTGCATCTCTTTCATTTTAATGAGCAATAATTCACCCATCGCCCATCTGAAGCGTGCTCGACAGCGCAGTCCCTGAGCATTTGAAGTGGAAGGCTTGTGTATCAGGCCTCCTGCATTCTTATCGCCTCCCCTAGGGAGAGAGGCTCCACTTCTCTTTCAAGAGCGAACACCGAAAATAGTTCTTTCCTGTAACATATGCTGAGCACGCAGCTCAAGAGATCCACATCTTTGACGCTTCTCGCCACTCTTTGGAATGGTCCTCAGCCAAAAAAATGAGGGAGGAGGAAGGGGGGGGGGGGGGTGCACTGAGTTTGGGCTTTCAAAAGAAAACAAAATAGAAAAAGGGTCGCAAAAACAGGAAAGTCATGGGGAGCCTGTCAGCCGGATGTGGACTGAATGGATCTTTTGCAGGCCCCGTTGTCTTCTGTGCCAGCTGAACAGTACAGGCATCTTTTGTCCTCACGGGCATCCTTTGTCCTGGATGGGTCGCACGGGCACACGCACATCTTAACTGCTCAGTTTTTACAGATCGTGATTTCGTATGTTGACGCTACAATTTCCAAAATCGATCCGTAGATTGGGATGTCGCAATAGCCAGGCAGTGTGCGGTTTAACCTTGCGTTCACATCTATGCGTTTTTTTGTGTGCGTTTTGCAGTTTGCAGAAATGCACTACGGTCCATTTAACATGGTTTAACATGGCAGCACCAAAAATGTAAGTGTTGCGTTTTTGATGCGTTTTTCTTTTCACTTTAACACACTGTGTATAGCGTGTTGCTAAGGTACGGGCCGAGAAGCTGGCTGCCTCATCCTTAACAACTGATGAGTCATCAGCTGTCAGCGGTGTCACCGAATGAAGAATGTGAAAAAAAGTGTTACCAGCAAAAAAATTGAATAAAAAAAAAAAGATCGGGAAAAAAACAACATGGGACCCCCCCCCCCCCCAAATCCATACCAGACCCTTCAGCCTTTATTGTACTGTCTTTATTCCCTTTTGCGGTGAATAGGTAGGGGTACTATGTACCCCATACTCATTCACATTGGGGGAGGTGGGATATGGGGGCCCCCTTGTTAAAGAGGGCTTCCAAATCCAAACCCCCCTGCCCCAAAGCAACCTCCCATGTTATGGGCATGCAGCCTGGTATGGTTCAGGGTTGGGGGGCACTTACTCGTCCCCTCCCTTTCCTGATCTGCCGGGTTGCATGCTTGGATAAGAGTCTAGTATGGATTTGGGGGGGAAGTCACTTTTTTTTTTTGGCATGGGGTTACCCTCCAAATCCATATTAGACCCGAAGGGCCTAGTATGGATGGGGGGGGGGGGGGGGGGACACAGTTTTTTCCAGATTTTTTTTTTCTTTTTTCCAGCAATTCTCTTTTTTACATTTAGCAGGGAATCCCGCTGACACCTGATTAATCATCGGTTGTTAAGGACACGGTGGCCAGCTTCCCGTCTGCCGCTTAGAAAAAAACCCGCAAAACCCAAAATGCATGAAAACTGCATGTAAAAACGTGGGTTTAAATATGCAAAATGCACAGCAGAACGCGCCTGAAAACCACATCAACCGCAACAGCATATATGTGAACCTAGACTTAGAGCCGATCAATACTAAGGATGCAGTTTTAAATTCACTAGTACAAAAATAACTACTTACTGGCAATACCCTTCTTTGTAGGACATTTGTAAGACATTTGGTTTTAACATGTTGCAAGTGAAGCTAGGCCAAAACCTTCAAAATCTGTGTTGGAATTGATGGCAGGAATCTCTACCAGCATGCCTGAAAATAAACGAGAAAGCCCTCCATTAAGAAAAAGAAGATTTGTACCAGTTAGCAGAACCTACATCTAACAGGGCCGCTGATAGGGGGGGACCACCAGTCCTCCTGTAGGGGGCCCGGGCACACAGAGGGCCCAAACAGCAGAGGGAATCCGTGTGGTCAGGTGGAGGGGCAATTACCGAAGGATGCCACTTTGCAGCAGCTGAAAGCCGGTTTATCCCCCTCTCATTGGCTTTCAGCTGCTGCAATAATTTTTTTCAATTGTAAAGTTTAATAATTTTTAAAAATATAATAATTTAAAAATTATATATATATTTTTTTTAAGGAATGTAAAAAATAATTTTAAAAGGTCTAATTCACACAGGTTCTTTGTTGAGTTTGTGTCCACTGATACTGATTTTAGTGTATTTTGTTTTTTATATTTTCGGGGGGCCCTGCCAGGTAGGCTGTCCCCATGGTTTCTAACAGCAGCCCTGACATCTAACATAAGCGCGAGTCAACTGGAGCAAAAAGAAAATGCTGCAAGCAGCTCACCAATTTATTAGCAGCAGTAATGGCTTATAGGAGGGTAGTTTCATGTAGAAAAGTTGGTCCAATTTCTCCAGCATTCATGTTACCAAAGGTAAAGTTAAAGTGTATGTTACCCAACATTTCATATTCCCACATTGTGTATGTTTTACCATGTACTTGTGCTAAAAAGCATCCTGTTCTCTTTCTCTCTCTGTATTGTTTCCCATGTGTGAAATTCCGGTTGATCCTGCCAGTCCTCCTGTTTTTCTATTTCAAACTGACCACACTAGGCATAGAAGCACATCCTTCCCATCGTAGTCAGTATTCAGTCTGCCTATCTTCCAATGGCCAAGACAAGTGCTGACACATCCTCTCTGCACGGCTCTTTACTGGGAAGATCACTGTATTGTTTCTCTGCCTCCTGCTGACATGTCCCCTCCAGTCTCCACTCCAACCTCTCTAAGCCTCAAACAGAGGTTATATAATCACTTATTAACCGATTCCCGACTGGCTGACGCAGATATACTGCGGCAGAATGGCTCTCCTGGGTCGAAATCCCGTACAGATATGGCTTTGCCCAGGAGAGCCACCAGAGAATGTGTGAGCGGGGGACCCGATGCACGTGGCTGGCGGGCGCGATCGTCGTCGGCCGCGCGCAATCGCGTACGCGAGCGGCAGCACGGGGGTTTGTGTGTAAACGCACAAATCCCCGTGCTGTCAGAGGAGAGAAGACAGATTGCGTGTTTCTACAAATTAGAAACAGCGATCTGTCATCTCTCCTAGTTTGTCCCATCCCCCCACAGTTAGAACACACACACACAGGGAACACAGTTAACCCTTTGATCACCCCCTAGTGTTAACCCCTTCCCTGCCAGTGACATTTACATAGTAATCAGTGCATATTTATAGCACTGATCGCTCTGTAAATGTCAATGGTCCCAAAAAATGTGTCAAAAGTGTCCGACCTGTCCGCCGCAATGTCGCAATACTGCTAAAAATCGCAGATCGCCGCCATTATTAGAAAGAAAATATAAAAAAAAAAAAAAATGCCATATAAATGCCATATATCTTTCCCATAGTTTGTAGACTCTATAACTTTTGCGCAAACCAATCAATATACGCTTATTGCAATTTTTTTTACCAAAAATATGTAGAAGAATACATATCGGCCTAAACTGAGGAAAAAATGATTATTATTTATTTTTTTTAATTGGGATATTTATTATAGCAAAAAGTAAAAGATATTGTGTTTTTTTTCAAAATTGACGATCTTCTTTTGTTTATAGCGCAAAAAATAAAAACCACAGAGTTGATCAAATACCACCAAAAGAAAGCTCTATTTGTGGGGGGAAAAAATACGTAAATTTTGTTTGGGTACAACATCGCACGACCGTGCAATTGTTAGTTAAAGCGACGCAGTGTCGTACTGCAACAAATGGCCTGGTCACGAAGGAGGGGGGTAAATCTTCCAGAGGTCAGGTGGTATATACTACTTTACCTATTAGAAAATAGAAGAATTCATCAATTCGGTCATTGAGCAGCCAAATCTTCTGGGGCTGAAGTGGTTAAAAAAACAGAGAAAATATAATATAATGTATATAATATTTTTTTTTTGTTTTGTTTTTTTATACATATACCGTACACACAAATGTTTTGCCTGGATTTCTAGTTTAAAGCGTAACTAAACCCACAACAGTAAAATCAGTCTGTATAAGCAGTAAAATATGTTATACTCACTGTGGAACCTAAGGGGTTAATCCTTGGCATTGTGTAAAAAGGCTGTTTGATCCAATCTTCTCTGATCCTCCGTTTCTTCCACAGTCCCCAAACCATCTCCTGATAGTACAAAACCTTGGGGACAAGGTACACATGCTCAGTTTGGTGTTTCTTGCTAGAGTTTTTTTTTTTTTTTGTCTTGGGGAGGGTGCATTTGATCAGCACAGGGCCAATCAGCTCTGTCCAGACAGAGGGTGAGGGGTTCTGCATTCTCATAGGCAATCAGGGGAGAATGAAAACTCTCTCTACAAGCTTTAACCAGACACTGATAAAAGTCGCAAGACTGCTATATACTGCTGATGAGAAAAGGTATTTATCAGTTTATGCTCACTAAATCTATTGCATTTCCATGTTCTGCGTACTGTGGGAGACAAGATATAGTGAATGCAGGGTCCTGGGTTTAGTAATACTTTAAACTGAATAAGTTATTTTACAAGGTGGAGGTTCACATTTACTTGTCAGTAATCCTAGGATGTAAATGTAAGCACACATTTCATAAGTTGATCTAAGCTTACCAGCAACATGTTTTGTTTGTTTTGTCCCTCTTGGCCCAAATTAGCTAGAGCTTTTCATATCCAAATCTAGACTTTTGGAAGACTCTTAAGAGTAAAGCAATACTCCAGTAAAGCAATCTAGCGATCCCACTCTAGTGAGGTCAGTATTGGGCTTGCCTTCACTTATCCATACGTATTTCTGCATATAGCAAGCATAACTACCTGAACCATTTTTGGTATCAGCATCCTGTAACCCCCTGCACAGCAGTATTCAGACTGGGAGAGGGAAGGGCAGAAATAGGAGCCAATCAGGCTCTGCTGCGTGCACATGTGCTGACAGGGAACACACTGACCGAATGAGAGAGCAGAGTGAGGGGAACTGATTACTGGTGTAGCGCACTCCTTGTTAGGCTGCTAAGTAAGTTTCGTTTTTGAAGAATATGAATGGACTAAAGAATGGACTTTAGGCGGCACATGGATAGATATTGTAAAAAACTAAGGGTTTTTATTTTAGAAAAAGTAATAAGAAAATACATATAAACATTCAAAAAATGTTTATATGTATTTTCTTATTACTTTTTCTAAAATAAAAACCCTTCGTTTTTTACAATATCTATCCATGTGCCGCCTGAAGTCCATTCTTTAGTCCATTCATATTCTTCCTACTATATCAGGACGTTGGCACATTTATACCTGTGCATCCACAGTGTCACCCTGTGAGGATGCACGTTTAAGCAATTTCTTCAAAGTTTAGTTTTTGGCTTCACTGTAGTCAGTGGAGTGGTTGTTGATTGGTCGGGTCTGATCAGGATTCCTGAGCTGAGGGTTTGATTGCTTCCCCCTGCCTCTGGAAGAAGCTTCCAGAGCATAGAAAGCGGGATTCAAATGATCAGCTGAATATTTATCATGCCCTGGTCAATCCCTGGGAGGGGGCATCCAGAAAGTAGCTGGGGAGGAAGCCTGAGCAGGCTGTTGCCCCTGGGAGGTAGCCAGAGAGCCAAGAGATTGCTGCTTGGGCCATAGCGGTTGTTGGGCTGGGGGCCGGAAATGATTTGCCAACAAGTACCCTTGCTGAAAGACACTGTCTCTGAGTCCTGGACTGAAAGAGGGATCATTATTTCTTTCACAGAGGATGTGCCTGAGGATGCTGGGTGGTGGACAGCTCCTGGAACAAAATAAAGTACAGGCATACCCCGATTTACGGACACTCACTTTACGTACACTCGCGAGTACGGACATACCCGCGAGTGTACGTAAAGTGCCTCACAAGTACAAACATTCCTGCACCATCAGCCGCAGTAGAAGGAACTGAAGCTCTAAGCATGTAGCCTACCCTATTCCAGTGTGCTCTTCCTGTTTCCTGGCCGTCTCCCCACCTCCTGTGACATCACATCCACTCTGTGGTTCTTCCAGCTTCCCTGTCAGCCACAGAATGCCATCCAGCCTCTCCACAGCACTGTCCTCTGTGCACAGCGCGATGTCCGGGGGGTGGATTGGAGCGGGCCCCCCCTTGCATCAGATGAGCCTAATTACATGTGAGTGTTTCCCTGACACCCCCACTAAAGCCCCTGACGCTTCACAACAGCCCCTGGCACCACCACTACAGCCCCTGACTCCCTCACTACAGCCTAGAAGTGAAAAAATGTATTGCTTCACTTTAAGTACATTTTCGTCTTACATACATGCTCTGGTCCCGTTGTGTACTTAAAAGTGGGGTATGCCTGTAAAGACTTCACTGGGACTGATAGTTGGTCAAGTGCCACAGGGGAACCAGTTACCAGAGGTTGGTTTATGGACTGCTGTTGCAGGGCAGTCAACATCCTAGCCATACACTGCTACCCCTAGAAAAGCTGCTATTGGGATGATTAGAAAGAAGTCCTTCCTGATACTGAGCTATGAGTAAGCATCATACCCTGATGTGAAACGCGTTAGCCGTTACCCTGCATGTCCCTTCACCTTTGATTGCTTTTGGATGGATTTTGTTTATTTATTTCTTTTTGGATTTTTTTGGCATTTTAATTTTCTTCATTAATAAAGCGTTTAACCAAAGTGCGGCAGTCCAGACAACTTCTTCTCCTCATGCATTAGAGCATAGCCAGCACCTGGGAGTGGAGCAGGGCGGGAGCTAATTGAAGGAACCTGGAACCTTCGAGCGGTACACCTTTCCTTCCTGATACTGTGATTACTAATCGTGTTTGGAATATCTTGTGACCCTGAACCTCACTCCTGTTAAACTTCTTCAGCAATAAATCCTAAAAAGACATTCCCTAAAACAGTGGTAGGCAACCTTAAAGGGTATGTAAAGGTAAAATGTTTTTTTTTTAAATAACAAACATGTTATACTTACCTCCACTGTGCAGCTCATTTTGCACAGAGTGGCCCCGAACCTGGTCTTCTGTGGTCCCTCGGCGGCTGTCTCGGCTCCTCCCCACAAGAACTCATCACCTTTATGCGAGCTCGCATGGTGATGAGTTTTTGCGGGCTCGCTCCCGTGATACAGCCGGTGACCATAGCCGCTCACTGTATCACTCGTCCCTGCCCCCCGGCGCACCACGTTATTGGATGTGGTTGACCGCAGCGCGAGCCAATGGACTTTCGAGGGGTCAGGTAAGTAAAGGGGGGGGCTGGGGGGCCGCTAATCCACAGATGTTTTTTCACCTTAATGCATTTTACCTTTACAACCCCTTTAAAGAGGTGGAGATCTACCTGAACAACATGATAGAAGTCAAAGATCAATGGGCACAGTGTCGTCTCCTCACACCTGATTTAAACCTCGTCTATATGTCAGCTGACATCTGCCGCTCCATAGAAAACAATGAGTGGTCCAATCGAGTCCACCGGAAAAACAGATAGGCGCACTTGATCGTGCCGCTGGTGTGAAAGGGGCCTTAGTTCTCCTTTTTGAGACAAGTTCCAAACTATAGATGGATGTACATTGTTCAAATTTCAAGTCTTTAAAGCGGAGGTCCACACAAAAAGTGAATCTCCGCATTTCGGAACCCTCTCCCCCTCCGGTGTCACAATTGGCACCTTTCAGGGGGGAGGGGGGTGCAGATACCTGTATAATACAGGTATTTTCACCCACTTCCGGGCATAGACTCCCGCGGGGGTCACTCCACCCCCTACCCCCCCCCCACTGTCTTCTGGGAAACACACAGTTCCCAGAAGATAGCGGGGACCAGTGAGGACTAGGGTGACCACATTTCCAAACTACCATTCAGGGACACCCCTCCTTCCCAAAAATCACCTTGTGCTGTAATGAATCACAGCACAGTTATTAGACACAATAGTCAGGATTTATGATTTCTCCAATCACAAGCAGGGGGCGGGATTGTGCTCCTCCAGACATTCCCGGCCAGGACAAGTACTGTCAGTGAGTAAAGCGGTGATGTGGCGGCCTTTTTGTTGGGGCCATCAGATCCGGGGAATGGCTGTGTCAGTTTCATTCCAGGACACTGTATTGTCCTGGCATAAAGGTGCAAAATGCGGGCCTGTCCCGGGCAATCCGGGACACGTGGCCACCCTAGTGAGGACGTGCAGCGCGACTCGTGCATGCGCAGTAGGGAACCGGGAATTGAAGCCGCAAGGCTTCACTTCCTGATTCCCTCACCGAGGATGGCGGCGGGGGCAGCCGAGAGCTGAGCGACTGCTCGGCTTCGGCTGCCGACATCGCGAGCACCCTGGACAGGTAAGTGTTATTAAAAAAGTTATTAAAAGTCAGCAGCTGCAGTATTTGTAGCTGCTGGCTATTAATATTTTTTTTTTAGGCGGACCTCCGCTTTAAACAAAGAGCTTACAAAAATCTAAAGGGAGAATGGCTAGACAAAGAATGAAGCGAGATTAGCGAGATTAGCCATAATCATTGTGTTTTAGGACAACCGTGTGATCATGGGAAAACGTAGGTAATGCCGTGTAGGGTGAGAGCGTTTTCAAACTGAAATGCCTTTCTGAAAATATGAATTTTTGTTCATTAAAATGAAATCTTAGGGAGAGGTTATAGACACACCAGACATCTCATGTTGCCAGCATGTATGTTTTCATACCTTGTAGAGCTCGCCAGAAGTTCTGAAGCCTGAAGAGCTCTATAATCCCTTTCTTACGATTGATCAGTTTGGCTGTCTGGCATTGCGATGAACCAGTAGTGAGGTCAGTAAGGGCCAAGTGTTACTTCAGGATGTCAAGTTACTTTTTGCATACTAGAAATCTCTGGCCTTAGGAGGCTGATGAGCCCTACAGTGCTCCTAAATGTATGTGCGTTTACATATAGGCAATATTAGGCACCTACTTTACATGTCTGCCTATGGTTCAGGAACACAGTTTTAATGTAAAGAATTAAAATGGAACTAAACTCTCTCAATCAACATTAACTATTGTAATGCTTATGCTACTAGCCTTAGTAAATAGTTAGGAAGGTATAATAAATATATTTACTTGTTCTAACCTTTTTTTTATATTTCTTCAAATGTTTCCTGTTTTTTGGCCTAGGCCAAAGTGATATCATACATTCCAAGAGTCTTCATGGGCAATTGTTTTTCTTTCACCTGGGGGAGGGGCTATCTCAGTACACCATTATGCCTGCATGCCTGAGCTAAGGGCAGGTGTATTCCAGGAAATGTGTTTTTCAAAGTGATGTCTAAACAAAATAAAGCATGGAGACATTGGTCGGTGGGTGAGGGAGTTTGCTGTCAATATAAAAAAATTATTAAATAGCATTTTCAGTTTGTGGTGTTCAGATACAATTAAGTCCTGCTTTTAAAGATTGAAAAATCTGTCGGCATGTGGAAGGGAGTTCCATAGAAGATCAGCAGCATTAGAGAAGTTCTGCAGGTGTGAGTGACAGGAAAGAAGAAAGAAAATTTCCAGATGAAAGTGTGGTTGCAGCGTCGTGCGGTGGCAGTAAACCACAGTCAGTCCAGATGCAAATTTAGCACCCTCTAATGTGTGCTAGAAGTAGAGCAGGCAAACCATACCCTGACTCATGCTGTAAATTTGCGAGTCTGCAATTGGGTCAGGGTTATTAGAGTTCAGGGTTGGATGACTCATCCCAGCAGCTCTCTGGTGCTTCCCCCTGTTTCCAGAGTGTTGGAGAACATTCTGGAAGATAGTGGGTGGAGACTAGGAGGGGCTGCTCAGCATATTTGGAGATCCCTGGCCAATCCCTGGGAGTGGGCCTGTCACTGAGTCATGCCAGCAGGGGCAGTCAGGCGAAAGGATGGAGATACATTGTTCAGGAGGCTGTCGGTGGCCCTGAGGGGTACCCCCAAGTCTGGGGAGGGGGTGTTCTGCCTTGGATCGGGGCTCGAGTGCTGGAATGTTCCTGCCAAAAACACAAAGGGAGGAGGCTTTCCTGGAGGCACGGGAGCAAAGAGAGGACAGAGTGAGTAATTTAACACTGGTGGGGACTGACAAAGGAGGGAGACTGCCACATGTAGCCCGTCTCCCTGGAGGACAGCAGTGGGCTTAAGACTTCTACAGTACCTTTTCCCTGAGAGATCTCCAGAGAGTCAGCTGGGTGGGCTGGTGTGGAGGCGGCCAAGAGGGCTGGTGAAAGAAGCAGCTGCAGCCAGGTGGGCTAGCATTGCATTAAGAAGTGGTGCTGGGATAAGTGGCCACAGAGGAAGCAGAAGGAAAGGTTACACACTGTTTCACTCCACGTGTGCTATTTTAAGGGACTGTGAGTTCCTGCCTGTTAAGGACTGTTACTGAACTGACAAGGAGTCTGTCAGTTTCATCAGAAGTGAATCAGCAGAAGTTGTGCAAGAAAGGAACAAAGTGTGTGCAGGAGAAAAGCTTAAGAGGAGTCTATACAGTGGAGGCCGCTCCATACAGGGCGCAGGGGCGCTGCCCCCCCCCCCAATCCATGTGCTTGGCCCCCAATCTACATGCAGGGTGCCGGACGCATGCACTCCAATGTTTTTTTTTTTAAGCATGCGATTAGAGCCTGAGGCTCTAACTGGCTTAATTTTTTTTTTTATATTCGCTATTGTCTACTTGCTTCTCCTCCCATCCAATCAAGAAAACGGGAGGAGAGCAATTGGCTGAGAGGAGAAGCGAGAGTTGCCTGCTGCTGATGGGGGTTCCTGCAGCATCTTCAGTTCCCATAGCTGGCTCTGATAAATCTCCTCCCTCAGACAGAACCTCCCGGACCTGGGAACCTCCTGTCTCCCATTCCTCCTCCGAGTTACTACTGTGAGATGACCACTCTGAGGGCTCATCCCCCTCCAACACTGGCTCCTTCCAGATAGGGTTAGCAAGGGACACAAGGGCGACTGGCATTTCGGGGACTATTCTGGTTCCTGCTGGGTAGTACTTACAGTTACCAGGTCCCCAACCAGGCTGCAGGCCACGACAGACTCCTCTTCTCATATATCACTGACTTTCGCAGGGGAGTCACCAGGCTCAAACTCCACTCCGCCTTTTGGGGATGACTCCAGTCCCGCTCCGGCCTTCCGGGATGTCCACGGCTGCACGTGACACAGTCCTGAGTGCAGGTCCACATGCCTCACTGAAAGGAAAATTTCTATCACAGTCCCACCCGCAGGCTGACCCCGATCACCCCGGGCAACAGTAGTCACTTCCAGGCACACTTTACAGTTTAAAACAGGAGTTAGAAGCATAAATTCAGAATGTCCAACATTAGCAGATCACTTGACATATTTGTAATCCATCTTGAGATGTCCAGCATTAGCAGATCGCTGGACATATTTGTAATCCATGGGCGCAGTCGCCCGCCATGGTTGCCACGGGAGACAGCACATGGTAGAAAGTCACTGAATTTCAGAAATAAGCACAAGTGTCCATACCAGCCGTGGTTGGGGCAACTGGGTAAGCAGGCAGCAATAACTTGACAAATGGCTCCCGCTGGTTGTTATGGGTAATGGTACTCGATACTGTAGTACTAAATGCAGGCAGAGCACATGAGTCCTTCCCCAAAGTTAAATTTCTCAATTGGTGTAACAAAGTGCAGTTCCCCGGCTCGGTCAACTCCAGTTGCTAGGGGCAACTGCTGGCAGGTTATCTGTGAACAGATGGTCCCAGAACGAGCCCTTAAATGTAGCAGTACCCCTTTATGAGCTGCTAAGTATTGTGGTCCGTCTGTCACCCTGCCCCCGCCCAGTACAACTTTTCACTCACTCAGACCTGAAACAGTCCTTGCACTTGTTTTTTTATGTTTTATTGAGGGGATTAAACTTGGAAAGGGATAGGGACTTATGAGATGCCCAGGTAATTCAAACCATCAACACTGAAACTACTAGATACATCACAGTATATTCTCCTCTTCTCCTCCTGCACATTGTTTCCTTTTTATTCAGAGCATCACTCCTTACTCCTCCTGCACATCACTTCCTTTCTTTTACTCTCCAGACTAGCTAGCACTGTAGGCCTGACACTGGCTCAGCCAGGCCCAAAGCAAATTCCCTTTACAGGCAGGGACCGCGGGCCCCTCTGGTGTAGCGAAATAGAAAAGTCCCAGTGCTAGCTGTCCCTGTGGCTACTGCTCCCAGTACCACCTTTTCAGGCCCTGCCAGCCCTCCTGGCTTAAGCTGCCCCTTTCCACTGCCTGTGCCACCACCATCCTCCAGACTGGCTCTGCACACATCCCAGACTGCTTCATCCCAGCCCTTTAGGTGTGCCTCCCAGTCCTCCTGACAGTGTGAACACTCACTTGGCTGCCTCTGTGGAACTCCTGGAGATTTGCCCGGCAGTGTTCACCCGCTGTTCTCTCTTGCTCCTCCTGTGCCTCCTGGCCAGGACACCTCCATGTTTTTTTAGAGGGCCTGTCCGCACCCGAGCCCAGGCCCTGGGTCACCCCCCCCCTCCCAGACTTGGGAGCTCCCTCAAAGGCCCCGACAGCTAAACACGCCATCTCCACTCTTCCACCCAATCAACTCCTCCACAGCTGGGCTAACCCTGGGTATTTAAGAAGCAAGTTGGGTATTGGTCAGGGCTCCTTAAAATACCCCAGGTGGCTCCACCTCCCCTCTCCACCTCTGTTTCCAGAAAGTACCAGAAAGTTCTGAAATGAAGTGGGAGGTCCCAGTGACACCAACTGTGAGTTACCCAGCACTGCCCAACCCAGATCATTAAAAACACCCAGGCCTGGTCCCAGCCAAGCCTGGAAATGTACCTATTCTCACAAAAAAAAGGTACTTTCACTCCTAGCACACTAGAGGGTGCTAGAAATCTAAAATGCAACACGTTAAATTTGCAGTAAGAAATTACCCCACAGTGAATAATGAGCAACATACACCAAATTTCCTCGTACTCTCAGTCTGGTGCAGCAGAGCCTTAGATCTCACACTACACATATAAAGCTACAAGGCCATAGGCACAGGAGTGCCTAGGTAACTCACCAGGAAGTACACGGCTATTTTTAAGACTAAAGGTACATTTTTCAGGCTACTTCCGATGCCCCTGTTGAAGAGCATTTGTTCGAAACGCGTAGGGCTTGGTACACTACCTCATTCACTGCCCCTTTTTAAAAGTTTTTATTGTTTGTGATCACTTTTATGTTGGTTGAATAAACCCTCATTGACCTGCACCATTGGAGCATTCCTTCCCTTCTTTTCTCCTCACATGGGTGGTTGGTCAAGTAATAGCTTCCTTTGGCCACTGGTTACTAATATTCACCGTAGTAAAGAGTCTCCTTGCTGAGTGGCGGTTCCAGTTCAATCGGAGGACCACCTGGATTGGTGTGAAACCCAGAGTCTGCTGTCAAGTCGGGGAGCCTACCGGACAGTCTACATTGGGGACCCATCTGATCCAGTTTCCAGACTAACTGATGAGGAGTGCCACTGGGATTTCGTATGCCTATTTGACCTGCCTAAACCACAGGTCTAATGTTCCGGTAAGAGTATTCTACCTCTCTTTTTCTACAAGAGTTATGTGATGACCCTTCAGTGCTACATGTTCTTTCTTCACAACACGAAAAATTTTCTATGGACACTGTATGGACTCATTATATTGATATTATTTATCACTTTGGTTTGATTGGAGGCCCAAATCATTGGGCTTCATTTCTTCACTTAGCGCTACATCTTCATTCCATACTTCCTAGACTCAAAGTTGAGACTCAGGTGTTTTGGTGGTGTTCAGGAGTTCAGGCGGTGTTTTGGTATATATGTTAAATAGAGCTATTTAATTAAGATGTGGCCTTGTCCTTACCAATCTGCATTTGTTTCTGTAAGATTATTATGAAAGCCTTCTGTTATCATGTGGTGCTTTATGCATAGGCTTCTTATGAGTCGTGTAATGCCGCGTACACACGACCATTTTTCTCGTTGGGAAAAATTTAATTTTTTCTCTTTTACGAGAAAAACGACTGTGTGTGGGCTTTTGATCATTTTTCCCAACAAGAAAAACGGCAAGAATCACGACGAGAAAAATTAGAACATGCTCTAATTTTTCTCGTCGTGATTCACGGCATTTTTTTCTGCGGCAGTTTTCCCATAGGGAAACACTGCTGGGGAGCCTACACACGGTCGTTTTTCTCGACCCAGAGAAGGGGAACAAGCCGTTCCTCGTTTTTCCCGTCGATTTTCTCGACGGTGTTTTCACCGTCGAGAAAATCGACCATGTGTACACGGCATGAGAGACCACAAAATCTTCTTGCCCTCAAACAAGATCTCTAGCCCTTTAACTACTAGGCCCCTTTCACATGGTGGGTTTAATTAGGTCCACCTGTCAGTTTTTCAAATGGTCTATTCACCCCTATGGACAGGCAGGTATAAAGAGACTTGTGTCTGTTTACACCCGCCTATTTCTGGATCCGATCTGGTTCGCCAAAAAAAAAAAAAAAATGGAAGGGGATCCATTTATTTCCGTTCAGGCGGATCCAATTGGAGGCTAGTTGGGTGGTAGACGGGACTCTCTGCTGTTAGGATACACTGATAAGCAGCCGGTGATCAACAAAGGTTTTCCAGCATGTCTATTTTACAGAAGTAAATCTGGCTTCTGTCAAACGGGGATGACCACTCACAGATTGAAGTTCGTCTGGTCCCTGCTGAACTGGTCAAATTTTGATCTGTCTATGGCCAACTTTAACCCACATTTTTAATTGGTTGCTCTGCATCCAATACACAATGTGGTTGTCTAAACCAGGCACTGCACTTGAAAATATTTCATTATTCATAGACAGCTTTAAGGTCACCATCAACAAAGGATTGAATTGATTGAATGATGATCCCAAATTTATTGGCACCAGCTTCCACACCCTACCGACTTATCTCAGGAAGAGATAGTAACTGATCCTATTACTGGTAGATAATTACATCAATCTTCTTTTTGATCCTGGGATAAAATAGTGCTAGAAGGGAATGGTAACACTGTCCTTTCACAGTCAAAAATGGCATCTGAAAATGTACAAGTCTATAAAAAAAAAGTGAGGTTGGATTTTACCTTCATATCCAACCACCTTCTAATGTCTATTGCAGAATACAGTGCACCCCCTTCCCCAGTAAAATGTCGATGTGAAAGTATTTACATGGGTACAAAGTATTGACATATCCTTCTGGCGTTTATTGACTGTACAGCAATTTGATATCTCTGAGAACACAGAGATTTGTTTATGTATAGCACCAATTCCTTATCAGGCTGTAGTCCCTTCCACAGAAAGGTCATCTCCTTCAAGGCCTGGCTTTAGGTCTGTACAAACAGATTCAAACTGGCACTGTGCTCTTCAAGAGGGTTTTTTTTATTTTTTTGCTGATGTATGAGTGGTAATTATAGGAATGTCTGGTGAAGGCTGGTTTACAAAACAACAGGTACCCATAAACCTGGAGGTTTCATTGTACAGTTTACATTAGGGTGACCAGACATCCCGGGTTTCCGGGGACAGTCCCCGGATTGAGCACACTGTCCCCGGACCAAGTCTGTCCCCGGTTTTGTCCCCGGATTGGATTTGAACAGGGGCAATTTCAAAAACAGTCAGTGCAGAATAAAAAAAAAAAAAAATCTGAATTACACCCCCCCCCCCGCTCCGCCGCTCCTACTAGCTTAGGGGGGTGTATTTTTTTCCATTATCTGTGTCCCTTTCTGATAATCATGTGCTGGCCAGTGCGGAGGGAATATTTCTTCAGTTTCAGGTGCATGCCCATTCAGCTCCGCTCACATGTTCTTTGGCCTTGGCTCAAGTCCCGGCCAGCTGCTTGCCTTCTTATCTCCTTGCCTTCCCTGGCGGAGTGATCTTCCTCTGCACCCCACCCAGTAGTAGCCGGGGCCCGGAGAGTCAGACTTGACAGACTGTGAGGCAGGTGGCGATGGGCAGTGAGTCGCTGATTGCCGCCATTACTAGTAAAAAAAAAAAAAATATGTCCCCGGATTTTATTTAAAAAATCTGGTCACCTTAGTTTACATAGCTGTGATATACAGTTCAGAGATTCATTCACACCAATCCTGTCCCCCAAAGCAGCTCACCCCTATCACAATAAAGTATTAGGCCAGGAGCTGTGTGTGTAGGATAAGTGGAAGGTCTACATGACTGTGTTTGCAAATCTAGGCTGTAGTTAATGCAGGGTTAAAGCGGAGTTCCTCTGAATTTTTTTTTTTTTTAAAAGACAGCAGCTACAAATACTGCAGCTGCTGACTTTTAAAATATGGACACTTACCCGTCCAGGGCGCCTGCAATGTCGGCACCTAAAGCCGATCTGTCCCTCGACTGGCACCGCCATCTTCGGTAAGGGAATCAGGAAGTGAAGCTTTGTGGCTTCACTTCCTGGTTCCCTACTGCGCATACGCGAGCTCACTGGTCCCTGCTGTCTTCTGGGACCTGTGTGTCTCCCCGAAGACAGCGTCGGGAAATGGTGGAGGGGCCGGACATGGCGTAGATATCCGCGGATACTGCGGCTATCTATGCCCAGAAGTGGGAGCAAATACCTGGATTACACAGGTATCTGCTCCCCCTGAAAGGTGCCAAATGTGACACCAGAGGGGGGGAGTAATCCAAAAAGTGGAAATTCCATTTTAGGGTGGAACTCTGCTTAAACGTATTTTATGTTTTAAAAGAAAAATGGTGGAGCGGGGCGTGGCTCTAGTGGTCTGGGGAGGTGTTGCCTATAGGATCAGTTGGAGCAGTGACAGCGTTGGACAGGCTTGTACCATCCATCCCCTCAATGTTTTCTGGCTTTCTTGGTTCTTCCCCTCACTTGTTTTTTCTTTTCTCCTCCCATACCTAGTCAGTTGTGGTGAAGATTGTTTTCCAAATGCTCTTGCTGGAGAAGTAGGAGGAGGGGGGAGCTGGTACTATCATAGCAGGTAGAGGTCTCAGGTTTTGAAGATGGGCATGGTTAAACGTTTTGGATAATGATAGACTGGGTCCATCTCAGGCATGGGTGTACCTTCTCTACTAAGGCTAGCCATTGATGGTGCAAATTTATTTTCTGCAACCACAGGTTGCCCCCCATCAACTCAGACAGTGTTGACAGGGGAATCTCTCCTGCCGAGTAGTTGACCTTCTTCCAGGGGGTAAAGCTATTCCCGCCAGGAGAAGACAGTGATTATCGCTAGTTGCTATAGCAGTCAGCAAGCTGGTTGTACCTAAGTTGATCGATTGATCAACTTGGTACATTCAGATTGCCCATTAATGGTTTGAATCTCGGCTGGTTCCTGCTGAACCGGCCAAGATTCAAACCGTGTATGGCTGGCCGTAGTTTCATCAGTAATGTGTTTATGGGTTGTATTGGGTGATAATTTGGTAAGCAATTGTCCCCTAGGCAAAATTTTTGGCTAGGTGCCTTGATATGCAAGTTGGTGGCAGATACAGCTGGTTGGTAGAACACATGTGCATACAAAGACCTACTAGAAGGTCAGTTATTTACATTACTATTGTTACTTTTCATAACAGAGAATTGTATTATTAAAAGCTGCATTTTTTGTTATTTATGGTTATTTATTAAATGGCTGCTATGGCCATTTAAATCCAAAAAAAGATGGTCTTGGTTTGATTTTGTTGAATTGCAGGGTAATTTTTGTAAGGTCATGGCAGCCGTAACATTGGCAGTATCCCAGTCATGTGCATGATCAATCCAAAGATTACCCAGAACACTTACCAGCTAGTGTACAGAAACCCCCCCCCAAAAAAAACAAAATGACCCTGTCCAACAATTTGCTGAGGTTTTGATTGGCACATTTGCAAATATATAGTGCCTTATCATGGCCCCTCTGTAAAGTGCTGTCCTAACTCTTATATTTAAGAGTCTCTATATTGGTGCATTTATACCAATGGACAAATTAAAGTGCAACAGGTTACAATCCCGTTTGTTTTGCCATCTGTGTCCCATTGGGAAGACTTCCTTCACTTCCTGTCCCATAGCCAAAGCAGGAAGTGAGAGGAAATCTTTCCAAAGTGAAGGAATCCTGGTGGAAGGGGTCCCAATTGAAAGATTCCCCTTCTATTAGGCCTTGTTCACACTGCCATTAAAAGCAGACATTTGAGGCGCGTTTTTTAATTCTCCTCAAACGCCTACTAAAGCAGTCTGCAACTAATAATATGGACAGCACACAGAGTTGTTCACAAGCATGCGTTCCTGTGCTTTAAAAATTAAGCTACATGTCGAGTTTGGAAGGAGTCAAAGCATCTAATGCCACGTACACACGATCGGTTTTACCGATGAAAACAGTCCAATGGACTTTTCTCATCGGACAAACCGATCGTGTATGGGCCCCATCGGTCTTTTTTCCATCGGTGAGACAAAATAGAACATGTTTTAAATTTATCCGATGGGAAAAAAAACGATAGCAAATTCCGATCGTCTGTGTGGAACTCCATCGGACAAAAAACCCACGCATGCTCAGAATCAAGTCGACGCATGTTCAGAAGCATCAAACTTAATTTTTCTCGGCTTGTCGGAGTGTTTTACGTCACCGCGTTTGGGACGGTCTGATTTTTGACTGATGGTGTGTAGGCAAGACTGATGGAAGTCAGCTTCATCGGATTTCCGATGGACAAAAACATCGGATTAGAATCCATAGGAAATCCGATCGTGTGTACAGGGCTTAACTGCAAAAGCATATACTGTACACATTTAGGCAGGTGTCTAATCTGGGAAAAGAGGAAGGCTGGTACTACAACCCCAGGATTATCCTATTCGTATGGGATTTTGAGGTAATATTTGGAGAGAGTATTTGGATTCTCAGCGGGCAGCTTTTCCCCACCAAAGGATTTATACAGTTTTCTTGGCCTGTGCTTGAATGAGTCCGTATGAAGGGGGCATTTTTTAGTTCCTGAAACGCGTTGCCTCCACCCTTTAACCTAATTCAAATTGGAATAAATATATATCTGGACAATGATTTCCTGGTGTGGTACTTTAATCTCTGATAGTTGTCTGAAACAGTCCTATTGTTCCAGTGTCGAGATATCCCCACGGAAATTCTACATTCTATCCACCAGCAGCAACTATTTGAAAGCCGGTATTGCACTTCATTGATTGCTTTTTCAAATTACTCAGCAAAAATGTTTTAAAGCGGTTGTAAACCCCGCTTTGTGATTTTCACCTGCACGGTTTAGGAGATATTCACCATGCATGCAGCCTCTCAAGCCAGCGGCGTATACGCTCTAAAGGTCCGGCTTACCGTGCCGGATCTTTCAAGCTTTTTGCCAGAACCGAGGGCTCCCACATGCATGCGATCCCAGAAGAAAGGACAGGAGAAGATGTCAGCCTTCTCAGCGGTGACCGGGCGCCGCTGAGAGGGCTTTGTTCTAAGGTGAGTATTTCATAACGTGCTAGTATGCGATGCATACTAGCACATTATGCCTATGTCTCGCAGATTGTTTTTTTTTCCTAGGTTTACAACCACTTTAAATGATCTAATCACCGAACAGCTGCATCTCGTACTGTCTGTGCCCTTCTATCCTGGTGACAGTCAATTCCTATAACTTCTTGCCCTGGTGTCACTGTCACAGAAAGGAAAGAAAATCTCCTCAATGGGGTGACAGACAGCAATAATGTCTCAAAAAGGTTATAAACTTGCCAGTTTTATATGGCCCTTGGATGTAGTATGGTGCTTACTTACTTACTAAATGAATCCAGAAAAACTATTAAATATATAAAAACACCATTAATACTGTTAAATATTCATCAAATAAATAATTCAATGTATTTTAAACTGCATAAAAAAAAAAAATTGGGCCCGGGCAGTGTAAGTCATATTGTGCTAGTATGCATCGCATACTAGCACATTATGACACACCTGAAAACGAAGCACTCCAGCGGCGCACTGTCACCTCTGAAGGCGCTTCCATCTTCACCCATCTTTCTAATGAGTTTGCGGGCTTCGTGATATGAATGGCCGAGCCGGCGGTGATGCCACTCCCGCGCATGTGTATGGGAGTCGCTGTTTACGACACGGCTCTGAAAGAACGGCACAGGTATGCGCCGGCCGCATCTAAAGTAAATATCTCCTAAACAGTGCACGGTTAGAAGATATTTACTGTACCTACCGGTAAGCCTTATTCTAGGATTACCTATAGGTAAAAATCATACAAGGGAGTTTAGTCCCACTTTAACAACATAAGGCTAGTATGAGTCTTGATGTTGGACCCCTGCTCACCAGTGGTGGTGCGTCCATTGTGCGCCGCCCCCTCTCTCCCCTGCACCGTCACTCAAGTCAACAATACATACATTCATGCATTGCATGAATGTATGTATTGTAGCCGGTGCCGCTGCCGCCCACTATTCAGATGGCCGGCCCCCTGGCGAGTGCCAGCCATCTGAATAACAGCAGTTGGTTGGTTTTTGGAAGTGTCTATCAGAGCCAGCGGCTCTGATAGGCTTCCCGATTACAGCCTGTGGGCTGTAATCGGCTTCCAAATAGTTAACCAGGGGACGCACGGGCTGTGCGTTCCTTGGTTATCACTGACACGCGTCTCAGCCAATCAGGTTCACCGGGTCTGGTTACCGGTAACCTGATTGGCTGAACCGACATCCAGGGCGGGAGAAGACATTGAGGACAGAAGAAGACATGAGGGAGCGGAGAGAGCGTGGAGGAGGATGGCGCTGACCAGAGGAAGGTAAGTGCTGGGCTGGGGACAAACTGGCTGCATTTGGGGACAAACTGGCTGCATTTGAGGACAAACTGGCTGCATTTGGGGACAAACTGGCTGTATTTGGGGGGAAACTGGCTGCATTTGGGGACAAACTGGCTGCATTTGAGGGAAAACTGGCTGCATTTGAGGGGAAACTGGCTGCATTTGGGGACAAACTGGCTGTATTTGGGGACAAACTGGCTGTATTTGGGGACAAACTGGCTGCATTTGGGGACAAACTGGCTGCATTTGAGGGGAAACTGGCTGCATTTGAGGGGAAACTGGCTGCATTTGGGCACAGTGGCTGCGTTTAATGGCCACAGTGGCGGCAATTGATGTTTTCTTTTTTTCAGTTTGTTTGCGCCCCCCCCCAAAAAATTTTGAGCACCAGCCGCCACTGCTGCTCACACTGGGAGAGGGAGGGGCAGCAATCAGGGCCTTGTTGCTTTGCGGGTGCCCTACAGTCCGCCTTCCAAGTTCCTGGTGGTGTTGTTGTTCCCTCATTGGCCACTGAGGGTGGCCAGTTGACCAAGCTGTATTGCTTAATTGCAACGGAGAAAAGTGAGGTCACCAGCCTTGTCATGCTGTCTGGCAGGGGTGCCTAGAACACAAGAGTGGCTGAATAGAATTAGAAATATTTTGGCAGGTAAGACAGTTCACAATATAAGCATTTCACATGTGTTTAGTTGTTTGCTGGAATTGAGCTGCACTGACTCACCAAAATCTCCCTGGAAATTATTATTAAAATGTTGCCAAGCTTTCCACGGAACTATATTTTAAATAAAGGCATACTTGTGCTGATTGCCTAATCTGTTACCGCGCTGCCCCAAGCCAGCATCAATAGGGAGAGATTTTGTGAAACTGTATAGGTCATTACTAGCAGCACCAGTAAGGTGTTAACAGCCGCCTCTAAATTAGGATTGGACGGGCAACGCAAAGAATCTGAGAGAGGCGGAAATTAGGTGCATGGCTAATTAGTCAACTCAGGAAAACATTTACAGACATGTAACTGCTCTAGTCAAGAGTTCAGCATGCCTTCCATTAAAGGGAAAGTACCGTAGTGTGTATTCTCAGTGAGCGCATATGTTGACTTCTTATTGCAGGGTTTACTTTGAAGTCATTTTTTAGGCAATATTTTTAGGAGCTTGCTCTTCCATACTTCTGTTATTGTTATACATATGGAGATTTGCCGGTTAGCCACTAGGGGGAGCTCTCAGTGGCTCGGTGCAGTTACTATGCACTTTTCTTAACAGATGCTGAGATAAGAGATCTGCCACACAGGGATAGTACTATTTTCAATAAGTGTAAACCTGTTTGAAGGTAAAAACCACAAAAATCCTACCCGGCCCTCAGGCAATGTCTGCCAAAGTCAGATGCAGGCTTTGGATATCCAAATGTTGCCCAATAGAAATCCTTACAGTAAAGCTGTGCTGAGAGAATGTTTTTATTATACAGGATTTATATAGTGCCAACCGTGGTGGTAGACAGTACAGTTACAATACAAGAGGAATCAGTGGAGCTTTCAATCTAAATGATCAAGCCTGCCATTACTGACCTCCTTAACCACTTGACCCCCTGGTCAATTCTGAGATTTCTTTACATGTAAAAATCACCATTTTTTTCAAGAAAATTACTTAGATTTTCCAAACCATTATATTTTTTTTAAGCAGAGGTCCTAGAGAATAAAAGGGTGGGTGCAATTTTTTATGTCGCATGATATTTGCAAATGCAAATTTCTCCGAAAAAATACACAAACACAAAATATAATACCCAATTTTTTGGTAAAATATAGAACATGATGTTGCGCCGAGTAACTAGGTGCCAAACATGTCACGCTTTAAAATTGCGCAAGCCAGTGGAACTACGATACCTAACAAAATCTCCATAGGTGACACTTTAAAAGCCTTTACAGGTTACACGGGCCGTCTGGTATTATAAATATTGCTCTCACTCTGACATTTGCGATCCCAAAAAAAGGGTCCTACGCGATTTTGGTGCGGATTCGTGCGATTAATGTGATTTGAACATTCCTGTCCAAAATTGTGTCCAGGTGTCCAGACCTGGGAACTAAGCACAGGGATGGTGGAAACCCCTCATAACAGCACAGCAGGTGTCCAGACCCGGGAACTAAGCACAGGGATGGTGGAAACCCCTCATAATGGCACAACTGGTGTACAGACCTGGGAACCAAGCACAGGGATGGTGGAAACCCCTCATAATGGCACATAAGATGTACAGACCCGGGAACCAAGCACATGGATGGTGGGAACCCCTCATAATGGCACAGCAGGTGTACAGACCCGGGAACCAAGGACAGGGATGGTGGGAATCCCTCATAATGGCACAGCAGGTGTACAGACCTGGGAAATAAGCACAGGGATGGTGAAAACCCCTCATAATGGCACAGCAGAGGTACAGACCCGGGAACTAAGCACAGGGATGGTGGAAACCCCTCATAATGGCACAGCAGGTGTCCAGACCCGGGAAATAAGCATAGGGATGGTGGAAATCCCTCATAATGGCACAGCAGGTGTACAGACCCGGGAACTAAGCACAGGGATGGTGGAAACCCCTCATAATGCGCACAGCAGCCAGCAGGAGTACAGACCTCAGTTTGTTTGTGCCCCCATCCCCCCCAACAAAAAAAACTTGCGCACCAGCCGCCACTTGGTCACAGCATACACTTCCTTGTTATAACAATACAAACAATAGTTCGTTTTGACAATCCAATATAAGCTTACTTGAAAAATCTCCTTTCATATTGTGAGTTCTGCCTGTCTGCTGGCCATCTCTTTCCACAACTTCTTGGATTCCCTGCATACTCTGCTGCTTCTCCTCTGCTTTTTACTTTCCATTTGTAAGGACTACATCTCCCATGGTACCTTGCTGTCTGAAAACAGTGATTCTTGTACTGACTCAGCCTCCTGAAACTCCTCTCAGCACCTCTGTAGATCAGAAGGCAGGCTCTGTGAAATGTGTGACATGACAGTACCTGCCCACAGGACATAGTGATTACGGTTACAGAATTCAAGGAAGTAATTGTGGAGGGATCTTGACAAGGTACGTTTTCAAACTTCATGATCGTTCAGATTAATCGAAGTAGACTAGAAATAATTGAAATACAATGTAGAAATGTGTGATGTTTGTGCTGGAACACTGTGACCCTTCACCCTTTTTCCTTAGGGACTGTACCAGGAAGTAGAGAGGGTGTGTGTGTGAGACTGGAAGCAGCAGCAGAAGCAGCATGGATGCATAGATCTGGTAATGACAGAAGCCTGTTGTATTATGACTCCTCCATGTAACAAGTCATCATGTTTCTGAGTGAGTAATAAACCCTCTACATGGTTAAAGTGGAGCTCCACCCTAAATTTTCACTTTTGGTAATCGGAACCCTCCCCCCCTCTGGTGTCACAATTGACACCTTTCAGGGGGGTGAAGATACCTGTCGAAGACAGGTATTTTCACCCACACTCGGGAGTCCTCTCTCCGGGAATCTGCGGGAGTGACGTCACTTCCCCCAGACTTCCCGTAGTGTTCTGGGAGACACTCGGCTCCCAGAACACAGGAGGACGAATCAGAACGGCGCAGCGCGACTCGCGCATGCGCTGTAGGGAACCAGGCATGAAGCCGCAGGGCTTCACTTCCTTGTTCCCTCAGCGAGGATGGCGGAGGGAGCAGCAGAGCGACGAGTGGTCACTCGTCCTCTGCTGCGGACGTCGCTGGACTCCAGGACAGGTAAGTGTCCAAATATTAAAAGCCAGCAGCTACTGTAGCTGTAGCTGCTGGCTTTTAATATTTTTTTTCCCGGCGGAGCTCCGCTTTAAGAAGTTCATCCGGCCTGTGTGTGTAACTTGCTGACCAGATACTGGCAGCATTGCTAGCACCCCGTGTCTAAGGGACATAACAGTGGCGACGAGGAATATATGATTTTGTACTTTGACCTCCTCCATGTTCCCCTCCTCGTTGGGCGCCAGCCAAGGGTAAGGCCTACCACGGGGTGGGTTTTTCTGGGCTACGCTAGGCACTTCAGATAGGGTCGCTGCATTCCGCATGAGGTACCTTTACTTAAACAGATGACTGACGTGAGTAAACTCTCTCAATGTACTAAATATCACCACAGTTACTTGTGCATTTATAAGAGACACGCACGCAAAGCCCTTGCCAACTCCACCTGTTCAGCGTATCTCTGCTATCCCACTCCCAGTGATGGTATGGGGTCCCGCCATGCACCGAGCGCGGACTCCATGCGTGCAATTCACTTAACTTTTTCTCTTCCGTACCTGTGTACAGGGACCTCGGCGGTGCAGATCTGCTCCCGTTGCTATGGGAGACGGATCGCTACAGAAAGAGTGCCAACAACATCTCCTTTGCTGCCACGTGTGCATGTTAATGGCAAGCCACTAGAGAAACTAATTTAAATTACTTACTGAATTATGTCACAGGTGTCGTCCTCCCCCTCCCCCCCTTTGAAGCTCCATATGTGTGACCCCCTGTAAGCCCCTATGGAATTGGTCCCATCTTGGCAAGACTGGGGGACGTTACACGAGGATTTCCAAGTCATCATACAATTCACTCTCTGGTTATCTACTATGCTTCGAAATTGAGTGGTAAATACACCCCACCTCCCTTATTACAGATGTTAGTAATTTGTTAGAGTGTCAGACTTTTAATATATATTTGTTCTGATATATTCCCCCAGAGTACAAAATCCCTGAAGAAGACTGCTAATTGGTCGAAATGCGTCGGGGTACTCACATGGATACCTTTTATGTACTGTTATACTGTATTGTATTTTAAACCTTGATGATATCTTATTAGACTGTATGTAACCAGAGTGTATTAATTTTAATTTTATTCTTGTTCCCTTGTTTAATAAAAATGACCAATTTTTGATCCTAATATAACAGATTACATTGTTATTTCTTGACCTTATTTGCCGCTAAAAAAACCCTTGGGGGAATTTTCCCTTTTCCTACATTTATATTGGGGTGCGCGGCACCCGGACTCTCCCCATATGCATTTTTCTCTCTTTTATTACCCTTGGTAACCACTTTATCTTTACGCTGTATTAACGCTTGTACCGCTTTCTTCCTACCCCAATGTGTTTTGTGACCCAAACTGTGCCTGTTACTTTCATTACACCCCTTAACTAACTTCAGACCAGGCAAGAACAAAGTTTCAAATGCTTTACTTGAATAAATCAACATTATGACATTCACAGCCAACAGTCTGAAATAAAGTTCAGTCTTTTCCCTAACACTCCTAGTCCCTAACTTCAGGCTTGTGGCTTCCCCAGCATACCTACTTAGGCAATAGTCCATTATTGGCAGAATCCATGCTTGGTTTGTTTAGTGAGGACTGAAAGTCCCAGCAACCCCCCTTTGTAGCAGAAACTCAGACTGCAGCATGGCACTGGGAATCCAGAGTCTGGCAACGGCGGTAAGCAGGTCTTCAATTAGTGAGCAAGGCCCAGTCTCTTCTCTTAAAAGATATGTTTTCTTTTTCGAAAAAAAATAAATGCACATTCTTTTGCTGGTAAAAATGTGCATTTATTATTATATTTATTATTTTTTTGACGCCTGTAAAGCATGGCAGGTCTTTTGCAGACCTGTCAGTGTATCTGTGTGCCCATATATCCCGTACAGGCAGGAAGATACCATCTGACAGGAAGTAGCAATGAACTACTACAGCGCTCCACAGCACTGCGGTAGTTCATTGAGACAGGACAAGGAGACAGCCACAAAGGATGCCAGGGTTGTAGTTCATTCACACACAGAGCTGTGGGAGGGTGTGTATTGGTAAAAGCAGGCGGTAGAGCTGTGGTTTTACTGGGGGTGAAGTCCAAGGAGGTGCATGCCACCTCGTGGACTTATCTCTTTAATTTTCAGTTTACACTTTTTTCTGAGTGCCAGGAGCCTACGGTATCTATCGCAATGACTCCGGCACTCTGACACTGGGCCTTCTGGTTTCAACTCCTGAGGCTGTAGAGTCGCATGCAGCTGCTGTTCCACCCTTCCCCTCCTCCTGACCAATCACAGAGTGCTTCGTACTAAGCAAACTCATTCACAAAGTACAAAACCTTCTGTGAATGGACAGCAGAGGAGAGGGGCAGGCAGAGCTGTTGTGTCTGAGTGCTGGGAGTGTAGTGATAGCTGCACTCCCGGAGCTCCGTAAAACTTTCAGATGTAAATGATAGAGATAGGTCCATGAGGTGGCATGTATCTCATTGGACTTAACTCACCTTATGTCAGCAAATTTTACAGAGTAGCTGAGTTCCTGCAATTCAGCTTTAAGGCCTCTTGCACACACTGTCTGATCTTTTGTAATGTAAGTTCCAGTGCATTTCCCCACCTGGAAATCTAAGGTGCTGCATACAGTAGGGTGACCAGACGTCCCCGGTTTCTGGGGACAGTCCCCGGATTGAGGACACTGTCCCCGAACCAAGTCTGTCCCCAGTTTTGTCCCCGGATTGGATTTGAACAGGGGCTGGGGCAATTTCAAAGACAATCAGTGCAGAATTAAAAAAAAATATTCTGAATTACACCCCCCCACTCCGCCACTCCTACTAGCTTAGAGGTTGTGTATTTTTTCCATTATCTGTGCCCCTTTCTGATGATCGTGTGCTCGTTCGGGTTCATGCCCATTTAGCTCCGATCGCATGTTCTTCTGCCTTGGCTCAAGTCCCGGCCAGCCGCCTGCCTGTTTATCTCCTTGCCTTCCCTGGTGGAGTGATCTTCCTCCGCTCCCCACCCAGTAGTATCCGGGGCCCGGAGAGTAAGACTTGACAGGCTGTGAGGCGGGCGGCGACTGGCAGAGAGTCGCTGATTGACGCCATTACTAGTAAAAAAAAAAAAAAATATGTCCCTGGATTTCATTTTAAAAATCTGGTCACCTTAGCATACAGCCACCATGGACCTGAATGGCTGTGCAAGGCTGTATTCAGATATACGCCCATGCTTGTGTAAACACTTGTATAGCCTACGGGTGAGGGAAATTCACTGGAATTTACATTGCATGGGCTCAAAAGCCTGTGTGCAAAAAGCCTTACACAGCACAACCCACTGAACCATATGTGTTTACATACTGTGGACCAAATGTAATTTTGCGAAATGTCAATAAAGTTTAAAAAAATGGTAGGTGCAAAACCTCGTACTTGTAGCAGCAGAGGTAAGTTAAACAGAAGATGATGTGCCCCCAGCCTCGGTGAATGAGCTTATAGGTATAACTCGTCTCCCCCGTGTCCCATCTCAGAAAGTGAGTCCCCCCCCCCCCCCAATTGGCTGTAGAGAGGTGAAGGGGGTTTTATTTGTTTTGATGGGTGGCAGGAGAGGCTGACTGAATAAATAGGGATATTTGAATAAGAGACATTTTGCCCGCTGTTATGGGGTGGAGCCTGTCACCAGATGTTAACTACAGTTGACACCAGAATGTTTACGCAGACAGTTTCCCATGGCAACAAGAACATTCTGAACATTTAAAACTAGGGATATTGGGTGTTCTCAACAGTCTGTTTTTGGCTGTAACATAAAAAGATATAATTTAAATATTACATTCAAGGCTCAATACTTCACTGCTGTGTCTTTCTTTCTGTATCAAATATGCCCAAAGAGTTGTATTTTAAACAGAATTACGCTATGTTTAAAGTACAGATGGGCGTAAGGTGACCAGATTTTTTAATTCAATCTTATTTTATTTGTTTATGCAAGGAAACGACAGAAAAAGACATACATTGTCTTAAACATTACAAACATTAATAGGATACATCCTCAACAGGCATCATGTGTGTCAGAACAGAGCAGGGCTAAGTACCATCAGATGAAAGTATACACAAACCTATTTGGAGAGTATGAAGTAGGGTCACTCAATGGGTTATAGGTAGTAGGTAAATTGAAGCCCTGGTACGTTATCCTACTGGGTTCTTAGAGGTGTATTTATGTGTAGAGAAAAGAGAAAGAGTCAGAGTCAGGGGCAAATAGTAGGGGTACACAGATAGGGGACAGGGATCAGAATCACTCCATCAAGGTCCGAGAGTGGTCTCGTCCAGGGCACACTCCGCCCAAGAGATAAACTCCGAGGAGTACCGAAACACGGACCACGAAGTCCATGTGAGAGAGAACTGTTCACTTTTGTCATTTTCCTCCGCCACCAGGCGTTCAAGGTCCCTAATGCGGTCCACCTCAACAGCCCAATCCCCCAGGGAAGGCATGGTTGCCGTTCTCCAATGACGGGGAATCACTACCCTGACCGCCGCCAGAAAGTGTCGCAAGACATCATTTCTGATGGATTTAAATGATCCAGGGAGAATAGACAAGAGAGCCACCTCAGGTGAAGGGTGGATAGAGGTCGCCATCAATTTGCAGTAGAGTGTGAAAATCCGCTGCCAGTACCTCCGCACAGGAGGGCACTCCCACCAGATGTGGAGCATGGTTCCTCGGGAGCTGAGGCACCGCCAGCAGGCATCCGACACCTCCGGATCGAAGTGGTGAAGAGTTGATGGACATCTGTACCATCTTGTTAACAGTTTAAACCCCTTCTCCTGGGTCTTGGTGGCTATGGACAATTTGTGCGTCAGGGTAAAACATTTTTGCCAGTCAATAGGGGAGATAGCGTGACGGAGGTCTGTCTCCCAGGCCACCGTATACGGTGGGAGGCCAGGGGAGTAAACATCGAGCAGAAGGGAGTATAGTTGCGATACAACATGCGTTGGAGGTTCCACCTGCAGGAGCAGTTCCTCGAATCCCGTCGGTTCAGCAAGAATGTCTGTAATAGATGGGAAAGTCCGGATGTAGGAGGCAGTCTGTTGCCTCCGAAGCCACTGCATGGGGTGACGGGAGGTCAGACCGGTAGAGGTATCTGACCTCAAAGTGGGGTCTGCACGAAGGACCTGGGCAAGTCGCCTATGATCCTCTCTTCGCCATGGTCCGAATCTTGCTACCGACATAGCTGGCGGAAAGGCCGGGGTCCCAAAGAAGGGAGTCATAGGCCCCATGCGGTTTGATAAGCCCCTTCTGGACAGCATGCGATCCCAAATCTGGATTGTTTGATGGGTAAGGTCATTAAGAGGGCCTGAACCCCCCCGTACCGTAGGCAAGGTCCAGGGGAGAGCGGAGAGCTCAATTGGGTTCATGTGGCTTTCCAATTGAACCCAAAGCTTGGTTGAAGAATGATGGAACCAATCTAGTATGCGGGTGAGCACCGCTGCTTTATGGTATAGGGAGGCATCTGGGGCTCCAGCCCCCCCCCCCCCGAGCCTTTGGAAGAGAAAGTGTTTCATACCGTATCCTGGGACGGGCCGCATTCCAAATAAATTTGGAAAACAGTTGGCGTATTTTCTTAAAGTACGAATTAGGTATGTGAATAGGGATGGTCTGAAACAAATACAGGAACCTAGGGAGAACATCCATTTTCAGGGCATTCACTCTACCTAGCCATGAGAGCTGTTTGGACGCATAATTGATTAAATCTGCCTGGGTCCTAAGAAGTAGGGGGGCAAAGTTCAAGGAAAAAAGTTGGGAAGCATCCGCCGGTATTTGAATTCCGAGATACCTTATGGAGGGGGAACCAGTTTTGAAGGGGAAAGAAGACGATAGTCTTCGTAGGGCCGACGTAGGCAGAGATATGTTGAGGATTTCCGATTTATTGTAGTTGACCTTGAAGTTGCTAACTTCTCCAAATTTCCGAAACTCCTGCAATACCAAGGGCAAGGATGTGTGAGGGTGTGTCACGAACAGGAGCAGATCATCTGCAAAGAGGGCAAGTTTAGTATGTGTGGGCCCGACTGTTATGCCTTGGATAGAAGAATTGTTACGTAGAGCAATAGCTAGATGTTCCATAGTGAGAACATAGAGGAGGGGGGACAGTGGGCATCCCTGTCGCGTCCCGTTAGATACAGAGAAGGCTGGAGATAGCGAGCCATTTAGTCTAATCCTAGCATATGGAGAGGAGTAAAGGGACATTATTCTCGCCATCATATTGGTTCCCACGCCTATTTGTTGCAGGGATAGTCGAAGGAACTGCCAGTCTACTCGGTCGAATGCCTTCTCGGCATCGACTGTTAAGAGGCATAGTGGGATATCGTGGGACCGGGCATAGTTGGTTAAAAGAAGGGTCTTCAGGGTATTGTCCCTAGCCTCACGGCCACTCACAAAGCCGACCTGGTCTAGGTGTATTATCCCAGGCAACAATGGTTGTAATCTATTGGCTAGGATTTTAGCAAAGACTTTCAAATCGACCCCAATCAAGGAGATCGGCCTATAGCTTGCACAAAGAGTGGGGTCTTTGCCTGGCTTTGGGATGAGGGATATGTGAGCCTCAAGTGTTTGTGGAGGGAACACTGAACCCTCCGACAAAGAGTTGAACACCTTAGTTAGAAAGGGCGTGAGGAGGGCGGCAAAAAGTTTGTAGAACTTAGGAGTAAAGCCGTCTGGGCCCGGGCTCTTTCCACTCGGTGTACCCGCTATGGCTTTGGCAACTTCGTCTTCTGTGATTGAGGTTTCCAGATCAGCGATGACGTCATCGTCTAATGTAGGAAGCGCGGTTTCCAATACATATGACATCTGGTCCTCCACCCCGGAAGAAGGGGAACTTGTCCCTTGAGTCTTAGGGATATTGTACAGGGACTGATAGAAGTCCCTGAATTCCCCCGCCATCTTAGTGGGTGAGGATACCATTTCACCCTGTGCCCCCCGAATATGAGGCACAAAGGCGAAGGTTGTTTTTGGGTGCAGGGAGCGAGCCAGTGGCCTACCACATTTATCTCGAAACTTATATTGATGGAAAGTGAGCTTATCTGCATATGTGCGTGCAGAGGCTTCATAAAGTTCTCTAAGTTGTGATCGTGCCCTAGAAACGTCCGCCAGCATTGTCACTGTCGGGGATCGTTTGTGCTCAGTTTCTAAGCGTTTTATTTGCTGCCTCTATGGCGGCTGAGCGCTCCTTTTTAAGACGCGTACCCATTTGGATAAAGGTACCACGTAGGACAGCCTTAAGTGCCTCCCATTGAAAGGGCAACGATGTCGTATCCAAAGCGTGGTCCGCAAAAAAGTTAGAGATTGTATCTGAAACCCTTGTCACACATTCCGGGTTCGTAAGCAGCGAATCGTTCAAGCGCCATGACCATTCCCTAATCGGAGTGGAAGGGAGCGAGAATGTCATGTGTATAGGAGAATGGTCAGACCAGACCATTGGGTCTATGGTGCATTCCGGGGACCAGTCCAGGCAGCTATGGTCACTCATTAGGTAGTCTATGCGACTATAGGTGTGATGAACATGGGAGAAGTGGGTATAGTTACGGGCCGTGGGGTGCAGCACTCTCCAAACGTCCACCAGACGCAGATCGTAGAATGCCCGTTTCAGAGCCCTCAGTTTGGGGAAGGAGATACACGATCGCGAGGTGGAGGAATCTAAAAGTGGTTCAAGAGGGGTGTTAAAATCTCCCCCCAATACGAGCTTACCCTCCCTGAATCCTGACAGAATCCTCATGTATTGTAACGCGGCCGATACTTGATTAACATTAGGAAGGTAAATGTTAGCTACTGTAAATTTGGTACCCCATAACACGAATTTCACAAAAACATACCTCCCCTGGGGGTCCGAGAGATGATCAAGCACCTCTATAGGGAGCGTCTTATGGAAGGCCACAGACACTCCCTTGGCTTTCTGGGTTGGGCTAGTGCTGTGGAACCACCTGTTGAAGTATCTGTTGGAACAGGAAGGGGTGGAGGCAGAGAGAAAATGTGTCTCTTGGAGAAGAAGCACATTGACTTGGCGTTTGTGCATTTGATACAGGATTTGTCCTCTTTTGGAGGCAATATTGAGCCCATTGACATTGTAGGAACAGAATTGTAACCTAGGGTGAGAGGTCACTGTGTGGGCCATGATGGAGTGATGGGGGGGGAGGGGGGGAAGGAGAGAGAGAAGAAGAAAAAAAAGAAAAGCGGGGAAAAAAAAGGGGGAAACACAACAGGGGAGGAGGAGAGAAGGTAGAGCGAGGCGGGGAAGAGATTGAACAAAGAGAGCACCTGGGGAAGGTGGCTCAAAAATACTAAAGTGTGCGCAAAAACGTAACACTTCGTGAAATATCACGTAGTAGGCACGAACTGTGCCAATCCTATTTAGGGGGAGAGAACGGGGTTAGAACAGCTGAGTTGTGATCCCGACAACCTAACAGGCATATATAACATAACTGTAAATGTAACACACCCAATGACCGTGGCATCTAATGCTCAACTGCCTAGTCACTAAAGGGCAGAGTGTCAGACTAATACCATTGGTACGCTTGAGTGTAATAAACAATCTAAAATTACATAGAAAAATAACATCAACGTAGAACAAGGTGTACACAAGCTGGTGACAGAATAAAGGCACAGGTATTCCCGCGTAAGCATGCGAGGGTTGGAAGCACCAATTACTACATTTATAGCAGCATTAACTATGATAGTTGTCACAGCTTAGCCCAGATATCTGTGTAAACGCACAGAAGGTGTCAGTGATAAGGCCAGCCAGTCCCAAGCACCAGGGACATAGATGTCCAGAGCCTGAGGGAAGACCCGGAGGTCCCCGGACAAACCAAAGGGCTATGCCCGGGAAACACCAAGCCAGCCAGTAGAGCCAATGCCGTGAAAGAACATATCAACACCACCGACCGCCTTTCCAAAGCCCCAGCAAGCACAACCGCACCAGCTGAGGGCAAGGAAACATTCTCCGTGCCAAGCGAGACAACTAAACCGTTAGCAGCACTTAGATAACAAAGTGAGCAAGAGTCAGTAGGGTGGATACGCAAGTAAAACCGTGAGTACAAAACAAAATAGAGAAAACAGTAGGCAAACCTGGCCGGAGTCTCATAGAGGAACTGTAGTCACCTGGTGGACAAAAGGACATAGCAAAAAGAACCATTTCAGGTCTCAGACGACAGAATCTGGATCAGTCTTCTGGTGACGTGGCTCGCCGTACTCTAGGACCGGAAGGTACCGATCTAGACTGTGGGCGTCCTCGGCGCTGTAGAGGAGGGCCCGGTAGCCGCTGGCGGTCATCTGGGGGGTCCAACCAGTTCGGGATGACAATAGGGTCCCGGTCCAGGAACAGGAAGAAGGCAGGAAGCTGGTCCGGGTCTGACAGCACAAATTTGTGGTTATCTTCTCGGGTCACCTTGATGCTGAAGGGGTGGCCCCAAGTGTACGTGGCGCCTACTTGGCGAATCAAGTCCAGCAGAGGACGGACCGCTCGCCGCATGTACAGCGTGTTGCGGGAGAGGTCCGGGTAGAGGTGTATAGGTGATCCGTGAAAGTCCAGTGGCCCCAGGCACCAGGCCTTGCGCAAAATTTCTTCCTTCAGGGTATAGTAGTGCACCCGGCAAAGTACGTCACGAGGGCGGTCCCTGCGGTCACCCCCCATGCCTCCCACTCTATGCACTCTGTCCAATTCAATGGGAGATGTAACTTCACTGCCCAGGACCTGATTGAGGATAGCGATGACAGTGGGTTTGAGATCGGCACCTGATGTAGCCTCCGGGACCCCCTGCAGCCGGATGTTGTTCCTGCGGCTCCGGTTCTCACTATCTTCTATCCGGAGCTGGTGTTGCCGTAGACGGGAAAGGTGAGCCGTAGATGCATTTTCAAGCGCCGTTATGCGGGCTGAATGGTCCTCCTGGGTGGTGGCCATAGCAGAAACCGTGACCTCCGACGCGGAAACCCGTTGTTTGAGGGCATTTAGTTCAACATGGAGAGAAGTTTCCATTTTGGAAGCCCAGGAATCAAAGTCAGCTCGGAAAGCAGAAAGTACGGCAGCGGATGTGGAGCCCTGGGAGAGCATCTCTGCTGAGGCCATGTTCACGCTAAGAGTAGCGGGATCCATCGGAGGGGCCGGGTGTACACCCGGGCCGGTCCAACCGACAGAGAAAGCTGCTGCAGTCGGGGGAGGAGGTGTTGGTTTGCCTGGGGTTCGGGCTGACGAAGCCCTGTCTTTCCCTGTACGGGAGTCCTGTGAGGCTGTGCGTAGCAGGTACCGTTGGATATTACCTGGTTGCAGTGCAGCGGAATCAGTAGAGGTAGAGCTGGAAGCCGCCATCAGCAGATTGGGCGTGATTGGTTGGGAACGCAGCCTGCGGTCGTCGGGAGAGCACAATGCTCAGCAGTACATGTCTTCAGCCGTCCATCCTCAGCCACGCATCCCCATAGGTGGAGTGGAAGAACAGAATGTGCGACCCGTGTCGTACATGGGAATAGACGCTTGCTTTGTTGCTACTGACGTATTGGAGCAGGCGCAGGGGAGTGCCGGTGTTTGTGTTACAGGACAGCGGTACGGCAGCCTGGGCAGCACTGGCGGCTGAGGAGGGGGCAGAGCAAGGCTAGTGGCAAGGGGGAGCACGGAGTCCGGGTGGAGCAGGATGGCCACTACACTTCTTGCTAGTCTGTGACTGGAGGAATACGGGGAGGGCAAGATGAATGAGGTGGAGGCCCAGCCGCCCCGTACACCAGAGTAATCAGACCTTGATGTGTAGGGCGAAGCGGTTTCAAACGGGCAAGGGGGGACCCAGCAGTCCTATGGTCGGGTGTAGCAAGATGGCCGCCCCTCGAACCTATGGGGTCAGGGCTCCCACCGAGTGCTCCTTTCTGACTGCCAGCTGGGGAGGGATCAGCCTACTTCTGGTGCCTTTTACTCTACCCCCGCCCCGCTTACCCCGTGCGAGATGGTGCTCTGTGCTGGATGTTGCTCTGGGTGTATTGGGAGCAGCAAGATGGCCGCCGACTTCCAGGAGTAGGCCGAAGCCGCGGACTTTCCTAGAACTGGCCGCCGCGGGTGTGTCAGGCCGAACGTCCCGGGATCCCTCAGGTATGCAGATCAGTCCAGTGCAGGCACACTTGCGGCCGATCCGCCGGCCGCACACTCCGCCGACCGCAGCACTTTAGGCCGTAGGATGCTGCTGGTCCCGCAGGCCGCAAGATGGCGGCCAGGCCCCGGAGCCGACCACGGGCCGAGAAGAAGACCGAGGGGGTTCCCTATTAGTCAAACACCTCCATCCAAGCCTGGATGGAGATGCAAAATGTCTGTGGGGTATACGGAGACCCTCCAGGAGGCGTTGGAGGCTTCGTGGGCCCCAAGATGGCGTCGGGCCTGGGCTGTGTGGAGCGGGCCTGGTAGTTACCGTACGGCCGGCCCGGAGTCACAATTCAGGCTGGGTTACAGGTAGGGAATCCTCAGGAACGACAGGGGTAGAGTTGGAGCAATTTCCAATGGATTAGGAGCGAGGATGGCTATAGATTGAGGGTGCAGTTGTGGAGCTCAATGTCTGCACGTCCTCCTCAGTCGGCTCCCCGTGACCAGATTTTTAAAATGAAATCCGGGGACATATTTTTTTTTTTCACTAATAATGGCGGCAATCAGCGACTCTCTGCCCATCGCCGCCTCACAGCCTCTCAAGTCTTACTCTCCGGGCCCTGGCTACTATTGGGTGGGGAGCGGAGGAAGATCTGTCCGCCAGGGAAGGCAAGGAGATAAGCAGGCAGATGGCTGTCCGGGACTTGAGCCAAAGCAGAAGAACATGCGAGCGGAGCTGAATGGGCATGCACCCGAAACTGAAGAAATATTCCCTCCGCTCCGACCAGCACATGATCATCAGAAAGGGGCACAGATAATGGAAAAAAATACACCCCCCTAAGCTAGTAGGAGCGGCGGAGCGGGGGGGGGGCGTAATTCAGATTTTTTTTTTATTCTGCACTGACTGTCTTTGAAATTGCCCCAGCCCCTGTTCAATTCCAATCCGGGGACAAAACCGGGGACAGACTTGGTCCGGGGACAGTGTCCTCAATCTGGGGACTGTCCACGGAAACCAGGGATGTCTGGTCACCCTAAACTAAGGGCTACACATGCTTCACTTGGACTTCAGGGTAGGCCTGACAATCTGCACCCAACAATACAAGTAAAAGAAGAACCATACATAAGTGCAGGGGACACATAAGTGGAGAGAAAATAAATAATGGTCCCCTCAAGGAGAGGAAGGACCCTTCCCTGACCCCCGGGGTGCAGGACTCCTGAGGAAGGCAAGGCACACTTAGGTCCACCTAGCCAAAAGCCTCAGTAGACCCCACTCCTCATGGTCAGCCAAAGCCGACCAACAATACTTGGTGATGGGCTCTGCCGAAGAACATGTAGCTCACTGTACAAATTCGGCAATGCCGAATCTGATTGTACTCGCATCATCCCTGCCCAGCCAATGACAGCGGCCGGTGATTGAGACCTGGAAGCCAGCCGCCCAAAGATGTGGAGATCGCTGGAGCTGAGGTGAGTATTGTTTCGCTTTAAGTTGCAAAGGCAGCCAGATAGGGGTGTACACATGCCATGGCCGAGATGCTTTGCCGTACCGCCGTTGAACACGACATATTCAAGTGAAGGGGCCATATAGTATTCCTATAGAAACAGCCCCTTCAGGGCATTCAGGAGGCGGCAGTATCGCCTACACCACTCTTTGATAAGTAACACACCGACGATCGCTGTTCAAGACGCATGTGCAAAAGAGCCCTTATGCCGTGTACACACGATCGGAATTTCCGACAACAAAACCGTGCTTTTTTTTCCGACGGATGTTGGCTCAAACTTGTCTTGCATACACACGGTTGCACAAACGTTGCTCGGAAATTCAGATGGTCAAGAACTCGGAGACGTACAACACTACGACGAGCCGAGAAAAATGAAGTACAATGATTCCGAGCATGCGTCTAATTGATTCCGAGTATGCGCAGCACTTTTGTGCGTCGGAAATGGCTACACACGATCGAAATTTTCGACAAGAACTTTTGTTGACGGAAAAATTGAGAACCAGCTCTCAATCATTTGTTGTTGGAAATTCCGATAGCAAATGTCCGATGGAGCCTACACACGGTCGGAATTTCCGACCAAAAGCTCACATCGAACATTTGTTTTCGGAAATTCCGATCGTGTGTACGCGGCATAAGGGGGGCCAGAGTGCAGTTTTTTGTTTTTTAACCGCAAATGATGGTTAAACTTGTTTGGCACTCACTTGGCAACCAGTCATTTAAAGCTACAGTAACGCTTCTCAAATGTGTGTTGAGTCCCTCTGCCCGTCTCTGTAGAATGGCAAGACCTCGCTCTGACAGCTTTCCATCCTCGTCAGCTGGTTGTAAGAAAATTCTACAAGGTTTATACAGAGTGTGGCGGGGGTTCTGGTGATTGCAGAAAACCCCAGTAATTCACTGTAACCTCATATAATCTCAGGCGGAGATGGCTTGTCCAGCCGGCACTATCCCATGAAATGGAAATGAGGAGACAGCAGCGGAAATGGCAGAGAGGGAACGTCTGAGTTCTGCTTAGAAATCGAGGTGTGATATGATTTTTTTTTTTGTTTCGAGTCCCAGGGGGTCAGTCACATGTCCGCATGTCTGACAGAGCCAACTCCTGGGCAAAACGAGAGAGATCTCCCCCCCTCTCCAGGAAAGACCGAATGAAAGATTTTACCATTTTTTACCGCACGCTTCGGCCAGGTCTAAGAAGCTGAAGCTACTTCCCCCTGCCTCAGCAAATAACAACTCAATGATTAATTGTTGAAAGCGTATAAGCCAACAACTAAATTCTGTAACCCACAAAGTCATTTCTGAGCAGAGAGGGCGAAGGCGCCAGATTGGGAGTGGGGTGGGGGGGGGGAGTTGGGAGTTTTATGCGAGGCTCTGAAGATCGGAAAGATTTGTTTATGACCTGCCGAGAGAACAAGGATCGGCAAGACGCGGTGGCCTCCCGAAAAAGTTTGCTCCATCAGAGCATGCCGGGAGTTGTACCTGACCAGCAAAACATAAGCTATTCCACCGCCCCGGCCTTTCAACAAATGCCCGTTGTCACTACCCCCTCAGCCGATATTTAAAATTAAAATAAAAACGCCGGTGATGTCAGGCTTGTGTAATGTCTACCGTGTGCCGCTATTAGGGAAGGGATTAGGTTTCTCGCTGACAAATAAGACAGTGACGCCGCTTCTAAGTTGTTTTTCCGAAATGTATTCAAAGCCATCTCACCCTGGCGGCACAATCGTTAATTATACGTTCTAGACCATTACGGTCAGGTGTTTTCTATCTGCCATCGGATTGCGCGTCTGACCCTTCAGTGAACCTTAGGCAATTTAGGAACGTGTAAGTGTTATACGTGTCAAGGTTCTAATGATCTTGTTCGTTATTTTTGATTGCTTAAAACTCCTTTCTAACGACTTATCCAGGTGAGCGGAGGTCTTGCCTGCTGAGCATTTAACAAGCTCTTGCGACTTCAAAGCGCAGACCTAAGGAAGTGACGTCCCGTGCGGCGTTTGGGCCTGGGTCATCCGTGCGACGCATTAAATAAAAAAAAAAAAACGCGCAGTCTCCGTCTGTCTTTTTTTTTTTTTGAATAGTTTTCTGGTGACAGGATAGTAACTCAGACCACCGGCTTCTGCTTTCCGATGGAAATGCTTTAACGAGAGGGGTGAAATGGTTAATGGTACAGGGAATAATGTCTGCTGGGAAAAAACGATGCTGTCAGACTCCAGAACTTTTGTTAGAGAGGATTCTGGGATGGAGCTGCCCTCCCTGGTCTTTGGCTTTGGTGATTTCAGGAAGAATGTAGTTGGCCATTTATCAGAAGGGCGGGGAGAGGGGGCACTTTAGGAGTGGAGCCAGGGAAATTTGATCATTAAAAAAAATTCCTCCTGGCTGTCTGGGGGAATTTAATTAAATTGCAAGGAAGGGGGGTGGGGGGTGCAGCGAGCACAACATCTGGAATCAATATGTGTGACTTTGATATTTTTTTTTCTTCTTCCTTGTACTTTTTCCTGTTTCGCTGCTGGGGAGGGAGGGAAGGTATCAGGATATCGACAGAGAGAGACATTCCAGGAAGAGGGGAAGAAGAGACATGTCAGACTAGGAGGACAGGGGTTGGGGTCTCCTTGGCAGGGGTGGCATATGGAATAGAAACGTGGCGCATCACACGGCTAGCTCATCTCTGACTGAAGAGCTTAACTTGTTTTTACATATGTTAAACCCACTAAGCAGTGCAATGTGAACCAATGAAAAAAGAAGCTTTCTTGCTGATCTGACTTCAGTCAACTAAGATCTGACTGGTTATGATAGGTTGTTGTAGTTTGGAAATGACCCACTTCTTATTATTATAAAATAACCCTGACAGGATAATAATTATATAAGGGTACAGTGCTCTAAGGTGACATGCACATGGGCACATTTGCCTACGCAACGTAAAGACACTACGTATCTTTAGTGTCCGGGATGTCCTAGAGCTGCATACAACTGCCCATGGACATGAATTTGTGCAGGCGGCTCTTTGCAGCTATTTGCGGAAATTAGCGCATTGGCACATACGTATGTGCCAGACGCACCTAGGGTACATCCGTGCACATGTGCTACTTTATGCAAATAGTGACATGTAACCACCTTCACTCATTCAAATATATGGGTAGCTATACGCAGCTGTAGTCCGTTTTTGGAACTACAGAGGTCCCAGCTGGTTTATGGCAAGGCCAACATTTCCCTGTCTGTCATTCTCATCTGCCTGTCTATGGCCAACCTAAGCCACCAATTGAGAAATAGTGGCATCAGAATAGGGGTACAGAGGATGGGTATTAATCTGCGTCACTGTGTTGTTCTTAGGCATGCTCAATCCGTGCATCTAGAACTATGATGGAGTCATAACCATCAGCTCACAGCCAACTACTGACAATCGGGAGTTGGTAGGTTGTTGGTCATTGCTTATGTCATAACTTTATAAGTAGTTACATCCACTACACTTTGATGTGGGAGTTATATATATATATATATATATATATATATATATATATAGTCTTTACATTTTGCCATCTTCTATCAGATTTACCCTGAAGAAGAGAGAGTCTCGAAATGCGTTGGGAATTTGGGCATGATACAATCTGTATAAGACGTTATGCTGTGCCCCCTTGTCAGGAACCATGAATCAGACTGAGGCAGAAAATGCAGTAAAAATCACACCTTTTAATACAATGGTAAAAATGGTACAGAACAGTAAACGTAGTCAAAACATAGCCAGGGATTGGAGGCCAAAGCGGGTAGTCAGACAAGCCAGTAAATCAGGAAACCAGAGATCAGCGTAGTCAGAGGCAGCAGAACAGGATCAGAAACCAGAAGGGATGTCAGCCAGGCAAGTCTTCAACAGCAACACAGCAGAGAGTCTCCAGGTATGTTTGACTAAGGCGAAGGCAGGAAAGGAATGAACAAGGCAGTTTAAATAGCCAGAAGGAGCTGGCTGTAGGTGGGACTAATACAGTTGAAAAAAAGTAAACCATGCATTGTGTTGATATAATGCAACCTTACTGCCCCAATACAACATACACCATGCGTTTTAGAATGTAGGCTGGTGTGAACGAGTCCTTAAACCTTCGATCTAGGTGTTTTTACAACTCACCATCACCAGTTTTCAGACGTTTAGTATAATCACAAAAATGAAAAGCTAATTTGCGATTGGATAAATTAGGTTACAGTGGACAATTGCCCTTTCCCTGGTTCAGTCCTGTTTAGGAGCCAGATAGGAATATTTTTTGTGTCTTTTATTTATCGGTGGATAAAGTGAAAATATTTGTCTGGAAAACGAAGTAACCAACAGATGCCATGAAGTAATCAGTGATCAAGCAATAATAAACATTTACAAATGCCACAAATTAGTAGGGAACAATAAAACATCTGGAATGATGGATAAAGTCTGTACTATGCACACTAAAATTGTAAGTCATCCTGTGCAGGTGACTGTCCTCTCCAGAAGAAAGATCAACAGTCCAGAATCATGTGACAAGATGCTGCAGTTCTGCAGGAGTGATAAGTATCTGGATGCAGTAGCTCTAATAAAGTTCAGAATAAAAGTAAGTGGACTTGTTTACCTTTATCTCACGTGCAGTAGATTGTATTAGCAGTTCACTGGTATACTTTAATTGTTGCCTAAATCTTTCTTGAAAGGGTCCAGCCCTTTCTTTTAGACGGAGTGATTAGCACCTCTGTTCAATTAAATATTCACTTACTGTGTGTCCATCGAGACTGGTAAGTTGGGAAGGGTTAGAACCTCTGTTGTATTTTATTGCTGTCCCTGCTGGGCTGGCTAAAAATGATTTTGTTGCCCAATTCTAGTCAAAACGTTCTTCTTGATTGGATAGAGCAGGAAAGGCTGAGAGCCTCTGTCAGGTTTTTATTGCCATCTGTATCCTGAGGGTTCCAGAACATGAAATTTCCAGGGAAACGCAGGCAAAAAAAACACATTTTCTTTTTCGTACATCACGGGACACAGAGCACCATAGTCATAACTATGTGGGTTATACGCCACCTATAGGTGAATGGACACTGGTACAAGCAAAAGACAGGAAGTCCCCCTCCCTATATAACCCCACCCATACCTCAGTTTTTTCGCCAGGGTCTAAGGTGTTGGTCACGGTTAATGAAGTGCTAAGAAGAGCTCCACTAAGAAATCCCTGACGGGATCAAGGGGCTATGCAATCGGATCCATCTAAAGTGCCTGAAAGAGCCAATATGGATGGTACCCGAGCCTCGAGGAAGAAGAGCGAGGTTTCTGCCTGTAATGCTTCTCCTTTGAGAGCTGGACCCAGAGTCGGCACCTTGGTCACGTATAAATTATACCAAAGAGTTGCTCTGGCATGGTGCTATACAGGTCCAAGGGTGTGGACTCCATATACAAGGAGGACCCGGCCCTTGAATGTCTGGCATGACATGGCCCGCCGTGATGGGTGAAGATTGGGTCTGTCTGTGATTTCCAGCAGTATCCTGCGGCGGGACTGGTAAGTCAGAAATGTCCTAAGGAATGCATAATGATTCACTTGTGGATTTTTATTTTTGAGTGGACGCTGTCTTGCCTGTGTGTTCCCACTAGAGGGTGTAAAGTGTAAACATACCTGGCGTCCAACAGACCATGCTTCCCGTGTGTTATGTTCAGTGTCAGCAAACGCTCCTGCAAACAGCATTGCTCCTTCTCCACTCTGTCAGGGCAAATCAGTAGGGGTTTGGGGGACCATCCGCCTCACCACAGAGTAAGGCAAAGACAAAAAATGGATGATATGGACAGCCGCACTCCAAAAAACCTTTACGGTTGCCTTTATTGTAAAAAACGGATAGGTGCACTACAAATCACAGCAAGACAGGGATAGCAGCTGACGCGTTTCGCACTGTAGTCTAGTGCTTACTCATAGCTTGAGTAAGCACTTGGATTGGAGTGCGGCTGTCCATATCATCCATTTTTTGTCTTTGCCTGCCTTGTGCATTGCCAGCACCCACGGCTTCCTGAGGGACTACTGATTGTCAAAGCATACTCCCCTGGAGCGGTAACTCCCTTCCTTCAGCACAGAGTATACCTGGTCATGTAAGCTATATGGTTGTTGGATACAGGCATTCCTAAGGCACGTCTACTCTGCATCAGGCTGAGCATTTATAGCGGCATTATACTCATTGTTGGACTAAAGCTTGGCAGTAGATGCACTGTACTAGTACCTCTGCTTTTTGTGCTTAGGACTATGTCTTCCCGTAAAAGAGGGAGTATAGCAGGGGGAGCGCAAGGTCACTGCGGTCAGGGTCTGAGGCTCCTAGACGCACGTCCGCAGTTCAATCCTCCTCTGAAGGACCTGAGGCAACTGGTCAGTCTGAGCCACTTACACTCTCAGGTGTTGTGGCTGCTTCCAACATTCCAGCCTCTGCATACGTCACTAAGGACGATTTAGCTTCAGCACTGGCTGGTTTGGAAGGAAAGATAGCTGAGATGCTCGCATCTTCCTCCCAGGATGGAAGAAAACGCGGCAGATCCCCCTCTCCAGCCCTTGACCTCCCAGTATCAGAACCAGAGTGGGCAGGGCCTATTGAGATACCTTTGGGGGATCAGGCAGAAAGGCCTACGGATGACTCCACTTCTGAGGGCTCAGTGTCTGAAGAACCTTTCTCAGCTTCGCAATCTCAAAAATTGCAGATTCAATCCCATACGGAGCTGGCCCGTTCTGGATACAAGTTGCCCCCAGCAGAGGTGGATGATGTTTCCTTTTCCTCTTTGGGTTCGCTAAAACCTCCACAAGGTTCTCATGCTTTCCCTGTTCTCCCATTGCTGGAGCGGCTGATTTATGCTGACTGGGATCACCCAGATAAGCATTTTCTTCCACCTAAGAAGTTTACTCTTCTTTATCCTATGGAGGAAAAGTTAACAAAATAGTGGGGTGTGCCAGCAGTAGATGCTGCTATCTCCTCTGTAAACAGGAGTTTAACTTGTCCAGTGGACAATGTCCAGGTGTTTAGAGATCCAGCCGAAAAAAAGCTGGAATCTTTGCTTAAAGCCTCATTTGCTGTAGCCGGTGCAGTAGCACAACCTGCGGTAGCAGCAATAGGCATTTGTCAATCTCTCAGGGATGAAATGAATGCCTGCTCAAGGGGACGAAGCCCAAGCTTTAGCTGAGATACCTAAGGCCTTATGCTTTGCAGTGGACGCCATCACGGATTCTATCAATCAGGCGTCACGCCTTGCGCTCATGTTGGTACACATGCGTAGGATTCTGTGGCTGAAGAATTGGTCAGCCGAGTTGCCATGCAAGAAGCTCTTGGCTGGTTTTCCCTTTCATGGAGAAAGGTTGTTTGGGGAAGATTTGGAAAAGTACATCCAAAAAATTTCAAGTGGTAAAAGTACCCTTCTACCAGTTAAAAGAAGGAGTAGGCGTCCTTCAATCAAACGTGCTTCCTCTCCAGTGCCAGGGGCTACAGCCTCCAGGCAGGGTCAAAAAGTAAGTCTCATGGCCAAGCACAAGGCCAGAAAAAGCCCTGGAGTCAGAAGCCCACAAAACAGAATCTCAAGGCTTCCTTTTGAAGGGGCGCCCACACTCGATCGAGTGGGGGGGAGACTTTGGTGGTTTTCAGAAACTTGGCAGGAGGAAATCCAGGACAAGTGGGTCTTCTCTGTGGTAGCCCTAGGCTACAAGCTAGAGTTTCGAGAGTCTCCACCGTTTCATTTTCTAAAGCCCCGTACACACGGTCGGAATTTCAGACAGAAAAAGTCAGATGGGAGCTTTTAGTCGGAATTTCCTACCGTGTGTATGCTCCATCTGACTTTTTCTGTCCTAAATTTGGCCAGCAATAGATAGAGAGCAGGTTCTCTATTTTTCCATCTGAATTTCCGACGGACCTTTTCCCGTTGGAAATCCCGACCGTGTGTACAGGGCATTATATCAAACGTTCCCAAGGACCCAGTAAAGAGAAAATCCTTACTTATGGCACTTGACCGATTCTTGTCTCAAGGCGTGATGATAGAGGCCCCCTCAGAAGAGCAGGGCATGGTTTTTTTTTTCAAATCTCTTCACGATACCAAAACCGAATGGAGATGTCAAACCCATTTTAGATCTCAAAGATCTAAATCGCTTCCTAAACATCCACTCTTTTTGCATAGAGTCAATCCGGTCAGTTGTATCCACCCTACGGGGAGGAGAGGTTCTGACATCAATAGACATCAAAGATGCATATCTACATGTGCCAATCTTCCCCGCTCACCAGAGGTTTCTGCGTTTTGTGGTAGAACAGCGCCACTTTCAGTTCGTGGCCTTGCCCTTCGGGTTAGCCACCGCTCCCCGGGTATTTACGAAAGTTCTGGCCCCAGTACTAGCAAGGCTAAGGGGCCAGGGTTTAGCAGTAACAGCTTACCCAGACGACCTGCTGCTGGTAGATCAGTCAGTAGCAAGGTTAAACCACGGGGTGTCCAGAACACTCAAGTATCTGGAACACCTGGTTTGGATTCTCAACCTGGAGAAATCATCCTTACGACCAGTAAAGAGACTGGAGTATTTAGGACTGGTCATAGACACAGCCCAAGAAAGAGTATTTTTGCCCCAGGCAAAAGTCAATGCCATAAGGGAGCTGGTCCAGGTGGTCAGGGCAAGGAAGGGTCCTTCCATTCAACTTTGCATGAGGTTGCTAGGGAAGATGGTGGCTTCATTCAAAGCAGTTCCCTATGCCAGGTTTCATTCAAGACTGTTGCAATATAATATTCTGTCTGCTTGGAACAAGAAGACCCAAGCTTTGGATTATCCAATGAATCTGGCCCCAAAAGTGCGCAAGAGTCTCAGTTGGTGGTTGATGACCAGGAATTTACAGAAAGGGAAATCCTTCAGTCCGGTTACCTGGAAGGTAGTACCGACGGATGCCAGCCTATGGGGCTGGGGAGCAGTCCTAGAAGAGACCACTGTCCAAGGAAAGTGGTCAGAAAACCTTGCCCATCAACATCCTAGAGATTCGGGCAGTACGTCTTGCTCTAATAGCCTGGACGTTTAGGTTACGAAATTGTTCCGTCAGGATACAGTCTGACAATGCCACAGCAGTGGCCTATATCAATCACCAAGGGGGCACCAGAAGTCACGCAGCCCAGAGTGGGGTGAACCATATTCTTGCTTGGGCAGAGGAACATGTTCCTTGCCTATCCGCAGTCTTCATCCCAGGAGTGGAGAATTCGCAGGCGGATTTCTTGAGCCGCCAGCAGTTGTTCCCGGGAGAATGGTCCCTACATCCCGATGTCTTTCTGGCCATATGCCAGAGATGGGGTACCCCGGACGTAGATCTGTTGGAATCCAAATTCTACAAAAAGGTGGTCAACTGTGTGTCAAGAACAAGGGATCTACTCGCACTCGGGACAGATGCGTTAGTGACCCCGTGGGATCAGTTTTCACTGATTTATGCATTCAGCTGCTACCGTGACTTATTTGCAGGATCAAGGAAGAAGGGAAGCCGGTAATCCTTGTAGCTCCGGCATGGCCCAGGAGATTCTGGTATGCAGAGATCATGAGGATGGCAGTAGGGGATTCCTGGACTCTTCCATCTCGTCCAGACCTGCTGTCACAAGGGCCGCTATTGCATCCTACCTTACAGTCGCTAAATTTGATGATTTGGCTGTTGAAGCCCACATCCTAAAGAGTCGAGGGCTTTCAGGTTCAGTAATTACCACCCTGACTAATGCTAGAAAGCCGGCCCGTAGGACCATCTATTATAGGGTCTAGAGAGCCTATGGGGCTGATTTAAGAAAATGTTGGCGCATTTGTGCGGGCAGGAATAATTATTGCGACATGGCGCATGCTGTCGACTTGCGCCGGATTCGCGGAATCGTTGCGCGTACGGGCGCAGACACATTCTTAAATATGAAACAGACATCGGGCACTTGCTCATTGTAATTCTGATCATGTTAATGAGCTTTTCCTTATCACATGGAGAATATTGCTTCCACTTTTATTCCTTTCATTCATTTCTTTTTGAAACAACTCAATATTCATTCTAGAGATCTTCCTCCTATCAACAACTGTGCAGATGTTTACTGGACTTGTAATTGTGCATTTTATGGTGATAGTCTATAATCATTGGTGGAGCCAAAACTTCCATGAAAACATCTTCTCAACACATGTCTATTGTGCATTCTGGACAATTCTTTCCCCATACACTGTCCAATCTGATTGGATGACATTTACATCCACTCATTTCTCTGAGCAATTCATTTCCCCATACACTGTGCAATCAGATTGCACAGTGTATGGGGAAAGAATTGTCCAGAATGCACAATACGCATACATGTGTTGAGAAGATGTTTTCATGGAAGTTTTGGCTCCACCAATGATTATAGACTATCACCATAAAATGCACAATTACAAGTCCAGTAAACATCAAGTTCAATGTATAAGCAGTTGTGCACTCTGGAGAACGCAGATGCGCCCGTGTGCAACACACATATTTAACATATTTAACATATTTAACATATTTAACAAGCTAAAGCGCGTGCGCCCTGTCAGGCGAGCATAACATGGTGTGCTCTGTCAATGCACATGTGCAGTTGAGTAAGCTGAAAGAAGGGTGTAAAAAGGCTTGATTAGTTGTAAGACAGATCTACATGTTCTGGACAGAATTTGTGCATTTAAACAATATTATATACATACTTTTTAGCCTGGTAACAGAAGATGATAAACTAGTAAAGTTATCTACAGTATTCAGACAAAAATGATGAAGATTACATTGGCTGCGCTTGCTAATGGTAGGCGTGAAAGATTGCGCAAGTGCGCAACAGCGCTTCCTATGTAAATATGGTTTGGTGCATATAAATGTTTTGAGTCCCGTTTTTTGTGCAATTGCTCCAATTTCTCCACTGCACTATGTCTCTTGGTGTGAAGCCAAGGGTTGGCACCCTCGAAAGTATGTCATAGGGAGAATTCTTGGCTTTCTACAGTTGGGGGTAGAAATGAAGCTGGCCTTAAGTACGGTCAAGGGTCAGATCTCGGCCTTGGCAGTATTTTTCCAAAGGCCGCTTGCTTCACATTCTTTGGTCCGGACCTTTATACAAGGGGTAACTCAGATACATCCGCCAGTTAAGTCACCCTTGTGCCCATGGGATTTGAATCTAGTTCTGTCGGTTTTGCAAACACAGCCCTTTGGGCCAATACACAATATTCCTTTGCTTCTTTTGACAAGGAAGTTAGTGTTCTTAATTGTGGTAACCTCCGCAAGAAGAGTGTCAGAATTGGCTGCTTTCGTGTAAAGAGCCATACTTAATTATTCATAAAGACAAGGTGGTGTTGCGTCCTCACCCAACCTTTTTGCCTAAGGTAGTGTCAGGTTTTCATCTGAACCAGGATCTTTCCCTGCCTTGCTTTTTTCCAGAACCTCGTTCTGCAGAAGAAAGATTGTTACATTCTCTTGATGTAGTGAGAGCAGTCAAGGCTTTTATGAAGGCGACAGCTCGGTTACGGAAAACTGATGTTTTGTTTGTACTGCCAGAAGGCCCCAAAAAGGCCCAGGCAGCATCGAAATCAACTATTGCTAAGTGGATTCGTCAGGTGATTAGTCAGGCTTATAGTCTGAAGAAAAGGGTTCTGCCTTTTCAGGTGAAAGCGCACTCTACCAGGGCAGTCAGTGCTTCATGGGCAGTGCATCACCAAGCCTCTATGACTCAGATTTGCAAGGCCGCTACTTGATCGTCAGTGCATACATTCACAAAATTCTATCAGATGGATGTAAGATGGCAGGAGGATGCCGCCTTCGGGCGCAGTGTGCTGCGAGCAGCAGTATAGGTCCTCATGTCTGTCGGCGGACGATTTTATTTGTGTTTTCCTCCCCTCAGATGGCATTGCTTTGTGACATCCCACACAGTTATGACTATGGTGCTCTGTGTCCCGTGATATACGAAAAATAAAATAGGATTTTTATAACAGCTTACCTGTAAAATCCTTTTCTTGGAGTACATTACGGGACACAGAGGTCCCGCCCCTCTTATTGGGATATATATATATATACATATATATAAATATATATATATTGCTTTGCTACAAAAACTGAGGTACTCCCTGTATGGGATGGGTTATATAGGGAGGGGGACTTCCTGTCTTTTGAGTGTACCAGTGTCCATTCACCTATAGGTGGCGTATAACCCACATAGTTATGACTATGGTGCTCTGTGTCCCGTGATGAACTCCAAGAAAAGGATTTTACAGGTAAGCTGTTATAAAAATCCTATTTTTTGTGTAAAAAGGTTAAAACTCTTGACATTTTTTTCAATTTTTTATACATTTTACGGACTGTTCCCCTAAGTTTTTGTTAAGGGTATTACAAAGACATCAAGTGTGGGAAACTCTCCCCAGTGGGGTAACAGAAATTGAATATATATATATATTAACGCTTTCTCCCTTTTTCTGACACGAAAAAAAATGTGGCTGGTGGAGTACTTTAAAGTGGATGAAACGCAGAACTGAATGACATTTAGTTTGTTTAAGCAGTGTGTATGTTTAATGCCTTGTACACACGACCGGTTTTCCCGTCGGAATAAACTCCAAAGGTTTTTCCGATGGAGTTCCAACAGAATTCCGCTCAAGCTGTCTTGCATGCACACGGTCACACTAAAATCCGACCGTCAAGAACGCGGTGACGTAAAACACTACGACGAGCCAAGAAAATTAAGTTCTATGCTTCCGAGCATGCGTCGAATTGTTTCCGAGCATGCGTGGTGTTTATTCCGTCCGAAAAGCATACAGACGATCGGAATTTGCGATCAAATCTTTTTCCAACGGAAAAATTGAGAACAATTTCCGACGGATAAAGTCTGATGGGGCATACACATGGATGGAATATCAGATGAAAAGCTCCCGTCTGACTTTTTCCGTCGTGTGTACAAGGCATAAGAACTGCCTTTTTTAAAATACAATATCTTTTTATTATTTTTTTCAGTATAAATTCACAAGAATGAAAAATAACACATATACACAAATAAAAAAAAATAATAATAAAAAATAAATAAAAAATTATATATACAAAAAAAGGGGGGAAAAATATGTTTTAAAAAAAAGGAGGTATAAAAATACCACTACTTTTATTATTAACAAAATACTTGTTTTCATCCTTCGTTATATGTCAGTGCTGCTGATCTCTGCAGCCTTTTTGATACAATCCAGCAATGGCTCAATGTCTTTTTCAAGGGTGGGTTTCCTGATGGTAACAACAGTGGACCAGGCATGTCCAATTTGTTTTGAAAGGTCTCCTTGTAGCCTCCATCACTCATTGGACAGGGTGACAACCCAGAAGCACAGTTGGGAGCCAGGGACAGAGGTTGTCACCCTATAACAGGAAGTCCCCGAACGTGGACCGTCATGGAAGGATCACCAGTTATTATTTAATAAATGCTACTGATGTAAAAATAATGAAAATAACTTTTTACATTTATATTAAATATAAAAAACATATATATAAAAAAACTATATAAAAATATAAAACCATGTTAAAGCTTATATGAGGTTTTAGTTATTGTGTGTGTGTATATAGATATATATATATAAATCTATCCTACTGACGAATGCCCGGGACGCAACACATATACGGGAGGCAAAGCCTCATTAGCAACGTCATCCCACGGCCATCTTTCTGTCGGCAGACCAGAGTGTACTGTATTTACATGTGCTTTGCCTACATCTCATCCTGTAAGTGCAATTTTATCATGCATGGGGATTAATACATTTTAAAGTGTAGAACACTATAGTCTTCTGTGGTGAAGAGAGAGAAGAGCCTAGAGATTTTAAGCAGGATTCCCCCAGGAAGGGGACACATGCCTTTCTGACCTATCTGTTCATTCAGGGGTCATATACCGAAGGGGAGCGACCATTTGGTTATTTCTTGTGGCGCACAAATGGCACAAGAATTTTATGCTGAATTATTCTACACTTTGAACAAAGTGGTGCAATAGCACTCTATTATTCCGGACTTTCATTATCATTTTTTATTTGCATTATTGCTAGCACAGTTAATTAATTTATTGATTATTGAAATTGTGCTGCTGTTATATATTGATATGAACAGGTGTTGTGAAATCACTTTATAATGCATTATTATTCATTGTTGGTGATATATTTAAAGGGTAACTCCACTTTCATGAGAAAAAAAAATAGCAAATAAAAAAAAAATATATTGCATATACAATTGCTATACAAGTCATATTGTAATTGGATGTTATTAAAAATGACCTTTCCTTTTCAATCTGCAGCCTGTAAAATGCAATATGGCTACAAAATGTGTACAGAACGCCCCCCAGAAATATATATATAAGTTCCTGCTTGTGTGATTGGCTTACTGATTTTCCCAGAAGTCTGCACTAAAACACACGTCAGATTTTTGGCATTCCCTACGACAAAAATTACATTTTTGGTAAGATAATCCCAATAGGAAATCACGTCTAAAGAGATGCAGACCCTAAAGTTTTCCTCATTAGACAACTGCAGATGCAGCAGCTGGTTGATAATTATGAAGCCACTCCAATTAGACTCACTCAGAACAGGGGCACAGATTAACAAACCGTGATTTCTTCAGAATAACAAAAGGTTATGCAATGTGTGGAGAAAGACAAAAGGTTACGCTATGTGTGGTGGAAAACTAACACGGCACATCAGCCTGAACACACCATCCCCACTGTGAAACATGGTGGTGGCAGCATCATGTTGTGGGGATGCTTTTCTTCAGCAGGGACAGGGAAGCTGGTCAGAGATGATGGGAAGATGGATGGAGCCAAATACAGGGCAATCTTAGAAGAAAACCTGTTAGTCTGCAAAAGACTTGAGACTGGGGTGGAGGTTCACCTTCCAGCAGGACAACGACCCTAAACATACAGCCAGAGCTACAATGGAATGGTTTAGATCAAAGCATATTCATGTGTTAGAATGGCCCAATCAAATCGAATTGAGAATCTGTGGCAAGACTTGAAAATTGCTGCACGAGTGTCACTACACGAGTTCCTGACCGGAGAACATCGGAGCGACCTGGTCGCTGGTGAGATGGCAAATTTCTCGACCTTTACCCATTCTTTGTCACAGTTGCATTGAGACACTTTGCACAGACATCTTTACTCCAGGAATACTTTACTGCATTTATTTGATCACTGTGCTTAGACATCTTTAGCCTTCTTCATTACAAGATATTTACTGTTCCCACTAAAACTAATCGGATTACATTTAACAAGCTCCAACAAGCCGGTAAAGAACATCAGATCTGCAACGTGGACTTTATTGGCATTACTGATAATCACTTTTACCTGCTCTCCCTTCTTAGGATAACATTATAGGCTGGCTATGATCCATCTTTTACATTGTGGCATTTGGCTGAAATATCTGTCTAGGGAGTAACATTATCTCTCAAGGAAGCGTACATCTATATACTGTGAGGGGGTTAGCTCAGCAGCGGGTGTGTGTGACCCCCTGGATGGGTTCACCACACAAAAACAGGCACAGCAGACAGTGGTAGGAGAAAACAAAAGGGTGTGGTTTTATTTGAACTATATACAGACAAAAAAATACAGCAAAAACAAAAGAAACATGAAAAGAAATCCTGGTCAACTTGACCGCTCACTACACACGTTGGTGTCCCTAACTAACAACTGGGTACAGCCTTGTGCTGTCCCAGTCCCTAGCTCCCTGCTTTTAGAAGTTCTTTGCAATAACCACACAGGCTTTGGCTCACCGCACAGAGATCACACTCCCCAGACTATCCACACAAATCTGGTTCCAGGTTGGAGCATCTCCCTTAGCATGGTGGGAGTTCTTGTAGAGGCCCTAATGAGCCCACTTACTTCAGCTGGGCTCATTAACTCTTCCCCTGCAAGACTCCCAGCACTCTCCCTAGTGGTATAAATCGGCATAAAGCCTGAATCTAGGAAATATATACCTTCCATCCTGGATGCAACCCGGTGATTTTACCTGCCTGCTGTCACAATATATATATATATATATTTATATATATATATATATATATATATATATATATACACTATTGTCATTGTTAATACTTGTCTTGACTTTCAGAGAAATTATTTTGCTGAGTTGGCGCTGTTGCCTAGAACTCAGCAGATCTATTACCTCCTCTTTGTGACAACGTTCTCCTTTATTGGTTCAAGTAAAATATTCATAGAACCTAAATACGCTGAGTTGTCTGATTAATACTCTACAGTGAAACAAGGATGTCTGAACCCAGAGTGTCAGGTGGGTTGTAAAGTTCACCAGGTCATGGCCGTGCAGATGAGCGAGTAATTCTAAGCAGTCCTCTAGGGGGCCGTGCTACGTGTGCAAAGCTGGTAGAGACATCCCAAAAAAGACTTGCAGCTGTAATTGCAGCGAAAGGTGGTTCTACAAAGTATTGTTTCGGGGGGATAATTACAAATGCACGCCACACTTTTCAGATATTTAATTGTATAAAATGTTAAAAACCATTTATCATTTTCCTTCCACTTCCCAATTATTTGGCACTTTATGTTGGTCTATCACATAAAATCCCAATAAAATACAATTACGTTTTTGGTTGTAACATGACAAAATGTGGAAAATTTCAAGGGGTATGAATACTTTTTCAAGGCACTGTAGGAATCTGCAACAAAGTTTGTTAAAATCCTTGCAATGTACATAGATCAACCAGGTGGGGGATATTTTTTTCTCAACAAAAGTGGAGTTACGCTTTAAGAGCACAACTGATTTGCACTATATATATATATATATATATATATATATATATATATATATATACAGCGGATATATACAGTACATGCAAATAAAAAAAAATAATATATGGTGTAGAGGTGAAGGCCAACACTATTTTACCTCCGAGTCCTGTGTTCTGGATGGAGTCTCTGGCCCTCCTGCAGAGGGCAAGTTTGACTGTCAGTAATAGAGCCCCACACCATAAAAAGTCCAACACTCCTTTATTCTTCTTCACATGTGAACAGTATCAGTTGAACTTTAAACGAACAAACAGGGTGTGGATACGAGTAGGCCCAGGCACAATGAACTCTCCTATTCCCTCTTTGGCGAATAGGCTTGGCGCACAGTCGCTGCCACCGACCGTGAGTTTGGTCACTGCCACCGGCCGGGTGAACTGTTGAGGCCCCTGCCACAGGCCTAATAGCAGGTTTCTGCCACCGACCTGAATTGACTAGATGTACCGCTGCCACCGGTCACAGAACATGAATTACCTTCCTTTATGAATAGGCCCTTGGTGGAGAAAGACATCCATCCAAGCGGTCTCCGGAGGTCCACCCAACACTGGCAATATGCTGCACCAGCTTCACGAAGGGTCACCTCTCCGGTCCCTTACGCTCCGGATTCAGGTGCCCAACATCCGGGGCACCTTAGGACGATCCCTCCCTCGCGGGACCCAGTGGAAGATACTGGGCCCCAGGCTTCCGGCTGAGTACCTCACCCCAGACTGAAGGTGTCTGGGATGGAACACGAACTCCTTGTGTACAGGGCGCCTGAACACCGAACACGGACAGCAGCCCTCAGGCTGAAGGTGCCTGGGACTCGGACCTCGTGGCGAAGATGTCCGCCCCCTTTATACCCTCCCCCTGCAAGCACAGCGGGTTCCCCGCCCCGCAGTACAGCCACCGCGAGAGGTCACAAAGGGTACGGCACTGCAGTAATGGTTCAACCCCGGCTCGGAAACTGTGCACCACTGATGTCCTCACCCGAACAGAATACAGCCCTATTCTTCCAATCAGTGCATCTGGGCCATGCTACCACCCAGATGCTTCCTCTAAATAGTACATGGCCGCTACACTCTCCCCCCAGTGATGTCGTGTAAGAACGAAAAAACTTCTCCGCAGAGAAATTCTTTCCTTCCTGAAGTGTGTGTGTGTGAAAAGTGAATGTCGTTGCGCCACGGTTATAGCACTTGTCAAATCCTGAGACGGAACTTCTCTGTACCCTGGCTCTAACTACCCCAAAGTCAATGATTACTTTGCTGGATGGAAGAAAGGAGAACAAACAACGGAAACAGTCTCCATTCCTCCGAAGAGCACAAACACCCCTTTAACTAGGGCACAGTCACTGATTTTTCCGGAGAAGCAAACGCAAACTCTAGAAAGTTCCACCACTTGGGAAAAAAAAAAGGACAAAGGAAAGGAGTCTTTTCTCCTACATATAGAATCTGGGATGCGGCAGGACAAGGGGCTTCAAATGCTGATCCATGGTCTCAATCTGATACTCGGCATCTTCCTTGTCTTTCCGGCATATCAGCACTTTATCCGCGTGGATGTGCCGACCCAGCATCCATTCTGCCTTGCAGTCCTTGAACCTTTGTGATGCCTTGGGAGAGCAAGCAAGGTACCTACGGGCATGTGGTACCCCAATATGTGTCCATATGAAGTCATTGTACCAACGCTCCCGATGGACTTCGACCTTATATAGCAGTTCCTTTGACAAGTATGGGTATTCCCACCCGTACTCATGAGCAACCTTCTGACCAAACAAGCGTTGAAGCCTTGGCAAAGAAGGCATAGTATCTTTGTTCCTCACACCAGGTAAGACAATACAGTCTAGATGGCGAGGGGCTTTGATCACTTCCAAATTGGGCAAGGGCGCCCGAAGCGACAGTCTCTGACCCCCGGTGTTAGATGCAGGTGGCACCAGTGATCGAAGGGCAGACATGGGTGAGTCCCTTTTTGCACGGGACGAGGACAGAGGTATCTTGTCCCAGCCTTTCTGGCAGAAAATCTTGTCGATCTATGCATCGTCTCCAATGTCGGAGAGCGACTCTAGGTCGGAGGTGTCATACATTTCAGCAGGTAGGTAACCCCTTGTAGACTCGGAGTCACCCCCCTCAGCGGGCTCCACCGGCTGTGGACTCCCGACACCTCCAACTACACCAACAGTCCCAACCCCTGGCTCACCTGGGCCTGTAGTAGTATCGCGATGTCCAGGACTCTTTCCTCCGGATCCATCGAGGCCAGGCAAGCAGCGGGGCGAAGCTCCTCCACGGCCACAGGAAGCCTTGACCAGGCCAACCTTCCGTTTTGACGGTGGGAGCAGAGGCCCCGTGGTGACCGAAGCAGCATCCTCGGATTTCTCTTCTTTGATGGAGACCTCCTCCACGGTCCCGGCAGTGCGCGCGGGGACGGCTGTCCAAGCGGTGATTCCTCCTCCTTGAGTAGTGGCGCCTGTGCGGTCGAGGTAGATAGCTCTTGGCTTTTCAAAGGACGGTTCCACCTCGAATGAGAACTCTCCCCAGGCCTCGCAGCGCCCGAATGGCTTCAACTGCACCACTAGTCCCGAACAGCCGGGACAAATCATACCCAGGGCCTCAACGTCTCTGCAGGAGTACAGGGCGAATCTTCCCCGGGGCTTGAGCCGGATCCCCGTATCCATAACCGGAGCATTGGTCAACGCCATCCTCGTGGTGGTAGAAACTGGAAACCACAAGGCATTTTCAAACATGGTCACGGCTTGTTGCTCCATCGCGCACTGCGTAGTTCTTGCCACAGCCCCCACGTGATCCTCCTCACATGGCCGGACTCCTCCCCTTTGGCGCTTCAGTTCGCAGGCTTTCTCCGAGTCACGCCCATGAACTGTGCAAGGAAGGTGTGCCTCATGGTGCGTTGGCCAATATGGCCGACCTACTCGGAACTCCATTGGCAGACACACTCAAACTCCTTCAGCTTCGGCTCCATAACACATACCCGGCACCGAGACCCCACGTGTAGTGGCCTCACCCTCCATCCCCTTTTTGTAAATAAAATGGCTTGCTTGTCTAGGGGTATGCGGGAAGAGGGTGAGGCTCACTATGGCCCATGTCCTCTAAGGTGTAGAGGTGAAGGCCAACACTATTTTACCTTCGAGTCCTGTGTTCTGGATGGAGCCTCTGGCTCTCCTGCAGAGGGCAAGTTTGACTGTCAGTAATAGAGCCCCACACCATAAAAAGTCCAACACTCCTTTATTCTTCTTCACATATGAACAGTATCAGTTGAACTTTAAACAAACAAACAGGGTGTGGATATGAGTAGGCCCAGGCACAATGAACTCTCCTATTCCCTCTTTGGCGAATAGGCTTGGCGCACAGTCGCTGCCACCGACCGTGAGTTTGATCGCTACCACCGACTGGGTGAACTGCTGAGGCCCCTGCCACAGGCCTAATAGCAGGTCTCTGCCACCGACCTGAATTGACTAGATGTACCGCTGCCACCGGTCACAGAACATGAATTACCTTCCTTTACGAATAGGCCCTTGTTGGAGAAAGACATCCATCCAAGTGGTCTCTGGAGGTCCACCCGGCACTGGCAATATGCTGCACCAGCTTCACGAAGGGTCACCTCTCCGGTCCCTTACGCTCCGGATTCAGGTGCCCAACACCCAGGGCACCTTAGGACGATCCCTCCCTCGCGGGACCCAGTGGAAGATACTGGGCCCCAGGCCTCCAGCTGAGTACCTCATCCCAGACTGAAGGTGTCTGGGATGGAACACAAACTCCTTGTGTACAGGTCAAGGGTGCCTGAACACCGAACACGGACAGCAGCCGTCAGGCTGAAGGTGCCTGGGACTCGGACCTCGTGGCGAAGATGTCCGCCCCCTTTATACCCTCCCCCGGCAAGCACAGCGGGTTCCCCGCCCCGCAGTACAGCCGCCGTGAGAGGTCACAAAGGGTACGGCACTGCAGTAATGGTTCAACCCCGGCTCAGAGCGACAGTGCCACCTACTGAGCCGCAGGGAACTGTGCACCACTGATGTCCTCACCCGAACAGAATACAGCCCTATTCTTCCAATCAGTGCATCTGGGCCATGCTACCACCCAGATGCTTCCCCTAAATAGTACATGCCCGCTACATATATATATACTGCTCCTTTAATTTGGCCAGAGCATCAAAAGACAGTAAGATGGGCAATAGACTTTAGTTTGGGAACACAAATACATGAGTTCTTTCTGGCCAAGTTTATGCATGCATGCAGTATTAATCATCAGCGGTAGATTGTTCGGATCCATGACGCCATGGCTCACAACTGTTGGAAGCTGCAACATTGGCTTATCTGTAATGCAGATACATATCTCTGTTTCAAATCAGCATCTCAACACAAATCAGCGTCTGACTTCATATGCCCAATTATATGTCACAGCCCTCAGGGTTTAATGCCATCTGACCCAAACCCCGCTCAGCGCTAGCTCAACGGATCTTGTAAAGAATGGACTGATTGTAATTGCGGAACGTTTGTTGGGCCAACATAATTAGCGTCTTTGGAGACTTAGAAGAAAAGGCTTTGTTCTGTGTTTATGCACGGCTATTATTTTGGAAGTGAAGATGGATCCTTAGCCTAAAATAAATGTTTGTAGAATACAGACAGTCAGCAGTCTGTGTATTCATTGTTTTTTTTTTATTTTTTTTTCCCAGCTAAATCATGATTTCATAGGTGAGTTGGCATATACCTACCCTTGAAGCCTTCCTCCTAGTGTTTTAAAATGTCAAATCAGGACAGCTTCATAGGCAGCCCAAAGTTCACAAGGGCATCACCCAAGTCTGCATGTGTCCCTAGTATAATGCTAGGAGGTTAGGTTTCTTAAAGGGGTAGGCTTAAAAAGCTAAGGAGATGCTAGGAGGAAGAGAGCTGGAGCTACAAAAAGTACCAAAAATTTGGTAACAAGTTTAAAACAAGTTCCCTTTTAAGGGGGAACATCAAACAAAACTTTTCTTTGGTTTAGGATAGAGAGGGGGGAGCAAAGGTTAGAACATTTCTCAGCTTTCTAATACATAGTTACGTAGTTCATCTGATTGAAAAAAGACACAAGTCCACCAAGTTCAACCAACAGAGAGAGAAAAAACAAAAACCAACACACTCAAATAGAAAACTATATACACAATCCAACATCCACAGTTGATCCAGAGAAAGACAACCCCCCCCCCCCCCCAATAAAGCATGACCCAATTTGCTCCAGCGTCTACCACCCTTACCCATTTTGGGGAAATACCTCTACACCTCCTGATCCGTGCACCTTAGACCTCCTGATCCGTGCACCTTAGACCGTGAAATCCACTGTGTAATGTAGTGACAGTTCCTATATCTTCACAGTGCTCCCACCTTCTTCAGATGCAATGCCTCCTCACCTCAAATATCTGAGCCCACTACAGAGTCGAATGCGCCTTAGACCGATTCCTCCTATAGGAGGTGCAGCAAGGACTCCTTTTCTTCCCATCCAGGGGTATAGCTACCTTTCCCTCTTCACTCCTTGGTCATCAGCATAATATACCATAAAACAAAGCGGAAAAACCATAGTGTTTTCTGCTTTTACACATTTATTATAAACCAATAAGGATTAAAAACACTCACAAGAAAATCTGGATAACATGCGTATAAAATCATCAGCTCACCGCGCTGATACTGGTAATAACTACGTGACGTCACGGGCTTTGTCTCCTCCCACCCATACACGTTACGCCCTCGGATTGGGCTTCTTCAGTAGGCCGCTTTGTTTTATGGTATATATTGGTGGTGACCGAGGAGTGGCAAGGTAGCAGTCGTACCCCTGGATGGGAATAAAAGGAGTCCTTGCTGCACCTTCTATAGGCGGAATCGGTCTAAGGCGCATTCGACTCTGTAGTGGGCTCAGATATTTGAGGTGAGGAGGCATTGCATCTGAAGAAGGTGGGAGCACTGTGAAGATATAGGAACTGTCACTACATTACACAGTGGATTTCACTATTTATATGGAACTTTTTAGATATTTGTTGAATATTGTTCACAATAATATATAGTGTTTCTAATCACGAGTCCTGTGGCTCGTTATCCGATCAACGAGTAGTTTTTACATGCATGTGATAATGTGGGACACTTTAGTGTAGCACAATTTTTTTAAATTTAGACCTGTTTATTGATTTATAGACCTGTTACTCTACACTTATTTTATATATTTTTTAGTAGACTTTTATGGTGGTTTTAGTGAACACACTGAAGGAGTGTTAGCAGCAATTTATGCCTGGGTTATAAGGTACATTCATTCAAGCACTTTAGTAGTAGGGTTAAGTTGGTGTTTGTGCTGATTATTGTTCATTATTATATAGGTTAGAAGTTGTGTTAGCTTTTTACTGTTAATAAATCCAAAGTTAGAGGAAAATCTCCAGAGTGGTGTAACAGAGAGTAGTAAAAACCCAAAAAAGTGTCCAACCCTAAAAAGTTTCCCCTCTCTCATCTCATCAGCTTCTGAGAATACTATTGATAGCCAACCACATATGTGATAAGGCGTAGTTTTTTTTTTTTTTACAAAGTAATAAGGCGTAGTTTAATATACTTTTTAAAAGCTTTTTTTTTTCTGTTCAATAAGTACAAAATTACCTGTGGATCCTGCCAGAAATATCGGGAGCTGATAACTTCCTGTGCTATCTGCCTGATATGGCTCTTATCAGTTACATTGTTTCCAGTTCTGTCCAGTTTTGTTAAAGTGGTTGTAAAGCTTCTTTTTTTTTTCTGAAAATAATAAACATGGTATACTCACCTGCTCCGTGCAATATTTTTGCACAGAGTGGCCCCCGAATAACCTCTTCTGGGGTCCCCTGCTGCTGATCCTTCTCGGAGGGCCCCCACAGCAAGCCACCTCCTATGGGGGCACTCGTGCAGGCTCCATCTGGAGCTGGGCTGTTTGCACCATAGACACACACAGCATTGCTCGGCCACACCCCGCCCCCAGCTCCCTCCTTCTAGGATTTGGCTGACAGCTGACAATGGCTCCCCCTGCTGTCGAGTCTCCTGTGAGAAGAAAGAGAGGGGAGAAGAACTGGTGCAGATGTGCACAGAGCTGGATCGAGATTGGATTCAGGTAAAGGTCCGTACACACATCGGCGTCCCCCTGTCAGAACACACTAGCTCAGCAGGGGATATCACTGTACTAACATTGGATTGTTAGTACAGAAACTCCTCCCGAGCTCGTTGGGTTGAAAAAAAAGCTGCTAGTGTGTATTAGGATAAGGTGTCTAAGGGGGATGGGGGGCGAAGCTTTTGAAAGTTTTTTTACAATAATACAGAGATTGCATTAAAGTGCGTAGTGACCCAGATAGCAAGGATAACTTGCCACAAATTTGTGGCAGTGTTGAATTGTGTTTAATTGCAAGTCTGTTAACTTGCTGTACATTTTCACTGGTAAGTTGTGCACTTGCAGAACACTTGAAGCATAAGTTCCAGTTGACACTTTTCCAATTTGTAACAAATTTGTATGGCAAGTCTCTAGCAAGAGAAAAGTTGCAGTGGTAAGCCTACAGCAAGAGCTTTGCAAGTCTACAGAATGAAAATTCAGCCACAGTGACCCCTGTGGTGGGAGGACTATTGCACAATATAACTGAACCAGAACTTGCAGCAGACTTGCAGAATGTTTGCAAAGAAAGTTGATCTGGAGTCATGCAATGCAATTGTGCAACAAACTTGTGAAGCCTGGCAAGTCTTGCAATAGCTTAGCAAGTCATTTTCAAATGTGCAGCACAATTGCTTGCTATCTGGGGAGTATTCTCAATCCAGAGCACTAAGTGTCATTTCTGTCTGCTACCTCATTCCTCTGCTATCAGCATAAGTCATGTTTGACAAGTTTTCCTGACACCAAGAGGTAAAAAAAGTGACAGGGGGAGCCCCAGCACACAGCCTGTGATTGACAGCCTCAGATCTATTCCTGTGTGCTATGTGAAGGTGGGGGGGGGTGTTCCCTCCCCTCCCCTCCAAGTTCCCTCCCCTCCCCTCCAATCAGCTCTCAGAGGTCTCCTCACTGAGCTCTGCAGAGTGTAACTTCAGATCTCCGCCTCCTTTTTTCTGACAGCTAAGACAAGCTTTTGGAACTGCTGTAGAGAAGAGAGGGCTGCAGATACACCGGTACAACTTATGTAGGAGGATTTATTTATTATTTTGCCTGTATAACCACTTTAACTAAAGAACACACTACCCCTATGTTATTTGCAGGAGAAGGGGAGTAGTTCTTTCTGCACTTTCTGTCCTAGAGTGACCATGAAAGATCATTGTCATCGTAGGAGAGGAAGTGTGTTACTGGCAGGATCACCAGGTGAATATAAGGGTGAAAAGTCTGAAAATAAAAACCGAATGCAGCCGCTACATCTAAGGATACAATATATTACAATTTTGTTCTTGGGTTCAGATACACTTAAACGTCAGAAATCAGTATAAATCATGAAGAAAAATAATGTCCAATTGTGTTAATCAGCTAAACTCCCCTTATGCACCATACAACAGAAATAACATAGCTGTACACTAATATATGAATTTTGGCTGGAATGAGCCTTTAATTTTTCATGGGCTTATTTAATGACATGGTTAAAAAACAGTAATGATGATCTAAAACCCATCAGAAACCATAGCAGCCAGATGTTTTAACAGTCTATTTTGAGAACTGATTTCTGATTGGTCACTGTACCCTAATGCACTTTGCACTATGTTCTTAGCACCAATTCTCTACTTCATTAATAAGCTCTGAAAAAAGAAAATATAAGTTATTTGCTTTTACAAGGGAACATAAAGTCTTATGCCACACACGACCGTTTTTCATGACAAGAAAAATGCAATTTTTTAATTTGGTAATTAAAAACGATCGTGTGTGGGCTCCAGAGCATTTTTCGCGAAGTGAAAAATGGCCATAAAAAATTTGGAACATGCTCTATTTTTTCTCGCCGTTTTTCACGTCGTCGTTTTTCTCGTCGTGAAAAACGGCCGTGTGTAGGCTTTAACGACGTGAAAAAAACGCGCATGCTCAGAAGCAAGTTATGAGACGGGAGCGCTCGTTCTGGTAAAACAAGCGTTCATAATGGAGATAGCACATTCGTCACGCTGTAACGGACTGAAGAGCGCGAGGCTGAAAAGCGCGAATCGTCTCTCACCAAACTTTTCTAACACGAGGATCAGCAAAAGCAGCCCAAAGGGTGGCGCCATCCGAATGGAACTTCCCCTTTATAGTGCCGTCGTACGTTTCGTACGTCACTGCGCTTTGTTCAAGCATTTTTTTTCATGATCGTGTGTAGGCAAGGCAGGCTTGAGAAGAATCACGTCGAGAAAAACTTAGTTTTTTCAATGACATTAAAAACGGTCGTGTGTACATGGCATAACACGAAGAATAAAATTTTAATATAATGCAGCCTACCAGTTCCTCCAGATAATGCTAGGGGTTCCGTGAGCTGTGGCTTATTGACCTCCCATGTGACGGTGGCTGCAGAGTTCCAGGGCAAACATCACTTGGCAGAGCCAGCAGCATCACACCAATTACCTCTTCAGCTTTCTGTAAAGCTGGCCATAGATGGTTCGAATCCCTGCTGAATCGGACGAGATTTAAACCCTCTATGGGCAGGCTGAATGTACCCAAGTCGATTCATCGATCAACTTGGGTACAATCAGCATGTCGGATTTTTGCCAAGCAATTATTGATAGCGTTTATAACCACTAGCAATAATCACTGTGTTTTCTTTACCCAGCAGAGACGGCTCCCTGTGCCCTCTGGGAGAACACAATAGCTCCATGGGGAAATTGAGTGATTATGGGTTGCAGGAAAGAAAATTGTTCCATCTATGGCCTGCCCATGAGTGGCATTCTGACCACCAATTGAAGGATTGCTTTCCTATTGGCCACCAATGTATGGGGAAATGTTGCCATTGTCCCCAATTAATTGGTTTTACTAAGGGTTCCATGAGACCTAAAAAATGTTTACCCTATGGGGTAAAAAGGTTGAGAAAAGATGCCTTTCCTATTTATAGAGGAGCAGGGTTGTCACCCTAGTACAGGATCACAATAATGGCCCTCTCTCCTGCTCTCCAGACCATAGAAGGAAGAGGCTCTGTAGTTCTCAAAGCTAGCTTGTAACTGATTAGAGTGTAACAGAGGCAATGCATACAGAATTATGATTTCTGCAAGGATCAACAGCTTTTATTCGCATTTATTGACAGGTACAATATAACAAAATGCATTGCATGTTTTTTTAAGAGAACAAAGGGCTCTAACATTGTTAGGGCTTACATCAGTGGCGGCTGGTGCTCAATATTTTGGGGGAGATGAATGGGAAGGTGGCCATCAGAGGCCTCCGTACATTAGAAGGCAGATGACAGGGATCTGGGGTAGGGCTGCTGTGGCTCGCTGCTGGTCCTCGCTCCAGAGTTTAGCTCCAGGGCCTGTGCTTCTCATCCCTGCCAAACAGTAAGTGGCTCCCCAGACCTGTTTGGTTTCCCTGGGAGATGGACTGGAAGGCGGCCTTACCTACAAGGATCGAGGACAAGAAGTAGGGCTGCTGCTCCTAGCTCCAACCAGAGGGAAGAGCCGGGGCTTCTCTTCCCATCCGAACAGATGTGGTTCTCCTCCTGGCCGAACAGGAACAGGAAGTGGGTCCTGAGACCCGGCTGGCCAGGAGTCCTAAGACCAATCGGGTCTCAGGGCCCGCTTCCTGATTGGCCGGGAGGAGAATCAGAAAGACAATAGCTAATATTAATTCGCTATTGTCACACAACTGGGTGGGCTCAGGGCACAGTGCTCAGCGCCCCGAGCCCACCCTTTTTTGAAAACAATTCGAGCCTCAGGCTCTAATCATGTGCTTCACAAAAAAAAACATTGTCCTGCATGTAGATTAGGGACCGGGTGCATAGATTAGGGGGGCGGCGCCTCCACTGGCTTACATACATGTAAAAGTATAACTAAAGGCAAAACTTTTTGTTTACTTTTCAATGGAGTGGAGAGGGATTAGAACACATATTAGGTTTTTATTGCTGTCTGTGCCCCCGTTAAGGAGATTTACCCTCTCTATTTGTCATGTTTACCATTATCATTGAAAGTGAAAGTAAAAGAAAACTCAAATTTTGGGTTGTCCCCAGAAAAGTAATAGAGGGGAAATCTTCCAATGGGGACACTAGTTCTGGTGACCTGGGGGTCCCCAAGGAATTCCCTTAATTTGCAGGTATTTTCTCTCACTTCCTGGTTGGCTATGAGACAGGAAGTGAAGGGAAATCACTTAGGGGTGTACTCACTTTTGTTGCCAGCGGTTTAGACATTAATGGCTGTGTGTTGAGTTATTTTGAGGGGGAAGCAAATTTACACTGTTATACAAGCTGTACACTCACTACTTTACATTTTAGCAAAGTGTCATTTCTTCAGTGTTGTCACATGAAAAGTTATAATAAAATATTTACAAAAATGTGAGGGGTGTACTTACTTTTGTGAGATACTCTATGTAGAGAGAGGAGTAACAAATAGCAACCAGATTTACCTTTCACTAAGTTGGCTACAGCATCCCAAATTTTGATTGCTTACTAATACTATGGGTTTCCACACTTTTGGCTCAATTCATAATGATAACACAGCAGGATAAGGATGCTTGTTTTAAAAAAAGTGACGGTTATTTTCAGTGGAGTCCAATGAGATTTGAAAATTACAATCACATGGCTAAAATAAAGATCCTTATCCTTGTATTACAGCTTTGTGATTTGAGCCTTTTGCATGTTATCTTTGCTCTTATTAAATAATCCCATGTGACAAAATAGTCTTAAATACTTCTTAACCAACAGATAGTCAGTAGCTGGTCACTAGGGGTTGAGGAAGCATAGTGGAGAAGGTAGAAACTTTGTGCCATTGCTCTAGGCATCGGCGATCGAGCTGTCAAGCAATGTTAATTCTGATGGTGTCGGTAACATAATAGTTCTTCCCAGATAATTTAACTAGCAGAGAATTGATGGGGGTCCCGGGGGAACTGATCTGTATACTTGTATTTTATCCCCCTCATTATAAGTGAGGCCTGGGTATTCACCGCCGTGTGCTTGAGCAGTACGCCGGCTGTACTAGGATTAGGTCGTTTGATGTATGATACCAGCCAGGCTCAAGTGCTCAGGCTGTAAATAGTGCTTGTTAAGACCCCCAAGTACATTTGATATCATGATGTATAAGTGGAGTGAGGTCAGTGTTGTGTGTTTTGGGCTCTCTGTAATCCCAGCCAGAAGTCTTTTCTTTTCAAATGACTAGGTCCAGACAGGAATGATTTTCTTAAAGAGAACATGTGATATTATAGACAATAGAGACAGAGCCAAAGGGTAGGATGAATTCCAGGTATGGCAATGTATACATAGTTACATTGGTCCAACTAGGACCAATGCAAGTATGTATGTATCATACCTGTAGCTGGAAATTACTGTAAGGACACCGCTACTCTAAAGATCTCCACTAGCCTTTGGCTCCCATGACGCATTGTGAACACAGGAGACCATTCACTCAACAGCGGGCAACATTCAGGGAACAAGATGCATTTTCTCAATCAATGCAAATTGTTTTTTTTTGATTAAACAAGGTTGAGATGGTGACCCCACTGCCCCGCTTTTTCACCTCGTCTAATCAGAGAACACTTTGCATTCCTTGATTGTGCCCTTAATAGACATGTGCGATTAGTTTCGTACGAATCGGAAATTCGTACGAATTTTTCGAAATTCGTACATTTGTACGGATCCGAATTACGAATTTTTATGAATACGAATTCTGTACGAAATACGAAATTTCGTTTACGAATTTCGGATCCAAATTATCCGAATCCAAACTACTAAATAACGATTTTCAACTAATACGAAAGAAACAAACAAAAAAAAAGTTACGAAAGTAGGAGTTGTGTCCAGAATCAACTAAAACAATGTACTCTACCCCATCCGAAAGTACGAATTATGGTATTGAGCTTCCCTTTAATAGTGCCGTTGTACGTCTTATACGTCACCGTGTTCTTGGCGTTCGGAATTTCCGACAACATTTGTGCGACCGTGTGTATGCAAGACAAGTTTGAGCCAACATCCTTCAGAATTTCCGATCGTCTGTACGCGGCATGAGTCCGTAGATTCGTATGAAATTCGTATTTCGTACGATTTCGAATTAAATTCCGTACACGAATTGAGAATTACGATTTTTTTTAAAAACGAAACAAAACACATTTTTTGACGGCTCCCATGTCTAGCCCTTAATGGGGCACGTGCCAAGTAAGTCATCTTCTGTGTTCAGTAAGCAGGAGGGAAGCCACTCAGCACAGGACACCAAAGCTAGTGGAGATCACTGTAGAAACAGTGCCTACTACAATGATTTCCAGCTTCCATGGGGATCGGCCAGGTATGGCACATACATACTTACATTGGTCCAAACTGGATCAATGTAACTAGGTAAAAATTGCCCTACCTGGAATTCAGCATGACATCACCACCCCACCTCTACACTTCATCCAATCAGAAAACACTTTGCATTCTTTCAGAAGATACAAAGTGTTCTCTGAATGGCAACTATGCCAAGTGGGCGACCTCCTGTGTTCACAGTGCAGGAAAGCAGCCTCTCAGTATGGGACCCACAAGCTAGTGGTAGATCATAAGCTTAAAGTGGATGTAAACCCACTGTCATAAATTTTAATTCATGAACACAGGGTATATGTATAAGGATATACATGCCTCCTGCATGTATCCTTATCTTTTCAAACTCACCCCCTCAGCTGAGCGAAGCCCCGCCATATTGCCGAATGTGTGGGCGTATGTTTTTTTCCGGTGCTCGGTGGGTGGAGTCGTGATGTCAGAGGACTCCTCCGCCCACCACTACACTCCCCTGGCTAGCCAGAGTTGTGAGGATGAGCCTCGTGCCAGGAGAGACTGAAGTGCATGTACAGGAGTGACAGAGCACATTCTGTGAAGAAGCAGAGCGCGCTCATGTTACTCCTGCGCATGTGCAGAAGAAACAGCAATCGCAAGAGAAGGATTATAAAGAGCTGAGGCAGAGAGGCAGAGCTGAGGCAGAGAGGCAGAGCTGAGGCAGACAGACAGAGCTAGTGCATGAGATATGTAAATCACCTGTCACTCACAGCAGGGGGGAAGAACAGACAGGGTTTTCTCCATTTGTCTATTTTATCTCACTGAAAAAAGATAAGAGGATTGCTCAGAGCTGGATTAACTCTTTGTGGCAAGACTGGGCACAGATGATCTGAAATCCTATACTCTACATTGTAACAGCCAAAAAAATAAATAAAAAAATTTCGGGTTTACATCCACTTTAACCTCCCTGGCGGTATGATTCTTTCTGGAATTATGTACCAAAAGCGGTACAATTATTTTGCATGAAAATTTGGTGTTATGTATTATAGGCCTGCGATTCTTAGTAATTACTTACTTAAACCTAAGCAAACCAGAGTCTAGTAAACATCCCGGGTATGATAAATATGAAACACAAAATTATAAATTATAATATAATAAATAACTATAAATAATTATAAAAAATAGTAATCTAATTATAATAAAAATTATTCAATAATGTAATCAAATCAAAAACACTGAAATTTGCTCAGTTGCAGAATTGTCGCTGTCATTAGATTTAGTGTTTGATGACGAATTTCCCCACAAATCGCTATCGCTCAATTCTGCGAGTGATTCTAATTTATTATCGCTGCTTTCTAGTTGGTCTAAAACCACTTTTGACATAAAGGGACACTTTTTAGTTGCTATGGACAATCTCCAGTTTACAGGCAGAAAGAACGATTTTGATTATATAAAAGTGCATGCAGGACACTGGGCAGACCACTAGGGACCAAGGGGGTGTGTAATTATTACATACAGTACTGTAATCTGTAAGATTACAGTATACTGTATGTATACTATGTGTTTACCTTTTTGAATTTGCCGCCCAGTTCCGCTCCCATGCGCCGCTGCGGCTCGCAGGGAACGGAACTAGGAAGTCAGATGGGGTCGAAAGTGCCGACACTCGCCGGAGATCTCACTGGCGATCACAGCAGAGGACATCATCGCTGGATCGTCAGGAGAAGGTAAGGAAACTCCGCTGCGAGCTCTGCAATGTCTACCCCAAGCGTGACTCTGGGTTACCGATCCTAGCATAAAAAAACAACCCCGAGTCACGCTCGGGATTACCGCTAGGGAGGTTAATAATAGCATGCAATGCCAAACTGCAGTTTCCAAAGCAAGCAAAATCCTTTCTTGTATTAAGAGAGGTATGGTATAAAATCATTAGTAAGACCTCACCTGGAATATGCAGTTCAGTTATGGGCACCAATTCTCAAAAAGGATATCGGGGAACTGGAGAAAGTGCAGAGAAGGGCAACCAAACTGATAAGAGGAATGGAGGACCTCAGCTATGAGGAAAGATTAGAGGAGCTGAATTTATTCTCTCTTGAGAAGAGGAGATTAAGGGGGGAAACATGCACAAATACATAAGTGGTTCATATAGTGAACTTGAACTTGGTGTTGTTGTTCACTTTAAGGTCTTTACAGAGGATAAGGGGGCACTCTTTATGTCTAGAGGAAAATAGATATAACCTCCAAATACGTAAGGCTTTTTCACAGTAATGCCGTGTACACGTGACCATTTTTCTCGTCGGGAAAACTGTAATTTTTTCACTTGGACGAGAAAAACGGCCGTGTGTAGGCTCTCCAGCAGTATTCCCGACGAGAAAACCGCAGAGAATCATGACGAGAAAAATTAGAACATGCACTAATTTTTCTCGTCGCGAATCGCGGCATTTTTTTCCTCAGCAGTTTTCCCATAGGTAAACACTGCTAGGGAGCCTACACACGGCCAGTTTTCTCGACCAAGAGAAAACATGTCGTGAAAAACGGCTGTGTGTAGACTGGGAAAAGAGGACCAAGCCGTTCCTCGTTTTTCCCGTCGGGTTTCACAACGGTGTTTTCACCGCCGAGAAACTCGGCCGTGTGTACGCGGCATGGGAGCTGTGAAAATGTGGAATAGATTCCCTCAAGAACTGATTCTGGGCAGGTAAGTAGATTTTTTTTTTAAAAGGCCTGGATTCTTTTCTAAATGCACAAATTATAGCTAGATAATATTTATAGGTAAAGTTGATCCAGGGAATATCCGATTGCCTCTTGGAGAATCAGAAAGTATTTTTTTTTTCCCACTGGACGAAACTGGATCATGCTTTATTGGGTTTATTCTTTTTTTGCATTCCTCTGGATCAACTGTGGGTATAGGATTGTGTATATGGAGGGCTGTGTTTTTTTTTTTTTTGCCTCTGTGGGTTTAACTGGATGGACTTGTGTCTTTTTTCAACCAGACTAACTACGTAACTATGTATGAGATCACTGGAGTAGCAGCCAGCATCTGCTTCAGTGATTTCCAACTTCAAGGGGGGGTCAGACAGATATGGTATATACAGTAACTATGTAAAAATATACCATGCCTGTAATTCTTCTTTAAGTATAAAAAAATAAAAACTTTTTTTCAAAATTAATTTTGAATGGAGTAGGGAATGGTGAAACCCGTCAGTTTTTTCCCATATGTTCCCCACTGTTTTTACTTATTAATTTTTCTGTAGAAAAGGAAATTTCGTCAGGTGAGGGAAATGCTCCTTTAGGCAGTTGTCATCAGAACTGGTGTCCCCATTGGAAGAGCTCCCCTCTATTCCTGTTCTGGTGACAACTCAAAATTTGTATTTCTTCCTCACTTTCTGGCCACCAGGACAAATTATGAGAGTATGGCCTCGTACACACGGCCGAGATTCTCGTTGAAAAAAACATGTCGTTTTTTTCGACGAGATTCTTGGACAAGAAACTTGTCCCGGCCGAGTGTACACACGCTCGTTTCAAAGAACCCGCGGTTCTTTGAAAGGAGTGTACGCGGTGACGTCATCGACTACGTCGAGCATGCGCTCGTCACATTCAATGCCGTCGCCGCCATCTTGGTATACCCTACGTATGCCTAGGAAGCTACCGCGCATGCGTCGAATTCATTTCGAACATGCGCGGGCTTCCCGGCGGACAGGTAAGTGTACACACACTCACTTTTCTCGTCGAGAAACATGCCGAGGAGAATCTCGACGAGAAAATAGAGAGCAGGTTCTCTATTTTCTCGTTGAGGTTTCTTGTCGGTTTTCTCGACGAGAAACCCGATAGCAGCGTACACACGACCGATTTACTCGGCAAGACCTCTGTGCCAGCAAGTTTCTTGCTGGTTCTTGCCGAGAAAATCGGTCGTGTGTACGAGGCCTTAATCTCCCTAATCAAGACACAGACAGCAATACAAACCTGCCATGAGTTCTAACTGCTCAGCACTCAATAGACAGTCCAGGGTATTTTTTTTTTATATTTATTATGGAACTAGATGGGAGAAGGGAATAGTGGGATACTCCAACTGAACTATTCAAGGTAGATAAGGACAACTCTCACTCCAGAATACATGTGGAAGCATACACACTGCTTTTACCATACTGCCACATATATGGAAAAATTAAGTCTTCTTGCTCTCTCTGGCAGCAGACTTGATGCAGCTACTTTATCTTCAGGACACTCTCTAGCATCCCCTTGAATGACAGCTGTCCACTGACTCTTCTTGCTGAAGGGGTGGCCCCCAAAGGACAGGTCCAGCGACACAGATCTGTACTCACAGTAGGCAGAAACAGATCCTTTCTGGTGTCTCCCAGTCAGCTCTGCAGGACCTCTGGGTTCAGCTTTTTTTATGGCTTTGAGGCCCTAAGGTCGACTACCCAAGGCCGCATGGCAACTTCTACAGAGAAGGGGCAGCCGCCCCCTCCCTCCAGGACCCTGCTCTCCAGCTGAAGACTCAGAGCACATGTGCCCTTGGCATTTATACAGTCACCCAGCATGCAACGAGGCACTTTGCTCTGTCAAAAGCCAGGGGTGTAACAATGCCTGTGCCCTCACTCAGGTTTCCTCCCCCTGTCCAATATCCCTCCCTATTGGACCAATGTGAAACATTCAGACAAGCTGAGCTGCACCTGAGCACCATGAGCAGACCTCACTAATAGATCCTGCTCCCTGGTAGGCAGAGAGCATTCTAAATTTGCCTAACAATCCTCCTGTTAGGCAGAAAGACCCAAAACTATATGTAGCGGGTATGTACTTTTTAAACTGGTGAGGACACCAGTGATGCATAGTTCCCTGTGGCCCAGCAGGTGGCGCTGTCACTTTGGGCCGGGGTTGAACCATCGCTGCAGTGCCGTACCCTTTGTGACCTCTCGCAGCGGTTGAACGGCGGGGCGGGGAACCCGCCGTGCTTGCTGGGAGGGGGTATAAAGGGGGTGGACAGCTTCGCCACGAGGTTCGAGTCCCGGGCACCTTCAGCCTGAGGGCTGTGGTTGCGGTCGGTGTCCAGGCGGCCTAGGCCTGGACACTGGGAGTTTGTGTTCCATCCCAGACACCTTCAGTCTGGGGTGAGGTACTCAGCCGGAGGCCTGGGGCCCAGTACCTTCCGCTGGGTCCCGCAAGAGAGGGATCATCCTAGGGGGCCCCTGGGAGTGGGGCACCCGAATCCAGAGGCGTAAGGGACCAGAGGAGGGACTCACCCGAAGACCTGGTGCAGCAGATTGCCAGTGCCGGGTGAACCTCTGGAGACCGCCCGGAGGGATATCTTTCCCGAACAGGGGCCAAGTTCAAAGAGGAAGTTCAGTCCACGTTCAATGACCGGTGGCAGCGGTCCAACTATTTCAATCAGGTCAGTGGCAGAGACCTGCTATTAGGCCTGTGGCAGGGGCCTCAACAGTTCATCCGGTCGGTGGCAGCGACCAAAACTCACGGTCGGTGGCAGAGACCGTGCGCCAGGCCTATTAGCTAGCAAAGGAATAGGAGAGCTCAGTTGTGCCTGGCCCTACTCGTTCCCACACCCCCATGTTCGTCTGTTATTGGAAGTTCAACTGATTGTGTTCACCGTATTGTACGAGAAATAAAGGAGTGTTGGACTTTCGATTGGTGTGGGGCTCTATTATTGGCAGACACGTTTCCATGGAACAACAGAGACTTCGTATGCAGTGGACAGACCCGGAGGTAAACCAACTAACTTTGCTCAACCCTCTTATACACACGAGGGGAGAGCTTGGCGTAGTGTTCCTGCACTCTCCTCTCCCAGGTACCCCTAGACACAAGCCATTCACAATAGGCAAGAGGGAGAGTGAGGTTCCGCTACACATACTCTCTTCTAGCAGCACCTACCTAGGAGGGTGCAACATCGAAATATTACTCTTTGCACAGCAACTGTGGTGCACTAAAATGTGGGAACAATCATTGCGTGTTCACAGACCTGCAACCCACACTACTGCGCATGTATGGTGTGAACAGAACATAGAAAACAATTGTGTTCTTTGTGCACTTGAGTTGAGCTTGCGTTTATCAATGCTTCTTAATGCAGCTTGATGCTCCTGGTGTGAACAAGTTCTAACTGTATCTGAGTGTGCGGTGTCACCCTCCTGGCTATGCTGTCTGGCAGGGGTGTGTGTAGTTGGAAAGAATTACAAATTCTCTGGCAAGACAGTTTAGGCATTTATATTTTCCTGTGTATTTAGCTGTTTGCCAGTGAAATGCTCTTTAAATGAATACAGTCCTATTATGTAGTATTTATAATATTTTTATGAGCCCAGTTTGCAGAAAATAAACTCATTGTTTTCCAGAATCCTTCCCAGATCATCTAGGATACAGCTCTTTCAGGCGTCTTCTTGAGGGTCAGCGTATTCTTGTCTCTGAATTTTCCACTACGTCTGCCACCGGCCACAGTTGCCATAGGGCAGCTCTAAGTTTGTGTTCCACTCCAAATTCCGTGATTTGAAGTTTTGTCTGTTTGTGTCCCGTGTTGGCTGCACCCCATACATAACAAACAAGCAGTGTGGGTCTGTCTGGTGAAATTGAGCCACCACTTACTGGTAGAACTGTGCGGTTATGGAGACAGTTATGCATTACTTACAGATGTAAATAAATACAATCACTTTAGACGCAATGCTCGCAAGGCCAGAAAATTCACAAAGCCTGCCATGTTTTTTAGTCTGAAGCCTCGTACACACGACCAGTTTTATCGGCAAGAAACAACAAGAAAACTGTTGGGAGAGCTTTCTTGCCGAGAAAACCGTGCGTGTGTACGAAGCTTTCAGGTTTCTTGTCAAGAAAACTGCCCAGAATCTCGACGAGAAAAAAAGAAGACCTGCTTTCTTTTTTCTCGTCGGGAGTCTCATTTTTCTCGTCGTGATTCTCGTCAGACTGTATTTGGACGAGAAAACCGTTCGTGTGTATGCTTTTCCGAGTCTTCAAAAAATGCGCATGGTCAGAATCAAGTATGAGACGGGAGTGGACCTTCTTGTAAAACTAGCGTTCGTAATGGAGATAGCACATTCATCACGCTGTAACAAACTGTAAGCACGAAGACTGAAAAGCGCGAATCGTCTCTCCTCAAACCTTTACTAACACGCGGTAACACGAGATCAGCAAAAGCAGCCCAAGGGGTGGCGCCATTGGAATAGAACTTCCCCTTTATACTGCCGTCGTACGCGGTGTACGTGACCGAGCTTTACAACGACGAGATTTTGGATTGACAGTGTGTATGCAAGGAAAGCTTGACAAGAATCTCCTCAAGCTTGACAAGAAACCCGTCGAAAAAAACTAAGTTTTTTTTGCGACGAGATTCTCGATCGTGTGTATGAGGCTTGAGGCCCTGTCTTCAGAATGAGAATAGTCCTCCTGGCTGCAAGACCAACACAAATTCCAATTATTTGTTACCATGTACCAGTCATTTATGAGCTCTGATGGCATCTATGTTACAAGCTAAACATACATTCTGAATTAACATCACTGAGGCGGGAGGCGCAGTGTGCCTCATCAGAGCGACTAAAGTGCAGTTCTGGCACAAATAAATGTTTTTTAGTCCCATGCAACACATAACCGCTATCACCTTTCCTGGTTTGTGATCTATAAGGTCGTTGGGCTCATCTGAGCTTGTATTGGCCAACAGTCGTTCCATACACCATAAATGTTATCAGATTGCTAGTTCATGTCTGTGTGTCAGTGATCTATACCTTCCAATATTGCAGGATCTGCTGTACTTTTAACACACCCACTGATTGGGTGTTGCTGGACGCCGGCCTGGTTTGAACATCTGCTTGTTTATTACAGGGGAAGTTCACTATGGTGTATTTGCAGTGAGTGCATATTTTGACCTATCATTGCACTTTAGTGTTATGTGACTTTCACATTTTCATGTACTTATTATTCCACCTTTTTTAGTGTATTAATTATAGAGATGTGTCCAAAAGCCGCTATTGGCACGTTAGATTAGAACCGCTTAAAGTGGGAGTAAACTCCCATGTATGATTTTTACCTATAGCTAAGCTTATGATAAGAAATGCAGTGGGTGTAATACTAAATGTTACCACTAAAAAGTGATCAACTAAGTAAAACCAGAAAATATACTGTGCAAAACATTAAATGAACTGAACAACCAGGCAAATAGCTCTAGGAGTAATTCACAGTACTACAGATGGTTTTCAACATCAAAGAAATAATGTCCCATTTGCAACAGTGGTTGTAATATAGAAGGAAGGGAAAAAAAAAAAAAAAAATGCTTTAAAATAAAATAAAAGTCACCCAACATCCAACTTCTAGGACCAATAATGTTCGGTGAAATTCAACAGTTGGCTCAATAGCAGCAGAGATCAGAGGACCATGTGGGGAATAAAAAGAAAAAGCAACTTGTGAAGTACCGCTTAGGAACAGATTAACAATACGCTGTTATTGGGAAAACTCACAAGCCTTCAATGATAACCGAGCGTCAGTGTGTTCCGGGTTCACAACGGCGTGCGTTCCACAAGAACCGGAAGCAGCGTCACTGGTTCTTAGTGTTGACCGGAAATTTGTCAATGCATTTCGCCCCTCCTCCAGGGCATCATCAAGGACAAGAACCGGAAGCAGCGTCACTGGTTCTTAGTGTTGACCGGAAATTTGTCAATGCATTTCGCCCCTCCTCCAGGGCATCATCAAGGACCATGGTCCTTGATGATGCCCTGGAGGAGGGGCGAAATGCATTGACAAATTTCCGGTCAACACTAAGAACCAGTGACGCTGCTTCCGGTTCTTGTGGAACGCACGCCGTTGTGAACCCGGAACACACTGACGCTCGGTTATCATTGAAGGCTTGTGAGTTTTCCCAATAACAGTGTATTGTTAATCTGTTCCTAAGCGGTACTTCACAAGTTGCTTTTTCTTTTTATTCCCCACATGGTCCTCTGATCTCTGCTGCTATTGAGCCAACTGTTGAATTTCACCGAACATTATTGGTCCTAGAAGTTGGATGTTGGGTGACTTTTATTTTATTTTAAAGCATTTTTTTTTTTTCCCTTCCTTCTATATTACAACCACTGTTGCAAATGGGACATTATTTCTTTGATGTTGAAAACCATCTGTAGTACTGTGAATTACTCCTAGAGCTATTTGCCTGGTTGTTCAGTTCATTTAGTGTTTTGCACAGTATATTTTCTGGTTTTACTTAGTTGATCACTTTTTAGTGGTAACATTTAGTATTACACCCACTGCATTTCTGGTGACACCAATCATTGGTGCATAATCTTTTCACTAATAGTGTGTACCATCATCCCGAAAGGTTTAGATGGTTGACATTCACACATACGTTTGTATTGAGCACATTTATATTCGCTAGCGCTGCATTTTATAATTTTTTATCTCTCAAGGTGTTAGTGCCTTATGCTGTAGCAGCTGCGCATATAATAATTTATTTTCACTTGTCATTTATTTTTGTATGTCTCCATAAGCGCGAGTTTTAGTTTTTGTTTATTTAAGCTTATGATAAGGCTTACCTAAACAGTGGTGAAAATAATTATTTGATCCCCTGCAGATTTTGTAAGTTTGCTCACCTTCAAAGAAATGAAGGGTCTATAATTGTTATCATAGGTGTATTTTAAAAAGGGATGGGTACGGGGAAGTGGGACTTTAAATGAATTACCTAGGTATAAAAATTCAAATTTATTAGTATATACTGGTAATATAATACATAATGGTAATCATGTCACATAATAAATAATAAATAACAATTATTGTACAGTATATAGATATATAAATACAATGGAGGCAAGGAAGCCACATAATAACAAACAGCTAATCACATAATACTGAACATAATCTGATAAGGCAATGTAATGAATTAAGACACGGCATATAACAGCTCTATGCGTTTCATAGATTTTGTAAATTTGCCCACTTACAAAAAAAATAAAGGGTCTATAATTTTTATCATAGGTGTATTTTAAATAATAGAGACAGAATATCAACCAAAAATCTAGAAAAAAAAACATGATTCAATGGTTATAAAATTTGTTGCAGTTCATTGAGTATAATAAGTATTTCATCCCCAAGCAAAACATGACTTAGTACTTGGTGGTGGAGAAACCCTTGTTGGCCAGCACAGAGGTCAGACGTTTCTTGTAGTTGGTGACCAGGTTTGCACACATCTCAGGAGGGATTTTGGTCCACTCTACTTTACAAATCTTCTCGAAATCCTTAAATACCCATTCAGAGCATTTTCCGGCTATAGTATTGTTTTCAAATGTTTAATCTCTTCTTACCTGCTTGTTTTCCGAGTATTCTTTCATTTTATTTTAAATGACGTCACCAGCGCATGTGCCGTTAGCACTAATTTTCCGGCAAGCCAGGGCTGCGTCATTTCCTACTGTCAGCCCTGAGATCCCGCGATACTCCTTCCTACGCCTTCCTTATTGAGAAGCTGAGAATCGGCTCCAATTCGCTGCACAAGGTTTCCGCAACTACTGGAAATGAAGACTAGGCTTGGATATGGCGAGCAATGCGTATGCGTGGGATTATGGCCAAGGAAACCTACTGAGGGTGGAAATAAAGTACTGGACAGACGCGGAAGACCAGAGTTGCAGTGGTGTCAGCTAACAGCAAGCGGGAGCGTTCACAAACGACTTATTTATGACAGTAAGAGAGGTTTTACTGTTTGTGGCTTGTTAATTCCAAACAACGAGTTGGATTTACATATAGCTTAAAGCTAAGTTCCAGTCCCCAAAATACTTTTTTTTTTTACAAACGCTCTGCAAACATGTCCAAACATTTGTCCAAACATACACTTACCTGCTCCAATGTCCAGCGATGTGCCGCCCGGAGCTTCGCTCCTCTCCCCCCCTTCTCCGCCGGCGCCTACATTCATAGTGTGGGCACCTGGCTGTAACAGCTTTCGGCTTCACAGCCGGGCACTCACTGCGCACGGCGCAGCGCTCTCTGAGTGGACAGGCGATCGCCTGGGACCTGTCACGTGTCCCAGGTGATCGCCTACAGGGAGGGGCCGCCAAAGGCGATATGACAAATCGCCTACGCGGCCCCTGGGCGGAAGGAGGAAGTGGGACAGGAAGTCCCACTCCTACTGAAGCCCCCACTCCCCCCCAAAAAAAATTACATGCCAAATGTGGGATGTAAGGGGGCAAGGAGTGGATTAAGCCGAAGTTCCAAATTTGGGTGGAACTCCGCTTTAAAGTGGATGTAAACCCACTCTCATCCTTTCTAAACTACTGCCATAGTGCTGATCCATAAAGATATAGATGCCTCCTGCATGTATCCTTATCTGTCAAATGTCTCCCCTCTGTCTGTTATAAGAACTGAAAAACTGCAGATTCTGTGGGTGGATCTGTTGTCTGGAGCTCTGTGGCTGGAGTCGTTAGACTCCCCGCCCACCTCTACACTCCCCTTGTCAACATGCATTTTCTCCTGTGTATTCCTTCTGCTATGATCACTAACATCCAGTCAAAATCCAGAAAAGTTACCACATGACTTCAGAAAAGGAGTGGGGGAGGGAATTAAAAAATAATGCCTGTCTAAAGCTAGTGCACGAGATATGTAAATAACCTGTCACTCAAAGCAAGGGGGCGGAACGGACAAAGGTTTTTCTCTGTTTGTCCGTTTTATCTCACTGAAAAATAAAAGAGGATTGCTCAGAGATGGATTAACTCTTTGTGGTAAGACCTGGCACAAATGATAGGAAATCGTATACTCTACATTGTGACAGCAAAAATAAATAAAAAATTCGGGTTTACATCCACTTTAAATGTTGTATCATTATCTGAGCTTACTACTGCTTTAAGATTTTTTTGGCTGTCGCTTGGCAACTAGAAGTTTCCACCCCCTCCATACATTTTTTATAGGATTAAGGTCTGGAGACTGGCTATGCCACTTCAGGACCTTAATGTGCTTCTTCTTAAGCCACTCCTTTGTTTCCTTAGCGGTATGTTTTGGGCCATTGTCATGCTGGAAGACCCATCCACGACCCATCTTCAGTCTTCTGGCTGAGGGAAGAAGGTTCTCATCCAAGATTTTACATCACATGGCCCCATCCATTGGCCCCTTAATGCAGCAGAGAAACAGCCCCAAAGCATAATGTTTCCACCTCCATGCTTGACTGGCTGGGGATGGTGTTCTTAGGGTCATAGTCAGCATTTTTGTTCCTCCAAACATGGCGAGTTGAGTTGATGCCAGAGAGCTAAATTTTGGTCTTATCTGACCACAGCACTTTCTCCTAATCCTTCTCTGAATCATTTAGATGTTCATTGGAAAACTTCAGATGGGCCTGTATATGTGCCTTCTTGAGGAGGGGGACCTTGCGGGCGCTGCAGGATTTCAATTCATGGCGGAGTATTGTGTTACCGATGGTTTGTTTGGTGACTGTGGTCCCAACTTCCTTGAGATAATTTCTGATCTCATTTGAGATCAAGCTTCTCCCATGTAGTTCTGGGCTGATCCCTCACTTTTCAAGCTGCCCGAAAGTGTGAATGCAGACTTTTAGTTGGACATGCCTACTTAATTGGCCAAAATTTGCATCGTGGATGGCTTGGCTGACACCAGCCAGCTCAACACAATTGGGCAAAAATTTTCTAGCACTTTTACCAGCCAACCTGCAAAAAAAAAAAAAAAAACTGACCCTGTCTAATAATTCAGATTAAAACAGGTTTTTAGTTGCACACATTTGCAAATGCTGTATATGCAGAAGTGGCAGTGCCTCACCAAGGCTCCTCTGTATACTGTGGTCCTAATGCTACAGTTTTGAGAGTCTCCAAGTTGGAGCACATATAGCAGTGGATAAATTAAGAGTAGGTTTACCTGGAGGGTAGCATTTAGTTGAACGGTTTGCAGGCAATTTTACGTGACATATGGGGCCAGCCCATTCACTTGAATGGGCTGCCCTATGTGGGCTTGATGCCGAAAAATAAGCTACTGCTCCTTTTTGGATGACAAGCTTCAGGCAATTTTTAAAGCCACAGCTTGCCGCGATTGCCAAGCAACAGTTGTTGCATTAAAGAATAATGGCACTCAAATGTGTGTTGCATGTTGTGCAGTGGATGCCACATGGTTTGGAATTACAAATTGCGAAGTGTGAATGGAGCCTAAAAACTGTTGAGATAAGATACAGTATGCTACACATTGTTTGCATTGTGTGGGCTCAGTCACAGGCATTATGAGGAGGAGCAATGAAGCCAAATCATTGTGTAGTACTGCAAAGCAGCAAGCAGAGGCTTTACATGTAATCAATTTGAAAAACCTTTACACACATTGGAAACATTGTTTACATCATGCTGATCTCATTTATATAAAAAAAAAATGTAGCGATACCCCCGTAGGAGCTGCTGGTTTAAATTTGGGCCTGCCGTTACCTTACTGTTCTGTATGCTCGTCTCAGGGGTTCTCCTTGAAGAGTTGTCCAGAAGACGTTTGCACCAACACAAAGTCTATTTCAAGGGTTTTATTGCATAAAGTTTTCAACAGAGGGGGGTTGAAGGAATGGGGAGGACTCAGGTACCTTAATTGCAGATCACAGGAATTTTCCTAGGTCCAGAGGAACAATTGTCTCCACGCTGGATTCAGCAAACACCGGATAGGCCCAATTTCACCGGCCTAGCAACCAATGTATAGCTCGATCACCTATAGTCTCTGCCACAGACCAGGTGCAAATAGAACAGTCTCTGCCACAGACTTGGTGCAAATATAACAGTCTCTGCCACAGACTTGGTGTAGCCCTTCCCTGGGTTACCTTCTGAATTAAGAACACAGCTCTCAGTGCCAGGATCTTCCAGCCGTTCCGGCAGCACTGTGAGGTAGATTATGATCCGGATGCATCCCCCAATTGAGTCCTCAATTTCTTGGTCCCTTCCAGCAGGTAAGGCGACACAGGACCATCCCTGGATCAATAGGCCCCCAGTAACTCCTGGGCCTACATTTTAGTAACAGAGCCTAAGGCCAACGTGGCCCCGAGGCGGAAACTACCAGCACTTCCCTGAGGCCATGAGGGCCCTCAGGTCGGGATCGGGCGGGTGGTGCCCACCACCAGCGAACGACCCCCAACTCTCTAGAGAACTCCTTCCCTAATGGCGTCTGTCCCCTCCCAGCATGCACAGTGGGTTGACGACGCCCGACCCGCTGCTGGGAAAGAGATACCCAATGCGTCCAGCCTGCTGCCTTTCCTATCCTGACCAGTGGTGACAGCGACACCTACTGTCAGGAGGAAAATCACGCAGCCAGCTGAACTGAAACAGAGTACAATTTGTAACACAATCCTTCTGAGACAAACTATTGCTCAGACAACTAGAATTTCACCACATAGCGCCCACTCATTGGGAGCAGGGCGCTACAAAAAAAATGAAGATTATACTTCCTTTAATGGTAAATCTAAAATATGACCGTACTAGGGGGTTGTAGAAGTACCTTAAGAAATCAGTACTTATCTCTCCCCTGATGCTCTGATCTACTAATGGATTGCACGGGAAACACCTGGTACTTGCATGTATGACTCCCTCTACCTTTTCACAATGCAGCACTCAGTGCTTCAGTGGCCAACCATCAGATCTGAGCACACATTGACAAAGCCTTGTGTAGGATTTGACTTGCTTTTCTAGAATCTAAGACAGCTCTTCTCATCCAGGGTTCCATGAATCCTTAGGGTCCCTCCACAGGTTGCTAAGGGTTCCTTGAATTATGGATAATTGACCTACCATTTGATGGTCCCTGCATAGTTCCAGAACCAAAACTACTTGTCAAGCGAACAATTTTTTTTAGCTGTTTGTAAGAGTGGCATTCTGACCACCGCTGGAAAGGGGGCATTCTTCCCACTGGCTACCAATGTAAAAGGTATCCTTCCCACTGACCCCAGATGAATTAATTTAAGGAGGGATTCCTTGAGACCTGAATAATATGTCAAGGGCTCCCCTGGGGTAAAAGTCTGAGAAAAGCTGGTTTAGGAGTACTGCAGGCAGATTTTTGTAGCAGGAGAGCGTGGGCAAAATATATGCACATTGCTTACGGTCTCTCCTGTAAAGTGAAAGTGTTACCTTGCTATTAAACTAGATCAGCTTTGTAATGGGTATGTCACTATGAGCCCAGCGTGATGGAAAGATAAAGCCCCTGGAGATGTGTCCATGACACCCTGGGCTTAATGGAAGTTGGTTGAATTATGCAGGGCATTGATCAACCTACACTTTTACTTGTGTGTGTGTGTGTTTTTTTTCCCACTAGGATGGAGGGTGTGAGTCCTGGGGGGGGGTGTGTGGCCTTCAGGCTCCTTCCTCCTCTGACCCTGGTGGGACTCCAGGAGAGCCCCTTGACCTAGTACTTGGTGGTTGCCTTCAGCTGACCACGAGGAAAGGCATTCTGGCTAGGCAGACCATGTTGTTCCCTTTGTCCCTGTCAGGAGCTTTGCACCCCGCGGATCAGGTAGAGGTCCTACCCCTTTGTGGGGTAGACAAAGCACACCCTTAATTGCACTTTTTAGTGTGTGCTTCACATGCACGTTTTTGGTTCACTTATTTTTTTTTTCTGTTTTATTTTTTCAGCACCACCGCGGGTTAAAAAATAATGAAATTAATCAACTCAGTTCAACACTTGCAGCAAGAGGGAGCCTTCAGGTGACAGCGCCAGAAAGAAGTTGAGCATTGCACCGAAAGTTGCTTTTTTATTTTAAGCAATGCTGGGCTACTTACTTTTTTTTTTTTTTATTGTTTACAGTGAAGTTGAGGTTTAATTGAATCATTTTATTAATGCAAGACATGTCTGCTTTATTATAAATGTGAATTATTTTTATATCCTAATTCTTGATTCTCAAATTATGCTTATTGGCTGTATCTGAGGACGAGCCTAAGACCATCAGTAGATTAATGCGCCAGGAATCTTTTAGCCCCAAGACAAATTCTTAGACTTGTCTCACTTGTGGTCACCTTGCTTGTTAAAGGCAGATTTTTGCCAGTGTGCAGTTCCATGGAATACATCCGTATAGGAGATGGTGAGTCAAAAAAAAAAAAAGTGACAGAAAATTACAGCTGAGTGATGCCAAAGGATTTTGCTTAGCTAGGGTAAAAAGGTGTAGTAAAATAGGAGCAGTCGGGACAAAGACTGAATAACAGGTATAAAAACCTCAGAGGTTTAGTAAGGTTCTGTAAAGCACTTAAAGTGATACTAAACAAAGAAGTGTTCATTTCCATAATTCATTCACATAAATCATGTATATTTATATATATATATATATATATATATATATATATATATATATATATACACAGTGGGGCAAAAAAGTATTTAGTCAGCCACCAATTGTGCAAGTTCTCCCACCTAAAAAGATGAGAGAGGCCTGTAATTGTCATCATAGGTATACCTCAACTATGAGAGACAAAATGTGGAAACAAATCCAGACAATCACATTGTCTGATTTGGAAAGATTTTTTTTGCAAATTATGGTGGAAAATAAGTATTTGGTCACCTACAAACAAGCAAGATTTCTGTCTCTCACAGACCTGTATCTTCTTCTTTAAGAGGCTCCTCTGTCCTCCACTCATTACCTGTATTATTGGCATCTGTTTGAACTTGTTATCAGTATAAAAGACACCTGTCCACAACCTCAAACAGTCACACTCCAAAATCCACTATGGTGAAGACCAAAGAGCTGTCGAAGGACACCAGAAACAAAATTGTAGACCTGCACCAGGCTGGGAAGACTGAATCTGCAATAGGCAAGCAGCTTGGTGTGAAGAAATCAACTGTGGGAGCAATAATTAGAAAATGGAAGACATACAAGACCACTGATAATCTCCCTCGATCTGGGGCTCCACGCTAGATCTCACCCCGTGGGGTCAAAACGATCACAAGAACGGTGAGCAAAAATCCCAGAACCACACGGGGGGACCTAGTGAATGACCTGCAGAGAGCTGGGACCAACGTAACAAAGGCTACCATCAGTAACACACTACGCGGCCAGGGACTCAGATCCTGCAGTGCCAGACGTGTCCCCCTGCTTAAGCCAGTACATGTCCGGGTCCGTCTGAGGTTTGTTAGAGAGCATTTGGATGATCCAGAAGATTCAGAAGAGGATTGGGAAAATGTCATATGGTCAGATGAAACCAAAGTAAAACTGTTTGATAGAAACACAACTCGTCGTGTTTGGAGGAGAGAGAATGCTGAGTTGCAACCAAAGAACACCATACCTACTGTGAAGCATGGGGGTGGCAACATCATGCTTTGGGGCTGTTTCTCTGCAAAGGGAACAGGACGACTGATCCGTGTACATGAAAGAATGAATGGGGCCATGTATCGTGAGATTTTGAGTGCAAACCTCCTCCCATCAGCAAGGGCATTGAAGATGAAACATGGCTGGGTCTTTTAGCATGACAATGATCCCAAACACACCGCCCAGGCAACGAAGGAGTGGCTTCGTAAGAAGCATTTCAAGGTCCTGGAGTGGCCTAGCCAGTCTCCAGATCTCAACCCCATAGAAAACCTTTGGAGGGAGTTGAAAGTCCGTGTTGCCCAGCGACAGCCCCAAAACATCACTGCTCTAGAGGAGATCTGCATGGAGGAATGGGCCAACATACCAGCAACAGTGTGTGACAACCTTGTGAAGACTTACAGAAAACGTTTGACCTCTGTCATTTCCAACAAAGGATATATAACAAAGTATTGAGATGAACTTTTGATATTGACCAAATACTTATTTTCCACCATAATTTGCAAATAAATTCTTTCCAAATCAGACAATGTGATTGTCTGGATTTGTTTCCACATTTTGTCTCTCATAGTTGAGGTTTACCTATGATGACAATTACAGGCCTGTCTCATCTAGTGATGAGCCGAACACCCCCGGGTTCGGTTCGCACCAGAACCCGCGAACGGACCGAAAGTTCGCACGAACATTAGAACCCTATTAAATACAATGGATGCGAACGTTCGGATTCTAAAGTGCTAATTATAACGACTATTATCCATGTTATTGTCCAAAACAGAGTTTGGGAACCCGGCTTCTGCACCAGGGGACATGTATCAATGCAAAAAGAAGTTTTAAAAACGGACGTTTTCCGGGAGCAGTCATTTTAATGTTGCATAAAGTGAAAAAAAAAAGTCAAATATTCCTTTAAATATTGTACCTGGGGGGTGTCTAAAGTATGCCTGTGAAGTGCCACGTGTTTCCCGTGTTTAGAACTGTCCCTGCACAAAATAACATTTCTAAAGGGAAAAAAGCCATTTAAAACTGCTTGCGGCTTTAATGCAATGTCTGGTCCCGGTAATATGGATGAAAATCTTTAGGAAAAATGGCATAGCTACCCCATCAAATCCCCCCCCCCCCACCCCAGCCCATTACCAGCCCCTTTGGGTCTTGTATGGATATTAAGGGGAACCCCGCACACAAAATAAAAAAGGACCTATATACTCTGAACAGCCGTATACAGGCGGTGCATACAAGACAGGGACTGTAGGTTTGTTCTTATGTAGAATCTGTTTGTAATTTTGAACAGCTGCATTGTTTAAGTGGAGCTCCATGCCAAATTCCTTTTTTTTAGCTTTTTGTAAAACATAGGGAACGGTTATCACCCCTGTCACATTTTTTTTGCTGTCTGTGCCCCTGTTCAGAACATTTCACCTCACTTTGCGTCCCAATGACAACTGTTTTTGAAATGTGGTGTTTTTATTGAAACAAGGATTGGTGATAAAGCATCAGTAGAGAGGAGACACCTTTCTCCCATATTAATTCTTACAGGAGAGAATTTTCCTTCCAAGGGGTAGATTTCCTCTCACTTCCTGTTGTCTTCTTCCGTTTGCAAGTAGTAGTAGTTTGTAAGTTGGATGTTTGAAAGTAGGGACCTTCCGTATATACTCTGCAGAAATTAGCCCCTTAGGTGTTGGTGTTGGCACAACACTGAAAGCACTCACAGTTATTCTTGGTGGGTGCTGGAACGCCCTGCTGTCAACTATAATATCAGGAATTGTAATAACATATAATTGTTGATCAGTGGTAGTAAAAATTGGGCCTTTGATGGTGTTGCTGGTGCCACAACACTGTAAGGCCTGACAGTTACTCTTGGTGGGCGCAGCAATGGTCCCTGCTGTGAATTATTAGATCAATAATTATAATTGCATGCCCCTGTTGAACAGGGGCTGAAAAATTGGGCCTTTGGTGGTGGTGGTGGTGGTGATGGTGGTGCTGGTGCCACAACACTGTAAGGCCTGACAGTTACTCTTGGTGGGCGCAGCAATGGGCCCTGCTGTGAATTATTAGATCAATAATTATAATTGCATGCCCCTGTTGAACAGGGGCTTAAAAATTGGGCCTTTGGTGGTGGTGGTGGTGGTGATGGTGGTGCTGGTGCCACAACACTGTAAGGCCTGACAGTTACTCTTGGTGGGCGCAGCAATGCTCCCTGCTGTGAATTATTCGATCAATAATTATAATTGCATGCCCCTGTTGAACAGGGGCTGAAAAATTGGGCCTTTGGTGGTGGTGGTGGTAGTGATGGTGGTGCTGGTGCCACAACACTGTAAGGCCTGACAGTTACTCTTGGTGGGCGCAGCAATGGGCCCTGCTGTGAATTATTAGATCAATAATTATAATTGCATGCCCCTGTTGAACAGGGGCTTAAAAATTGGGCCTTTGGTGGTGGTGGTGGTGGTGATGGTGGTGCTGGTGCCACAACACTGTAAGGCCTGACAGTTACTCTTGGTGGGCGCAGCAATGGGCCCTGCTGTGAATTATTAGATCAATAATTATAATTGCATGCCCCTGTTGAACAGGGGCTGAAAAATTGGGCCTTAGGCACTGGTGGCACAACACTGCAACCCCTCACAGATACTGTACTTGGAGCACAGCAATGAGGCCTGTTGCAAAGTATTGCATCAAAAATTTTAATTACACGCCCCTGTTAAACAGGGGCTGAAAAATTGGGCCTTAGCCACTGGTGGCGTCACCCATAAACCAAAATGATCTTCCAAGCTATCATCGTTAATCGTATCATTGAGGAGGAGGAGGAGGATAGCCAGTCAACATAACAGCACAGGCACTCAGCATCAGCATCAGTCTTGAAGGGATGTGACATTTTAAAATCAATTAGTCTGTTATATCAGCATCTGGTGTGTGGTAGCTGGTGGTGATCCAAGACTGGTTCATCTTGATGAAAGTCAGTCGATCAACCGAGTCGGTGGACAGGCGCACCCTGTGATCCGTGACAAATCCTCCAGCAGCACTGAATGTGCGTTCTGAAAGAACGCTGGATGCAGGACAGGCCAGTAGCTCAATTGCATACTGTGCAAGCTCTGGCCAGTGATCCATCCTCAAGACCCAATAAGCCAGAGGATTTTCGGTGGGGAAGGTGTCCAAGTCTGACCTTGCCCCTAGGTATTCCTGCACCATGTATATCAGACGCTGGCGATGGTTGCTGGAACCGATCATACTTTGGGGCTGCGGACTAAAGAATTGTCTGAACGCATCAGTCAGACGGCCACCTACCCCACCGCTCCTTCTTTGACTGCCCGAAGCCTCAGCAACTCGTTGTCCAGGACCAGGAGTTTGTAACCTCCCAGTCTCTGGGAACGCGTTGCACAGACCTTTCTGCAAGGCCTCCCGGAGTTGTCTCATCCTCTGCTCCCTCTGCGAAGGTACGATAAGGTCCACAACCTTACCCTTGTACCGTGGATCAAGGAGAGTGGCCAGCCAGTAATGGTCCCTCTCCTTGATCCGAAGAATACGAGGATCCTTCCGCAGACTTTGCAGGATCAGGGAGGCCATGCAGCGTAGGTTAGCTGAGGCATTCAGTCCGGAGTCCTCTGGGTCACTAAGGACGACATGATCCGCAGCCACCTCCTCCCAGCCACGTACAAGTCCACTGGTTTCTTGGGACTGTAAATCCTCCCTAAAAGACTGCTGCTGATGATGCTGAGTGCCAGCCTCCACCTCCATGCTGACACAATCCTCCTCCTCCTCCTCTTCCTGTGCGATGGGTGGGACAGAAGGAACACTGTCTGGGTAAAGGGGGCCTTGAGAGGCAAGGAAGTCCTCCTCTTCCTGCCTCTGTTCTGCCTCAAGTGCCCTGTCCATTATTCCACGCAGCGTGTGCTCCAACAGGTGGACAAGAGGTACAGTGTCACTGATGCATGCACTGTCACTGCTCACCATCCTCGTGGCCTCCTCAAATGGTGCCAGGACAGTGCATGCATCCCTGATCATGCCCCACTGGCGTGGTGAAAAAAACCCGAGCTCCCCTGACCCTGTCCTGGTGCCGTAGTCGCACAGGTACTCATTGATGGCCCTCTGCTGCGTGTGCAGCCGCTGCAGCATGGCCAACGTTGAGTTCCACCTGGTGGGCATGTCACATATAAGGCGGTTCTTGGGCAGGTTCAACTCCTTTTGAAGCTCAGCCAGGCGAGCACTGGCATTATAAGATCTGCGGAAATGCACACAGACTTTCCTGGCCTGCCTCAGGACATCCTGTAAGCCCGGGTACCTGCCCAAGAACCGCTGAACCACCAGGTTAAGGACGTGAGCCATACAGGGCACATGGGTCAGTTGTCCCTGTCGGAGGGCGGAGAGGAGGTTGGTGCCATTGTCGCAAACCACCATTCCTGGCTTAAGCTGGCGTGGCGTCAACCACCTCTCGGCCTGCCCCTGCAGAGCAGACAGGACCTCTGCCCCAGTGTGGCTCCTGTCCCCCAAACACACCAGCGCAAGCACGGCATGGCATCTTTTTGCCTGCGTACTTGCGCAGCCCCTTGAACGCCTACGGAGCACCGCTGGTTCCGAGGACAAACCACAGGAAGAGGCCATGGAGGAAGAAGAGGAGGGGGTGGAGGAGAGAGGTGTGTCACAACCAGTAGTAGCATTTTGGAGGCGTGGCGGTGGAACAACCTCCAACACTACTGCACCTTGTCCTGCATCCTTCCCAGCTGCCAAAAGAGTGACCCAATGGGCCGTGAAAGAAAGGTAACGTCCCTGTCCATGCCTGCTGGACCATGAGTCAGCGGTAATATGCACCTTACCGCTGACCGCCCTGTCCAGCGAGGCCAAGACATTGCCTTCCACATGCCTGTAGAGAGCCGGAATAGCCTTCCGTGCGAAAAAGTGTCGTTTGGGAACCTGCCACTGAGGAACCGCACATTGCACAAACTCACGGAAGGGGGCCGAGTCTACCAACTGAAAAGGCTGCAGTTGAAGCGCTAGCAATTTAGCCAAGCTAGCATTCAACCGCTGGGCATGTGGATGGCTGGGAGTGAACTTCTTTCGACGGTCCAGCAGCTGGGGCAGGGAAATTTGCCTGCTAGAATCGGACGTTGGTGTACTGCTAGCAGAGTGCCCGCAAGTACTTGCCTGTGACACACCTAATTCTACACCTTCATTCCTCTCAGAGCAGGTTTCAGAGAGGAGTGAAGGTATAGTGGGGTTGGAGATCCCAGCTGATGCGGTGCAAGAAGAGGTCAGCTTTGTTCTTTGGTGTGGGTCTTTAAGGTAGGCTTGCCAATGAGCTGCATGGCAGGTCAACATATGTCTGATCAAGCATGTGGTGCCCAAGCGGCTGATGTTTTGGCCACGCGATATACGCTTGAGACATATGTTGCAAACAGTGGCTGTGCGATCTGATGCACTCGCCTCAAAAAAGGCCCACACCAAAGAACTTTTTGAATGACGGGCAGAGGCAGCGCCCTGCACAGGCGGAGCTCTGCGGTGTGATTCCGTCGGTGTGCTGCCCATACGCTGGCCACTCAAGGGCATCCTGCCTCGTTGGAGATGTGCCTCCTCCTCATCCTCCTCCTCCTCCTCTCTCCTATTAGGCACCCACGTGGAGTCAGTGACCTTATCATCCCCTCCCTCCTCATCACTGGAGCCAATCTGGCAGTATGCTGCAGCTGCTGGAGCATGACTGCCAGATTGGTGTCCTTCTTGAGCATTCCCTCTCTCTGCTCTCACGCTGCTGCCTTCCTCTAGCTGGGTATCATCATCAGATCCTTCCAAACGCTGGGCATCCTCCTGGAGCATGTACCCAACACTGTGCTCAAACAGTTCGGGGGACTCCTCAGGAGGAGGACATGGTGGGTCTAGGGAAGGATTGACTAATGAAGATAATGATACCAGAGAAGAGGACGCTTTGGCAGCTGCTTTGCCAGTACCCTGAGCCTGGGTGAGAGAGGATGAGGAGGATGAGGTGGGCTTGGTCATCCACTCTACCAAGTCTTCGGCATGATGTGGCTCAACATGTCCAGCTGCCGAAAACAAGGACAAGCGTGTCCCATGGCCATGTGCTGATGACAATGCACCGCGTCCACGACCAGCACTGTTGCCCCCAGACACAGAGCCTGCTTGCCCTCTTTTTTTGCCTCCTGACTGTCTGCCTCTCCTTGGTTGCCTTCCAGACATTTTAATGGATGGCCTGCAGGGAGATGGGAAAAAGAGCAATAAGGGCTACCTTCAGGTGTATACTGTGCAGGAGGCTTAGGAACAATGACACTGACACTGTCCCCTGCCTATCCTTCTCTGTCCCTAAACACAAGGATTGAAAATATGGTTCAGCAAAATAGTTTTAGAACAGAATAGCACACTGACACTTTCCCTCACTGTCCTACTCTGTCCCTCCCTACAAACAAGATTTAGCACAGAATAGCACACTGATAATTTCTACGAGTGTCCTTCTCTGTCCCTAAACTCAAGGATTGAAAATATGGAACAGCAAAATTGGTTTAGAACAGAATAGCACACTGTCAGTTTCACTCACTGTACCTCTCTGTCCCTCAACTCAAGGATTGAAAATATGGTTCAGCAAAATAGTTTTAGAACAGAATAGCACACTGACACTTTCTCTCACTGTCCTACGCTGTCCCTCCCTACAAACAAGATTTAGCACAGAATAGCACACTGATAATTTCTACGAGTGTCCTTCTCTGTCCCTAAACTCAAGGATTGAAAATATGGAACAGCAAAATTGGTTTAGAACAGAATAGCACACTGTCAGTTTCACTCACTGTACCTCTCTGTCCCTCAACTCAAGGATTGAAAATATGGTTCAGCAAAATAGTTTTAGAACAGAATAGCACACTGACACTTTCTCTCACTGTCCTACTCTGTCCCTCCCTACAAACAAGATTTAGCACAGAATAGCACACTGATAATTTCTACGAGTGTCCTTCTCTGTCCCTAAACTCAAGGATTGAAAATATGGAACAGCAAAATTGGTTTAGAACAGAATAGCACACTGTCAGTTTCACTCACTGTACCTCTCTGTCCCTCAACTCAAGGATTGAAAATATGGTTCGGCAAAATAGTTTTAGAACAGAATAGCACACTGACACTTTCTCTCACTGTCCTACTCTGTCCCTCCCTACAAACAAGATTTAGCACAGAATAGCACACTGATAATTTCTACGAGTGTCCTTCTCTGTCCCTAAACTCAAGGATTGAAAATATGGAACAGCAAAATTGGTTTAGAACAGAATAGCACACTGTCAGTTTCACTCACTGTACCTCTCTGTCCCTCAACTCAAGGATTGAAAATATGGTTCAGCAAAATAGTTTTAGAACAGAATAGCACACTGACACTTTCCCTCACTGTACCTCTCTGTCCCTAAACTCAAGGATTGAAAATATGGTTCAGCAAGATTGGTTTAGAACAGAATAGCACACTGACACTTTCCCTCACTATACCTCTCTGTCCCTACAAACAAGGATTAGCACAGAATAGCACACTGACACTTTCCCTCACTGTACCTCTCTGTCCCTACAAACAAGGATTAGCACAGAGATGGAACACACTGACACTTTCCCTCACTGTACCTCTCTGTCCCTACAAACAAGGATTAGCACAAAATAGCACACTGACTCTTTCCCTCACTGTACCTCTCTGTCCCTACAAACAAGGATTAGCACAGAATAGCACACTGTCATTGACACTCTCCCTACCTATCCTTATTTGTCCCTAAACACAAGGAATCCAGGATTAGTAAAGGAAAAATAATGACACTGTCCCTGCCTATGCTTCTCTTTCCCTGCTCCGGAACACACTACACAAGGCCGCCGCGCTGGCGGCCTTTTATAGTGTGGGGCGTGTACTAAACCCCCTCAGCAATAATTGGCCACAGGCATCCTGCCTGTGGCCAATCATTGCTCTCCTCGCTGCCGGCGCTGTGATTGGCCAAGCATGCGGGGTCACAGTGCATGCTTGGCCAATCACAGCGCCTGGATGACACTGCGATGGCGTAGTGCATTGTGGGCCGTTCGCGTCACTCGAATTTGGCGTGAACGGCCCAAATCGTTCGATCTTCGTCAAACGATCGAACAGCCGATGTTCGAGTCGAACGTATGTTCGACTCGAACACAAAGCTCATCCCTAGTCTCATCTTTTTAAGTGGGAGAACTTGCACAATTGGTGGCTGACTAAATACTTTTTCCCCCACTGTGTGTATATATATATATATATAATGCCACTATATTTTGTTAGTTTTTTTTGTAAATCCTCTAAGTAGCTTATTCCTGCAGCACTGTTGTGTGGTCACATGGTCTTTCCCTGTACTTCAGCATTTGCAGGGAAAGATCTTTGGAAGGGGCTTCTATTACTCTGCTGATGTATGTTTTCTACAGTGTGAGTCTGTGTCTGGCCAGCCCTTATTAGTGCTCTGCCAGTCACATGAATGAAAAAAAAAAACAGTTTTAGAAGAGCAATACAAATTAGATCACAAATATCAAATAACTGTTTTACAGATCCCTATAAATCTTTATTGAACATCAGATGTGTATTTTTTGTGCATTCAAGTAATGTTAAGGGTTATACTTACCTGCTCTATGTAATGGTTTTGCACAGGACAGCCCCGGTCCTCCTCTTCTTGGGTCCCCCACCAGTGCTCCTGGGCCCTCCCTCAAGTGCAAGCAGCTTGCAATAGGGGCTGCTCTGCGTGTCTATTCAGGCACAGAGCCGTGGCTTGGCCCCACCCCCTCCCTCTCCTAATTGGCTCATTGGCTGTGATTGACAGCAGCGGGAGCCATTGTCTCAGCCAATGTGGAGGGAGAGTCCCCAAAGAGCCGATGCTCTCGTGAACATCGCTGGATCGGGGCTGTTGCACAAACAAGGTTTTTTACATTCATGCACAGAAAGCATAAAGGTAAAAAGCCTTCAGCCTTTAGAACCACTTTAATATGGTGTAGGCAGATTCAGAGTTGACTGACACTATCTTTCATTTTGTTCAGACAGCATCTACATCCAAGGCTCTTTTTCTTTACTTTACAGGTATTAGCAATTACATTTATTATATTTAATACTGATGTATATTAAAACTAAGCTTTTTTGTAAGTTTATTTTTTGTAAGGTTGAATGTAATCAACCAGCATACTATATCCCACTTCCATAGAGTTCAGCAATAGAAGGACATGGAGGGGGATGAGTGTCATTTACCCTTGTGTATTTGCCCACATGTGTGACTCCATAGTCATGTCGACTGCACAGATAGGAAAAAGGAGATGAAGAGCTTAGAAAGGAACTGAAACGGAGCATGCTCAGTAGATGGCAACAGCTGGTCTACAAAATTTCAACCTACAGTGGGGACACAGGGAAGATGGGAGGGACAGCTGAAGGCAGGATTAACCAGGTATATTTGTGAGTATGAACACTCTGTTATATAGCATGTAATGAGTGTTTTTCATATTCTGGGTTTAATGACACTTTAATCAAACCTGTTAGGTCAAAAATTTTCAAATTAAATATACTACCAAAGAGTAGACACCCTGTGGTACCTGCAAGTACCTTTATACATCCTCAGACTATTTTCTGCGTGCCTGGGGTGTCCCCGTTCCATAGACCTTCTCAGTAGAGCCCAAGCATCCACAAGCAAACCTATACTGGAGCTTGGAGCCCAGTGGATATCCAGAGCTCAGCTACAACCTTCATTTTTATGGAGTAAAATCAGGAAAATAGTACAACTGGTCAAAGCTGTGCACCTGCCCATCACTTCACAAGGGAGGATGTACTTGTAGCAGTTGATGTCTTATGGGCTAGGCAAATGGGGCGACTTCTCTGTGCCTATTGCAACCCTTGTCAATGTCAACTTAAAGTGGTTGTAAACCCTTTTTGTTGACTTCTACCTATAGGTAACCGACACCCCAGACGATGCAAACTATTGCGAAACGCGTCAGTAGACTCCACTGCTGCCACTGATTATATCCAAAGCGCTTATCTACTGATGTAATGTAAGTGTTCCTACCTACATTAATTAAAAGTTCTTTAAACTGTATCACGCTATGTGCCCTCCTTCTTTTTCATTCTGATATGGTTTCACCTTGGGACACCATCATTGCTATACCTGGCTTGGACATTTGGTACAATCATCCGTTCTAAATCGTGGAACATCTATTTGTGGGACTCCCAGTCAAGGATTCTATCTCCACGGGGACACACATTTAACGCCTGAGTTTACCCCATAGCCATACGTTTATCGGGTCCACTCATTCCGGTAAGCCTCCTTTCTGTTCGGTGGTGGTCATCTTACAGTCACTTGATTTCCTTTGAAGATTACAAGTTCATATCGGGTTGTTTATTTATCACAGGATCATTATCAGAGACTTTCTTTTTTTGTATCTATTCTTCACGTCTAGTGTTGAATTCTGATTGACATTAATATTGTTTTTCACTCAGTCACTTGGGTGTCACGTATTTCTGATTTATCACGTTTAGCGCTACAATTTTTTTGCTATTACCTATAGGTATGCCTAGAAAAAGGCTTACCTATAGGTAGTGGAAATATCTCCTAAATGTGTGCCGTTTAGGAGATATTTCACTTGTAGTTCGCCGATAATCTGAATGGCGCATGCGCTGGGAAGAAACAAAACTAAGTGCCGTTTCTTCCCTAGCCTGTGCTGTTAATGGCGGCTCCTGTTCGCATGCGCGAGAGTGACGTCACGCGGCTCCGGCGAATCACAGAGCCAGAGTCCGCGGCCCGGAAGAAAGAGGGGCCAGAAGGTGGACGCAGCCTACACAGGGGACATCGCTGGAATCTTTTGCAGATAAGTGTCACATAATGGGCTAGTATGCGATGCATACTAGCCCATTATGCTTTTCATTTGCAGGGAGCAAAAGAGGAAGTAAAACCCATCAGGGTTTACTTCCTCTTTAAGTGATGAGGGGACCAAAGGTGCTACTTTACTGAATGATAGGGCTGGAGCTTACCTCCAAGAAGCAAAAATGGATTACGGCAGAATAGGGCTCTACCATAGGTAAAGGATCTCAACACAGAACTCTTGACTGCCACTGTTCAATGTGTAATTATTGATTACTTTGGGGTCTTTTCTGTTGGGTTATGAATACTTTTCGCTAGAACTACCATTAGGAAAAATAGGACAGAGAGATTAGGAAATGGTAATTTATATGAAAGATTAATTCATGGAGGAAGTTTGATGCCATCAATCTCCCAAGATTCATCTGGAAATCAGTGAGCTTCATTGGCCGCTTGTTACCAGCGATAACCTGGGTGAGTTTCGCAAAATGTATTTCCTCACAAAATGACTTTACCATTGGCAAGATTTTGTTAAAGCAGAAACTCTCAATTCTGCTCACTAAGCTTATTAGGCAAAATTTGCTTGAAAAAGAGCTATACTTTTTATTTTTTTTTACTAGAGATTTTTTTTGGGTGTCTATTTAAAGCCCCTTTTTGTCAATTAGTGTTCTTTGTATTTATGTACTATTTGTCTTTTATGGCTATTTGTTTGTTTTTTCTTTTTCTTTAAATGTTTTAATTAGACTTTTTACTGTTTTTCTTTCTATAAAATATTGGCGCTAATGTAGGGCAGTTTTTCTGGCACATGGACAAGTCCAGTATTGTTGAATGGAGCTTTTGTAACCCTCGGGAGCCATTTAAAGCCTGCTGTACCCTTGAAAACCACTGTAGTTTTCCCCTTCCTCTTGAATCTAGTTTATTTTTCAAAAATCCTTTTAATTTTGCAGAAATGTGTGTAAACAAAAACTCTACTTGTTACCAGGGGTGCTGGAAATCCACCGTATTTATTATTATTAAAGTGGCTGTAAAGGCTGAAGGTTTTTTACCTTCATACATTCTATGCATAAAAGATAAAAAAAACATTGAGCGCTTTCACATTGGAGCGTTGCGCTTGCAGGAGGGTCAAAAAACTCCTGCAAGCCGCATCTTTGAGGCGCAATAGGAGCGGTAAAAATACCGCTCCTATAGCGCCCCTGCCCATTGAAATCAATGGGGTAGCGCCTCCAAAACGCTTGCAAAACGCTGCAAAGAGGCGTTATTGCGGGCGTTTTTAACCCTTTTTCAGCCGCTAGCGGGGGTTAAAATCCCCCCGCTAGCGCCCGCAAATCGCGGCAAAAAATACGGTATAGCGGCGCTAAAAATAGCGCCGCTATACCGCCAGCGCATCCAGTGCCTCAGTGTGAAAGTAGCCTTAGGTTTACAACCCCTTTAATATCACTTTAAGGCAATGTCGCATTTTTCTGTCCAATCTGTTGATTGTTTCTGTAGGTTGGTGGGCACTCATGGACTAAGCATATCTACGTTTAAGATTTAGGCCCATGTTAACAAATTCTAAAATAAATAAAAATGTAAAAGTATGTATAATATAAGTTTATTAACATCGGGATGAACTACTATCCATTAAAAATAAACCTGATTGTCCGTGTTTATTGGGTGTAAAAATAAATTCCATCAATATCAGTAGGTTTAAAATAAACTCTGTTGGTGTTGATGCAATAAACAATGAAACCCCATCATTAATGTTCAGTGGGTGTAGCAATATACTCCCCAATAAACCTTCATCATTGGAGTTCAGTGGGTGTAGTAATATACCCCCTGGCACTGGTGTTCAAAAGGTGCAGCAATAAACCCCCATCATTGGTGTCAGTCAGTGGGTGCAGCAGTAAACCCCCATCTTTTGGAGTTTAGTGGGTGCAGTAATAAACCCCCAGTATTAGAACCTAATGAGGAAGTATAGCACAGGTTTCCAGAGAGAATTAGTAAGTAAAAACTGGGTTGATTGTGACAGCCTGTAGTCCTGAGACAGTTTATGTCAGTGAGTGCAGCAATAAACTCCCAACAATGATGTAAGTGGGTGCTTCAATAACCCCTTAGCATTGGTGCAGTGTTCAGGGGTGTGCTGTGTACAGAGTGCAGGGTGCAGGGGCACGTTATGTACAGGATGCAGTGTTCAGGGGTGCGCTGTGTACAGAGTGCAGTGTTCAGGGGTGTGCTGTGTACAAAGTGCAGGGTCCAGGGGTGCGTTATGTACAGGCTGCAGTGTTCAGGGGTGCGCTGTGTACAGAGTGCAGTGTTCAGGGGTGTGCTGTGTACAGAGTGCAGTGTTCAGGGGTGTGCTGTGTACAGAGTGCAGGGTCCAGGGGTGCGCTGTGTACAGATTGCAGTGTTCAGGGGTGTGCTGTGTACAGTGCGCAGGGTCCAGGGGTGCGTTATGTACAGGGTGCAGTGTTCAGGGGTGTGCTGTGTACAGAGTGTAGGGTCCAGGGGTAAATTATGTACAGAGTGCAATGTTCAGGGTCCATTCTGTCCCTTGTAAACACAGAAGGCTTCTGTGTTTACAAGTGACAGCAGGGAATGGGAGCGAAGGGTGAGAGTCGGAGGTGGCGGAATGGAGTTCTGGCCATGTTCTGGCTGCAAAACTGGGTGGGAGGGCCACATGACAAGGCCTGGAGGGCCGCATGCGGCCTGCAGGCCTTGTGTTTGACATACAGTATGTAGCATAGATGAATGATCGGATAGATCTTCAGTTTGCTGGTAAATGATGAGAATAATTGAGCCCATCTAAGCCTTGTTAAAGTTCAGTGAGCCCTAATGAAGTGGGTGTGCTGTGATCCCCTGAAACGTGTTGGATGTTTTTATATTAGTGTAGCGGGGTCCTAAATTTAGGGGAAGTGTTTGAGTGGTAGTTATGCTCAAACACCCCAATTGTCAGGATTCTGTCAACCATTTTATCCACGGGGAGAGTATTGGTGTGTAGTTCCCTGTGGCCTACAGGTGGCGCTGCCATGGTAGGCCAGGGTTGAACCGCTGATACAGTGCTGTGCCTTGTATGTCCCCTCTTAGCAGCCGTACCGTGGGTGTGGCAGGCCTGCTGTGCATGCTGGGAGGGGATATAAGAGGGGCAGACGCTGCCTGTTCGGGGTTCGGTACGTTCTGTCTTGGTCGGGGGTCCTACCCCAGGAGTGTGTTCCTGTCCGCCCTGGGCACCTTTGGCCCAGGGGCGGAGGTCGGTGAATCAGTCCCAGGCACCTTTAGTCCTGGGGCTGCAGCAAAGGCCTTGGGCCCAGCACCTTCGGCTGGGGCCCATCAAGGATCGAGGAATCCCAGGGTGCGGCCTTGCGAGGGGACTCGTATCTTAGACGAGGAGGCCGGGGGAGGAACTGTTCCGAGGGACTGGTGAGAAGTCACAGTGAAGGAAGGATCCCGGTAACTCTCTGGAGGGATGTCTTCTCCTTACAAAGAGGCCAAGCTTTGAAGTACCAAGTTCACCAGGTCTGTGGCAGAGACCAAATTCAACCCAGTCTGTGGCAGAGACTGTGAGTCTAAGTTAGAGTACCATTTGGCTGCTAGTCCCTATGTAGGGAGACTATCCATCTGGGCTAAGTCTGCTTGAGAAGCCGAGCAGTGAAGTGATTACGTTTGTGCCTGGACCTCTCCCACACCTTATGCTGTCCTGTCTTTACTCCAACCTTTTTCCTATCAGAGACTGTTATTTTACTAAAGAGAAAATAAACTCTGCGTTAGAGTTGCAGCTGGTGTGGACATTCAAGTTACTTATCTCTGTCATACATAGAGGTGAGAAACATTCTCTGACTTTCTGACTGTGGAGACCCATCAACAACACCGATCAACCTCCTCATACGGAAGGGTACGGGCTTGTGGCGTGGTGTGCCCTCTCTGCCTGCGAAGAGCCAAGGACAGGTAAAGGGGGTTAGGGGCGCTACATTAGGTTTGCCCAAAAAAATTTAAGAAAACCTGTGGTAAATTGGTGCCATTGCCAACCACCTTCTATGAAAGCTAGTTACCTGGCTCTCTCTGACTTCAGTGCATTTCCAAAACATGTACCCGGAAGAAGCATGCAGCTTAGAAAGTCAGAGTGAGATCAGAATTCCTAATCTGTATACTTATGCTAAATTTGGCTCCAAAAATATTAAAGCCATTAGATAAGCATTAGAATCAGGCATTTTTTATTTTTTCAGGAGACAGCGATGTAAACCTCCATCTTGGCTCAGTACAGGTATTCTGTGATATGTAACCCCAGCCAAAAGGGTTACAATCTCCCCATTGGAGAAAGGTCCCTGCACTTCCTGTCCCCAGACAAACAACAGGAAGTGAGTACAAATCTTCTCAAGATGACAGCACAGGTTTCCCTTATTGGAACATTTCCTCTCTACTCTTATTTTATTAACAAATATAAAGTTTGACATTTCCCATCGCTATCTACCTGGCAATGGTCATGATGACAAATAATGAGATGGAATTTTCCCATAAAGGGACATAAACAGCAATAAAACCTGACAAGGCTTCTAACTTCCAACCCTTCCACACAGTTTTGATTGAAGGTATACTTTTAAGATATAAAATCCACTGAAACAAAGCAGGTAAGTATGACATGTTTGTTATTTTTATAGAAAATATAATAATGAGACTTTACAATCACTTTACCTTCATTGTGGCCTGTGACCCATTACCAAATCACTTAACATGGTTGTAAAGGCTGAAGGTTTTTATACCTTCATACATTCTATGCACAAAGGTAAAAATCTTTCAGTGTGCAGCTCCCCTCCGCAGCCCCCCTAATACTTACCTGATCCCGTTCTAGCGATGTGCACAAAACCAGTGGCTCTCCCAGGTCTCTCACTTCTCGTTGGCTCCCGCTGCTGTCAATCACAGCCAGAGAGGAGGGAGCAGGGGGGCGTGACTGAGACACACAGAGGCGGCTTAGGAGCAAGCTGCTTGCTGTGGGGGCACTCGGCAAGGGAGAGGGGCCATAAGCATCAGCGGGGGACCCGAAAAGAGGAGGATCAGGGCTGCTCTGTGCAAAACCACTACACAAAGCAGGTAAGTATGATGTGTTTAATATTTTAAGAAAATAAATGTAACTGTAGCGGGTATTTAAATTTAAGGGAAGCATCTGGGTGGTAGTGTAACCCAGATGCGCTGATTATTGTTTATGGAGGACTCTGGTGGTGTGAGGTTCCCTGGGATCCGAGGGTGAGGCTGTTGCCCTGGACCGGGGGTTGAACCCTCACTGCAAGAGTGTACTCTTTTTTTCCCTTTCCGGCGGTTGTACAGCGGGGCGTGGAACCTGCTGTGACGCTGGGGAGAGGAGATAAAGGGGGCGGACGCCCTGAGTTCAGGGTTCAGAGTCGGAGAACATCACCGCGCCCAGGCACCTTCGGCCTGGGTGCGGGCGTTCCGGAGTTCCGGGCACAGGGGGCCCTTGGCCTGGCCGGAGCGGGAGATGGAGTCCATCCCAGGCACCTTTAGCCCTGGGGTGAAGTACTATTGAGGAGGCCTGGGACCCAGTACCTTCTACTGGGTTCCGCAAGGGTGGAGGAGTCCGAGGGGCCCTAAGGTGTTGGGCGCCCGAATCTGAGACGAGGAGGCCGGGGAGTGTAACCCTTTCGAACAGCCCGGTGCAGCATTTGCCGGTGACGGTGGGGCCTCCGGTAACTCTCTCGGAAGGATGTCTTCCCTCTGACTGGGGCCACAGCTTAAAGAAGGTAACTCCTATTTCATGTTTGTCAGAGTTGCTGGTAGAGACTCAGAAAAGGAAAGAAGTACATTCACAGCCACTGTGCGCCATAACCGTTGGTGATATCTCAATGGTTTAGTTTGATTAAGGGATTGTGCCTTGACCTACTCCCCCACCTATACTGAACTGTTCGTTGGTTACAACCTGTCTGTGCTAAGTGACGATTTATTGCTGCTAAAGAATAAATAAGAGTTGGACCTTTTCAGTGGTGTGGAACTCTGGTTACTGGGAGCAAAGGGGGGTCATTTAGAGGAAAGACTTGACCCTGGGTTATACATACGACCCGATGGTAAAATAAGTTCGGGCCTTCACCTCTATCCAGAAGATGACATGGGCCGTGGTGGATCTCATCCTTCCCCCCAGGTTTCCCCTAGACAAGACAGCAAGCCAAGAATAAGAAGGGGTGAGAGGGGTGAGCCCGCTACATAACCTTTAGAATGGTCCGTGCTTTTCAAAAGCTTGAGCACTCCTGCCATAAAGTGTCATTGCTAAAGAGTTGCAAAACATTGAGCTTACCTTTATCATCCTTCACCATGCCAGTAAAATCTTCCCAGCTGGAAAAAAACTTGCCTGCCAATCTGCTCCAATGCCCTCCTCTTGCTCGCTCTGTAATGGGAGTCCTGAGGATTGTACGGATGGGGGTGCTCTCTTACCATGCAGATAAAGGTTTCGGGATTAAAAAGAGACACTACTCCTCCATCTTGTTTGGTATTGCTGACCAAAATGGATTTTTGTTGTTTTCATGGCAATATTTGGTCATTTCCTCGTGGGTAGGTACTGTAACTGTACATATGAGCACAAAAAAAGCAACAAAACATGCAAAAACACACATAAATGATTTGAGCATTTCAATACATTTCTATGGGGAAAAAATGCTTCAAAGATGCAGCAAAAGCAAAAGTAGCTCAGAAACTTTTTTGAGCTTCAGGTGTTTGGCCTCAGGTGTTTGGAGTGGAAATGTGAACATCCACCATACAAATGCACTGATTTTCTTTTCCTCGCTGAGTGTTTTGGAGCTTCACGCTACAAAATGCTCAGGTGTGAATGGGCCCTACTGATAACTTGTACAGCCCTTGCCAAAAGTTTTGAGAATGACACAAATATACATTTTTAAAAAGTCTGCTACTTTAATGTTTTTAGATCTTTTTGTCAGATGTTACTATGGTATACTGAAGTAGAATTACAAGCATTTGATAAGGCCCCTTTCACACTGGGGCGGTTTACAGGCGCTATTGCGCTAAAAATAGCTCCTGCAAACCGACCCTAAACAGCGGCTGCTGTTTCTCGAGTGTGTAAGACCAAGGGCTTTCACACTGGAGCGGTGCGCTAGCAGGACCGCTCCAAAAGTCCTGCTAGCCGCATCTTTGGATCGGTGAAGGAGTGGTGTGTTTACCGCTCCTCCACCGCTCCTGCCCATTGAAAGCAATGGGGCTCGTAGAGGCGCATTACGGTTGGTATTAACCCCTTTTCGGCTGGTAGCGGGGGTTAAAAACGTGCCGCTAGTGGCCGAATACCTCCGCAATTCCGACGGTAAAGCGCCGCCACCGCACCTCCCGCCCCAGTGTGAAAGGGGCCTAAGTGTCAAAGGCTTTTTATTGACAATTACTGTACATTAGGTTTATGCAAAGAGTCAATATTTCCAGTTACATAGTTACATAGTAGGCAAGGTTGAAAAAAGACACAGGTCTATCAAGTTCAACCTATGTGTTGACCCTCCTTTTTTAAGACCTCTGCAATTCACCCTGGCGTGCTGTCAATCAAATTCTTGGCCACATCCTGACTGATGGAAACACATTCTTGCATAATCAATGCTTGGAGTTTGTCAGAATTTGTGGGGTGTTTTTTTTGTTCACCCGCCTCTTAAAGACTGGGATTAAGGACTGGGGAGTTTCCTGGCCATGGACCCAAAATGTTGATGTTTTGTTCCCCAAGCCACTTAGTTATCACTTTTGCTTTATGGCAAGGTGCTCCATCATGCTGGAAAATGCATTGTTCCTCACCAAATTGTTCTTGGATGGTTGGGAGCAGTGGCGTAGCGTGGGGGGTGCAGGGGGTGTCGTGGCCCCGGCCGCGATATTTAGGGGGGCCAATTTTCATGCCAGTGTGTGTGACTACTGGCTGCCTCCTCCTAATTTTAGGTTCCGTGTCCCCAGCGCTCCGGCTGCTATGTTGAGTGTCCGGCGCCCTGTGATTGGGCGTATGGGGGTCATGTGAGTGAGGTGTAGGGCTGGCCTGTCCGCAATCGCGTTGCTCCTGAAGTCCCGCCTCCGGACATGACCCCCATACGCCTAATCACAGTGCGCCGGACATTGAACATGGCGGCCTTTACGCAGGGGAGACAAGCAAAAATGTGCGCCGCCTCCGCTGCTGCCGCCTCCTCCGCCGCCACTTCCTCCTCCTCCTCCGTTGCCTCCTCCTTCTCCGCTGCCGCTGCCTCCTCCTCCTATCCGCCGGACCGATTCAGGCCAGGACAAGAAGGTGAGTGAGACTCCCTCGTGTTACTGGCCCAGGGAGGATGAGAAAGAGAGAGGGAATACTGTAGGCAGCAGGATAGTGTAGTGTAGTGTAGTATGGTATGGTGGTCAGTGTAGTGTAGTATGGTGTAGTATGGTGGTCAGTGTAGTGTAGTATGGTGGTCAGTGTAGTGTAGTATGGTGTAGTATGGTAGTCAGTGTAGTGTTGTATGGTGGTCAGTGTAGTGTAGTATGGTGGTCAGTGTAGTGTAGTATGGTGGTCAGTGTAGTGTAGTATGGTGGTCAGTGTAGTGGTCAGTGTAGTATGGTGGTCAGTGTAGTGGACAGTGTAGTGTAGTGCACAGTATAGTATAGTGGACAGTATGGTGGTCAGTGTAGTGTAGTGTAGTATGGTGGTCAGTGTAGTGTAGTGGTCAGTGTAGTATGGTGGTCAGTGTAGTATGGTGGTCAGTGTAGTGTAGTATGGTGGTCAGTGTAGTGTAGTATGGTGTAGTATGGTAGTCAGTGTAGTGTTGTATGGTGGTCAGTGTAGTGTAGTATGGTGGTCAGTGTAGTGTAGCATGGTGGTCAGTGTAGTGTAGTATGGTGGTCAGTGTAGTGTAGTGCAGTATGGTGGTCAGTGTAGTATGGTGGTCAGTATAGTGGACAGTGTAGTGTAGTGCACAGTATAGTATAGTGGACAGTATGGTGGTCAGTGTAGTGTAGTGTAGTATGGTGGTCAGTGTAGTGTAGTGGACCATATAGTACAGTGGTCAGTGTAGTATGGTGGTCAGTGTAGTGTAGTATGGTGGTCAGAGTAGTGTAGTATGGTGGTCAGTGTAGTGTAGTGGACCATATAGTACAGTGGTCAGTGTAGTATGGTGGTCAGTGTAGTATGGTGGTCAGTGTAGTGTAGTATGGTGGTTAGTGTAGTGGACAGTATAGTACAGTGGTCAGTGTAGTGGTCAGTGTAGGGGTCAGTGTAGTGGTCAGTGTAGTGGACAGTATAGTATAGTGGTCAGTGTAGTGTAGTATGGTGGTTAGTGTAGTATGGTTGTCAGTGTAGTGTAGTGTAGTATGGTGGTCAGAGTAGTGTAGAGGACCATATAGTACAGTGGTCAGTGTAGTATGGTGGTCAGTGTAGTATGGTGGTCAGTGTAGTGTAGTATGGTGGTTAGTGTAGTGGACAGTATAGTACAGTGGTCAGTGTAGTTCTCAGTGTAGTGGTCAGTGTAGTGGACAGTATAGTATAGTGGTCAGTGTAGTGTAGTATGGTGGTTAGTGTAGTGGACAATATAGTACAGTGGTCTGTGTAGTGGACAGTATAGTGTAGTGGTCAGTGTAGTTCTCAGTGTAGTGGACAGTAGAGTATAGTGGTAAGTGTAGTGGACAGTATAGTGTAGTGGTTAGTGTAGTGGACAGTATAGTGGACAGTGTAGTTCTCAGTGTAGTGGACAGTATAGTGTAGCGGTCAGTGTAGTGGACAGTGTAGTGTAGTGGTCAGTGTAGTGTAGTGGTCAGTGTAGTGTAGTGGACAGTATAGTGGTCAGTATGGTGTACTGAACAGTATAGTGGTCAGTGTAGTTCTCAGTGTAGTGGACAGTATAGTATAGTGGTCAGTGTAGTGGGTAGTGTAGTGTAGTGGACAGTATAGTGGTCAGTGTAGTGGACAGTATAGTATAGTGGTCAGTGTAGTGGTCAGTGTAGTGTAGTGGACAGTATAGTGGTCAGTGTAGTGGACAGTATAGTATAGTGGTCAGTGTAGTGGACAGTATAGTATAGTGGTCAGTGTAGTTCTCAGTGTAGTGGACAGTATAGTATAGTATATTAGTGGTCAGTGTAGTGGTCAGTGTAGTGTAGTGGACAGTATAGTGGTCAGTGTAGTGGACAGTATAGTATAGTGGTCAGTGTAGTGTAGTGGACAGTATAGTGGTCAGTGTAGTTCTCAGTGTAGTGGACAGTATAGTATAGTGGTCAGTATAGTTCTCAGTGTAGTGGACAGTATAGTATAGTATAGTATAGTGGTCAGTGTAGTGGGTAGTGTAGTGTAGTGGACAGTATAGTGGTCAGTGTAGTGGACAGTATAGTAAAGTGGTCAGTGTAGTTCTCAGTGTAGTGGATAGTATAGTATAGTATAGTATAGTGGTCAGTGTAGTGGGTAGTGTAGTGTAGTGGACAGTATAGTGGTCAGTGTAGTGGACAGTATAGTATAGTGGTCAGTGTAGTTCTCAGTGTAGTGGACAGTATAGTAGAGTATAGTATAGTGGTCAGTGTAGTGGGTAGTGTAGTGTAGTGGACAGTATAGTGGTCAGTGTAGTGGACAGTATAGTAAAGTGGTCAGTGTAGTGGGTAGTGTAGTGGACAGTATAGTGGTCAGTGTAGTGGACAGTATAGTATAGTGGTCAGTGTAGTGGACAGTATAGTAAAGTGGTCAGTGTAGTGTGTAGTGGACAGTATAGTATAGTGGTCAGTGTAGTGGACAGTATAGTAAAGTGGTCAGTGTAGTGGACAGTATAGTAAAGTGGTCAGTGTAGTGGACAGTATAGTAAAGTGGTCAGTATAGTGGTCAGTGTATTTCTCAGTGTAGTGGACAGTATAGTATAGTATAGTATAGTGGTCAGTGTAGTGGGTAGTGTAGTGTAGTGGACAGTATAGTGGTCAGTGTAGTGGACAGTATAGTAAAGTGGTCAGTGTAGTGGGTAGTGTAGTGTAGTGGACAGTATAGTGGTCAGTGTAGTGGACAGTATAGTAACGTGGTCAGTGTAGTGGTCAGTGTAGTTCTCAGTGTAGTGGATAGTATAGTGGTCAGTGTAGTGGGTAGTGTAGTGTAGTGGACAGTATAGTGGTCAGTGTAGTGGACAGTATAGTAAAGTGGTCAGTGTAGTTCTCAGTGTAGTGGATAGTATAGTATAGTATAGTGGTCAGTGTAGTGGGTAGTGTAGTGTAGTGGACAGTATAGTGGACAGTATAGTATAGTGGTCAGTGTAGTGGACAGTATAGTAAAGTGGTCAGTGTAGTGGGTAGTGTAGTGTAGTGGACAGTATAGTGGTCAGTGTAGTGGACAGTATAGTATAGTGGTCAGTGTAGTGGACAGTATAGTAAAGTGGTCAGTGTAGTGGACAGTATAGTAAAGTGGTCAGTGTAGTGGACAGTATAGTAAAGTGGTCAGTATAGTGGTCAGTGTAGTGGACAGTATAGTATAGTATAGTGGTCAGTGTAGTGGGTAGTGTAGTGTAGTGGACAGTATAGTGGTCAGTGTAGTGGACAGTATAGTAAAGTGGTCAGTGTAGTGGGTAGTGTAGTGTAGTGTAGTGGACAGTATAGTGGTCAGTGTAGTGGACAGTATAGTATAGTGGTCAGTGTAGTGGACAGTATAGTAAAGTGGTCAGTGTAGTGGGTAGTGTAGTGTAGTGGACAGTATAGTGGTCAGTGTAGTGGACAGCATAGTATGGTGGTCAGTGTAGTGGACAGTATAGTAAAGTGGTCAGTGTAGTGGACAGTATAGTAAAGTGGTCAGTATAGTGGTCAGTGTAGTTCTCAGTGTAGTGGACAGTATAGTATAGTATAGTATAGTGGTCAGTGTAGTTGGTAGTGTAGTGTAGTGGACAGTATAGTGGTCAGTGTAGTGGACAGTATAGTATAGTGGTCAGTGTAGTGGACAGTATAGTAAAGTGGTCAGTGTAGTGGGTAGTGTAGTGTAGTGGACAGTATAGTGGTCAGTGTAGTGGACAGTATAGTATAGTGGTCAGTGTAGTGGACAGTATAGTAAAGTGGTCAGTGTAGTGGGTAGTGTAGTGGACAGTATAGTGGTCAGTGTAGTGGACAGTATAGTATAGTGGTCAGTGTAGTGGACAGTATAGTATAGTGGTCAGTGTAGTGGACAGTATAGTATAGTGGTCAGTGTAGTGGACAGTATAGTAAAGTGGTCAGTGTAGTGGACAGTATAGTAAAGTGGTCAGTATAGTGGTCAGTGTAGTTCTCAGTGTGGTGGACAGTATAGTATAGTATAGTATAGTGGTCAGTGTAGTGGGTAGTGTAGTGTAGTGGACAGTATAGTGGTCAGTGTAGTGGACAGTATAGTATAGTCGTCAGTGTAGTGGACAGCATAGTAAAGTGGTCAGTGTAGTGGTCAGTGTAGTGGACAGTATAGTAAAGTGGTCAGTATAGTGGTCAGTGTAGTTCTCAGTGTAGTGGACAGTATAGTATAGTATAGTATAGTGGTCAGTGTAGTGGGTAGTGTAGTGTAGTGGACAGTATAGTGGTCAGTGTAGTGGACAGTATAGTAAAGTGGTCAGTGTAGTGGGTAGTGTAGTGTAGTGGACAGTATAGTGGTCAGTGTAGTGGGTAGTGTAGTGTAGTGGACAGTATAGTGGTCAGTGTAGTGGACAGTATAGTAAAGTGGTCAGTGTAGTGGGTAGTGTAGTGTAGTGGACAGTATAGTGGTCAGTGTAGTGGACAGTATAGTAAAGTGGTCAGTGTAGTGGGTAGTGTAGTGTAGTGGACAGTATAGTGGTCAGTGTAGTGGACAGTATAGTAAAGTGGTCAGTGTAGTGGGTAGTGTAGTGTAGTGGACAGTATAGTGGTCAGTGTAGTGGACAGTATAGTAAAGTGGTCAGTGTAGTGGACAGTATAGTATAGTGGTCAGTGTAGTTCTCAGTGTAGTGGACAGTATAGTATAGTATAGTGGTCAGTGTAGTGGGTAGTGTAGTGTAGTGGACAGTATAGTGGTCAGTGTAGTTCTCATTGTAGTGGACAGTATAGTATAGTATAGTATAGTGGTCAGTGTAGTGGGTAGTGTAGTGTAGTGGACAGTATAGTAAAGTGGTCAGTGTAGTGGACTGTATAGTATAGTGGTCAGTGTAGTTCTCATTGTAGTGGACAGTATAGTATAGTATAGTATAGTGGTCAGTGTAGTGGGTAGTGTAGTGTAGTGGACAGTATAGTGGTCAGTGTAGTGGACAGTATAGTATAGTATAGTATAGTGGTCAGTGTAGTGGTCAGTGTAGTGGGTAGTGTAGTGTAGTGGACAGTATAGTGGTCAGTGTAGTGGACAGTATAGTATAGTATAGTATAGTGGTCAGTGTAGTGTAGTGGACAGTATAGTGGTCAGTGTAGTGGACAGTATAGTATAGTATAGTATAGTGGTCAGTGTAGTGGGTAGTGTAGTGTAGTGGACAGTATAGTGGTCAGTGTAGTGGACAGTATAGTATAGTATAGTGGTCAGTGTAGTGGTCAGTGTAGTGGGTAGTGTAGTGTAGTGGACAGTATAGTGGTCAGTGTAGTGGACAGTATAGTAAAGTGGTCAGTGTAGTGGGTAGTGTAGTGTAGTGGACAGTATAGTGGCCAGTGTAGTGGACAGTATAGTAAAGTGGTCAGTGTAGTGGATAGTATAGTAAAGTGGTCAGTGTAGTGGACAGTATAGTATAGTGGTCAGTGTAGTTCTCAGTGTAGTGGACAGTATAGTATAGTATAGTGGTCAGTGTAGTGGGTAGTGTAGTGTAGTGGACAGTATAGTGGTCAGTGTAGTTCTCATTGTAGTGGACAGTATAGTATAGTATAGTATAGTGGTCAGTGTAGTGGGTAGTGTAGTGTAGTGGACAGTATAGTAAAGTGGTCAGTGTAGTGGACAGTATAGTATAGTGGTCAGTGTAGTTCTCATTGTAGTGGACAGTATAGTATAGTATAGTATAGTATAGTGGTCAGTGTAGTGGATAGTGTAGTGTAGTGGACAGTATAGTGGTCAGTGTAGTGGACAGTATAGTATAGTATAGTATAGTGGTCAGTGTAGTGGGTAGTGTAGTGTAGTGGACAGTATAGTGGTCAGTGTAGTGGACAGTATAGTATAGTATAGTATAGTGGTCAGTGTAGTGGTCAGTGTAGTGGGTAGTGTAGTTTAGTGGACAGTATAGTGGTCAGTGTAGTGGACAGTATAGTATAGTATAGTATAGTATAGTGGTCAGTGTAGTGGGTAGTGTAGTGTAGTGGACAGTATAGTGGTCAGTGTAGTGGACAGTATAGTATAGTATAGTATAGTATAGTGGTCAGTGTAGTGGACAGTATAGTATAGTATAGTATAGTGGTCAGTGTAGTGGGTAGTGTAGTGTAGTGGACAGTATAGTGGTCAGTGTAGTGGACAGTATAGTATAGTGGTCAGTGTAGTGGTCAGTGTAGTGGGTAGTGTAGTGTAGTGGACAATATAGTGGTCAGTGTAGTGGACAGTATAGAAAAGTGGTCAGTGTAGTGGGTAGTGTAGTGTAGTGGACAGTATAGTGGTCAGTGTAGTGGACAGTATAGTAAAGTGGTAAGTGTAGTGGACAGTATAGTATAGTGGTCAGTGTAGTTCTCAGTGTAGTGGACAGTATAGTATAGTATAGTGGTCAGTGTAGTGGGTAGTGTAGTGTAGTGGACAGTATAGTGGTCAGTGTAGTGGACAGTATAGTATAGTATAGTATAGTATAGTGGTCAGTGTAGTGGTCAGTGTAGTGGGTAGTGTAGTGTAGTGGACAGTATAGTGGTCAGTGTAGTGGACAGTATATTATAGTATAGTATAGTATAGTGGTCAGTGTAGTGGGTAGTGTAGTGTAGTGGACAGTATAGTGGTCAGTGTAGTGGACAGTATAGTATAGTATAGTATAGTGGTCAGTGTAGTGGTCAGTGTAGTGGGTAGTGTAGTGTAGTGGACAGTATAGTGGTCAGTGTAGTGGACAGTATAGTAAAGTGGTCAGTGTAGTGGGTAGTGTAGTGTAGTGGACAGTATAGTGGCCAGTGTAGTGGATAGTATAGTAAAGTGGTCAGTGTAGTGGACAGTATAGTATAGTGGTCAGTGTAGTTCTCAGTGTAGTGGACAGTATAGTATAGTATAGTGGTCAGTGTAGTGGGTAGTGTAGTGTAGTGGACAGTATAGTGGTCAGTGTAGTTCTCATTGTAGTGGACAGTATAGTATAGTATAGTATAGTGGTCAGTGTAGTGGGTAGTGTAGTGTAGTGGACAGTATAGTAAAGTGGTCAGTGTAGTGGACAGTATAGTATAGTGGTCAGTGTAGTTCTCATTGTAGTGGACAGTATAGTATAGTATAGTATAGTGGTCAGTGTAGTGGATAGTGTAGTGTAGTGGACAGTATAGTGGTCAGTGTAGTGGACAGTATAGTATAGTATAGTATAGTGGTCAGTGTAGTGGGTAGTGTAGTGTAGTGGACAGTATAGTGGTCAGTGTAGTGGACAGTATAGTATAGTATAGTATAGTGGTCAGTGTAGTGGTCAGTGTAGTGGGTAGTGTAGTTTAGTGGACAGTATAGTGGTCAGTGTAGTGGACAGTATAGGATAGTATAGTATAGTATAGTGGTCAGTGTAGTGGGTAGTGTAGTGTAGTGGACAGTGTAGTGGGCAGTATAGTATAGTATAGTATAGTGGTCAGTGTAGTGGGTAGTGTAGTGTAGTGGACAGTATAGTGGTCAGTGTAGTGGACAGTATAGTATAGTATAGTGGTCAGTGTAGTGGGTAGTGTAGTGTAGTGGACAATATAGTGGTCAGTGTAGTGGACAGTATAGAAAAGTGGTCAGTGTAGTGGGTAGTGTAGTGTAGTGGACAGTGTAGTGGTCAGTGTAGTGGACAGTATAGTAAAGTGGTAAGTGTAGTGGACAGTATAGTATAGTGGTCAGTGTAGTTCTCAGTGTAGTGGACAGTATAGTATAGTATAGTGGTCAGTGTAGTGGGTAGTGTAGTGTAGTGGACAGTATAGTGGTCAGTGTAGTGGACAGTATAGTATAGTATAGTATAGTATAGTGGTCAGTGTAGTGGGTAGTGTAGTGTAGTGGACAGTATAGTGGTCAGTGTAGTGGACAGTATATTATAGTATAGTATAGTATAGTGGTCAGTGTAGTGGGTAGTGTAGTGTAGTGGACAGTATAGTGGTCAGTGTAGTGGACAGTATAGTATAGTATAGTATAGTATAGTGGTCAGTGTAGTGGTCAGTGTAGTGGGTAGTGTAGTGTAGTGGACAGTATAGTGGTCAGTGTAGTGGACAGTATAGTATAGTATAGTGGTCAGTGTAGTGGTCAGTGTAGTGTAGTGGACAGTATAGTGGTCAGTGTAGTGTAGTGGACAGTACAGTGGTCAGTGTAGTGTAGTGGACAGTATAGTGGTCAGTGTAGTGGGTAGTGTAGTTTAGTGGACAGTATAGTGGTCAGTGTAGTGGACAGTATAGTATAGTATAGTGGTCAGTGTAGTGGGTAGTGTAGTGTAGTGGACAGTATAGTGGTCAGTGTAGTGGACAGTATAGTATAGTGGTCAGTGTAGTGGACAGTATAGTAAAGTGGTCAGTGTAGTGGGTAGTGTAGTGTAGTGGACAGTATAGTGGTCAGTGTAGTGGATAGTATAGTATAGTATAGTGGTCAGTGTAGTGGTCAGTGTAGTGTAGTGGACAGTATAGTGGTCAGTGTAGTGTAGTGGACAGTACAGTGGTCAGTGTAGTGTAGTGGACAGTATAGTGGTCAGTGTAGTGGGTAGTGTAGTTTAGTGGACAGTATAGTGGTCAGTGTAGTGGACAGTATAGAATAGTATAGTGGTCAGTGTAGTGGGTAGTGTAGTGTAGTGGACAGTATAGTGGTCAGTGTAGTGGACAGTATAGTATAGTATAGTGGTAAGTGTAGTGGGTAGTGTAGTGTAGTGGACAGTATAGTGGTCAGTGTGGTGGACAGTATAGTATAGTGGTCAGTGTAGTGGGTAGTGTAGTGTAGTGGACAGTATAGTGGTCAGTGTAGTGGACAGTATAGTATAGTATAGTATAGTATAGTGGTCAGTGTAGTGGTCAGTGTAGTGGATAGTGTAGTGTAGTGGACAGTATAGTGGTCAGTGTGGTGGACAGTATAGTATAGTATAGTATAGTATAGTGGTCAGTGTAGTGGGTAGTGTAGTGTAGTGGACAGTATAGTGGTCAGTGTAGTGGACAGTATAGTATAGTATAGTATAGTGGTCAGTGTAGTGGGTAGTGTAGTGTAGTGGACAGTATAGTGGTCAGTGTAGTGGACAGTATAGTATAGTATAGTATAGTGGTCAGTGTAGTGGACAGTATATTATAGTATAGTATAGTATAGTGGTCAGTGTAGTGGGTAGTGTAGTTTAGTGGACAGTATAGTGGTCAGTGTAGTGGACAGTATAGTATAGTATAGTATAGTATAGTGGTCAGTGTAGTGTAGTGGACAGTATAGTGGTCAGTGTAGTGGACAGTATAGTATAGTGGTCAGTGTAGTGGGTAGTGTAGTGTAGTGGACAGTATAGTGGTCAGTGTAGTGGACAGTATAGTATAGTATAGTATAGTATAGTGGTCAGTGTAGTGTAGTGGACAGTATAGTGGTCAGTGTAGTGGACAGTATAGTATAGTATAGTATAGTATAGTGGTCAGTGTAGTGTAGTGGACAGTATAGTGGTCAGTGTAGTGGACAGTATAGTATAGTGGTCAGTGTAGTGGGTAGTGTAGTGTAGTGGACAGTATAGTGGTCAGTGTAGTGGACAGTATAGTATAGTATAGTATAGTATAGTGGTCAGTGTAGTGTAGTGGACAGTATAGTGGTCAGTGTAGTGGACAGTATAGTATAGTATAGTATAGTATAGTGGTCAGTGTAGTGTAGTGGACAGTATAGTGGTCAGTGTAGTGGACAGTATAGTATAGTGGTCAGTGTAGTGGGTAGTGTAGTGTAGTGGACAGTATAGTGGTCAGTGTAGTGGACAGTATAGTATAGTATAGTATAGTATAGTGGTCAGTGTAGTGTAGTGGACAGTATAGTGGTCAGTGTAGTGGACAGTATAGTATAGTATAGTATAGTATAGTGGTCAGTGTAGTGTAGTGGACAGTATAGTGGTCAGTGTAGTGGACAGTATAGTATAGTGGTCAGTGTAGTGGGTAGTGTAGTGTAGTGGACAGTATAGTGGTCAGTGTAGTGGACAGTATAGTATAGTATAGTATAGTATAGTGGTCAGTGTAGTGTAGTGGACAGTATAGTGGTCAGTGTAGTGGACAGTATAGTATAGTATAGTATAGTATAGTGGTCAGTGTAGTGTAGTGGACAGTATAGTGGTCAGTGTAGTGGACAGTATAGTATAGTGGTCAGTGTAGTGGGTAGTGTAGTGTAGTGGACAGTATAGTGGTCAGTGTAGTGGACAGTATAGTATAGTATAGTATAGTATAGTGGTCAGTGTAGTGTAGTGGACAGTATAGTGGTCAGTGTAGTGGACAGTATAGTATAGTATAGTATAGTATAGTATAGTATAGTGGTCAGTGTAGTGTAGTGGACAGTATAGTGGTCAGTGTAGTGGACAGTATAGTATAGTGGTCAGTGTAGTGGGTAGTGTAGTGTAGTGGACAGTATAGTGGTCAGTGTAGTGGACAGTATAGTATAGTATAGTATAGTATAGTGGTCAGTGTAGTGTAGTGGACAGTATAGTGGTCAGTGTAGTGGACAGTATAGTATAGTATAGTATAGTATAGTGGTCAGTGTAGTGTAGTGGACAGTATAGTGGTCAGTGTAGTGGACAGTATAGTATAGTGGTCAGTGTAGTGGGTAGTGTAGTGTAGTGGACAGTATAGTGGTCAGTGTAGTGGACAGTATAGTATAGTATAGTATAGTATAGTGGTCAGTGTAGTGTAGTGGACAGTATAGTGGTCAGTGTAGTGGACAGTATAGTATAGTATAGTATAGTATAGTGGTCAGTGTAGTGTAGTGGACAGTATAGTGGTCAGTGTAGTGGACAGTATAGTATAGTATAGTATAGTATAGTGGTCAGTGTAGTGTAGTGGACAGTATAGTGGTCAGTGTAGTGGACAGTATAGTATAGTGGTCAGTGTAGTGTGTAATGGTCAGTAAAGTAATCAGGTTGGTCAGTACTATTGTATTGTTGGAAGGGGCTCTGGGAAATTACTTGCCTTGCCCCGGGTGCTGACAACCAACGCCACACCACTGGTTGGGAGAAGTTGCTCTCGGAGGATTTTTTTTGTACCATTCTTTATTCATGGCTGTTTTCTAGGTAAAATTGTGAGTGAGCCCCCCACTCCCTTGGCTGAGAAGCAACCCCACATATGAATGGTCTCATGCTTTACTGTTGCCATGACACAAGACTGATGGTAGCGCTCACCTTTTCTTCTCCGGACAAGGTTTTTTCCAGATGTCCCAAACATTCAGAAAGGGGAAATTACTTTACCCCAGTCCTCTGCAGTCCAATCCCTGTTCCTTTTGCAGAATATCAGTCTGTCCCTGATGTTTTTCCTGGAGACAAGTGGCTTCTTTGCTGCCCTTCTTGACACCAGGCAATCCTCAAAAGGTCTTCTCTTCACTGTGCGTGCCGATGCACTCACACCTATCTGCTGCCATTCCTGCACTGGTGGTGCCCCGATCCCGCAGCTGAATCAACTGTAGGAGACGGTCCTGGCTCTTGCTGGATTTTCTTGGGCACCCCGAAGCCTTTTCGCTAATGTAGTGGAAATGTTTTTTATGGGATTAAATTCATTTTCATGGCAAAAAGGGATTTTACAATTAATTGCAATTCATCTGATCACTCGTCATAACATTCTGGAGTATATGCAAATTTCCATCATAAAAACTGAGGCAGCAGACTTTGAGAAAATTATTATTTGTGTCACTCTCAAAACTTTTGGCCACGACTGTACATTATGCAATTTATGTTATTCCCAATGGAGTCTTTACCTCTTTAACACAAGAAAGGATTTTGCTAGCTTTAGAAACTTCAGCTTGGCATTGCATGCTATTATTAAAGTAGAACTATAGGCAAAACTTTTTTCTTTCTTTTTTGAATAGAGGGAGGGTTATAAATAGGGTTGTCCCGATACCGATACTAGTATCGGTATCGGGACCGATACCGAGCATTTGAGGGAGTACTTGTACTCGCGCAAATGCTCCCGATACCTTTGCCGATACCTGGGATCAGCAGGCGGAGTCAGCGACTGGAGGGCAGAGAGCAGAGCAGAGTGGAGTCCTCAGGCGTAAGGTAAGGGGGTGCAGCCGCATCATTATCCATCTGAGACCGGAGCCATCACATTCGTTAAATGAAGTGACACTCCGTGTTGCCAGTGTCCTGCCGAAAAAGGTACCCCGGTGGATAAAGTCCCCCCCCCCCTGTACTGCGCAGGCGCGGTGCGGTGCTTGCACAGTATGAACCTTTCCGGAGCCGACGAAAATAGCCGAATATGTAGAGCTGAGGTTAGCTCTACACGGCGCCTGCGCAATGACAATGCCATTTTGGTACACCCTGCACTCGGCCACAGTATGCCAGCAGCGGACATCTTGTTAAAGCCAGCCCATGTATTTCGGGCTGGGTGTAACAAGATGTCGGCTGCTGCTTTATTGAGGCCAAGTGCAGGGTGTACCAAGATGGGCGTCGCAGAGGCAGCATAGAAAAATAAATCCTCTCCTGCCTAAGTGCCTATAAGTGCCAGCCATCAATAAATGCTCAGTGACATTAGTGCCATCCATCAGTGCCCATCCAGCCAGTACCCATCCAGCCAGTACCACTGCCAGCCATCAGTCAGTGCCACCTATAAGTGCCAGCTTTCAGTGTGTGCCACCTATCAGTGCCCATCAGTGTGTTCCACCTATCAGTGCCCAGCAGTGCGTGCCACCTTTGTGCAGTGCCCATTAGTGCGTGCCACCTATCGGTGCCCATTAGTTTGCGCCACCTATTGGTGCCAATCAGTGCATGCCACCTATCTGTGCCAATCAGTGCCCAGCCATCAGTGTGTGCCACCTATCAGTGCTCATCAGTGCTGCATAATCAGTGCCACCTATTAGTGCTCATCACTCAGTGCCATCTATCAGTGTGTGCCATTTATCAGTCAGTGTCACCTATCAGTGCTCATCAGTGCTGCATATCAGTGCCACCTAATTCTATCAGTGCCCAAAAGTGCTACATATTAGGGCCTCCTCATCAGTGCTGCTTCATCAGTGCCAGCCAGTCAGTGCCACCCATCAGTCAGTGCCACCCATCAGTAATGCTTAATCAGCGCCACCTATTAGTGCTCATCATCAGTGCTGCATATCAGTGCCACCTAATCCTATCAGTGCCCAACAGTTTTATTCTTTTATGTCTTGAGTTAGAGTTTTTCATAAATTATCAAGAAGATATCATTAGTCTGTATTGTGGTTTGAAAACTGTCACATGGCATTAAAAAAAGTATCGGTAATCGGTATCGGCGAGTACATGAAAAAAAGTATCGGTACTTGTACTCAGTCCTAAAAAAGTGGTATCGGGACAACCCTAGTTATAACCCCTGTCAGGTTTTTTTCACCATCTGTGTTCCATTGGGGAGATTTGCCTTTACTTCCTGTTGCAGAGCTAAAACAGGAAGTGAGATGAAATCCCTGCAAAATAAGGGAATCCATTCGAGCCCCCCCACCCCCAGGTCACCAGAACTAGTGTTTCCATAGAAAGATTTCCCCTCTATTACTTTTCTGGGGACAACCCAGCATTTGGGATCTATTTTCCCTTTCAATGTTAATTGTAAATAGAACAAATAGAGAGGGTGAATCTCCCTAATGGGGACACAGGCAGTAAATGGGAACCAAATATGTGTTCTAATCCCTATCCACTCTGTCCAAAACTAAAAAAAAGTTTTGCCTTTTAGTTATGTAGCGGGTATTTGAATTTAGGGGAGGCATCTGGGTGGTAGTGTAACCCAGATGCACTGATTGTTAGGGAATTTGGGACCATTTGTTGTTCATGGAGGACTCGTGGTGTGAGGTTCCCTTTGGCCTGTGGGTGGTGCTGTCACACTGGGCCGGGGTTGAACCCTCACTGCAGTACCGTACCCTTTTTGTCCTCTTCTGGGAGCTGTACCGCAGGGTGGGGAACCTGTGGTGACGCTGAGGGAGAGGAGATAAGAGGGGCGGACACCCTGAACACGGGGTTCAGAGTCGGAGGTCAGAGTCGTGCCCAGGCACCTTCAGCCTGGGTGCCGGCGTTCTGGAGTTCTGGCCTCAGGTGCCCTTGACCTGACCGGAGTGGGAGATGGAGTCCATCCCAGGCACCTTTAGCCTGGGGTGAGGTACTATGGAGAAGGCCTGGAGCCCGGTACCTTCGACTGGGTCCCGCAAGGGTGGAGGAATCCGAGGGGGCCCTAAAGCCTTGGGTGCCAGAGTCTGAGGTGAGGAGGCCAGGGAGTGTAACCACTCCGAACAGTCTGGTGCAGCATTGCTGGTGACGGCGGGGCCTCTGGTATCTCTCTTGGACGGATGTCTTCCCTCTGATAGGGGCTGCATTTAGCGAAGGTAATTCACTCTCTGTTCTACACAGTCGGTGGCAGCGACTGTGCGCCATAACCGTTGGTGACATCACAATGGTTAGTTCTACCGAAGGATTGTGCCTCGACCTACTCCCCACCTATACAGAACTGTTCTTCGGTCACAACCTGTCTGTGCTAAATGACGATTTATTGCTGTTGAAGAATAAGTAAGAGTTGGACCTTTTCATTGGTGTGGAACTCCAGTTACTGGGAGCAAAGGGGGTCATTCGCAGAAGAGACTTGGCTCTGGGTTATAGACACGACCCAATGGTAAAATAGGTTCTGGCCTTCACCTCTATCCAAAAGAGGATATGGGCCGTGGAGTATCTCATCCCTCCTCCCATACTCCCCCCTAGACAAGACAACAAGCCGAGAAGAAGAAGGGGTGAGGTCGCTACAGTTATAATTTTTAGCCCCCATTCACATCGGTGCGACTTTTCATGCAATTTGACAGTTCAAAAATCGCATTGCAAGTCGCACCCAATTTGTGCCTATGGAACCGTTTAAATCGGTGCGACTCCAATTTGAAAAAGGCTCCTGCACTATTTTTGGCGATTTCATGTGCAACTTTCATTGACATGTACATAAAATCGCACAGATGTAGGCTTTGAAATCGTGTTGAAGTATCGCGATTTCTAAGCCGCATTCAGTGTGAACGGGGCACTAAGTCTATGATCTACCAGAACACCCAGATTCTTCTCCACCATTGACTCCCCCAGCTGTTCTCCTCCTAGAATATATGATGTGTGCATGTTTCAACTTTTCAGCCCCCAAGTGCATAACTTTTAATTTATCAACATTAAACCTCATTTGCCACACAGTTGCCCAATTAATCAGTGGATTGAAGTTGGAGACATCCTGTAAGGACGTTATTCTACTGCATGAAAAGCTATACAAGTGCAGTAACCTATGGCAACTAGATCTCACCATTCATAAGTTAACAGCAATTAGAACAATGGAACTGAGTTTCCGGTCGGTTGCAACGAGCAACCACACTGCGAGCTGCTTTTTTTCTCAATAAATGAACCTAATAGATAAAAAGACAAATGCGCACACATTCCACGCTGTACACAGCCAACAAGAAACCTGAGTGCCGGCTGCACTGGCAAGGTGTTGAAGAGGTAATGTATTATGTGCATAGCCTCATTTATAATGGTCCCTTTTTAGCTGATACATATGTGGCCTCTTCATCCCGCTTGGCCTGCTTTGCTTTGAAATGCATTTCAGAACCCTCTGGGGTCTTTAGATGTTTAGCTGGAGCTCTGGAAGAACAGTGAGCTTTAAGAGGAAAGGGGCATCCTCTAAGGGGCTCAAACTGGACATGTTTTTCTCTGGATACTCTTTTCTTTCGCTTTTATTGCTTTTTATTGCTTTTTTTTATATTTTTTTATACTTCTGCCACTGGTTGCTGTATAGCTAAGACTGGATTAAAGCAAACTGTTGAATCAACAACACAGACTGATCAGCAGTGGAAAATCTGCAGTTTTTGTACCCTCTATTTAAGAGAACAATTGTTTTGCAGAATCTACATAAAAGCTGAAATTCTAAAAGAAAGATTCCACTGTTCTGGTTTGGCTGCTGTTTGCAAAGAAACCAAACCACACAAAAACAAAGAGGAGATGTCCTCGATCCGTGCACTGCAGTTGCAACAAAATGCAGCTTGCAGCTTTTTTTCTCTGGTTTTTGGAAAACGCATTCATCTTTAATGCATAAAGAATGGCGCAGATAGATTTTGTATAAGTGTCTCGCGTTCGTTCTAAAAATGGCACAGCGTGCGCCAAATTCATGTACCCATCTAGAATTTGTACTTGAAATTGGTGCACCCTGTGGCACCTTTAGAATACACACTTTTGCAAAATCTGTCTGTGTCAGGGTTTCTTTGTGACAAACAATTGGCCACGGCCCCCACGATAACTGGCCTTCACAGCAAGGAGAACATGAAAGAACAACGCATGCAAAACAAAACCAAAGAATATTCCCAGCTTAAGGCCCCATTCACACAGGGGCGGCACGACTTCGGGGGCGACCTCGGCGGCGCGATCTCAAGACGACTTGATTTGCATAAAGACTTCTGTATAGAAGTCAATGCAGGTTGCCTTGGGTCGCCCCCAAAAGTAGTACAGGAACCTTTTTCTAAGTCGGAGCGAACTGAGTCGCTCCTATTAGAACAGTTCCATTGAACAGCGTGGGAGGCGACTCGTCAGGCGACCGAGTCGCCTGACGAGTCGCCCCTGTGTGAACCGGGCCTCAAGTGTTTGTAAAGTCTCATTTTTTTTCTATAAAAATAACAAACATCTTATACTTACCTCCTCTGTACAGTGGATTTGCACAGAGCAGCCCGGATCCTCCTCTTCTTGGGTCCCTCTTCTGTGCTCCTGGCACCTCCCTCCGGTCGAGTGCCCCCACAGCAAGCAACTTGCTAAGGGGGCACCCGAGCCGAGCTGCAGCTCTGTGTGTCCATTCAGACACAGAGCTGTGGTTCGCCCCCCCCCTCTATCTCTCCTGATTGGCTAACTGAGTTTGATTGACAGCAGCGGGAGCAAATCAGGAGGAAGAGTCCCGGATGGCTGGAACACTTGTGGACATCGCTGGACAAAGATGGGGCTTAGGTAAGTATTAGGGGGGCCTAGGGGGGCTGCTGCACACAGAAGGCTTTTTATCTTCAGTTAAAAAAACCTTCTGGTAGCGACCCAACTACGCCCTCTCACTTCCTGGTATACCCTTCATGCATACAATTGCTGGACACAGATTGAGAAGTTGTGGTTAGCCCCTGTTCATCTAAATTCTTTACTATGGAGCACTGATGTCCTGCTTAAAAACTTACGACTGTTGGGGCCCTCTGTCACTTGTGCGGACACTATGCCATTGTGCCAAATCAGTGTACCCTCTTACCTCTCCCGCCTCATTGGCAACCTCATTCTTGTTCACGCCTAATGTCCTGGACAGTTTGACCTCGCAGATGCCTCGTTTTTGGATTGATAGGGCCCTATTTCACTTTGGTCAATTGGTGGATCTTAGAAGCAGAAAGTTTTGGACTTTTCAAGATTTGCAAAAGGCTTATGTTCAGCCTAGAAAGGCCTTCTATAGTTTCCTGCAAACATGACATTTTGGGCAGTCCTTAGTAACAGGCCTCCAGTTCTCCCCCCTGATGGAATTTGAGAAAGTCTGCTTGGAGGGCGATCCCCTAGGGGTACGATTTCACAAACCTACCAACTTTTAGCCCCTTCTGGGCCACGACATGCCTATATGCGTAAATCGGACCAGGCCCCGGGCAAGGAGATGCCCTTGAAAACGGGGCAAATTATTTGGTAACAGGCCTCCAAGAGCTCTATCTGTACCTTGTACAAAGAGAATCAATATAAAATGCTCTACCATTGATATCAAAACCTGGACCTGCCTCCATTCCATATATGCCTCTGTCGATCGCTGGTACTGGCGCTGTAATGCAATGAAATGGTACGTTATATCATATTCTCTGGACATGTCCTCTAATCACCCCCTACTGGGGGATGGTCCACCAAACCGTGGTTGCAGGAAAGAGAATCGCTCTGTCTATGGCCGGCTTTAATCAGAGGAAAAACTTATACAAACTAGAATCAAAAATCTTACAAACAGGAAGCAAACCGTGCAAATCAGAAGGAAAGTAGATACAAACTGTAAGCAAAATGCATGCAAATTTAGTGCAAAATGCATACAAGCCAAAAGCCAAAAGTCAAACATAGGGATGAGCTTCGAGTTCGAGTCGAACCCATGTTCGACTCGAACATCATCTGTTCGCCCGTTCGCCGAATTTCGAACATTATGGGCCGTTCGCGCCAAATTCGAGTGCCGCGTCACGGCCCATAATTCCCTGCGGCATCGCAGTGCATTGCTGGCTGATGATTGGCCAAGCATGCACTATGACCCGCATGCTTTGGCCAATCACAGCACGGAAAAAACGGAGAGCCATAATTGGCCAAAGCCAGGGTGGCTTTGGCCAATTATGTCTCAGTTGGTTTAGTACACGCCCCACACTATATAAGGTGGCCTGCGTGGCGGCCTTGTGTAGTGTGTTGCGGCGGTGGTTAAAGACAGACAGAGAGAGAGAGACAGTGTCATTTAATTTGAGTTAGATAGAGCAGGCAGGCGAGTCAGTTAGCTGCATTTACAGTGTGTAGAGGATATATATGCATCCTAGGTGTTGTATGTATATTTATTATTTCCTGTTATTCTCTTTATAATATACTGACAGGCAGGCAGGTGATTGTGCTAGCTGCAGTATTTTCACTTAGTACTGTGTCCTTTGCACAGTGTGCACCTAAAGCTACCTGAATACAATTGCTGGTGTTCTCATACTAATACAGGCAGGGAGCTGGAGTATTTTGATTTAGTGTGATTTGCACAGTGTGCACCTAAAGCTTACCTGAATACATTTGCTGGTGTTCTCATACTAATACAGGCAGGGAGCTGCAGTATTTTCATTTAGTGTCCTTTGCACAGTGTGCATCTAAAGCTTATCTGAATACAATTGCTGGTGTTCTTCTGATCCTATTAATACCACAGGCAGGCAGCTGTGGTATTTACAGTTAGTGTACTGTGTCCTTTGCACAATGTGCACCTAAAGCTACCTGAAGACAATTGCTGGTGTTCTGATCATATTAATACCACAGGCAGGCAGCTTCAGTATTTACAGTTAGTGTTTTGTGTCCTTTGCACAGTGTGCACCTAAAGCTACCTGAAGACAATTGCTGGTGTTCTTCTGATCCTATTAATACCACAGGCAGGCAGCTGCAGTATTTACAGTTAGTGTACTGTGTCCTTTGCACAGTGTGCACCTAAAGCTACCTGAAGACAATTGCTGGTGTTCTGATAATATTAATACCACAGGCAGGCAGCTTTAGTATTTACAGTTAAGCCCCGTACACACGATCGGTTTGACTGATGAAAACCGTCCGATGGATGGTTTTCATCAGACCAACCGATCGTGTATGGTACCCATTGGTCTTTTTTCCATTGGTTGTAAAAAATAGAACTTGTTTTAAAATTTTCCGATGGATAAAAAACCGATGGGAATTTCTGATCGTCTATGGGCAAGTCCATCGGTTAAAAAACCCACGCTTGCTCAGAATCAAGTCGACGCATGCTCAGAAGCATTAAACTTCATTTTTCTCGGCTCATCGGAGTGTTTTACGTCACCGCGTTTGGAATGGTTGGTTTTTTGACTGATGGTGTGTGGCCAAGACTGATCAAAAACAGTTTCATCGGATTTCCGATGGACAAATCCATCGGACGAAAATCCATAGGTTATCCGATCGTGGCTTTAGTGTACTGTGTCCTTTGCACAGTGTGCACCTAAAGCTACCTGAAGACAATTGCTGGTGTTCTCATACTAAAAATACTACAGTCAGGCAGTTGATTCTGCTAGCTGCAGTATAATCAGTATATATATATATATATATATATACATCCCAGCTTTGTGCAGCTACATCTCACTGCAGGCCATGTCTGGAAGGCCAACAAGGAGAGGCAGACAGTCACAAGCCAATAAAAGAGGGCAAGCAGGCTCTGTGTCTAGAGGCAACAGTGGTGGTTGTGGACACGCTTTTCCTTTTTTTCGTTAGCTGGCCGTGTTGAGACGCAACATGCCGAAGACTTGGTAGAGTGGATGACCAAGCCGTCCTCATCCTCCTCATCCTCTCTCAACCAGGCTCAGGGTACTTTGTCTGGCAAAGCAGCTGCCAACGTGGCCTCTTCCCTCGGCTCAATGGCATTAGTCACTCCTTCCCTAGCCTCACCATGTCCTCCTGAGGAGTCCCCCGAACTGTTTGACCACAGTGTTGGGTACATGCTCCAGGAGGATGCCCAGCGTTTTGAGGGCTCTGATGAAGGTACCCAGCTAGAGGAAGGCAGTAACGTGAGCCCAGAGAGAGGGGGTGGCCAAGAAGGACAGCAATCTGGCAGTCATGTTTCCCCAGCTGCAACATACTGCCAGGTTTGCTCCAGTGATGAGAAGGGAGGGGATGATGAGGTCACTGACTCCACGTGGGTGCCTGATAGGAGAGAGGAGAGAGGAGGAGGAGAAGGAGGAGGAGGCACATCTCCAACGAGGCAGGATGCCCTCCAGGGGCCAGCTTAAGGGCAGCAGACCGACTGCATCACACCGCAGAGCTCTGCATGTGCAGGGCGCTGCTATCTCTGCGCATTATTCCAAAAGTTTTTTGGTGTGGGCCTTTTTTTAGGCGAGTGCATCAGATCGCACCGCTGCTATTTGCAACATATGTCTCAAGCGTATCTTGCGTGGCCAAAATATCAAACGCTTGGGTACCACATGCTTGACCAGACATATGTCGACCTGCCATGCAGTTCGTTGGCAAGCGTACCTAAAAGACCCACACCAAAGAACAAACCGGACCTCTCCTTGCTCCTCCTCAGCTGGGATCTCCAACCCCACTATACCATCAGTCCTCTGAAACCTGCACTGAGAGGAATGAAGGTGTAGAATTAGGTGTGTCACAGCCAAGTACTTACGGGCAATCTGCTATCGGTACACCAACGCCAGATTGTACCAGGCAAATTTCCCTGCCCCAGCTGCTGCACCACTGAAAGAAGTTTACTCCCAGCCATCCACATGCCCAGCGGTTGAATGCTAGCTTGGCTAAATTGCTAGCACTTCAACTGCTGCCTTTTCAGTTGGTAGACTCTGCCGTCTTCCGTGAGTTTGTGGAATGTGCGGTTCCTCAGTGGCAGGTTCCCAAACGCCACTTTTTTTCACGGAAGGCAATTCCGGCTCTACTGGCATGTGGAAGGCAATGTCTTGGCCTCGCTGGACAGGGCGGTCAGCGGTAAGGTGCATATTACCGCTGACTCATGGTCCAGCAATCATGGACAGGGACGTTACCTATCTTTCGCGGCGCATTGGGTGACTCTGCTGGCAGCTGGGAAGGATGCAGGACAAGGTGCAGTAGTGTTGGACGTTGTTCCGCCACCACGCCTCCAAAATGCTACTACTGGTGATTCTGACACACCTCTCCTCCAACCCCTCCTCTTCTTCCTCCATGGCCTCTTCCTATGCTTTGTCCTCTAAACCAGCGGTGCTCCGTAGGCGTTCAAGGGGCTACGCAAGTACGCAGGCAAAAAGATGCCATGCAGTGCTTGAGCTGGTGTGCTTGGGGGACAGGAGCCACACTGGGGCAGAGATTCTGTCAGCTCTGCAGGGGCAGGCTCAGAGGTGGTTAATGCCACGCCAGCTTAAGCCAGGAATGGTGGTTTGCGACAATGTCACCAACCTCCTCTCCGCCCTCCGACAGGGACACCTGACCCATGTGCCCTGTTTACTCATGTCCTTAACTTGGTGGTGCAGCGGTTCTTAGGCAGGTACCCGGGCTTACAGGAGGTCCTGAGGCAAGCCAGGAAACTCTGTGCATTTCCGCCGGTCATATAATGCCAGTGCTCGGCTGGCTGACCTCCAAAAGGAATACAACCTGCCCAAGAACCGCCCACCAGGTGGAACTCAACGTTGGCCATGCTGCAGCGGCTGTACATGCAGCAGAGGGCCATCAATGAGTATCTGTGCCAATATGGCACCAGGACAGGGTCAGGGGGGCTTGTTTTTTTTTGCCACGCCAGTGGGTCATGATCAGGGATGCATGCACTGTCCTGTCACCATTTGAGGAGGCCACGAGGATAGTGAGCAGTGACAGTGCATGCATCAGTGACACTGTCCCTCTTGTCCACCTGTTGGAGCACACGCTGCGTGGAATAATGGACAGGGCACTTGAGGCAGTACAGAGGGAGGAAGAGGAGGACTTCCTTACCTCTCAGGGCCCCCTTTATCCAGACAGTGTTCCTGCTGGCCCGCCTATCACACAGGAAGAGGACGAGGAGGAGGAGGATTTTGTCAGCATGGAGGTGGAGCCTAGCACTCAGCATCAGCAGCAGTCTTCAAGGGATCAATTACAGTCCCAAGAAACCCATGGACTTGTACGTGGCTGGGAGGAGGTGGCTGCGGATCATGTCATCCTGAGTGACCCAGAGGACTCCGGACCGAATGCCTCAGCAAACCTACACTGCATGGCCTCCCTGATCCTGCAAAGCCTGTGGAAGGATCCTCGTATTCGTGCTATCAAGGAGAGGGATCATTACTGGCTGGCAACCCTTCTTGATCCACGTTACAAGGGTAAGGTTGCGGACCTTATCTTGCCTTCGCAGAGGGAGCAGAGGATGAAACATCTTTGGGAGGCCTTGCAGAAAGGTCTGTGCAACGCGTTCCCAGAGACTGGGAGGTTACAAATTCCTGGTCCTGGACAACGTGTTGCTGAGGCTTCGGTCAGTCAAAGAAGGAGCGGTGGAGAAAATGGCCGTCTGACCGATGCGTTCAGACAATTTTTTAGTCCGCAGCCCCAAGGTATGATCGGTTCCAGCAACTATCGCCAGTGTCTGGTTTACACGGTGCAGGAATACCTAGGGGCAAGATCAGACTTGGACACCTTTCCCACGAAAATACTCTGGGTTACTGGGTCTTGAGGATGGATCACTGGCCAGAGCTTGCACAGTATGCAATTGAGCTACTGGCCTGTCCTGCATCCAGCGTTCTTTCAGAACGCACATTCAGTGCTGCTGGAGGCTTTGTAACCGATCACAGGGTGCGCCTGTCCACCGACTCGGTCGATCGACTGACCTTCATAAAAATGAATCAGTCTTGGATCACCACCAGCTACCAAGCACCTGATGCTGATGTAACCGCATCATTTTTTTTTAAATGTCAGATCCCTTCAAGACTACCTATGCTGATGCTGGGTGACTATCCTGTTATGCTCCTCAATGATAATGCTGATAGCTTGTAAGAACATTTTTGGTTCTGGGTGCCTCCACCAGTGGCTAAGGCCCAATTTTTTGTTTCCTGTTTAACAGGGGCGTGTAATTACAATTTTTGATGCAATACTTTGCAGCAGGGCTCATTCCTGCACTCAAACTAGAGTATCTGTGTGGGGTTGCAGTGTTGTGGCACCAGTGCCTAAGGCCCAATTTTTCTGCCCCTGTTTAACAGGTGCATGTAATTACAATTCTTGATATAATATTTCACAGCAGGGCCCGTTCCAGCGCCCACCAAGAGTAACTGTGAGGGCTTACAGTGTTGTGGCAACGCCAACACCTAAGGCCCAAATTTCTGCAGAGTATATAGGACAGCCCCCTACTTTCAAACATCCAACTTACAAACGACTCCTACTTGCACGGAAGGAGACAACAGGAAGTGAGAGGAAATCTACCCCAGGAAGGGAAATTCTCTCCTGTAAGAGTTAATATGGGAAAAACGTGTCTCCTCTCCACTTATGCTTTATCACCAATCCTTGTTTCACTAAAAAAAACACATTTTCAAAAATTATTTGTCATTGGGACAGAAAGTGAGGTGAAATCTTCTGAAGAGGTGCACAGACAGCAAAACAAATGTTACAGGGGTGATAACCCTTCCCTATGTTTTCCAAAAAGCTTAAAAATAGTTTTTTTGGCTGGAGCTACACTTTAAAAATGTACCAGTTCTAAATTCCAAACAGATTCTACTTAACAACAAACCTACAGTCACTGTCTTGTTTGCACCGCCTGTATACTGCTGTTCAGAGTATATAGGGCCTGGGGGCCCCACGCCTTTCCTTTTTTTATTTGGGTGTGGGGTTCCCCTTAATATCCATACAAGACCCAAAGGGGCTGGTAATGGGCTGGGGGGTGGGGGGTACCCATGCCATTTTTTTCAATGATTTTCATCCATATTGCCGGGACCAGATATTACATTAAAGCCGCAAGCAGTTTTAAATTACTTTTTTTCCTTTAGAAATGTCATTTTGTGCAGGGACAGTTCTAAACACGGGAAACACGTGCCACTTCACAGGCATACTTTAGACACCCCCCAGGTACAATATTTAAAGGAATATTTCACTTTTTTTTTTTCACTTTAAGCATCATTAAAATCACTGCTCCCGAAAAAACGGCCGTTTTTAAAACTTTAACGGGATTCTAAGGTTCGCACAAACTTTCGGTCCGTTCGCAGGTACTGGTGCGAACCGAACATGGGGGTGTTCGGCTCATCCCTAGTCAAACATATACAAACTGGACACAAACTACATTTAGCCTGAATTTATACTTGTCAGTCTGCATGTTTTTTGATTTTTGTTTGCATATTTCATGTGTTTTTATAAGTTTTTAGCTAATGTATCTTCCTTTGAGTTTGCCTATGTATCTGTGGAGAGGATAAAACCTCCTAATCCTTAAACACGTCATGGGCAATTTCCTCCTATGGCAAAAAGCACATTAAAGGGCATCTAAAATGCATGTACATACTTTTTTGTTGTAGATGTATTAAAGCCATTGAGGCCAAAAACACACCAAGTCACACCAAAAGTACATACAACATTTTCAAAAATGGAGGAAGAAAATTGCATAGATGGGAAAGGTCACCATAGAAAAAGATGGTACCCTCTTGTTGTGCGACAACATAAGAAAATTTGCACAGATGGGAATTGGGACAAACTCAATCAGCCACAATAGGAATGCAAAACCTAACCGTTTTTAGAAATATCCAATAGACTCTCGGTGAAGATCTAGGACTAGACTAAAATAATTACCTATAACCTCACCCAAAGTGGTACTGTAATTACATGGAGGAACTGCACTAGGAGAAAAAGGGATTTTTATAACAGCTTACCTGTAAAATCCTTTTCTTGGAGTACATCACGGGACACAGAGCGACTTAGTCATTACTAATGGGTTATATAGATTACCTTCAGGTGCTGGCACTGGCCACTTCCAAACCGGAAGTACCCTCCCCTATATAAGCCCCTCCCATCCGGGAGCACCTCAGTTTTGTAGCAAAGCAATAAGTGTCCCAAAAAGAGGGGTGGGAGCTCTGTGTCCCGTGATGTACTCCAAGAAAAGGATTTTACAGGTAAGCTGTTATAAAAATCCCTTTATGGCCTCGTACACACGACCGATTTTCTCGTCGTAAAAAACACGTCGTTTTTTTCGACGAGATTCTTGTTAAGCTTGTCGATTTTCTCGTCAAGCTTTCTATGCGTACACACTGTCATTTCCCAATTTCCTCGTGGTTCTCTGCGCTCACGTCCAGCACGTACGACGGCACTATAAAGGGGAAGATCTTTTTTCTTGGCGCCACCCCTTGGGCTGCTTTTGCTGATCTCGTGTTACCGTGTGTGAAGTAAAAGTTTGGGAAGAGACGATTCGCACTTTTCAGTCTTCGTGCTTTCAGTTCGTTTTAGCGTGACGAATGTGCTATCTCCTTTACGAAGGCTTGTTTTACCAGAAGATGCGCTCCCGTCTCATAGTTGCTTGTGAGCATGCGCGCTTTTGGAAGAGTCGTAAAAGCATACACACGAACCATTTTCTCGTCACAAAACAGGCCGACGAGAAACACGACGAGGAAATCTGGACTCCTGACGAGAAAATAGAGAGCAGGTTCTCTATTTTCTTGTCGAGATTCTCGTCAAGTTTCTCGTCGTAAAACCATACACACGAACGTTTTTCTAGACAAAAAAACTCTCGCGGCACTTTTCTTGACTGTTTACGACGAGAAAATCGGTCGTGTGTACGAGGCCTTTCTTTTTCGTACATCACGGGACACAGAGCGACTTAGTCATTACTAATGGGACGTCCCAAAGCAATGCCAAATGAGGGGAGGGATACATAAGCTGGGCGCCATCAGGCATGAGGATCTTTTGCGGCCTGCAACACACTGCGCCCAAAGGCGACATCCTCCTGACTTCTAACGTCTACCTGGTAGAATCTAGTAAACGTGTGTACCGAAGACCATGTTGCGGCCTTACATACTTGAGCCAGGGAGGCCTGGTGATGCACTGCCCATGAAGTTCCAACTGCTCTTGTGGAGTGCGCCCTAACTTTGAATGGAGGCGGTCTCTTTCTCAAGCCATAGGCTTGTATTATGACCTGTCGAATCCACTTGGCTAAAGTAGATTTTGATTCTGCCTGACCCTTTCTAGGGCCTTCCGGCAGAATAAACAAAGTATCCGTTTTGCGAATCTGAGCAGTGGCTTTTAGATAAGCTTTAACTGCTCTTACTACATCCAAAGAATGTAATAACTTTTCCTCTACCGAGCTAGGTTTGGGGAAAAAAGAAGGAAGAACCACATCTTGGTTCAAATGAAACCTCGATACCACCTTGGGAAGAAAGGCTGGATGAGGACGTAATACTACTCTGTCCTTATGGACAACCAGATATGGCTCCTTACAGGACAAGGCGGCTAATTCCGATACTCTTTTAGCCGAACAAACGGCTACTAAGAAAATCAATTTCCTGGTGAGAAGAACCAAGGAAATGTGTTGCAATGGTTCAAACGGTTGTTTCTGTAGAACCGACAGAACCAGGTTTAAGTCCCAAGGACATATGGGAATACTAACCGGAGGGCTAATACGCATCACTCCTTGTATGAACGCTTTGACTAGTGAATGCGAAGCCAAGGGCCTTTGAAAAAATATTGACAAGGCCGAAATCTGACCCTTGATAGTACTCAAGGCCAGCTTCCTATCTACAGCCCACTGTAGGAAGTCCAAAATCCTCCCTATCACGTACTTACCTGGATGCCATTTCTTGGCCTCACACCACGTAATGTACGCTTTCCAGATCCTATAATAGATCTGCCTGGATACCGGCTTCCTGGCATTGATCATGGTAGATACCACAGAATTAGAGAGCCCTCTCTTTTTCAGAATGTGGGCTTCAATAGCCAGGCCGTCAAACCTAGGGCTGGTAAGGAAGGGTGGTATATCGGTCCCTGCGACAGCAGGTCCGGACGATGTGGGAGGGTCCAAGGACTCCTCACTGACATTTTTACAATCTCCACGTACCATGCCCTTCGGGGCCACGCTGGAGCCACCAGAATCACTGGTTTCTTTTCTACCCTGATTCTGCGGAGTAATCGCGGTAACAATTGTGGCGGTGGGAATGCATATATCAGCTTGAACTGATCCCAAGGGAACACTAGGGCATCCGAGCCGCAAGCTAGGGGATCCCTTGTGCGAGACACAAATCTGTCCACCTTTGCGTTGAATCTGGATGCTAGCAGATCTACATCCGGTGTTCCCCACCGCTGGCATATTGCCTGGAAAACCTCGGGGTGAAGAGACCATTCCCCCGGGCATAATTGTTGGCGACTTAGAAAGTCCGCTCTCCAATTTTCCACTCCTGGGATGAAAACCGCGGATATGGCTGGGACATATTTTTCTGCCCACTCCAGGATGCAATTTGCTTCCCTCCGGGCTGCACGACTCCTGGTGCCACCCTGGTGATTGATATATGCCACTGCTGTGGCATTGTCTGATTGAATTCTGACAGGGGACCCTTGGAGTTTGGATGTCCATGCTACTAGGGCATACCGGGCTGCTCGTATCTCTAAGAGATTGATGGGCAGGGCCTTTTCTGCTTCTGACCACTTGCCCTGGAGAGACCATTGCTCCAGTACTGCCCCCCAGCCTATGAGGCTGGCATCTGTAGTGACCACCTTCCAAGAAACCGGACTGAAGGGTTTCCCTTTTTCCAGATTCTGGGGCACCAACCACCAATGGAGGCTCTTGCGAACGGAAGGGGACAGGGACATTGGTAAGTCTAAAGCCTGAACTTTTTTGTTCCAGGCTGACAGTATGGCCCTTTGCAAATTCCTTGAATGGAATTGACCGTAGGGTACCGCTTCGAATGAAGCCACCATTTTTCCCAGCAGCCTCATGCAGAGGCGTATGGATGGTTTTCTTTTTGTACCCACTAAGTGGGTCAAATCTTTTAAAGACGACACCTTCTCTGGAGGTAAGAAAATCTTTCTCTGATTTGAATCCAGCCTTAGCCCTAAGTATTCCAGACTTTTGACTGGTCTTAGAGCTGACTTGTCCCGGTTGATAATCCAACCGTGATATTCCAGATACTTGATTGTCTTGTGAATAGCTACTTCCAGCTTTTCCACTGAGTGGTCTATTAGTAGCAGGTCGTCTAGATATGCCATTATCGTTACACCTTGTGTTCTTAGATTGGCCAATAATGGGGCCAGAATTTTTGTGAACACTCGAGGTGCTGTGGCCAGACCGAAAGGTAAGGCTCTGAACTGAAAATGGCGCCCTTCTACTGCAAAGCGTAGAAATTTCTGGTGGGCCGGAAAGATGGGAATATGCAGATAAGCATCCCTTATGTCGATCGAGGCTAACCATTCCTGCCCTTGTAGGGCGGTGGCCACCGATCGGATCGACTCCATCCGAAAAGTCCTGATATTTAGGAACTTGTTTAGCCCTTTTAGATTTAATATGGGCCTCACGTCCCCATTTGGTTTGGGGACTGTGAAAAGGTTCGAGTAAAACCCGAATCCGCTTTCTTCCAGGGGAACCTTCATGATTACACCTTGGAGCAATAGTTGTTCTAGTGCCAGAAGGAGGGATCCTCTCTTCTGGGGATCTCTTGGCACGTTTGACCTCATAAATTGGGCAGGAGGAGTGCCTTTTAACTCCAGCTTGTATCCCAGACTTACTGCGGAGAGCACCCATCTGTCTCTGATGGTGTCCCGCCAGGTCTCTGTGAACAACTGAAGCCTTCCCCCCACCCGATTGAGTGGGGGCAACGCTTCATGACTTGGGGGGAGGTTTTGTACCTCTCTTGATCCAGGGCTTCTTGTTACCCTGAGATTGTCCCTGATTTCTGCCCCCTGAATTTGACCGCGGAGGCCGTCGGAACTGCTTCACAGCCGATGTGCCCGGGACTGGAGAAGTAGGCCTCTTAAAAGAAGGACTTCTACCCTTGTTCTTAACCGGTAAGAGTGAACTTTTACCGGCAGAAATTTTCTGGATATATTTGTCCAGATCTTCTCCAAATAAGCGTTCTCCATGAAATGGGAAGCTAACCAGCAGTTTTTTACAGGGAGCTTCAGCAGACCAGTTTTTGAGCCACAGAAGCCTACGCATATGTACTATAGACAGCGTAAAGCGGGAGGCCTGTTGGATTGTATCCTTTATGGCATCTACCGCAAAACACAAGGCTCTAGGCAGGTCAGCTAGGGCAAGAGCCTGCTGATCTGGTAAGTCCCTTAAGACTTGTTTCAACTGATCTTTCACTGCTTGGCAGACTCCAATCGCTGCTACCGCAGGTTGTGTCACCATGCTTGCTGTAGAGAAAGCAGATTTTATTAAAGACTCCAATTTTTTATCTATTGGGTCTTTGAACATTGGAACATTATCTACTGGACATGTCAGTGATTTGTTCACAGAAGAGATGGCTGCATCCACTGTAGGGACCCTCCATTTTTTTATGAACTTATCCTCCATGGGATAGATCACCGGAAATCTCTTGGGGGGAGCAAATATTTTATCAGGATGCTCCCAATCCTGGTAAATAAGCCCTTCTAATAAAGAGTGGATTGGGAAGGAACAGACAGCCTGGGGAGCTTTTAGCGACCCCAGCGAGGAAACCTTAGTGGATGGTGGTTCCGCCAGAGGCATTTTAAATGCTGATCGGACCATGTTAGTCAGAGACTGAACCCATAATCTTTCAGCCTGAGATGCTGAGAAAGGTTCTTCCACTGTTGATTCCTCCATAACTGAATCAACCTCATCCTGATCCCCTTCAGGTAGGTCGATCCCTGTGTGGGGCTGTTCCTCCACTAACAGGCACTCTGAAGGAGGAGACGGAGATCGGACGCGCTTTCCCTGTGACAGGGAAGCAGCGATCAATGCTGTTAATCTCTCTTCCAATCCTCCCAGAGTTGAGGATAAAACCTCCTCTGTTATATATACAGGAGCAGGTGGACTGGGGACAGCCGCAGCACCAGGCACTCCTGCGGGGTTTCTACGGCTACTGACCTCTGAATTCTCAGGGGAGATTGGTGCAGTACAAGCATGCCCAATATCCTCAGAGCCCGATGGAGACCCCTTTGGCTTCCTGGAAGACCTATTTCCGGAGCGTCTGGACGACATATCCTTTAAGCACAAAGCTGAGGTATTCCCGTCGTCATACACCAATTTTGCTGGTAATAGTCTAACACAGTTGCTGCTATATACCAGCTGGTGTCCACTAAAGTGCCTTTCTATGGGGATGCCTGCATCAACCGCCTCTGTGTGCCACTGTTTGTTGCTAGCTCTGTTTGCATCCAGCTGACACTTGTACTGTGTCTTTATACAAGCTGGGACGCCTGCACATGCGCAGAAGCGCCGTGGCGCGCATCGAGCTTTCTTGACTACTATTAAAATTTTACATTTTCAGTAGTTACAGGCATACACAGATATTAGCGGGAATACCGTTAGGTAACAGACAGAAAGACAAATTAGGCTTGGGGGTCCCCCAATAGAACCAAGTTCCTGGGGGCCCCCACTTACCTGATCCCCGCCGCAGGACTTTGTTTGGTCCACAAAAGCCCAAACTTCACCTATCACGGCAGGCATTGTAATTAAACCTTCAGGGACCGGGTTCCCAAGGATTCCACTCCCCTGGACCTGTATAGCACCCTGCACAGACAACATCTTGGTCGTGGGTATGACCAGAGCTCTGGATCCCAGGGTCCAGCCCTCCTAAGAGAGGCATTACAGGCAAAACCTTGCTCTTCTGCTGCAAGGCCCGGGTACCGACCGTTTAGCTATGAAGCTTTTTTGGTGGGATCCGGAACAGCTTACTAAGGCCCAAAAGAACCTGTACGCAAGCCCAGTGAAAACACATGTTACTCTTTGGCCAACACCTTAGACACTGGCAAAAAACTGAGGTGCTCCCGGATGGGAGGGGCTTATATAGGGGAGGGTACTTCCAGTTTGGAAGTGGCCAGTGCCAGCACCTGAAGGTAATCTATATAACCCATTAGTAATGACTAAGTCGCTCTGTGTCCCGTGATGTACGAAAAAGAAATACAGAGGCTGCATTTGTTGATATCCCTCAGAAAACACGAATTACCGACATTTCCTTAAGCAGGCCGATGGACCAAAATTTGTCTGGTTCAGAAGAGACCAAATAATATTTGATACCTGCGTGGGCAACCCCACTCAACAGAAGTCGATTGTTAGATCAACTTCTGTCGAACAGACATGTTGGAAAACTTCTTAAACAGCGGTTGCAGTGGAGAGTCCCACAGTCAGAATACAACCTTGCTTGTGTGGATAGAGGAATGTGTTCATTTTTTTTTTTGTTCAGCCCACTGAACAAACAAATGTCTATGGCCAGTTTAGAAGATTTAGAACTGACATGGATTTCAAAGGTCAGTTTGAAGTCTTAGCTCCTCAGAAAACACGGAAGCCATTGGATTAACATGGCAATGAGAGAACTTGTGTTTTCAAAAGAGAAGGTCAAAAATGGGAGCCTCCATTTTCCTTATGCCCCGTACACACGACTGGTTATCCCGTTGGAAAAAGTCAGATGAGAGCTCTTGGTCAGGAATCCCGACCATGTGTATGCTCCATCTGAATTTTTCCAACGGGAAAACTGCCAAAAACGGCCGGCAATAGATAGAGAGCTGGTTCTCTATTTTGCCGTCGGGATTTCCGACTGACCTTTTCCCATTGGAAATCCCAACCGTGTGTACAGGGGATTAGATTGAGTTTCATTTAAAAAGCGTTTCACTTGTAAAAATAGAAAACCTTTACTCTTCCTCTTCCCCCTAATGTTGATTGGTAGGTATGTGCCACTTGACACGCTTATAATTAGCTATTTTATTAAAGGTGCCAGGCCGCTAAGGAGCTACGACACCTCCAAGTTGATTGGTGGCAATGTCCTGAGTAAAAAATCTTCTAATAAGCTGTTTTATCAAAGGTGCCAAACAGCTATGGAGCTACAACACTTCCATGTTAATTGGTAGGGATGTCCCACTTGAAACCCTTCTAATCGCCTGTTTTAATTAAGGTACCAAGCAGCTAAGGGGCTACCACACATCCATCTTGATAAGTGGGGATGTTCCACTTGAAAACCTTCAGCTTTTTTAACAGAGATGGCAGGCAGTGATAGGACTTCCGAACCTCCAGGTTGCTTATTTTTCTTCAGCTGTCCTTAAACCCCAATATTTCCAAGGCAGACTACATTTATGTAACACCGCTTGCACGGGTGGAGAAAGCTACCAAAAACTGGTGAGCTCTGGGAACCTCGGTGCTGTTCAATGTCTCTGATATACCACCTGATTAGCTACCAGCAACCATGCAAAATCGGAGCATGCTGCCCCAGGTATCCTATGATACAGGAGGTCTTTTTGACACAAGACCCTGAATCATTTACCCCTGTAGGCAGACATCTGCTTTACTCTGCCTTGGCCTAGCCTTGCTTCATCTAATCCAGGGGTTTCTAACTGGGGGCATCTACACCTGTAAAGCCTCGTACACCCGATCGGATATCCTATGGATTCTAATCCGATGGTTTTGTCCATCGGAAATCCGATGAAGCTGACTTCCATCAGTCTTGCCTACACACCATCAGTCAAAAAACCGACCGTTCCAAAAGCGGTTGTCAGGGTCACCTGTGGCCAGGTGACAGATGCACACCGTAGGGGGACAGGAGTGCACCGCGAGGTAGTGAACCCTATGGCTGGCTTCTGTGGATAGGAAACTGGGTGGTTGTGGAAAGCGGGACCAGAGGAGCACAACCGGGATCCCAACGGAAGCGAGAGCCAAGATTCCCCAGGGCGCGGAGTCTAAGACCCAGCTGGTCTTCTCCAGGGCCTCTAGTGGTGAGGATGTTACGCTGCAGGCTGGGACCAGGTCGCGGCCCCTGGAGTTTCCTAGCTCACGCCCCGTAGGATAAGGGGAAGCAGCAGCACACGATAGAGAGAACCGAATAACAAGCCGAAGGTCAGGGGCCACAAGCAGACAAGGATAACGAAGAACGAGCCGAAGGTCAAGGGTCACGAGCAGACAGGGATGGTCGGGGACAAGCCAATAACGTAACAGAGAGACAGACGTAGCACACGGCAGGCAGGAACCCAAACACACAATGCCTAACAAACACGTTGATCAGCAAAGCAGGCTTGCAGTGCACAGGTTAATATAGTGTTCAGTGATAGGGCCTGGGGTGGAGTCAGGCTGGGAGGAGATTATAAAGGAAGCCAGGTGAAGGAGGTCTGGTCTCTAGATGAACACATGAGGAGGAAGGTAAGATGGCAGACAAACACTACTGCATATCCATGACAGTACCCTCCCTCTTATGGGCCCTCCCCCGCCTGGACCCAGGCTTAAAGGGAAATCTCTGATGAAACCTTCTCAACAGATGAGGTGCAGCGACATCAGATGCAGCGATCCAAGACGCCTCCTCAGGACCAAAACCTCTCCAATGCACAAGGTACTGAAGAATGCCTCTGCAGAGCCGAGAATCCAGAACTTGTCTAACCTCGTACTTAAGATTATCCTCAGAGACTGAAAACGAGGTAGGGAGATGACAAGAAGATCTATTGAGGACCAAAGGCTCTCTAGGAATAAGCAAGGGCATGAGACGATCAACAGGAATCTGAGGAGGGTCCCCTAGACCCTTAAAGGGGAACTGGTCATCTTGCACAGGACCATCAGACTGGGCAGATGTCAGTGGAACCCTGAAGTCAGGTTGGTTAGAAGGTGACATGTCGCCGGAGTCAAGCTGAATAGCTGAAGGACAAGCAGAATGTCCCGAACAAGAAAAAGTGAGAGGCTCACTGGGCATGGGCTGGACTGGCATAACTAGTACAGAGGCAGAGTGAATAGCTGAGTCAGGTGTAGCGACTACCTGAATCGCATCGCAAGACGTAGCGACTGCAGGACTTGTAGACAAGCTAGCCTGGCTGTGCGTCCAAGGGTGGTTAGGGACAGAGAAATGTAAATGGTTATGCAACCTGGAATGAATGACCGGCTCAGATTCACAGGGGGCAACCTTGGGTAGGCAGGACGAGGAACAGGAGGGACCCCAAGCCAGGATCTGTCCAGTAGTCCAGTCCACATGAGGAGAATGGAGCTGTAACCATGGGAGACCCAAAATTATAGGCGTTGAGGCCTTGGGTAAGATAAGGAAGGATATCCACTCCTGGTGGAGTGTACCCACCGACATCTTAACAGGGAGGGTCTGGAAGCGGATAGGTCCCCCTGGGAGAACAGTACCATCAATCGCCAAGACCACCAATGGCGTGGTGAGGGGCAAAAGAGTAAGTCTCATGGACGATGCGATTTCCCAGTCCATGAAATTACCAGCGGCTCCGGAATCCAGATATGCTGAGACCGAATGAGAAGAAGCACCAACATGAAGGAACACAGAAAGCAGAAGACGAGAAGGGGAAGGTGATATTTCTGGGTCCAATACTCCACTTTCCAGATGAAGTGGACCCAAACGTTTTTCTGGACAAAGAGAGCAAGTGTCACGAAAATGACCTTTGCCCCCACAGTAGAGACACAGGCCTAGATTTCTGCGCCTAGCACGTTCCTCTGGGGATAGCCTGGTCCTGCCCAGCTGCATGGGTTCCTCAGCTGGCAGGAGATGCTCCACGGGTCGAGGAGAGGGGAGCTCAGGCTGACTAAGGACCAAGGAGTGCTGGCGCCGCTTTTCTAGGGTCCTTTCCTGAAAGCGAATATCGATCTGGTTACACAAGGAGATAACTCCGTCCAGATCAGTGGGGATGGTTCTTCCTGCTAATTCATCCTTCACTCTATCAGAAAGGCCATGCAAAAAGGTTGCGACTAAGGCCTCATTGTTCCAGCTCAACTCAGCCGACAGTATGCGGAAATTAAGGGCGTACTGTCCCACTGAAGCAGACTCTTGGCGGAGACGTAGAAGGGCGCTGGCCGCTGAAGAGACACGAGCCGGTTCTTCAAAGATATTCCGAAAAAGTTTCAAGAAGCCAGACAGGCTAGAAACCACTGGATCATTCAGTTCCCACAGAGGGGCTGCCCAGGCTAAAGCTTCACCGGAGAGGAGGGAAATGATATAGGCTACCTTTGCCCTATCAGACAGAAAGTTTTGAGGCTGAAGCTCAAAATGAATCGTGCATTGGCTAAGAAACCCTCTGCAGGCCTTGGAGTCCCCAGAGAAACGGAACGGAGCTGGCAGTATTAGTGAGTGTGTGGCTGCGACTGGTGCGATAGGTACCACCGCTGGTTGTACTTGAGGTTGCGGATTCGGGGTTCCCAAGGAGGCCTGAAGCTGCTCGAATCGAGAAGCCAGATCCTGGAGGAATCGCATCACCTGAGTCTGATTCGATTCCTGGGTTTCAAGTCTGTGGACTATGCCCTGCAATGGATCATCCGCGGGGATCAGGATGTCAGCCGGGTCCATGGCTGATCAAACTGTCAGGGTCACCTGTGGCCAGGTGACAGATGCACACCGTAGGGGGACAGGAGTGCACCGCGAGGTAGTGAACCCTATGGCTGGCTTCTGTGGATAGGAAACTGGGTGGTTGTGGAAAGCGGGACCAGAGGAGCACAACCGGGATCCCAACGGAAGCGAGAGCCAAGATTCCCCAGGGCGCGGAGTCTAAGACCCAGCTGGTCTTCTCCAGGGCCTCTAGTGGTGAGGATGTTACGCTGCAGGCTGGGACCAGGTCGCGGCCCCTGGAGTTTCCTAGCTCACGCCCCGTAGGATAAGGGGAAGCAGCAGCACACGATAGAGAGAACCGAATAACAAGCCGAAGGTCAGGGGCCACAAGCAGACAAGGATAACGAAGAACGAGCCGAAGGTCAAGGGTCACGAGCAGACAGGGATGGTCGGGGACAAGCCAATAACGTAACAGAGAGACAGACGTAGCACACGGCAGACAGGAACCCAAACACACAATGCCTAACAAACACGTTGATCAGCAAAGCAGGCTTGCAGTGCACAGGTTAATATAGTGTTCAGTGATAGGGCCTGGGGTGGAGTCAGGCTGGGAGGAGATTATAAAGGAAGCCAGGTGAAGGAGGTCTGGTCTCTAGATGAACACATGAGGAGGAAGGTAAGATGGCAGACAAACACTACTGCATATCCATGACAGCGGTGATGTAAAACACTCTGATGAGCCGAAAAAAATGAAGTTCAATGCTTCTGAGCATGCGTCGACTTGATTCTGAGCATGCGTGGGTTTTTTATCCAATGGACTTGCCCATAGACAATCGGAATTTGCCATCGGTTTTTGATCCATCGGAAAAATTTAAAACATGTTCTATTTTTTTAAAACCGATGGAAAAAAGACCGATGGGTCCCATACACGATCGGTTTGTCCAATGAAAAAAGTCCATCGGACTGTTTTCATCGGGTTAGGGCTTTAGGGTTAGGGGAACCTAATGATTAAGGTATGTGACTGGATCATTAATTAATTAAAACATCGAAACAGGATTCTCTTTGTTATTGAACCTGAAATCAAAAGTGGAGGAATTGATGTGATGTTTCAGATAACATGGAAGTAACATGGCCAGTAACTGAACCTTGATTGCTCAAGCACAACATCAAAAATCTCACTAGTTGAATGCAATTATATACATAAATATAAGAACATCCTTATAACGTTATTACCTGGCTATCCATATGTAAAGCAAAGCCAAACCAGCAGAGTGGCTAAGTAGTTAGCACTTCTGCCTAGCAGCACTGGGGTCATCTGTTCGAATCCGAACCATGACACTACCTGCTTGGAGTTTGCATGTTCTCCCTGTGCCTGCGTGGGTTTCCTCCATGTACACTCCAAAGACATTCTGGTAGGTAACGGGATCCTTTCCAAACTGGCCCTAGTATGTGTATGTATGTGAGTTAGGGACCTTACGTTGAAAGCTCTTTGATGGCAGGGACTGATTTGAATGTACAATACACATGTAGTACCTGTAATAAAATATATCAACATCTTTTGAAGTCGTTCTGGTTCCTAATAAGACTGGTGATGATGATGATTTGGACAGTCTGATGAAGGGGGTAGGAGGACATATGTTAGGCCATCTATTTGGGGTCTGTAATCATAAAAAGGTTTAGAACCTCTGGTGTTTTCAACTTTATTTCTTGCAAATCTCCATCCACCCAAAATTAGGATAATTATACAAATGATTGATTACCATTTTCCTTTTACGATGACGTCTAATTCTTTAATAATATACCGTGGTTACAGTAGCCCGCTGTCCTCGCCGCTGCTTACGCCTTTGTGTGACCCGGGCCTCATGCAAAGCTCTGGCGCTGGGGATTCTGTCAGCCGTAAGCTGGCTGTTAAATTCATTTTATGTGCTGGGCCCGCGGAAGAGAGCAAGATTTCCAGTGGGGAATCGGATTTCAGAAGGAAAACCATGTAATGTTCTGTCCATTTGTCACCTGGACAGGCTGAGCCATTCTCTACATGGGCTCTGCTGCTCTTAAAAGCCACTTTGAAGATATTTTATAAGCTCTTCTGGGCAGGAATTCCTTTTGCCATAGTGTGCTTTCCTGTTACGACTCCCCACTGTGCAATGTCTGTTTTGTGAAGCTCTGTGTATACATACCATCATATGGCTGGAGCAAGTCCTTGCAGTGGAATCATAACACTAACCTTCGCCCCTTCTCTGCTTTTATAGGGTGAGAGAGCTGTGGCCCTAATGGAGTCCACCTAGGCAGGAGGCATTGTTCTTAGGCTGAAAGAGGAGTTTATTATAGGAAGACTCCAGCATTAACCCTGTTTTCCATAATCTTTCTCCTACCCTTTCCAAAATCTTGGTTAGTGAAAGATTTTGGTTATAGCCAAAGATTTCCACCCGTTCTCTTCGGCTCAGTCCCTGCTGCCTTGTTAGAAATGTTCAGCTGTTCAAATGTCACCTTTTGGCTTGGTTCACAACTGCCGCGACCTGTAGTGCGACTTTGCCAGGCAACTTCAGTGCCACTTGAGTGCGACTTGCAGCAACTTCAGGGAATGCCCGGGTAATCTTTCTATAATGTGGGATCCAAATCACATCAATTAAGATGAGGATGTGACTTGGAGGCGTCTTCCATTAATGTCTATGGGCACAAGTCGGATAGAAGTCACCTTGAAGTAGTACAGGAGCCTTTTCTAAAGTCGAAGCGACTTGAGTAGTGCTAATTAAGACAGCTCTTAATTAGCTCTTAATGGGATTTCACATGTCAGGCGACTTGGGGTCTCCCAAGTCGCGGCATTGTGAACCAAGTCTAAAGCTGAACTTCGAGCAGATTTAAAAGAAACACTTTTTCGTTCTTTTAAGAATAACTAAATGCATTGCAAATGCAACTAGTTGATACAAATTGATACTATAAGGATATCAGCCTGCAGAGCAGCACCCAGAGGGAGGGGAAGCACGAGGAGCCAATCAGGGTCTGCTACATGCACATGTGCTGATAGGGGAGAGAGCAGAGGTGACGATTTGTCTATGTGTTTCTGCTTCTTCATAGTCCAATCAACAGGCTGTGGTCAGAGAGACAATTATATCTATATTTCTTATAGTGTATGTAAATCTTTTAGGGCTGTGGAAATTAACTATTAATTCCTTGATTAATCGATTCATTTTTTTGATCGATCAAAATTCTTTTGATCGGTACTCACCTCTCTGCCAGCTTCCGGGTCTTCAGGAAGTTCCGTCGGAGATCCGGTGACGTCACGGACACCGGCGGGGCTTGCCGTGTCCATCTGAAGGGCTCCTTTGCTGTGCCTTCATATCTGCATGCCGGCGGGACCTTACTATCTGCCACATGCAAGGGCTGTTACACTTCCCTCTATCACTTCCCTCTATCAACCTGGGATTCTACAGCCATCCACTGGGAGTTGTGATAGTTCCCTTCACGGGACATCTACATGCCGACGGACTGATGTTAACCCCTCCTCATCTGGATTCAGCAGTGGTATCGTTGTACACATTTTTATACCAGTATCATACTTAGCTACATGTTTTTATGACTGCTTTTGCTACCGTTTGATATTACTCGCACCATTTTTACAGTTTATGTAGCTACATCGATTTTATCTCCAGTGCAATATTTATTTTGTTACCTACTTGAAGACTATAAAAGTTTTAATGCTATTCCCATCAAGCGCTGCCTTTGTGTTTTTTGTATCCTGCTATCCATTTTTCCAGTGGTTTGTAGCTGCACTGGGAGTCAGCTTGCAAGGAGATCAGCTAAAAGTAGTTGGATCTGTATGTGCGTTATAATTAATCGAAATTAGTCGATTAATCAATTTTTTTTTTAGCGATTAAATCGAACACGAAAATTTTAATCAGTAACAGCCCTAAAATCTTTGTAATTAACTTTTACAATTTGCTGCCTTTTGGGTCTCCTAAATAAATCACTGAAAGTATTTTGATGAAATTGTTTATTAAATACAGAATATACCAGCAGATCCTGCCCAGAATCCATTGATGTCCCGTGTTCTCTGCAGTCTTATCTAAAACAATATTATCAGAAAGTGTGTTAGAAGTTAGAACTATAGAACATCTCCCACCTATGTTGAGGATGAGATAGTTAGGCTGGTTGAAAAAAAGACACATGTCTATCCAGACCAAACAACAGAAAAAATAGAAACAAAATATCATAGTACAATACACTTTTTGTTCTAGGGTGACAATGATGCTCCTTCATACAGTAAGTGAACCCTAGGGCAGGAAGGTGAATATCGATAAGGGCCTGAAAAAAGAAAACAAATCCAGCCACCGTGTCAACGTAGACCCTAGCAGCACTAGGATCTTTGGTTTGAATTCCAACCACAGCACTACCTGCCTGGAGTTTGCATGTTCTCCCCGTGCCTGAATAGGTTTCCTCTCACACTCCAAAGACATGCTGGGAGGTTATTTGGTTCCTGTCTAAATTGGCCCCAGTATGTGTATGTATGAATGTGAGTTAGGGACCTTAGATTGTAAGCTTCATGAGGGCATGTGAATGTACAATATATACTGTATGTAAAGCACTTTGTAAATTCATGGCGCTATATAGATACTTGTAATAAATAATAATAAAAAAAATTGGCATACCTATTACTAAAGAGCCCCTCATAATGAGCACAGCAGGGTACAAACCCAGGAAGTCAGCACAGCACAGGGATGATGGGAGCCCCCTCATAATGAGCACAGCAGGGGTACAAACCCAGGAAGTCAGCACAGTACAGGGATGGTGGGAGCCCCCTCATAATGAGCACAGCAGGGTACAAACCCAGGAAGTCAGCACAGTACAGGGATGGTGGGAGCCCCCTCATAATGAGCACAGCAGAGTACAAACCAAGGAAGTCAGCACAGTACAGGGATGGTGGGAGCCCCCTCATAATGAGCACAGCAGGGGTACAAACCCAGGAAGTCAGCACAGCACAGGGATGATGGGAGCCCCCTCATAATGAGCACAGCAGGGGTACAGCCCCAGGAGAGAGTCAGCACAGCACAGGGATGGTGGGTCATAATGAGCATAATGAGTCCGACGACTGCCATATTGAGAAAGGTATTTTTTGCTTTTTAAATTCATCATAACGAACGTTTGTAATTGATACGAAAAGTTAACGAACCCAACGAAAATTCGTATTTCGTACAAATCCAAATAAACGGCTAATACGAAACGGAACAGAACGGAACAAAACTAATTTATTGACGGCGCACATGTCTATTAATCAGAGGTAACAAAATGCATTCAACTGTATGTCGCGGGGTGTTCAATTTAGGGGAAGTGTCTGAGTGGTAACCAGGCTCAGACACCTTAAATTGTGAGGAGTTATGGACCATTTTGTCCTCAGGAGATAGTATTGGTGTGGCGTTCCCTGTGGCCTGTAGGTGGTGCTGCCATATTGGGCCGGGGTTGAACTATCAATACAGTGCTGTGCCTTTTGTGACCCCTCTCGGCAGCCGTACAGTGGGGCGGGGAACCTGCTGTGCATGCCGGGAGAGGATATAAAAGGAGCAGACATCTTCTGATCGGGGTTCGTCCACCCCCAGGCACCTTCAGCCTGGGAGTGCGTGTGGCTCATCTCCGGGTGCCCTCGGCCCGGAGGCCGTGTTCCGGTTCCACCTCAGGCACCTTTAGCCTGGGGTGAGCTACTACCTCACCGTTTCTGACTGCCTGGGTATGGAGGCCCAGGAGCTGCAGCAACGGCCCGGGGCCCAGCAATCTTCGGCTGGGGTCCACTAGGGATCGAGGAGTCCAGGGTGCCACCTTGCGAGGGGACCCGCGCCCTAAGAGAAGGGAGGATCTGTTCCGAGGGACCGATGCTGTGGTCGCGGTGAAGGAAGGGTCTGTTGGCTCTCTGGGGGGACGTCTTCTCCCTGAAAGGGGCTATGTCCTAGGAAGAAACCAAGGTTCATCAGGTCAGTGACAGTGACCTAGTTCACCAGGTCAGTGGCAGTGACCTTATCCACAGGGTCTGTGGCAGAGACCATGCGTCAAAACTGTTTGAGAAACCTGAACAGTCAGAAGAGTTTGAGCTACGTTTGTGCCTGGACCTCCTCCACACCTTAAGCTGTCCTGTGTCTTTGCTCCAACCTTTCTTCTATCCAAGAGACTATTTGCTATTGAAGTGAGAATAAATATTGAGTTGGACTTTCAGCTGGTGTGGACAATTACGTTACTGGGGAAGTCAAGGACTTGCATCTACACACGGTAGAGGTGAGAATCATTCTCGGGAGGACTTTGACTCTGGCTGCAGACAAGACCCAAAAACAACACCGCTCAACCTCTTTACACAGGAGGGTACGTGCTGATAGTGCGGTGTGCCTCTCTCCTCCTGCGAGGAGCCGAAATTAATGCAGGAGGGGGATAGGTGGGTGCGCTATACGTATATTACCAGGACTAAAGTTACAAAAAAGTTACAAAAACTCTGGTGCAGACAAATCTATTGTGGTGTCTTCTATCTCAAGTGCACATATAACATTTTTGAAACTTTGTTTCTTTTTGTGACCATTCTACCTCCTCGGAAACTTAAAGGTGAACACACCAGGACTAGGAAAACTGGATGATGCATTGGAAATGTTTGATTTTCCTCTTTTATGCTGCAGGACGTATTAGGGGGAGGTGAGGAAACACATAATTTATTAGGGTATGAGCTACAAGGCTGCATGTCAGCTGTTTCCCATTGCATGTAAGACAGGTGAATGTGTTGGGTGGTTACATTTAGGGCTTATCCAATAATAAATAAGTATTGCGCTGATCTATATCTAAAATCCAACAACAAACTGTCAATCTCCAAAATATACACTCAAGCCATCTCTTATGGCAGTGATAGCAAGATTCCCACGCTTCAACTCCAATATTTGTAAAAAATTTACTAAATGTATCAGTTACAGTAAAAAATATATGTGAATACTTAGAAAAAAAATAATATATACATACAGTGCCTTGAAAAAGTATTCATACCCCCTGAAATTTTCCACATTTTTGTGGAACCTAAATGTATTTTATTAGGATTTTATGTGATAGACGAACACAAAGTGGCACATAACTGTGAAGTGGAAGGAAAATGATAGATAGTTTTCAAATTGTTTTACAAAATTAATATGTGAAAAGTGTGGCGTACATTTGTATTCAATACTTTGTAGAACTAGAACCACCTTTCACTGCAATTACAGCTGGAATTCTTTTTGGGGATGTCTCTACCAGCTTTGCACATCTAGATGGTGAAATATGTGCCCATTCTTCTTTGCAAGATAGCTCAAGCTCTGTCAGATTGGATGGAGAGCGTCTGTGAACAGCAATTTTCTAGACTTGCCACAGATTCTCAATTGGATTTAGCTCTGGACTTTGACTGGGCTATTCTAACACATGAATATTCTTTGATTGGAGCTCTGGCTGCATGTTTAGGGTCGTTGTCCTGCTGGAAGGTGAACCCCTGCTCCAACCTTATGTCTTTTGCAGACTCTAATACCTTGTACACGCGACCGTTTTTCCGACGGGAAAACTGCTATGAGAGCTTTTCTTCGGGAATCCCGGCCGTGTGTGCGCTCCATTGCAGTTTTTTCAGACGGGAAAACTGCCGGACAAAAAAAGAGATCAGGATCTCTTTTTTCCCGTCAGGCCAAAAATCCGAGGGGAAATCCGTTCGTCTGTATGGTTTTCCGACGGGCAGAAAACCGTGCATGCTCAGAATCAAGTATGAGACGGGAGCGCTCTTTCTGGTAAAACTAGCGTTCATAATGGAGATAGCACATTCGTCACGCTGTACCAGACTGAAAAGCACGAGGCTGAAAAGCGCGAATCGTCTTTCACCAAACTTTTACTAACACGAGGATCAGCAAAAGCAGCCCAAAGGGTGGCGCCGTTGGAATGGAACTTCCCCTTTATAGTGCCGTCGTACGTGTTGTACGTCACCGCGCTTTGGACGGGCGGACTTTTGTCTGAGCGTGTGTATGCAAGGAATTCTGATGGGAAAACCGTCAGATTTTTATCCGTCGGAAAAAACGGTCGTGTGTACTAGGCATCACAGGTTTTCTTCTAAGATTGCCTTGTATTTGGCTCCATCCATCTTTCCATCAACTCTGACCATCTTCCTTGTCCCTGCTGAAAAAAAAGCATCCCCACAACATGAAGCTGCCACCACCATGTTTCATGGTGGGGATGGTGTGTTCAGGGTGATGTGCAGTGTTAGTTTTCCACCACACATAGCGTTTTGCTTTTAGGCCAAAATTTTCAATTTTGGTCTCATCTGACCAGAGCATCTTCTTCAAAATATTTGCTGTGTCCCCACATGGCTTCTCGCAAACTGCAAACTGGACTTCTTATGGCTTTCTTTCAACAATAGCTTTCTTTGTGCCACTCTTCCATAAAGACCACATTTGTGAAGTGTATGACTAATAGTTGTCCTGTGGACAGATTCTCCCACCTGAGCTGTGGATCTCTGCAGCTCCTCCAGAGTTACCATGGGACTCTTTGCTGCTTCTCTGATTAATGCTCTCCTTGCCCGGCCTGTCAGTTTAGGTGGACAGCCATGTCTTGGTAGGTTTGCAGTTGTGCCATACAACTATTTTCAGATGATGGATTGAACAGTGTTCCGTGAGATGTTCAAAGCTTGGGATATTTTTTCATAATCTAACTCTGCTTTAAACTTCTCCACAACTTTATCCCTGACCTGTCTGGTGTGTTCCTTGGCCTTCATGATGCTGTTTGTTCACTAAGGTTCTCTAACAAACCTCCTGAGGGCTTCATAGAACAGCTGTTTTATACTGAGATTAAATTACACACAGGTGGACTCTATTTACTAATTAGGTGACTTCTGAAGGCAATTTTTTCCACTAGGTTTTAGTTAGGGGTATCAGAGTAAAGGGGGGCTGAATACAAATGCACGCCACACTTTTTAGATATTTATTTGTAAAAAAAAATTAAAACCATTTATTATTTTCCTTCCACTTCACAATTATGTGCCATTTTGTGTTGGTCTATCACATAAAATCCCAATAAAATACATTTATCCCCCACAGTTATTACCTTGTGTATCACTTGACCCTCCCTCTTAGATTGTAAACTCTAACGAGCAGGGCCCTCTGATTCCTCCTGTATTGAATTGTATTGTAACTGTACTGTCTTCCCTAACGTTGTAAAGCACTGTGCAAACTATTGCCGCTATATAAATACTGTATAATAATAAATAATGATACATTTATGTTTTTGGTTGTAACATGACAAAATGAGGAACATTTTTAAGGGGTATGAATACTTTTTCAAGGCACTGTAAATATCAATCCATATATTGTTAAACCTATAATCACATGTGATGTCTTGGGTGTGCCCCATCAAACTCCAAACAAGTTAGTACTCCTCCCCTGTGTCTGTGCAGATCACATTCTCATCTAAAGGTTTGACTCATATGTTATATAGGTCTTATGCACTTTATCCTCTACCAGTCATTAAGTGCAGAATTCCTTCCACATAAATGGAATCCCTGGACCCAGGAGGTGGGTGTGTAGGTCCCTTTAAGAGATTGAGCTCAAGTGACAGTGGCTGCGGGCAAAGAAAAGCAAATATCGCCAGTGCAGTAAATCTTAAAATAGGCTTTTTTATATTTTTTATAAAAATACACTTACATTCACATTAAAAGATATGTAACAGGCTCAGCAGTAATACCCACAGTTGCGGTTTCTCAACCACTTTTGGTTTCAATTTCAGAAGTGACATCACACTGCTCCATCCAACGCGTTGTGTCATCGATCACATTACTTCTGGGACAGTGGGATGATCCCACTGAAATGAATAAACGCACAAGTGCTTGACACTACTAAATGTTTTCAAGCGTTAAGCGTTTTTTCTGCCAAAATGCCAATGCCAGGAGGAAAGGCGCCTTGATAGAGACAGCCAAAATGTGAGAAAAAAAATAAATACCAGCTCCATCCATTATTTTTTTAGTTTTGGATAGACTTGGAAATAGTATATAGCCTATATCAAGTAATAATTCTACCCAAGAAATGAGGGGAGCTGTTACACTGGAACAGAACGATATGGTAGTAATACCAGAGATTCTATCCCCTCCCCATTTACTAAAAAAAAAATTGTGTACTTTGTGTTCCCACTGGACAGATTTTCTATCACTGTCTTCACAGCAAATGTGCTTAATGTGAACACAGACTACAAATAAAAACCTGGCACAGGTTCTATCCCTTTCTCAATCTGTCCAAAACTAAGAAAACGTGACAGTTGTTAATGTATCATTATACTGTATGTTTAACCGCATACAATGTTGTCAATTCTAAAGTTGCAGACCAACACACTTAAAGTTATTGAAAAGTCATAATTTTTTTAAATCAAAATACCAAACATGTTATGCCTCCATGCTCTATGCAATAGTTTTGCACAGAGCAGCCCCGATCTTCCTCTTCTGGGGTCCACCGGTAGCGCTCTATAGCAAGCCGCTAGCTATGGGGGAACTTGTGTGTGCCCACTCCAGAGCCATCTTTGTGTTCATTAGAACTCTTGATAACTCAATGGTAATTATCATCTAATTTACATACTTATTCTATATGTACTCATCATTGAAAAGAGCCAAAGGATGACCTGTCCATCTATTCATAATATATTTACTATATATTTTCATTACACTAATACTATAATTTCACGTACATGATTATCTCTAAACACCCCCTATACCCTCTCAGCTACTCAGGAGTATACACCTACTTTCCCCCTTATCTGCATATATACAATAATCATTAACAAAAAATTAAAAATAATTAATAAGAATGAAATAAATACACTCTCCATTAAACTTGAAACCTCATCACCATTTACAGGCGTTTGGTCTAGGTACTTGGGTACCTGTTCATCCCACCTGCCTTGGTCCGCAATTGGTTGTTCCCACTCTTTTGAGTGTGACCCTCTGTGAGCAGTTCCCTGTCTGTGGAGAGGACCCGCTTTAGTGCTGGGGGAAGGACGCCTGGATAACACTAATAGGAGGAAGAGCGGGGAAAACTAGGGAGACTTCCAAGAGTCAAGCTTTTAAATCTCTGGTTTTGCCATTCATGTGATCAAGAGGGTAAATATACAACTAAGTCTGTTTTTAATGTTATTACTCATATAGCATTTTCTCTTGTTCTCCCTTCTTAGCTTTTTTGATATGCAATAAGACTAATTATGACTAAAAAATTATTTGTTACCAAAAAACATAGATTGACTTGCTTCAAATTGATGGGAGATTTTTTGTAATGTGCTACGAATCTAATATATTTACCCATTCATGTTCTACAGAATGTAAGACCCCCCTGAGGAAGACCCGCCTAGGTCGAAATGCATCGGGGCTTCCCTCTGTGTACCACATGTATTTATACGTATGATTTCACTTCAACTGTCCAAACTGTGTACATTTTTGCCTATTCTTGTATACATGTACTTGGCTTTTGTCTATACTGGAGTTCATAAAAACAATTGGATCAATCAATTTTTAATGTGTCCAACTTTTGGATAAAACTATTTTACATAATTCATTTTGTCATATACTTCTTGCTGCTAAAAAATCCCACGGGAAAAATATCCGCTTTGTTCAATACCAGAGATTCTATCCCCTCCCCATTTACTAAAAAAAAAATTGTGTAGTTTGTGTTCCCACTGGACAGATTTTCTATCACTGTCTTCACAGTAAATGTGCTTAATGTGAACACAGACTACAAATAAAAACCTGGCACAGGTTCTATCCCTTTCTCAATCTGTCCAAAACAAAGAAAACACGACAGTTGTTAATGTATCATTATACTGTATGTTTAACCGCATACAATGTTGTCAATTCTAAAGTTGCAGACCAACACACTTAAAGTTATTGAAAAGTCATAATTTTTTTAAATCAAAATACCAAACATGTTATGCCTCCATGCTCTATGCAATAGTTTTGCACAGAGCAGCCCCGATCTTCCTCTTCTGGGGTCCACCGGCAGCGCTCTGGGCTCCCCCCTATGCTAAGTGCCCTATAGCAAGCCGCTAGCTATGGGGGAACTTGTGTGTGCCCACTCCAGAGCCATCTCTGTGTGTCCATAAGGCTCGGCCTCGCCCCCGCCCCCTCCTCACTGGCTGTAATTGACACTGGCTTCAGCTGCTGTGTCTGACCCAATGAAGAGAGAGAGAGCCAAGAGATTATTGGCTGTCGTGCACATCACTGGATCGAGATGAGGCTCAGGTAAGCATAAGGGGGGTCTGGGGGGAGCTGCCTGCAGAAGGTTTTTCACCTTAATGCCACAGGTGTTGTATATATGCATACAGGTACAGATGTACGCCCCTGGGCACAGACTATCTAATTCTAGGGGCATATATCCTCCCCTGTACGAATGTATAAACTCAAATCTGCATTTACCAAAGTACAACCAAATCCTGTCATTGATTTGTACAGGTGGCTGTACACAAAATCTGTGAATCCTGTGTACAGAAATATGGCTGTTTTTAATTGTATTTCGGTTTGCCGAGGAGGCGCCGCCTGCCAAAAAATCGCCCATTAAGTTCCATAGGAATTTCCTTGTCAAAATATTTTATTGATTGGATCAACAAGTAAATACAAGCAGTTGTAATAAATAATACAACAGTAAACAAATCATGTTTAACATAAATGGTAGAATTTTAAGGTCCACTAAGTAGCTACTGTTAGGTAAGTTCCATAGGAATTTAAATGAAAAAATACTCCAGAGGATTTTAAAAAAGCCACCTCTCCTACCCCAAGAAGCAGACATTCAGTAGGCGGCAGGATCCCCTCCTGAATGCCTGGCAGCAACTGCTCAACCACCCCCTCAAAAATGACCAACCGCAGATAGCTTTTCAGAGGACGGCGCACACTGCCACCCATGTGAAAGAGTCCTCATGGTGAGCATAAGCTTCAAAACTGAAAAAAGAACAAGGTTGAGGAACCTATACTATGATTTTCCAAATTAGAATTTGTCAATTTGTCCAAGTCCTCTTACTTCTTGTCCCTGGTACAGGAAATCTCCTGAATAGAGACACAGATAGCGCTAAAAAACTGATAGAGATTTCCTAATCTATTGAAAAGTAAAAAAAAAAGTTGTTTGCAGTTCTACATTAATCTATATACGGTACATGTACAAGAACAAAAATAAGGTTAAAGTTAACACACATATTGTTAAAGCACGGCACAATTGTATATGGAAGGATACAGTGGACCTTGCAATCTGCAGCAACTAAGACCTTTAAGGTAGTCACGGTAGTACTTACCTTAGACCTTAGCTACAGGCCCGTTGACCTCTTGCACAGTGCAGGAGCGCATTCTCAAGATTTGGAATTCTCAGCTTCCCTAGGGGACCTTGCGAGAAGACATCACCTAGGCAAATGGGCTGTTAACCAATTTTCCTTTTTTTTCCTTTTTGATAATTTTTTATTTTTTTGTTAGACCTAGTAATTTAGGATGATGGACTACTATAGAGCTTTAAGTTGCTGCAAACAGCAAGGTCCCCTTCAAAATAACACTGGTGAAAATTACCATATATCTTTTATTTTTCTGCAGTTATTATGGGAAACCTTCCTATAACTGGTGTAGTTCAGTGATCTGTAGCTTCCCAGCCAATTAGCTGAGAGACACATGTGAGTCACGTATGTTTCTCTGATCTGACACTCCCACCTCCCCTTGACGTTCATAAAAAAGATGGTTGCTAGCACAAGTTAGTCCCCTGGGTTTCCTGGCATTCCAGAATGGGTGAGTTGTCACTTGGCATCAGCAGAGTCAGATCCTCCTGGGAGAGTCCATGCAGTTTTTTCAGGGCTTGCCATGATACTGAACAATTGGTTCTCACAAAATAAATATGAAGTTCCCATTTGCTCAGCGTAATGTCCCGTTGCCCACAAAATACATCATGTTCTTTAACTTCCACTGTGTTCTTGTTAGTTTTTTACAGGAATATTTTTCAACATCTGCTGACAGTAACATACAGTGCTGACTTCTTTTGTTGTTAAGGTTTTGTTTTTTTCTAATGAACTTTCTTTCTGTTTAAAGGGTTTATATAATTTGGAAATCTGGTAACTTTAAAGGGTCAGTCCAACCAAATGTAAGTCTTGCTTTTAGGTAGATCCTGGTGTCAGCACCTGGCTTTTTATGTGTCTTGGGTGCTACAACAGTGAGATTTCCTTCCCGTAACTCCCAACTCTGTTCCTGGCCACCTAGGAGTTTTGTTGTTCACCGCCCACCATTGTGTGTCCCAATTCCTCCATTTACTTCCTCCATAATATAAAAAAAAGGTCTAGCAGGGATGGTGGAAGTCCCTAATAGGGGGCACAGCGGGTGCGCAGATCCAGTAGACATAAGATACTGTTATGTCGTGTACACACGGTCCGACTTTCCAACGGGAAAGCCTCCATCGGAATTTCCGATGGAAAAATAGAGAACCTGCTCTCTATCTAAGTTCGTCGGAAATTCCGACAGAAACAGTCCGAGGGAGCATACAAACGGTCGGAATATCTGACCAAAAGCTCCCATCTGACTTTTTCTGATGGAAATTCCGATCGTGTGTACGATATTAGGCTGTTTACCTCCTCAACATCTACCAAAAAAAGAGTGCTAAAAGAATTTGCAGAATCCAAAGGCTGACCTTTCCTTCTGAAAATTCTAATTTCCTGGCAATAATGCTGATCAAGTACTTTAGTACTTTCTGAGTTACAAGACTTTACTCTCAAGCTGGCCATAGGTGGATCAAAATTAAGCAGGGACCAGCCGAATTTTGATCCATGTGTGGCTGCTCCTGTTTGACAGAAGTCTGCTTGCTGAACAATTTGTCTCGATCAGCAGCTGCAACTGCTGTTCAGTGTATTCAGAATTCTCAATGCGGTAAAGAAGAACCCAAGAACAGCTAAATGCTTGAAGACATCACTGGAACTGGCAAATATCCTTGTTCATGAGTCTAGCATAGGTAAGTCTTTGAACAGGCAGGGTGTCCATGGCAGAACACCACAGAGGAAGCTCTGCAAAAAAAAAAACATTGCTGTGTGGCTGAAGTTTGCCAAAGAGCAGGCTACTGGGAAGATGTATTGTGGATGTGGACTGATGAAAAAGATGTTGAATTGTTTGGAAAGAATGCTTAGCACTGTGTATGGCACAAAAAAGGGCACAGCTTACCAACATCAAAACATCATCCCAACGCCATCCCAGTATGATGGAGGAAACATCATGATTTCGGTATGTTTCGCTGCATCAGGGCCTGGGCCACTCGCAATGATCAAGTGGAAAATGAATTCAAAGTTTACCAAAAAATCCTTCAGGATAATATCAGGGTTGGCTGTCCACCAGCTGAAGCTGAGCAGAAGTTGGGTGGTGTAGTAGGACAATGACCTTAGGAATCAAAGTAAATCCACCACAGACTGACTTCAGAAAAAGAAAATGTGCCTCATAGTGTAGCCCAGTCAGAGCCCAGACCTTAATCCCATAGAGATGCTGTAGAATGACCTCAGTAGAACCATTCACACCAGACATCCCACAAATGTGTCTGAGCTGAAACAGTTTTGTAAAGAAGAATGATCAAAAATTCCTCAAGATTGTTGTATAGGTCTGATCCAGAGCTACCAAATGCGCTTGCTTGAAGTCATTGCTGCCCAAGGAGGTTCAGGCAGAGCCTATTAAAGTAAGGTGACCAGATTTTTAAAATGAAATCCGGCGACATTTTTTTTTTTTTACTAGTAATGGCGGCAATCAGCGACTCATAGCTGGACTGCGATATTGCGGCGGACAAATTGGACACTAAGTGACACTTTGTGGGAACCAGTGACACTAATACAGTGATCAGTGCCAAAAATATGCACTGTCACTGTACTAATGACACTGGCTGGGAAGGGGATAACATCTAGGGCAATCAAAGAGTTAAATGTGTGCCTAACAAGCGCTTTCTTACTGTGGGGGAGGAGCTTTTACTAAGGGAAGGCATAGATCCCTGTACCTGCTTTGCAGGAACACAGGATCAATGTCTTCCCTACTGACAGAACGGCGATCTGCCTTGCTTACATAGGCAGACCACCATTCTGCCCTTGTACATAACGATCAGCGGGTACCGTGGACATCGAGTCCACCGGAGCCGCTGGTTGGCTCCGATACCCAGAAATGCAGGATCATGTATATATATATAAGTGACCCTGCGCAGTGCGACCGCCCTGTAGCAGTAAATCTGCTATCAGGCGATCAGCAACTGGTTAACATCATCAGCATTATGATAACTCACAGGCAGCAGGCACTCTATAATGGCTCTGGTTGGCTCTGTCACAGTGTGTCACATGACATGGCTGCTGGATGCTGACATTTATGACCAATAAGTTAACAGAATCAGCACCCAGCAGCCATGTCATGTGACAAACTGTGACAGAGCCCACCAGAGCCATGATAGAGTGCCTGCTGTCTGTGAGTTATGATACCATCCATTATTCCAGAGAGACAGACAAAGTGCAATGTAGTCTATTCACAGACGACCCCAAAGCACACCTGTGTTGAAGCCTTGAAGGCACTGGCAGCCCCACGATAGGATCCCCTTCCCCTCTGTTCTTGCTGCTGGATACCGTCAGCTGAGCTCAGCTGCCTCTCACTGCCCGTCGCCGCCGCCCGTCTCACAGCCTCTCAAGTCTCACTCTCAGGGCCCCGGCTACTACTGGGTAGGGAGCGGAGGAAGGTCACTCTTCCAGGGAAGGCAAGGAGATAAGAAGGCAGGCGGCTGGCCGGGATTTCAGCCAAGGCAGAAGAACATGCGCGCGGAGCTGAATGGGCATGCACCCAAAACTGAAGAAATGGTCCCTCTTCTCTCACCAGCATATGATCATCAGAAAGGGGCACAGATAATGGAAAAAATACACCCCCCTAAGCTAGTAGGTGCGGTGGAGTGGGGGGGGGGGTGTAATTCAGATTATTTTTTTTTATTCTGCAATGACTGTCTTTAGATTGCCCCAGCCCCTGTTCAAATCCAATCCGGGGGGACAAAACCGGGGACAGACTTGGTCCTGGGGACAGTGTCCTCAAATCCGGGGACTGTGCCCTGAACCTGGGGATGTCTGGTCACCCTATATTAAAGGCCCTGGCTCCCAAGCTGGTGGCGCATTTGCGAGCAGGTAGTGTAGGGACAGGTACAATGTTTGTTAGGGACAGAACCAGCTTCTGGGATAGGTTCCTGACAAGGAGGGAAAGCATAGGGTTCCCAACTTCTCTGGACATCTTCCACTTGGGGTCTAGATGACCAGGCCGCATTCTGCCCCTCCTAACAGGTGCTGTCAGTTTGGCTAAACCTGCTCTACACTTTGTTGGGACCCTTGAGTGTTCTCAGATGGAATGTCTTCCTTCTGGAGTCATTGTGAACTGTCTTTGCATTACTTCATTACATGTTCTTTACATTGTACCAGGACTGTGTGCGTTATCACCGCCATAACACGATGTACCCCACCTACAAGATATGAACTCCAAAGGTTCACTTACTTTTTTCTCCAGCACTGTGAATGTTTAATGGGTGTGTTCAATAAAGACATGAGTAATTAGAGTTGTTTGCATGTTATCATCAGTTTGTGATTGTCTATTTTTGTGACTTAGATGAGGATCAGATCACATTTTATGGCAAATTACTGCAGAAAACCAGGTAATTCCAGGGGGTTCACATAGTTTTTCTTGACACTGTATATATTTATGTACAACGAATGTTAGAACTTTTTGGCCCATTAATGCGGCTTTCAATCTCCAGATTCAATAAAATCCACAAGCCTTATGCCTAGTACACACGACCGTTTTTTCAGACGGATAAAAATCCGACGGTTTTCCCGACAGAATTCCTCTCAGCCTGCCTTGCATACACACGCTCAGACAAAAGTCCGCCCGTCCAAAGCGCGGTGACGTACAACACGTATGACAGCACTATAAAGGGGAAGTTCCATTCCAATGGCGCCACCCTTTGGGCTGCTTTTGCTGATTCTCGTGTTAGTAAAAGTTTGGTGAGAGACGATTCGCGCTTTTCAGCCTCGTGCTCTTCAGTCTGTTACAGCGTGACAAATGTGCTATCTCCATTACGAACACAAGTTTTACCAGAACGAGTGCTCCCGTCTCATACTTGATTCTGAGCATGCACGGTTTTCTGCCCATCAGAAAAGCGTACAGACGAACGGATTTCCCCTCTGATTTTTGGCCTGATGGGAAAAAAGAGATCCCGGCAGTTTTACGTTCGGAAAAACTGCAATGGAGCGCACACACGACCGGGATTCCTGACGAAAAGCTCTCATAGCAGTTTTCCCATCTGAAATGGTCGTGTGTACGAGGCATATGTGTGGCCTTATGGTACCTGAATTGTGGAAAAAAAAATCTGCAGGAGCCTGGAGCTCCTTTTTAATATATTATATGTAAGTAATATATATTTTAGCTGTGAATTGTGTTTTTCTTCCCACAATATGTTCATGTCTAACAAATGCCATCAATTCTTACCTGGATTGTTAATGCATTACAATGCAATGTGATTAGTGAAACGTGACTATATTATCTTATTAAATGCCTTGTAAAGGGATTGTGAGTTATTAAAGTGAACCTGTGGCTAAAATAATAATATTAATAATAATTAAACAAAATAAGTAAACTGGTAGTATGAACAGGCAGCTACGAGCCAAGGCTCATCATCTTAATATTATATGTTGGTGCAGCACCATCCTGAGTTCTCCTAAAATATCTCCACTTTCGTAGTATGTAGAGATCAAGCACTCCCCCTCCAACTGCAATGGACAGGTCTGAGTGACCTATATGGAGAATTGGGCATTGCCATGCTGGGGGTGCAAATATTGGCTTTGAAGAAGTCACTATTTGCATAGGCACATAGGGACTACTTTGGGATGCAAGGGGCGTACAGATAATTGTTTTTGTATAGATTATGCAAAAGCTGATACCTGATCTTAAGTCATGGGTTCATTCCATTTTCAGAAAGTACTAAACACATTAAGGTCTATTTATAAATGTTTTCACACAGCTTTCTCTAAAAATTCACACATTTTTCTAATTGGATTGAATTGGAACAATGTGTGAATTGAATTATGGGAGCAAGCTCTGTCAAAACATTTATAAATAGACCATTGTCTAGGTTTTTTATGTTAAATGAATTGTCTGTAGCCAGAAAATGGGCCCATACTCATTCATTTATTGCATGTTTGAGAACATCAAAGTGAATCTGTGTGTTGAGTAAATTAGCAGGTTCTCGTTACTGTATGGAGCTTACAGAACATGTACTTACCTTCCACTTTGTCAACCACTGCTCAATCCGCTACCAGCCATTCTGTAACGTCTAAACAAATGGAAACATACACGCTATGCACATTCCCCCTCTGTTCCCATGTGGCAGTGCCAGGGCCTGGTGATTGGCCATGGCATCTGTGAGTCTCATTGCAACCAAATAAATTATAGTAATCCTTAAAGTGTAAAAACAATTGTTTTTGGGTGTGTAACTTTTCCCTCACCTGGGCACTGGATGAAACTAGTGGTTGAAACAAGTGGGCACTAAAGTATTAAATACTTTCTTCATGGGGGAGTTCATGTCCATAATGGGGGTGGTAGTGACACAACCCCAAATCCACAATGGCTCAAAAGTGATATGGTCCAGAAATATTTAGACAGAATAAAGGTGGATAAAGCACCTGGACCAGATGGCATACACCCACGGATCCTAAAAGAATTGAGCTCTGTCATTTCAAAGCCATTGTATCTAATTTTTAGGGCCTCATTAATGACAGGAATAGTAACACCTGATTGGCGCAGGGCCAATGTGGTGCCTAGATTTAAAAAGGGAATTAAGTCTTTACCAAGTAACTATAGACCTGTTAGTTTAACTTCTATAGTTGGGAAAATACTGGAGAGATTAATAAAAGACCACATAGATGAGTTCTTGCTGGAAAAAAACTATTTAAGCAACAGACAGCATGGATTCATGAAAGACAGAAGTTGTCAGACAAACCTGATTTCTTTTTATGAAGAGGTAAGTAAAACCTTGGACAGAGGGGTGGCTGTGGACGTGGTATACTTGGATTTTGCAAAAGCGTTCGATACAGTTCCCCACACACAGCTCATGTGCAAGGTAAAGTCTACAGGATTGGAAATATCAGTTTGTAAATGGATAGAAAACTGGCTAAAAGACAGAATTCAGAGAGTAGTAGTTAATGATTCCTACTCTGAATGGTAAGGTTATCAGTGGTGTACCCCAATGTTCAGTGCTGGGACCCTTACTTTTTAATATCTTTATAAATGATATTGGGTCTGAGATCAAAAGTAACATTTCTGTCTTTGCAGATGACACCAAGCTATGCAGTGGAATAACGTCCTTATAGGATGTCTCCAATTTACAAGCCGACCTCAATGCACTGTCTAATTGGGCGACTATGTGGCAGATGAGGTTTAATGTTGATAAATGTAAAGTTATGCACTTGGGGGCTAAGAATATGAATGCATCATACATACTAGGGGGAGTACAACTGGGGGGGTCTATAGTGGAGAAGGATCTGGGGGTTTTGGTAGATCATAAGCTCAATAATGGCATGCAATGCCAAGCTGCGGTTTCCAAAGCGAACAAACTCCTTTCTTGTATTAAGAGAGGTATGGTCTCCAGAGAGAGAGATATCATTTTGCCCCTGTACAAATCATTCGTAAGACCTCATCTGGAATATTCAGTTCAGTTTTGGGCCCCAGTTCTCAAAAAGGATATCGGGGAACTGGAGAAAGTGCAGAGAAGGGCAACCAAACTGATAAGAGGCATGGAGGAGCTCAGCTATGAGGAAAGATTAGAGGAACTGAATTTATTCACTCTTGAGAAGAGGAGAATAAGGGGGGATATGATTAACATGTACAAATATATAAGGGGTCCATATAGTGAACTTGGTGTTGAGTTATTCACTTTACGGTCAACACAGAGAACAAGGGGGCACTCTTTACGTCTAGAAGAAAAAAGATTTCATCTCCAAATACGGAAAGGTTTCTTCACAGAAAGAGCTGTGAAAATGTGGAACAGACTCCCTCCAGAGGTGGTTCTGGCTAGCTCAGTAGATTGCTTTAAGAAAGGTCTGGATACTTTCCTAAATGTATATAATATAACTGAGTACTAACAGTTATAGGTAAACTTGATCCAGGGTAAATCTGATTGCCTCTCGGGGGATCAGGAAGGAATTTTTTCCCCTGCTGTAGCAAATTGGATCATGCTCTGCTGGGGTTTTTTGCCTTCCTCTGGATCAACTGTGGGCATAGAATTGTGTATATGGGATTGTACGATATATTTTTTTTTTTTTTATGGTTGAACTGGATGGACTTTGTCTTTTTTCAACCTGACTAACTATGACTATGACTATGACTAACTCCTGCTATGCTAATATATGGAGCATGGGGACTTCTAAACATGACTCTTATGCCGCGTACACACGATCGGAAATTCCGACAACAAATCTTCGATGTGAGCTTTTTGTCAGAAATTCCGACTGTGTGTAGGCTGTCAGAGAAATCCTCAATTCAGTCGCGCCAGCCGGCGCCCTGCGCGCACGCGCGGTGGAACAGTGTGCGCACATACGCATTAGTGCGCCAATAGGAATGCTGGCAGGCCTATATAAAGAGGCCTCGCTGCACTGACAGGTTGCTAGTTTGTTGTCAGCTTCCTGTTGTACCTGGTTTCCTGTACCTGCATCTGAACTCCTGTTGTGACCCGGATCGGCTTGACTACTCTTCTCCTCTCTCCAGGACCTGACCATCGGCTTGTTTCACGGATTCCTCCTTCTGCCTGTGTTTGACCCCCGGCCTGTGACCCGGACCTGCTACTTGTCTCCGGCCCCAGACCTTCTGCCTGCATCCCGGACTTGATACTAATCTTCAGCCCTGACCTGCTGCTTGTACCTCTCCGGACTTGTTGCTTGTCTTCTGTGTTAGACCCTTGGCCTGGACTTCCTGTCTACTTGCTCTGAGCTCGCTTGCTTTGGACTTGTGTCTCCAGCTGGATCCTGCAAAGAACCCGCACCCGCCTTGTGTTTGACCCTCAGCCTGTTCTTGGTCTACCCAGCTCTACCAGACCGTCTAGCAAGACTACCCCACCTGCTGGTAGCCAGTGCCTCTTCGCGCCATCCTCTCCCTGTCTCACCTCCAGGGGGCGGAGTGCGTCAAGTCGTAAGGGTGAACCGCTCTCGGCATCTCGGCCTCGGTAAGTACACACCTGACAGTAGGCTCTATCAGACATTTGCTGTCGGAATTTCCGACAACAAAAAGAGCTGGTTCTCAAATTTTCCGACAAGAAAAGTTCTTGTCGGAAATTCCGATTGTCTGTATGCAATTCCGGCGCACAAAAAAACACACATGCTCAGAATCAAGCAGAAGAGCCGAACTGCCTATTGAACTTCATTGATCTCGGCTCGTCGTACGTCTTGTACGTCACCACGTTCTTGACGGTCGGAATTTCCGACAACATTTGTGTGACCGTGTGTATGCAACACAAGTTTGAGCCAACATTCAGTCGGAAAAAAATCCACGGTTTTGTTGTCGGAATTTCCGATCATGTGTACGCGGCATTATGGCTGCTGTAGGGAGCCTTGGAACTTCCATATATTCCTCTAGTGACTGCTATAGGCAGCCTAGGGACTTCCATATAGGACTTGTGTTACTGCTGTAGGGAGCCTGGAGATAATTACTCTATTGTAGCTGTTGTAGGAAGCTCAGGTACTTCCATATGTAACTCATGTGAATTTTGCAGGGAGCCTGGGAACTTTGATATATTACTCTATTTGGCTCCTCCGGTTGGGTGCCTGAAGACTTCCATACATGCTTCTTGTTACTGCTGTAGGGTGTCTGGGGACTTCCATATATGACTCCTATGGCTGCCGCAAGAAACCTGGGGACTTCCAAGCTTGACTCTTGTGGCTTCTGTAGGAAGCCTGGGGACTGCCGTATATGACTCATGTGGCTTCTGAAAAGAGCCAAGGGGCTTCCAAACATGCCTTTTGCAGCTCCTGTAGGAAGCCTGGGGACTTCCACATTAGACTCTTGTGGCTGCTGTAGGAAGCCTGGGGACTTCCAAGCATTATCCTTGTGTCTGCAGTTGGAAGCCTGGGGACTTCCATACATAACTCTTTTGGCATCTGTAGGGAGCCTGGGGACTTCCATACATAACTCTTGTGGCTGCTATAGGTAGACTAGAAGCTTTAACACATGACTGGCTAAGAAAGCATTTAATGGCATGCACTGAGAGCAGAAATCCTAAAATTCCCATACAGGGACCAGAACATGTGTGAAAGTTTAGATAAACATAGGTGGAGATGGTGCAATATGTACAGGATGATGACATCATCACAATATGCGGCTTCATTTGCAGCTAGTCTACTCCAGTCAGCAATTTGAAACTAAACCGAGGGTGACTGCATAGTATATACTTAACTTGAAAAAAGAAGTGTTGCATAAATATTTAAATAGCTTTAAAGTATATCTAAATCAAAAAACAAAAAACAAATAAATTGCAACTTACCAGTCCTTAGATGTGATCGCTGCATTATTTCTCTTTTTTTTTTAGGTCCTTTCCCTTTTTTCTAGTAACACATTTCCTATCCTAGGGTGACATCTCTCACTGTACTGTATCTATGGAGAAGTAGCATTGTCAGCTTAGGATGGGAAATTTGTTAGGACTATAGGACACCTTCCCCTCTCTTCATATCTAAAGCATGGGGGGGATCTGTAGCCCACAGAAAGAACTGGGCAAAGGCTGACAGCGCTGCTTAAGCTTGTACTGCAAAATGCACAGGATACAGGATAGCACTGGATTTCTGGTAGAATAAACAGTTTTCTGTTTGCACTTATGGTACACATTTACAATATACAAAACACTTATTACCCATGCTTTCTGCCTGTACTGCGCTGGCATCAGCATTGTTCCCAGATCTCTCTGTGGACTACAGAACACTTCCTCCTATGTTATAGAAATAAGATAAGTGGAGGTGTTTTAACATATTTCCTCCATAGATACTGTACAGCCAGGGCCGGTGCTACCACTAGGCAAACTAGGCAGCTGCCTAGAGTGCCCTGCTGCCTAAGGCGCCCGGCCACTGGTGTGCCTTCTGTCTTCAGAAAACAACTAAGTCTCAGCATCAGCGGGCAGCCGCCGCTCCCTTCGCACAAAGTGTCAGAGGCGCAGCGGCGGCAGAGGACTGTGTCTGTGTCCCGACTCCCGAATGAATAGAAGCAAGCAAACATTTAGTGATGGGCACTGATAGGCTGCATTTGATGGGCGCTGGTGAGGCTGCATTTCATGGGCGCTGTTGAGGCTGCATTTGATGTGGCACTGGTGAGGCTGCATTTGATGGGTACTGGTGAGGCTGTATTTGATGGGCGCTGGTGAGGCTGTATTTGATGGGCGCTGGCGAGGCTGTATTTGATTGGCGCTGGCAAGGCTGCATTTGATGGGCGCTGGTGAGGCTGCATTTGATGGGCGCTGGCGAGGCTGCATTTGATGGGTGCTGGTAGGCTGCATTTGATGGGCGCTGGTGAGGCTGCATTGATGGGCTTGTGAGGCTGCATTTGATGGGTGCTGGTGGGCTGCATTTTATGGACGCTTCATTAAAAAGGTGGGGTATACATGGGCAGGGGAAAGGGGGTGGGGTCAGGGGTGGGGCCAAGGGGGTGGCGGCAAAATTAGGTTTCGCCTAGGGTGTCAAAAATCCTTGCTCCAGCCCTGTGTACAGCGAGTGAGCAATGTCATCTCAGTACAGAAAGTATGTTACTGGAAAGATCACCAATTGAAAATGAAGGGAAAAAAAGCCATAAAAATAGAAAACGACTGCAGCCACCAGATCTAAGGACTGGTAAGCTGCAATATATTACATTTTTGTTCTTGGGTTTAGATACACTTTAATGTCAGATGTGAATATTTATTCCAACTCATAGAAAGCACGGCCTGTCTGCCAAATCATCGAAAAGATCTCTGGACCAAATCTTGCAATAAACTGATGTAATAAAGCGTAGGAGTGGGATTATCAAAGATAGAAAAATGCAGTTTGTGTTATGACACACTAGGAGATATGCCTCCAAGAACAATTCCAAGTAAAAAGTGAAGTAATTCGGTGAACTGGCAGTGCTAGCCAGGAAACATCAGTGCCACAATAAAGTAAGAAGGTCTTTTCAGCTTACAGAATAGTATATATTCTGGTGCAGCCAGATTCCACATAGCTCCTCGCCTGGGTAACCTCTTATCTATCTTCTGTAGCACCCTCCTAGTGTAGAGTAGGCTGCTAAGTAAATTCGTTTGGCTCCCCTGTTATCAGTGGAGCAGTGGTTGATTATTTAGGGCTGCTTAGTGTTTCACAGGCTACTGCTTTGTTACTTTCCCCTGTTTTCTAGAGGATTCTAAAAACATTGGAGGAAGGACGGGGCATGCAGCCTGAACATTTAGGGAACTCTAGCCAATCCCTGGGGAGGTGTGCCCAGTAGGTGATGAGAGAGCCCATATATATTCTGAGGCCTGGGCAGCAGTGTGCAGGGTTCCTGGGTCCAGTCCTGAAGGAGGAGTGCCTGGTGCATTATTCAATAGGAAGTGTTCATGAAGACACAGAGGTCCCAGCTAGGCTTAGTTAGGGGACCTATTTGCAAATATGTGTCTGGGGATCAAGTTGGGTCTGGAGAAGCTCACTGGAGAGAGCCAGGAGGAAGTTGGTGGGAAAGAGTCCAGCTATTCTATGGTGGTGTGAGTCTGCATCATCCTCACTAGGAAGAGTCTGGTGGATATTGGCAGGAGGCAACCGATGATCCTGTGGCTATATGAGTAGATGACCCCATTGCTGAAGAATAGTGACTGTTTGTAGCTTTTGACTGTGGAAGAAGTACAGGTCACCAACAGCATAGAGATTCTGTGGGACTTCCATTTTTGAGCAGCGCAGCCATAAGTTGAGGAGTCTTCAAGTTGTTCAGTTTTACAGTTTATCAGGGTATCCCAAGCTCCCTATCCAAGTTTATTGTTCCCAATAAAAAACAAAAATAAATCCCTAGACTGTTCTTTGGGGCAGGTGGGAGACTGACAAAAATGCAGTGTGCCTGGCTGTGTGTGCTCTAAGGGGGAAATAGGGCCAAATTCACCAGCGGCTCCTTAGGGGGTGTGCTGCACTTCTTTCTTCTGTCTCCTCTCCAAGGTAGTCTTCAAGCGTACTAGTGGCTGTAATAGATTCTGTCACTTTAGGCACTTCCTGGCACTTCCCCACTCTGTCTGAACCCTCTGCAAATGTCTGGTGCCTCCGTTTAGGGGAAACATGTGACACAGAGGTTACACAGGGTTTGACTCCTGGCTCTGATGTAAGAACAGAGCCATGTGGAAGCATGGTAAAGGTGAGGAAAAGCGGGTCGGGTGAGCTTTTATGTGACCAAACATTTTTTTGGATATCCAAAGATATGAGATGAAAGTCATCCAGTCTGGCCATTTTATGTTGGATTTAATGTTGTGATGTCTGTAGGGAGCCTCTGACCCAATGTGTTAGTAGAGGGGTTGATTGGACAGGTTACAAACCAGTGTGATCACTGTTGTTCTCCCTTGAGCTTGTTGCTGAAGCTCCTTACTCCATAATGAGCCATTTTATCCATTTATTTGGTGATCAGTTGCTACTCTTGGCAATTTTAGTAGCATGACGAGCTGCTAAAAATCTGTGTAACTCTAGCAAAATGAAGGGACTAACAGCAAGTGACCTTTCATTAGACAGGGACACACTAGTGGCATGGCAGCCAGCGAGTAGAACCACAATGTGCAGTGGGGCTGCAGGCATCTGACATACCTTGATGTTTCTAGATCCCAGTAGCAGATGTAGCTTTGCAAGAGAGCGAAGATTAAAGTCAGGTGCGGTGGTCAGGTAAATGTAATTATTAATATTCTTTTACAAGCTAATTTTATTGGAACTTTATTTTCAAGTGAAAGGCTCATTTTTAAATTGTTCTTGTAACTTTGCTCTAATCATTCAACTCTTAATAATAACATAATAACACATTAACCTTTTATTAATAAACTTCCAGTAATTTTATAACACCCTGGGGCACAAGGTCCTATCGGCATAACCCATCATTGTACCTGCTAGTCACTTCTAGGCCCCCAGCCGCTAAAAACCTCAGACTCAGAGACAACTAGAAGGTACCCATATACTAACTGGGAGACCATACCTCAGACGGGTCCCTAACCATGCCTTCTAGGTGCCCATCTCACCTAGCAAGGACCTTGCACCCCGCCACCACGGCCGCTACTCGTGGCCATCCAAAACCCCACACCTGTAACTCAAAATCCCTAAAAAAAAAAAAACAGGGCGGGAGGGTGGGAAGCTTCTTACCCTGCACTCCTCGTGGCGACTGGCCCCTCCTCTTCCTGTTTCTCTAACCAAATGAATCCTCCTCCTCCCCCTTTTCTCAACCCCATGCTGACCCTGCGTCCTCCGGCTCCGCCCCGTTAACCCCTGTCATGCCGGCCCTCCACTAACGCCTGCAGCGTTGCTCCGTGCCTTTCTTTCACATAAATAATTGAGAAAATCATTAATGCCCAACTGGCCATCTCGTCTCTTTGCATCCACGTAAACATGTGAGAAGATCATTCATGTCCAACTGGTCACCATTGCTCTCTCTCTCTCTGCATTTACATGAATGATTGAGAAGATCATTCAAGTCAAACCAGTCATCTCCTTTTTCTCTTCAATGTTATAAACAATTGAGAAGGTAATTCACGTCCAACCAGTGAGCTCCTGCCTCTCTGCATTCACGTGAACGATTATGAAGGTACGTTATATCCATGGTCCTGCTTTCATTGGGTGGTTGGATTGAGCATTTGCATTCAATATCTAATATCTCCAAAGTGTTTTTCCACCTATACTTTCCTACATCAGGCATTCTGTAGGTAAAAAATGCCTTGAATCAGATGGTATGTTTAGGTATACCTCTCCTGCATTACACACATGCAAGCAAAAGAGGTTAATAGATCACCAGATAATAACAAAAGTGATTGATGTAGACCTTTGTTTTAGCAATACTTGAGTCTCTGTATGCATTTTAAGGGTCCATTTCATTCTTATACTAGGAAAGAGTTTACTAAAGTTATGAAAATTCTCGTAGGACAGAATAAAAATTTGAAAGTGATGTAATGTGTTGTATTGTATTTGCATTGTATTTTTGAACGACAAGTGTTCTGATTAACCGCTACAATACCAGACACTTACCCCCCTTCCTGCCCAAGCCAATTTTCAGCTTTCAGCGATGTCGCTGTTTAAATGACAATTTCATGCTACACTGTACCCAAACAGAATTTTTAGCATTTTGTTCCCACAAATAGAGCTTTCTTTTGGTGGTATTTGATCACGGTTTTTATTTTTTGCTAAATAAACGAAAAAAGACCGAAAATGAAAAAAAAAAAAAAAAAATTTTCCGTTATAAAATTTTGTAAATAAGTAAGTTTTCTCCTTCACTGATGGGCACTGATAAGGTGGCACCGATGAGGTGGCACCAATGAGGTGGCACTGATAGGCTGTACTGATGGGCACTGGTAGGCGGCACTGATGGGTGGCTCTGATATGCAGCACTGATGGGCATTAAAAGGCGGCACTGATGGGCACTCATGGGTGGCACTGGTGGGCACTGATAGGCAACACTGATGGGCACTAAAAGGCTGCAATGATGGGTACTTATGAGTGGCACTGATAGGCGGCACTGCTGGGCACTGATGGGCACGGATAGGCGGCACTGCTGGGCACTGATATGCATCACTGATAGATGGCACTGATAGGCATCCCTTGTGGCACTGGCACTGGCAGGCATTGTGGGTGAGCACTGATTGGCAGCTGCCTGGGCACAGATGGGCATTTCCCTGGTGGTCTAGGTGGCATACCTGGTGGTCCAGTGGGGTGGCCATCCCTGGTGGTCCATTCCGGGCGGGGCTGCGCTGATAAACAATCAGCACAGACCCCCCCTGTCAGGAGAGCAGCCGATCAACTCTCCTCTACTCGCGTCAGTGAGGAAAAGCCTATCAATGGCTTTTCCTGTTTACATCGTGATCAGGCATGATTGGACACGGCTGATCACGTGATAAAGAGCTCTTTACTGAGATCGGTGTAGCTGTGTGTAAGACTGACACACCGCACCACCGATCGCCGGAATGCGTGCCCCCATATGACGTCCAGTCAAGATAACGCAACCACCGCCCGGCCATCATTCTGCTATAGACTGGGCGGTAAGTGGTTAAAAGAATACGATCTGGTATCCTACGAGAAAAATGTGTGTGCTTATCCCATCGGATAATTTCGTATGAATTGTCGTGATCGGCTCTCGAAAGCTGTGTACTAACAATCAGATTATTGTACGATCGCTTCGAAAATTGTATTTTTCATACGATTACTTTACCGAGTTTGCTTATGCCATCACCTCTATCAGCCAGTCCATAGAGATCCCTCTTCTGTGCTTTGTGATCTATAGAGAGTTCTGTGCTTAGGCACAGTTTGTACTCACACTGAAACGAACCGCATCAAATCTCAAGTGAACCCTGCCCCAGATGACCACTTCCAAGTAATCCCTGGTATGGTACACATAACTACACCTGGGCACGGTTTGGATAACTCATACTACACAAAAGAACCTGACCAAGGGGGTGAACCATGCCCAGGTACAGTTAAAACTACCAGTGTGAGTAGACCCTAATGTGGTACACCATACCTACCAACAATCTGAGATGAGAGAGAGGGAGATCTTTTAGATAAAGGACTAATGCCCCGTGCACACGAGCGGAAATTCCGACAAGAAAACCGTGTTTTTTTTCCGACGGAATGTTGGCTCAAACTTGTGTTGCATACACGCGGTCACACAAATCTTGTTTGAAATTCCGACCGTCAAGAACGCGAAGACGTACGACGAGCCGAGATCAATGAAGTTCAATAGGCAGTTCGGCTCTTCTGATTGATTCTGAGCATGCGTGTTTTATTGTGCGTCAGAATTGCATAAAGACAAGCGGATTTTCCGACAATAACTTTTTCCGTCGGAAAAATAGAGAACCAGCTCTCAATCTTTTGCTGGTGGAAATTCTGACAGAAAATGTTGGATGGAGCATACACACGGTCGGAATATCCGACCAAAAGCTCACATCCAACTTTTTTTGACGGAAAATCCAACCGTGTGTACGGGGCATAAGCCCTGCCATAACCCAATAACCTGGATCGGGAAGAATTATTACAGAAAAAAAAAAAGTACCTTTTTCACTATTATTTTTTCCTTTTATAGCAGCTCAAAGCAACAAATACAACTATTTAGGGGGTGAATTAAAGGTTTAGTGTGGTGTAATACTTTTGATAGTTATATAATACATTGTTTAAATAGAGGAATATACAGGAGACCAAAAGAGGGACAACTAATAAGGAAAGAGGGATTTGGATCCAAAAGAGAGACAGTCCATCTAAATAAGGGTAGGTTTAGAGGTATGGTATACCGCAGGGATATGCAATTAGCGGACCTCCAGCTGTTGCAGAACTACAATTTCCATGAGGCATAGCAAGACTCTGACAGCCACAAGAATGACACCCAGAGGCAGAGGCATGATGGGACTTGTAGTTTTGAAACAGCTGGAGGTCCGCTAATTGCATATCCCTGGTATACCGTATATACTCAAGTATAAGCCGAGTTTTTCAGCACATTTTTTCGTGCTGAAAATGCCCCCTCGACTTATACTCGAGTCACCTTTTTGCGCCTGATATCCCGGATTTTGGGCACCCGGTACCGGCCGGCCATAGGTCCCCTGGACCCCAAACTTGGCACACATGTAGCTCAACTCTCTACAAGTGTGCGAAGTTTGTTGTCCAGAGGACTTACGGCCGGGGAGCACCAATTTTTCAAACCGGGCACCCCTTCCATAGACTCCCATGTTAAACGGTCATTTCTCTGTTGACTTTGGGGATGCGGTACTGGCCGGTCGTAGGTCCTCTGGGCCCTAAACTTGGCACACATATAGCCCAACTCTTCGTCTATAAGTTTGAAAAGTTTGTTGTTTGGGGGACCTACGACCGGGGAGCACCGATTTTTCAAACCGGGCACTTCTTCCATAGACTCCCATGTTAAACGTCAGTCTAGTCATGGGCACAGTGAGGCATGGACACAGTGAGGCATGGACACAGTGAGGCATGCACATGGACACAGTGAGGCATGGGCACAGTGAGGCATGGACACAGTGAGGCATGGACACAGTGAGGCATGCACATGGACACAGTGAGGCATGGGCACAGTGAGGCATGCACATGGACACAGTGAGGCATGCACATAGACACAGTGAGGCATGGACACAGTGAGGCATGCACATGGACACAGTGAGGCATGGGCACAGTGAGGCGTGCACATGGACACAGTGAGGCATGGGCACAGTGAGGCATGCACATGGACACAGTGAGGCATGGACACAGTGAGGCATGGACACAGTGAGGCATGCACATGGACACAGTGAGGCATGGGCACAGTGAGGCATGGACACAGTGAGGCATGGACACAGTGAGGCATGCACATGGACACAGTGAGGCATGGGCACAGTGAGGCATGCACATGGACACAGTGAGGCATGCACATAGACACAGTGAGGCATGGACACAGTGAGGCATGCACATGGACACAGTGAGGCATGGGCACAGTGAGGCATGCACATGGACACAGTGAGGCATGGGCACAGTGAGGCATGCACATGGACACAGTGAGGCATGGACACAGTGAGGCATGGACACAGTGAGGCATGGACACAGTGAGGCATGGACACAGTGAGGCATGCAGATGGACACAGTGAGGCACAGTGAGGCATGCAGATGGACACCCTAGGCTTATACTCAAGTCAATAAGTGTTCTCAGTTTTTTGTGGTAAAATTAGGTGCCTCAGCTTATATTCGGGTCGTCTTATACTCGAGTATATATGGTACCTTTTACATTTTTTGATAGGTTGAAGGCATTTATATTACTTATGTTTATTTTCTTGATTGAGGCACATCTTCACAAACAGCAAAGGTTGGACAAAGTATAGATGCCGCTCAAGCTACATGTCCAGCAGAATTAACTGGCGGTAAAATGAAATTAGAGAGCGCTGCCATAATTGCCTGCACAGCTAGACTATCACAAGAATCATAATTTAACTTATTCAAGCTGATCCCTAAGCCAAACTCATCCATTCCTTCACCTACACAGTCTGACACAAGATTGAAGGCTCCTGTTTTTTTCCCCCCTGTGCAGGGCTGGTTTTCATTAGGAAGTCTCCACACTGGATGCATACCGTGGCGTTTGTAACTGCAGAGAGGGGCCTAATTACCTCATTAAGAGGAGATCTGTTTTCCCAAGGGTCCTGACCTGGAGCTCAGTGGAGGAGTCACTTAGGCGGCTAGGATCTGATTGTGCCTCTGAAGCCCAGTGCCTGTTGCACAAGCCTTGCACCAAACCTTAAACACTGCAGACCCCTTCCCTGGTCTGATCTCTGGCGTCCTCTGCACCTATACCAAAAGATTCTATATTACAGCAATCAGGGATGGAATTTTCTGAGTAACCTTTCAACTGTCTACAATTTACATTCACTTAATGTGACGTTATTCTTCAAAAAATAAAAAAGGTTCAGCGGCGTGCCATGGAAGCGAGTTTCTTAAAGAGCATTTTCAAGTACTAAGTAAAGTCAAGCATTGAGCTGTCATCTATGTTTTATATAATCTGGGGCCTCTGGATTCAGCAGGCATTACTTGGTGCTTTTGATAAGGAGTGTGGACTAATAGTACACAATTCTATGCTGTGCAGCTTTTCTTTGTTATGCTCAGGTTACTTTTATTTTTTAGTAGGTTAGTAGGTCAGCCACCCTGTTAAAATCTCGATTAGGCCCCATTCACACCTGAACGTAGCGTTTTCAGACAGAAAGTTGCGCGATTTTTCCGCAATTTTGCCGCAATTTTTTGCAGCGTTTTTTGCTGTGTTTGCCGCGATTTTGGAGCGTTTTTGCCCCAATTTTTTACAGGTCAACAATGTAAAAAGCAGAAAAACGCCCAAATCTGCCTACAAAAAAAAGTTCCAGATCTTGTTTGAGTTTAAGGCGTTTTGGAGGGGAGAGGCGAACCATCTCCATAGAGAATAATTTATTTTTTCCCCGTTTTGTAGCTTCAGGCTTCAAGCTATAAAACGCTCAGGTGTGAATGGGGCCTAAGTGATCGCGTGAACTGATGGCCTTCTATTGGCTATGCCTTGCATTACTACTACATGGTACTACACAAACCTGGAACAAGTATACAGATGAGGAATTCGGACTTTCCTACTGTGCATGCTTGTGCCAAAACCAGTGGATTAGCACAGGGTTTCTCAACTCCAGTCCTCAAGGCGCCCCAACAGGTCATGTTTTCAGGCTTTCCATTATTTTGCACAGGTGATGTAATCAGTTTCACTGCCTTAGTAATTACCACAGCTATTTCATCTGAGGGAAACCCTGAAAACATGACCTGTTGGTGCGCCTTGAGGACTGGAGTTGAGAAACACTGGATTAGCACAGGGATCTCCAGTCTTTCTAAATGAAGGACTATTTTACTGGCCTTCAGACTTTAGGGGGGCAAGACTGTGGCCAATTGGAGTAGAAAATGCCCTTGCGTCAGTTGGCGTAAACGATGTTCCATCATTGGTATTAGTGGGAGAAATAGTGCCCCATCACAGATTTCAGTGATAGGAAGTGTTCCTCATCATTGATGTCAGTGGTAGGAAGAGTGTCCCATTGTTGGTGGAATAGTGCACCATACCAGTAGGGGAAATAATGCTCCAAAGGCGGGATAAAGACAAACAAAGAGCTACATCTGGCCCGCGGGTCACAGTTTGGAGACCGCTGGGTTAGCATAACAGCCAGGTAACCAGAATCTTAAGAAGGACTATGGCAGTAAAAGGAAGCCCCATAGGAAAAGTAAAATATAAGATTGTACTCATTGCCTGTACATGTAGTTCGACTAAATGGACTATAAAGATCCTTCCTTCAGTGTACATGTTCTTTGGTTCATCTACAAGAGGATCTACCAGTCAAGGTCAACTTTTCGAATACAGCCCATATCATCAACAAAGGACTGCACTCATTCAGTCCTCATTTTCTATGAAATGTATTATTTTAAATTTTAAGTCTGGCACTGTAATAGACTGTGAATGTGCTTATAGAAACTGTCAGAGACTGTGGACATGCTACAGAGACTGTGCATAAGCTGCATGAGACTTGTGAGAGATTGTGGAGGTGGCCAGAGACTGGAGACTTGTTGCTGGTGATCAGTGACTGCAGATCTGGTACAGAAATCAGACTGAGGTCAAGATACAGACGACTGCTATTACTTCATATACAGACTTTTTATGAAGTAAAACTGATCCTCCATGCATGTTATGTAAGAATGAATATAGCCAAATATGCCAAAAACATTTATAGTTGTGTAGTGGGGCTTTAAAATTTAGGGGGATGTTTGAGTGGTAGTTGTGCTCAAACACATTATTTGATAGGGTTCAGTAAAACCCAATTTTAGCTGCAGGCAGGATACTGGTGTGTAGTTCCCTGTGGCCTGTTGGTGGCGCTGCCATTGGAGGCCAGGGTTGAACCGCTGGTACAGTGCTGTGCCTTGGATGTGCCCTGTCGGCGGTGGTATGGTGGGCGTATTGGCCCGCTGTGCATCCCGGGAGGGGATATAAAAGGGGTGTCTGAAAGGGGTGAGTTCCCGGGGGTCCGACCCTGGGAGCGGGTGAGTTCCCAGGGGTCCGACCCCGGGAGCGTGTGATTCTGTTTGTGGCCATCCCAGGCACCTTTAGCTCTGGGGTGGAGTTCCTGGTTCGGTACACTGGCGGATCAGTCCCAGGCACCTTTAGCCCTGAGGCTGCAACTGGAGGCCTTGGGCTCAGCACCTTTGGCTGGGGCCCACAGAGGATCGAGGAATCCCAGGATGCTGCCTTGCGAGGAGACCCGTATCTTAGATGAGGAGGCCGGGGGAGGACCGCTCCGAGGGACTGGTGAGGAACACACAGTGAAGGAAGGGTCCCGGTAACTCTCTGGAGGGATGTCATCTTTCTGAAAGAGGCTTCACGTTGCAACCAAGTTCACCAGGTCTGTGGCAGAGACCCAAGTTCACCAGGTCTGTGGCAGAGACCCAATTTCATCAGGTCTGTGGCAGAGGCCCAAGTTCACCAGGTCTGTGGCAGAGACTGTGTGTATCTAGTAGACATGTGCAAAAGGAAAAAATTAGTTTTGTTTCGTTTTAATTCGTTAATGAATTAATTTCGTTTAGTTAGATTCGTTAAATTTGTTAAATTCGTTTTCGGATTTCGTTTTGTTTTCGACCGAATTCGAAAATCGGTCGCATTCGAAAATATTTCAACCGAATTCGAAAATATTTCTACCGGATTCGAAATTATTTCAACATGATTCGAAATTATTTCAACCGCATTTGAAACTATTTCAACCGGATTCGAAAATATTTTGCGACCCGACTTTGGGTCCACGTATCTCAGGGTCACTTAGTAATAGAAACCCCAAATTTGGGGTTTCTAGCTACAAGTGGCCCCGAGATATGTGGCCCAAAATTCGGGTCGCAAAATGTCATTCTCTGCTGCAGAAAAGTGTTTGACATTTTGCGACCCGATTTTGGGTCCACGTTTCTCGGGGTCACTTAGTGATAGAAACCCCAAAATTGGTATGCAAACACAGGAGAACTAGCACTACAACATCCCCAAATTTCTATCGCCAACTAACCCCGAGATACGTGGACCCAAAGTCGGGTCGCAAAATATTTTTGAATCCGGTTGAAATAGTTTCAAATGCGGTTGAAATAGTTTTAAATGCGGTTGAAATAATTTCGAATCATGTTGATACTATTTAAAGCAGATTCGAAAATATTTTGCGACCCGACTTTGAAAAAAAAATGAAATTGATTCTAACAGTCTGCAGGAGATCTGCAAAAAAAAAAAGAAGTGAAATGGCTGTTAATAGTCTACAGGAGATCTGCTAAAAAAATAAAATAAATGCTAATAGTCTGCAGGAGATCTTATGTAAAAAATAGTAATCTGCAAAAAAAATTAAACATGAAATAGATAGTATCTATATTCTATTCTATTCTATTGTTTTTCTAGTGTATTCTCTATTTCTATTCTAATCTATTCTATCCAAAGTTAAAATTAATTAATTAATTTTTTTTTAATTCCTACTGTTCGAAATTAAAATGTATTCTATTCGAAATTCGAATTTCATAAGATGGTTGCATATTCTTTCTATTTTATTCTATTAAATTATATTTTTTTTCTATTCTGTTCTAATCTTTTCTATTTGAATTACACTTGACGTAATTGTAGCCGTATTAGTGCAATTGTGACAGAGAAAATTAAGTACTGTCCGTGATACTTTTTTTATTTGCACTAACATAGAATTTTTCAGGACAAGCTTTCGGGGTATGTCCCCTTCTTCAAGGTCCAAGCAGTACTGATTCACAATTTTTGGCCCCGAGATATGTGGCCCCAAAATCGGGTCGCAAAATGTCATTCTCTGCTCCAGTAAAGTGCTTGACATTTTGCGACCCGATTTTGGGTCCACGTATCTCGGGGTCACTTAGTGATAGAAACCCCAAATTTGGTATGCAAACACAGGAGAACTAGCACTACAACATCCCCAAATTTGGGGTTTCTATCACCAAGTAACCCCAAAATACATGGACCCAAAGTCGGGTCGCAAAATATTTTCGAATCCGGTTGAAATAGTATCAACATGATTCGAAATTATTTCAACTGCATTTGAAACTATTTCAACCGGATTCGAAAATATTTTGTGACCCGAATTTGGGTCCATGTATCTCGGGGTTACTTGGTGATAGAAACCCCAAATTTGGGGTTATTGTTTTTCTAGTCTATTTTCTATTTTATTATAATCTTTTCTATCCAAAGTTAAAATTAATTAATTAATTAAAAAATTTGAATTCATACTATTTGAAATTCAAATTTATTCTATTCGAAATTCGAATTTCAGAAGATGGTTGTATATTCTTTCTATTTTATTCTTCTAAATCATATTTTTTTTCTATTCTGTTCTAATCTTTTCTATTTGAATTATAAATTTTGGAAGATGGTTAGTTACTTACATCTGTCACATAAAAAAAAAGATGTGAAATGGCTGTCATGGATGTCGATCACAAGGCAAGTACATATGCTGTATGTCATTGTCCGAGTGCCACGTGACCGGCCACGAGTGCCACGTGACCAAGTTGTGGATTGTCCACTTGCCACGTCACCTGCCACAAGTTATGGCGTTCCTAGCACCAAGTGACCCCCAGATAGGGGCGATCTGTCAAGTGCTAAGTTGCTTGTCTTAACTCCCTATTCGGCAAGTATGATGTTCCACGCATTGCTCAGCATTGGCAGCCAAATGAGGCCTAATGTAATTCCAAACAAGGAATAGTCAGTCTAGGAGCATTACGGCTGATGACAGCATGTGGTACTAGGGCAATGCCGTATGGGTGGCATCAATATATGATGCCTGCAGGCACACTAAGAACTATTGGATCCTTTGCAGTGTGTAGGATGGGCACCAAAGGTTTATACCACCCAATTTATTACATGATATATTTTTTTTGGACTGGACCTCTGCATGTAGTGTTTTGGGTATGTTGTGCGTAAGTGGCCACCTATTGTGGTGGCTATAAAATTACCATTACTCATTAACTCTTATAGAGCTGCTGTGCTTTACTTATGCTACACTGGCCAAAGGATTCATGAGAATAGACTAGAGCTGCACGATTAAGCGTTAAAAAATCACAATTTCGATTCAACCCCCCTTGCGGTCTTAATCCAGCATTTCCCCGATTCATGTAACAAGTGCAGAGCCTTCTCTGCTCACTCACAGCTGTCCAAAAAAAATAAAAAAAAAGAGCAGCCTGTGTTCTATCGAATTGTGCCCACGCATGCACAGTACGGAAGGCCACTCCAGCTGATTTCCCGATCAGCTGGCGTGACATCACCATTGCGCATTCGCAAATCATAGAAGACCCTAGAGAATAATTTTTGGGGAAAAAATACACTACAATGAATTAAAATAAAAACTAAACAGTAAAGTTAGCCCAATTTTTTTGTATAATGTGAAAGATGATGTTACGCCGAGAATCGTGATCTTTTTTCTAAGCAAAAAAATTGTGATTCTCATTTGTATGCTGTAGCCTGTGCGTGGGCACATAGTAAAAACTGCAATGCTACAATATGGTTGTCTGCACACGATCCATGCGCTGGTGTATGTGCATAAGCATTCGTAGATTAGACCCTCTGTCCTTAATAGAGAATATTTTTCTCTGTGATGGACACTTACACAGTGTTATACAGGAGATCATATATTGTCTAGTTGATGCCTCATTACCCATACTCACTTCTTCTATTCTGGTTTGGTCCCAACAAAAATTCAGTTTTATGCTCATTTGTGATTAAAGTGACAGTAAAATCCGTCCTATATATACAGTAAAGCATGCTTGTTATACTCTGTGGAACCCAAGGGGTTAATCCTCTGCATTGTGTAAAAAGACTGTTCGATCCTGTCTTCTCCCCTCCTCCCCTTCTTCCACAGTCCCCAAACCATCTCCCGATAGAACAGTGCCTTAGGGACACTCTGCACATGCTCAGTTTGGTGTGTATTGCTAGAGAGTTTTATTTTTTATTTTTATTGGGAGAGTGCATGTGTTCAGTATACGGCCAATCAGCACTGTCCAGACAGAGGGTCAAGGGTCCTGCAGCCTCATAGGACTATCCTGGAAGAATGAAAACTCCTCCTACAAGCTTTAACCACACACTTATAGAAGTCACAAGACTGCTTTATACTGCTGAAGAGAAAAGGTATTTAGCAGTTAATATTTACTAAAATAATTGCATTTCTATGTTCTGTGTACTGTGTGAGATCAGATATAGTGAATTCAGGGCCCTGGGTATAGTAACACTTTAAATCAATTTTTAGTATCTTTAACATAATGGATCACTGTTAATTTTTTTTTTTTTTCATTTTTGGGAATGTGTTGCAAAGTTTTTTTTTACCTGGAGATCCTGCCAGTAACGGTACTTCCTATCACAGGATGACAACGCTAAGCATCTGTCTTGAAAGTAGGAGCAGTGTTGTCAACTTGCCGTGCAAGCTCCTTCAATTGGGCGCTGTGCTGTCTAGCATAAGGTGACCAGATTTTTAAAATAAAATCCGGGGGCATTTTTTTTTTTTACTAGTAATGGCGGCAATCAGCAACTCTTTGCCCGTCGCCGCCCACCTCACAGCCTGTCAAGTCTTACTCTCCGCCGGGCCCCGGCTACTACTGGAAAGATCACTCCACCAGGGAAGGCAAGGAGATAAGCAGCCAGGACTTGAGCCAAGGCAGAAGAACATATAAGTGGGAGCGGAATGGGCATGCACCCGAAACTGAAGAAATATTCCCTCCGCTACGACCAGCACATGATCATCAGAAAGGGGTGCAGATAATGGAAAAAAAACATACACCTCCCTAAGCTAGTAGGAGTGGCGGAGCAGGAATGTGTAATTCAGATTATTTTTTTTTATTCATATCCAATCTGGGGACAAAACCGGGGACAGACTTGGTCCGGGGACAGTGTCCTCAATCCGGGGACTGTCCCCAGAAACCGGGGATGTCTGGTCACCCTAGTCTAGCAGCCTGATACACTGTGATTTTCTTAATCAAGTCACATGGTGCACCTGCCCTACTGACATCAGCTCAGCATATACTTAAAAGGAGACCTTACCACTAAATTGATATTTCGCCTCGGGGTGAGGAACCCTATAGGAGAGCATCGCCCATTATCTGAATTCATCAGGACTGTGACAGTTAGGCAGATATAGGAATTTCAGTGGGAACATTTTGCCATTGGATTTTCTGTAATATACAAGTCAACATGCAGTATGTGCCACCTTTCCAGTAACTGCATAGAGGTTTTATAGCAGTTTTGAGTGGAGTTTAAAAAGAATGGGAAGTTCATTCCCGTTGTCACAAAAAAAATTAGAAAATACAATTTTAACTTTTTTTGGAGTAGATTATTGAACATCATGTTCATATAACAGGAAAAAGGGGATTGTTACTTGATATAGGACATAAGCGACATGATTTTCAGTTAAGAAAACTGCCATGTCTTAAAGTAAATCTATGATCACAGCATAAACTTTCTAAAAACTGAACTTCCCATTCAGGGTGAAGTTCTGCTTTAAACTACCAAAAAGGTTTATATTACTCTCAAGCCTCGTACACACGACCGAGTTTCTCGGCAAAAACCAGCAAGAAACTTGCTGGCAGAGATTTTTTGCCGAGAAATTTGTTCGTGTGTATGGTTTCTCGTCAAGAAAACCGACAAGAATCTCGACGAGAAAATAGAGAACCTGCTCTCTATTTTCTCGTCAAGATTCTCGTCAGCCTGTTTCTCTACGAGAAAATTGTGTGTGTGTACACTTACCTTTTCGCCGGGAAGCCCGCGCATGCTCGAAATGACTTTGACGCATGCGCGGTAGCTTCCTAGGCATAGATAGGGTATACCAAGATGGCGGCGACGGCATCGAATGTGACGAGCGCATGCTCGTCGTAGTCGATGACGTCACCGCGTACGCTCCATTCAAAGAACCGCGGGTTCTTTGAATCGAGCGTGTGTACACTCGGCCGGGACAATTTTCTTGTCCAAGAATCTCGTCGAAAAAACGACATGTTTTTTTCGACGAGAATCTCGGCCGCGTGTACGAGGCCTAACATTTCTGCTTGAAGTGGTTGTAAACCTCAGACATGAAATATTCCTATAGCACCAAGTGTCACTTTTGTCTGCTACTTCGTTACTCTTCTATCAGCATGGATCACTTCTGACCATTTTTCCTGACACCAAGAGAAAAATGGTGACAGGGGTGGCAGTGGCGGCCCGTCCATAGAGGGCCACCCCCCCCCCATTCATGCATCAAGGCCCCCTGATCTACATACAGGGATGCCGGACCATGGATTCCAATGGGGGAGGGGGGATTGAAGCACGTAATTAGAGCCAGAGGCTCTAATAGGCTTCAAAAAAGGGTGGGCTCGGCGCGCAGAGCACTGCGCGCCGAGCCCACCCAGATGTGTGACAATAGCGAATGAATATTTACTATTCTCACACTAATCCTACTCCCTGCCAGGCGATCCTATTGATGCCTAGGAGGAGGGAGGAGGAGGAGAGTGGAGAGCACAGCCGGAGGAGAAGACCCGCCGACCCACCAGATGCCACTGAATTGGCTTACCTGCAGCGGCTCTCCCTGGCTTGGACAGGGGAGATCGAAGTGAAGAGGTAAAGAGAGGCCGTCCGTCTCCCAGGGGGGGGGGTGCATTCCCCGCATTCATCTCCCCAGGGAGGGGGGTTTGAATCGACTTGTCTCTTCTCCCGCCGCAGGCAGTTTATCCCCCCAATTATCGAGCACCAGCCGCCACTGAGTGGTGGGGATCTCCAGCTGATTGACAGCCTCAGCTCTGTTCCTGTGTAGAGGGGGGTGTGTCCCTTCCCTCCAATCAGTTCTCAGACCTCTCCTCACTGAGCTATGCAGAGTGTAACTTCAGCTCTCTCTCTGCCCCCTTTTTTCTAAACTCTTAAACAAGCTTATAAATTCAGCACTTTGAACGGATATAGAGAAGACTGCAGATAGATAGACAGATACAACTTATGTAGGAGGATTTTTTTTCATCTCTGTGTTTTACCTGAGGATAGTCCCTTCCCTGGGTATATGGAAGGGTTTACAACCACCTAACCTCCACATTTTGCATTGGCATTTTAAAATCGCAGTATTATGGAAAAGTGGTAATGAGAAAAGCCCCATTGGGTTTAATTGAACATTTATTACAGATAACTTCTTTATGGTCCATGGTGTGGCTCGGCTGTGTCCTTGCCTAAATAAATTGTGCTGAAAAACGTTCTTCCTTCCCATCTCAGACAGTTGGGAGGCACATATCATTGGGCTGTGTCAGGGGTACAGATGGGGTACAGATGTCTCACTACATCGGTAAACACTCAGATAAAGGAAAACGCCGAATGAAAACTCTTGTAGCACAGTGACTGCGTATGCATGTGCATGCTATCATCATGCGACTGTTTCCATTGTTTCCTGCTTGTTCTGGATATTTAGTGGAAGAGCCAACTGTTCAGATCGCACAGATATGGCCAAATGTGTGTACCGCCAAATGTGTTCAAAGGAACACATGATGTGCACATGCTTGTTTTGGGTCAATGACTCAACAAGCAGTAAATGAAGGATAAGAATGATTCCCCCACACCAAAAAAAAAAGTCAGAAATCGCAGCTCTCATCTTTCTATCATTGCAGGGTCCCTTTAAACATTGACATTTTCTGGGTAGGATTGCCCAGCTTGAATTCCTTTAAACCTTGAACAGTACAGGCTTCTCCTGCAGATCATGCACATGGCAATGCTTTCAACCATTTCTGTTCGTTTTATAGTTGCATAGTAGGTAAGGTTGAATAAACACAATAGTCCATCCAATTCAACCTGTATGTTGTGTTCTTTAAGATGCTTGTCCAAGAGTCTTTTATAAAATATCATCACTGACACCACTAATTGTGGAAGAGAGTTCCACATTCTTATCTCCTTTACAGTGAAAAACCCCCTACACAGCTTAAAGGGGTTGTAAAGTCTCCAGGTTTTTCACCTTAATGCATTTTATGCATTAAGGTGAAAACCCTTCTGTACTGCAGCTCCCCCCAGAGCCCTTCTGTTCCAGCAATGTGCCAGAGCCCAGCGACTCCATCTGCTGTCTCCATCCTCATTGGATAGATCGATGAGCCATTGGCTTCCGCTGCTGTCAATCAAATCCAATGACACGGGAGTGGGGGGTGGGGCCGAGTCCTGCTGTCTGTGTCAATGGACGCAGCAGCAGGACTCATGAGCATGCCCGCACGGGTGCCCCCATGGAAAGTGGCTCTCCGTGGGGGCACCCGATGAAAAGGAGGAGCCAGGAGCGCTGCCGGGGCACCCCAGAAGAAGAGGATTGGGGCTGCTCTGTGCAAAACCCTTGCACAGAGCAGGTAAGTAGAACATGTTTTGTTATTTAAAATAAATAAATAAAACAAACAAACCTTTACAATCACTTTAAGATTAAACTGCTTCTCTTCCAATCTCATTGTGTGGCCCTGTGTCTTCTAAAGCCTCGTACACACGGTCGGACCTCAAACAAACTTTTCCGTGGATTTTTGTCCAAAGGGAGTTGGCCGGGCACACCCATAGCATACACACGGCAGGACTTTTCTGCAAACTTTCCCAAAACTTTCCCAACATCACGTGGTTTTTCTGCTCTTTACCGCCACCTTTTGGTCAACTTCTGCTATTGTTGGTTGATTTTAACATTGGTTCTGGGCATGCGTATTTGTACTTCGGACAAAAGTCCGATGGATGTCTGTACACACGATAGGACTTTGCACCATCGGATTTTTGTTGCCAAAAAGTTTGTCCGTTTCCAGAGCGAACTTTTGTCCGATGAAAACCGAAAAAGTTTGTCCGATGGAGCGTACACACGGTCGGATTTTTTGGAAAACTTGCTCATTTTGAAGTTTGTTGGCAAAAAGTCCGACCGTGTGTACAGGGCTTTACACTCCTTGAGACTGAATTGTTTTTTTCCTACGCTGGAATCACCATTGAGGTATTTGTAAATCACTATCATGTCCCCTCTCAAGCGTCTCTTCTCCAGCGAGAATAAATTTAGTGCTTGTAGTGGATTTTTATCCAGCTTTCATGTACAAAAATGACTAAACAGATAGAGGCAACTTACCACCCACTGCCAATCTGTTTAAACCTGAACTATTCAAAATCGTTTGTGGTCTGCCAACTTATCCAAACCTCCCAACTTTCTGAAATGATAAAGAGGGACACCACTTAGCACACAGTATGTAGGCAAAGGACTCGTCTCTGTCACTGCTCCGGTCACACAGACCACAAAGCTCTAATATATAGAAAATAATTGGCTAAATCCCACCAGTCCCTGTGTGCCCTCTACTTTTCTTTTTATATTGTCTTTCCAAAATGACGAATGCAGTAATACAGAGTTTATATGAAATGTTTAGTAGTAAAATTGTACATTTTGTGTAGAGCTGTACACCATAATTATATGACCACCCACCTAATGTTGAGCGGGTTCCCCTTTTGCCACCAAAAGAGCCATAACCAGTCGAGGCATGGGTGCCACTAGACTGCGGTGACCAGACATCCCTGGTTTCCGGGGACAGTCCCTGGATTGAGGACACTGTCCTCAGACCAAGTTTGTCCCCGGGTTTTGTCCCCGGATTGGATTTGAACAGGGGCTGGGGCAATTTCAAAGACAGTTAGTGCAGAATAAAAAAAAAAAAATCTGAATTACACCCCCCCGCGCGCTCTGCCGCTCCTACTAGCTTAAGGGGATGCATTTTTTTCCATGATCTGTGCCCCTTTCTGATTTTCTGATGATCATGTGCTGGTCGGAGCGGAGTGAATAATTTGTTCATTTTCGGGCGCATGCCCATTCAGCTCCACTCGCATGTTCTTCTGCCTTGGCTCAAGTCCCGGCCAGCCGCCTGCCTGCTTATCTCCTTGCCTTCCCTGGCGGAGTGATCTTCCTCCGCTCCACACCCAGTAGTAGCCGGGGCCTGGAGAGTAAAGCCTAGTACACACGACTGAGAATCTCGTCAGGAAAAAACAGTCGTTTTTCCCTAACGAGATTCTTGACAAGAATCTTGTCCTGGCCGAGTGTACACACGCTCGATTAAAAAGAACCGCCGTTCTTTAGAATGGAACGAACGAGCGTGCGCTCGTCACATTCGATGCCGCCGCCGCCATCTTGCTACACCCTACCTATGCCTAGGATCTACCCCGCATGCATCAAAGTCATTTCGAGAATGCGCGGGTTTCCACGGCGACAGGTAAGCGTACACACTCTCGGGTTTCTCGTCGGGAAACAGGCCGACAAGAAAATAGAGAGCAGGTTCTCTATTTTTCTCGTCGAGGTTCTGGCCAGTTTTCTTGACGAGAAACCTGAAAGCCTCGTACACACTGCCGGTTTACTCAGCAAGAAAGCTCTGCCAGCAATTTTCTTGCTGGTTCTTGCCGAGAAAAACGCTCGTGTGTACGAGGCTTTAAGACTTGACAGGCTGTGAGGCAGGCGGCGGCGGCGATGGGCAAGAGAGTCGCTGATTGCCGCCATTACTAGTAAAAAAAAACGATGTCCCCGGATTTCATTAAAAAAATCTGGTCACCTTACACTAGACCTCTGAAGGTATGCAGTGGTATCTGGCACCAAGCTGTCTGTAGCAGATCCTTAAAGTCCTGTAAGGCCCCCTTCAAACGACCCTTTCGATCAGGACCTGATCTGATGGTTTATCCATCCCTATTGACATGTGGGTGTAAATGGACTTTTTACACCTGCCCACCTCCTATACGGTGCACTGAAAACAAACAGGAGGGGATCCATCCTGCTCCATGTAGGCAAATCGGATTGGAGGTAGTCAGTGTAAACGGACAGCGAAGGCACCCATAGAGCAGAGCAGCCTCTGTTTGTATCCGCCCTGCTCTGATTTGATCTGTGAGCAGAACCCCTACTGATCCGAACACAGTCCTCCCCATGTGAAATGGGCCTAAGTTGTGAGGTGGGGCCTCCATGGGTTGGACTTGTTTTTCCAGCACATCCCACAGATGCTTGATAAGATGGAGATCTGGAGAATTTGGAGACCACGTCAACTCAAACTCATTCTTGTGTTCCTCAAACTCATTCTTGTGTTCCTCAAACTCATTCTTGTGTTCCTCAAACTCATTCTTGTGTTCCTCAAACCATTCTTGAACCATCTTTGCAGTGTGGCAGGATGCATTATCTTGCTGTAAGAGGCCACTGCCATCAGGGAATACCGTTTCCATGAAGGAGTGTACTTGGCCAGCAACAATGTTTAGGTAGGTGGTCTGTGTCAAAGTAACACCCACATGAATAGGACCTAAGGTTTCCCAGCAGATTTATGCCCAAAGCATTACTTCACCTTCACCGGCTTGCCTTTTTCCCATATTGCATCCTGGTGCCATCTCTTCACCAGGTAAATGACACACACGCACCCAGCTATCCACAAGATATAAAAGAAAATGTGATTCATCAGACCAGGCCACCTTCTTTTATTGCTCTGTGGTCCAGATCTGATGCTCACATGCCCATTTTAAGCTGTGGACCCAGGTCAGCATGGGCACCCTGACTGGTCTGTAGCTACACAGCCCCATATACAACATACATCAAAAAAGGACTGAGGCTGCACGAGGAACACAGGGATTTGGTCTGAAAGAAGAGACCGTTTCTCCAAATGAGGGACAGTTGGGAGTTATGTCTTGTCTTCGTCTAGAACACATTTTTAGGTTCCAGAAAACATTCCAGTCATTTCATATAGCTATCTGTATTTGTATGTAATTGTGACACAAGCCGTGACGGTACATGCTCCAACGAGGACACCTGTTTTGGTGACACAACTAAGGAGATATTTTCCATTGCTTTGAAGAAAGTTCCTCTAACTTCCTGTTGTGTTCTTGGGACAGGAAATGATGGGAAATCTCCCCAATGGAACATAGAGAATAAAAAATAAATAGTTACTTGGGGCTGGTGTAAGGAACAGAACCAGGCATCTAATACACACAATTAACCTATACTGTAAAACCTTGGTTTGAGAGTAACTTGGTTTGAGAGAGTTTTACAAGACAAGCAACATTTTGAAATACATTTTGACTTGATATATAAGCAATGTTTTGATATAAGAGTAGCGTCATGTCACAACTGAGTATAAAAGAGAAGAGAGGTGCCTCTAAGTGTAGCAAAATGGTTACATTTAATGAAGGTACAACATTTAATAACTCACATGGTTGATGATTAAAATAGGCACATCTAAGTATGCAGGCATCCGGGGTAAAGCTGTCCACATAGACCTTCCTCCACACCGCCATCAACATTATCCCTTCCACCCTGCGCTCCACGAGCCCTTCAAGCCTCACTTTCAGATCGCTCTACTGCAGGGTAGTCTTCCCGGTCACAATTGCAGACTGACAGCGGTGAGAACCAGCGGTGTGGAGGAAGGTCTATGTAGACAGATTTTCCAGGGATGCCTGCATACTTAGATGTGACTTTTTTAATCATCAACCATGTGAGTAGCTAAATGTTGTACCTTCATTAAATGTAACATATTGCTACACTTAGAGGCGCCTCTCTTCTCTTTTATACTCTGTAGCTCCTGCTGGATTTTGCTTCTATTCCCCTTGTGGAGGCTTTCATTTGTAGATGGACATTTTATGGTTACACAACCTATCACATTGCTATAATCTTTTTATATGGACTATAAACTGAAAGACTTATGAATAAATGGTTGTGTAACAAATCATCTGAGTTTCCATTATTTCTTCATGGGAAAATTCGCTTTGATATACAAGTGCTTTGGATTACAAGCATGCTTCCGGAAAAAATTATGCTCCCAATCCGAGGTTTTACTGTATATAAATGTTATGGTTGAACATGTTTTTATCGTTAGAAGATGATATTTTTCCTTTTCATTTAGTGTGAGATTTGGTAATATTTGACACCCAGAAGTGTTGGAAGCGGAAGATTCTTTAGCAAGCATAGCTGGTCAAGAAACGTAGATCGGTAACATAGGCACTGGGCCAGGTAAGTACTAATTATTTCCATTTGCCGTGTACAGCATAAAGGTGACCAAGACTACTTTTCAGGATAAAAAAAAACATTCCAGTTGTTTCAGATAACTACTTGACTATGTATTTGTGTCTGATTGTGAGATGAGGGCAAGATAAGGCAATTAAAGTAGAACCAAAGGCAATTTTTTACAATTTTTAAAGTTTTTTTTTTTTGCCATCTGTTTCGCATTGAGGAGATTCCCCTTCACTTCCTGTCCCCTAACCAAAACAGGAAGTGAGAGAAAATCCCTCCAAAGTGAGGAAAAAGTTTTACCGTTAGTTATACACAGGGCCGTTTGAAGGAATTTGGGGGCCCCAAGCAAAATGGACATGGAGGCCCCCCGCGCACTCACGCAAAGCCTACAGGAACCACAGCATAGCAATACAGTTTAAGCTCACCCACACTTTATATAAATAAAAAAGGTTTACAGTGCAAATAATGCTGTTGCAAATAATCCAACATACTTAAAACACATACACACTCACATTAACATTAAGATTCTGCTTAGGACTGTTTATGGACAGTGGGATGGACAGGGGGACCGTGGGATGGACAGGGGGACTCCGCACTGTAATATCCACATCATCTCCCCCACTGTAATGTCCACATCATCTCCCCCTGTAATGTCCACATCTCCCCCTGTAATGTCCACTGTTAAAATAATAAAAGTATTCAAAAATAATTATGGAGCGATAAAGTCTCTAATAGTTCCACAAATAAAATAGTAAATACGTTTTCTTGAAAAGTGGTAAAGAATCTGTCAGTCTTTCTATGGCTCCACAAGCATGTACTTGTACATGATTTCTGTTCTGTCCAGTAATCCAGGCCAGGATTAGGATCCCTGAATATTCGTGCGCTTTTCTCCTGTAAACAACTTCCTGGTCACAGCAGCCTGCTTCTCCATCCCAATCCCCACTATTGGAGAAATGTCCAGTATCAGTGTTTTTTTTTGTTTTTATTTAAATAAAAAAATAAAAAAAACCCTGATACTGGACATTTCTCCAATAGTGGGGATTGGGATGGAGAAGCAGGCTGCTGTGACCAGGAAGTTGTTTGCAGCCGCGCACTAATATTCAGGGATCCTGATCCTGGCCTGGCTGAATTACTGGACAGAAGAACAGAATAATCATGTACAACAGTACAAGTACATGCTTGTGGAGCCAAAGAAAGACAGATTCTTTACTACTTTTCAAGAAAACGTATTTACTTTTTTATTTGTGGAACTATTAGAGACTTTATCACTCCATTAAAAAGTCATTCACTGACTTACCTTTTCCAGAGGCACTGTCTGGCGGGCAAAAGTTGATCCGACCGCAATGGGAGTTGTATCACGCCTGCGCTGCCCTCCTGAGTGACTGTGACTGACACTGACTCCTCCCCCCAGGAGCAGGAAGCATCAGCACGTAGCCGCCGTTGTGGACTACAACTCCCATAAGCAATAGCGGCGGCCTGTCACCGCCGGGTGTACCAAGATGGCCGCCGCTCCGGAGCTAGGCCGAAGCCGCGGCCTTTCCTAAGGCTGCAATCCGCGGATCGGCTCCGGGCGAAAATCGAGGACAGTGACAGGCAGCAGGCTGGGGCCCTAGGCCAGCTCGGGGCCCCAAGCAATTGCTTGTTTTGCCTGTCCTGTTCCGACGGCCCTGGTTATACATTCAGTCATACGACTGCGTTAGAGCTTTCTATTTCACTATTGTTTGCCCTTAGTTATACCTTAATATATATATATACATATATATGTATATATATATATATGTGTTATTTGGTTGAATTTGATACACTTGACCTGATGATTACTATCCTGGCTCTTCATGTATATTTTTCACAGTTCTTAGACTTAGAATTAATATTTTTTCCTTTTCATTCAATGTGAGACTTGACAATATCTGTCAATATAATTTGATTGTTTATTGAAACATTGTTCACCCAGCAATAAAAGGATTTTGTCTTGTTGACCATTGTCAATGAGACAGAAAGTGATGGAAAAGCCAAAATGTTATAGTTGTCACCAAAACAAGAAGTGAGAGTACGTGTTGCAATGAGGATATCCATTCCGTGACAGCTAAGAGGTGATTTTTCTTTACCTTGGAGAAATTTCCTTTAACTTCCTGTGACATCTCTGAGATAGGAAGTAAAGGGAAATTTCCCCAATGGAAAACAGACAACAAATAACAAATAGTAGTGACAGAACAGCGTGAGACCAGGGATCTGACACACCCGGAAGTGGCTGATGCAAAAGATTTTACAACAAACTTAAAGTGGTGTGTGCGCCAGTCCCTCTGCTTTACTATTAAAAACTAACCACACTAGGCAGGAGAACACATTGTGGTCAGTTCTCTAGCTGTGCCTGCTCTCCTCCAATGATCAGACTTGTCCTGACAAGCCTCCCATGTACAGCTTTTCACTGGGAAGCTCAGTGTACTGCTGTAGGAGGAGTTTTCATTCTCCTCTAACTGTCCAAAGAGGCCGCAGGACCCCTGGCCCTCTGTCTGGACACTGCTGATTGGCCCTGTGCTGATCACGTACACAATCCCCAAAAAAAAACCTCTCTAACAATACACAAAAAACTGAGCCAAGCGGGGAGAAAAAACAGCCAGGTAGTAAAGTAAAAGCAGCACACATTACACATTGTTAGGCACACAGTTAACCACTTGATCGCCCGGCCTAGATGTTAATCCCTTCTCAGCCAGTGTCATTAGTTATTGGCATTTTCTTTTAGCCAAAGACAAGTACAGTAGCAGAATTTATTTTGGCCTCAATTTATGAAAAAATTTGATTAAAAAAATAATTATGTCAAGTGGCACACCCCTACCAGGTTTCTGCACAGATGTCAATGTAAATCGCGGGCCAAAATCGTAAAAAGTAGTACAGAAACTACTTTTTGAAATTGGTGCAGAGCCGCAGATGCGGCATCGCACCGATTAGGACGGTGCCATTGCCTGCAATTTGCGGCAAATACCGCCGTTTTGACATGCGATTTGACATGCCAAATCGCATGTCAAAACGCACCAGTGTGAACCAGGGCATAAATGGACAACTTTGTGTAAAATAAAAAAAAGGGTTTTCATTTTCTTTCCACATTTTTCAAAAACTTGTGGAAAAAAATTACAAGTTCGAAAGACTCATTATGCCTCATAGATTATACATTGGGGTGTTTGCTTTCCAAAATGGGGTCATTTTGTGGGCGTTTCTATTGTCTTGGTGCTCCAGGGCCTTCAAAAGTGTGATAGATTGTCAGGAAATTATAGGTGTAATTTATGGTCCTAGAACACCTGAAGGTGCTACTTCATTTTGGGCCTCTGTATGTGGCCAGGCTGTGTAAAAGTCTCACACATGGGGTATCGCCGTACTCAGGAGAAGTAGCAGAATGTATTTTGGGGTGAAATTTGTGGTATGCTGAGTCTTAAGCCCCATACACACGGTCAGACTTCCATCGGACTTTTCCCTGGATTTTTGTCCGAACGGAGTTGGCCGGGCACACCCATAGCATACACACCACAGGACTTTTCTGCAAACTTTCCCAAAACTTTTTGCAACATTACGTGGTTTTTTCTGCTCTTTTCTGCTCTTTACCACCACCCTTTGGTCAACTTCTGCTATTGTTGGTTGATTTTAACATTAGTTGTTTTGTCCATCGGACAAAAGTCCGATGGTTTTCTATACACACGGTTGGACTTTGCTCCATCGGACTTTTGTTGGGCAAAAGTTTGTCCGTTTGCAGACCCAACTTTTGTCCGATGAAAACACAAAAAAAAAAAAAAAGTTTGTCCGATGGAGCGTACACACGGTCGGATTGTTGGTCCAACTTGCTTAAAATGAAGATTGTTGGCTAAAAGTCTGACCGTGTGTACGGGGCTTTAGAAATATCTTATTAATGGACAATTTTGTGTAAAAAAAAAAAGGGGGTTTTCATTTTCTTTCCACATTTTTCAAAAACATGTGGAAAAACATTACATGTTCAAAAGGCTCATTATGCCTCATAGATTATACGTTGGGGTGTTTGTTTTCCAAAATGGAGTCATTTTGTGGGCGTTTCTATTGTCCTGGTGCTCCAGGGCTTTCAAAAAATGTGATAGGTCGTCAGAAAATTATATATACTCCTAGAATGCCTGAAGGTGCTACTTGCATGTTGGGCCTCTGTATGTGGCTAGGCTGTGTAAAAGTTTCACACATGTGGCATCGTCATACTCAGAAGGAGTAGTAGAATGTGTTTTGGGGTGTAATTGCAAGTATGCATATGCCATGTGAGAGAAAAAACCTGTTAATATGAAAAAAATAAAAAATAAATCTTAATTTTGCAAAGAATTGTGGGAAAAAATTACAACTTCAAAAAACTCACCATGCCTCTTACTAAATACCTTGAAATACAAAAAATACAAAACCCAGAGGAGATTAAATACCACCAAAAGAAAGCTCTATTTGTGTGAAAAAAAGGACACAAATTTCATATGGGTACAGTGTTGAGTAATTGTCATTCAAATTGTGAGAGCGCTGAAAATTGGCCTGGTTAGCAAGGGGATATAAGTGCCTAGTGGGCAAGTGGTTAAAGACATGTAGGGGAATGGCATTTAGAAAGCCCAGTCATTCAGTGGCTCTGAGTTAAAGTTGTGGTAAACCTTCATTTAAAAAATGTTTTTAATAAAAAAGATGTTCAATGGTATTGCATGGAGCCGTCCCTTAAGTTCTCTTCTGGAGTCTCCTGCCGGCGCTGTCTGCTCCTCCTTTACTGTGGGTGCCCCCTCAGCAATCCGCGTGCTAAGGGGGCACCTGTGCTCCTGAGCCGGGCTATGTGCATCCATTGACACACACAGCATGGCTTGGCCACACCTCCTGTTCCCTCCTGACAGCATTTGACTGACAGCAGCAGGTATCAATGGCTCCCTCTGGTCTCAGTCTAGCCTGTGAATCCTGAAAGAGAGAAGAGGGGTGCTGCAGATGGGGACAGTGCTGGTCATGTAAGGATTCAGGTAAGTGTTTGTTTGGGAAGGAAAGGGGGAACAAGCAGTGGAGAGTTTTTTTTACCTTAATGCAGGAAATTGACTATATAACCACTTTAAAATGACACTAAACAATATTCTTATTCTCCAAAAACAATCCTTACACATCCACTGCGTAATAGCCTTGTAATCTATTTTTCAATAATTTGCTTCCTATTGTGTTTTTCTGCCTTTCTGTAGTGCTCAGTGAGCTCCCAAACCTTTCCTTTCCCCCTCAATTTCATTTATTTGGAATGAGCAGTGCACAATAGTTGTGGTCATGTCTGAGGAACAAGCAAGAGAGGGTGGCTGCTTTCCTACATACAGTGCGACCATGGAGAACAAATATAGCTCCCAACTGTCCCTGATTTGGAGGGACTGTCCCTGATTTGGAGCAATGTCCCTCTGTCCCTCTTTCCTCCTCATTTGTCCCTCATTTTGGTCTGATCTATATAATTGTATCTACCAAAAAGTGTTTCCCAGTGCTAAATTTTTCATCTAATTTAATCGAATCTAGTATTTATGTATCAGTTATTATCGATATATGTAATCTGGCAAGAAGTTCAGCTTCAGTTCACTTTACCCACTAGGCGTCCGCACTATAGCTGAATGACGGCTACAGCGCGGACCTGAATTTCCGGGAGGCCGTCAATAGATGTCCTCCCCTTCGCACGCGCCCCGCATGCCCCCTGCAGGGCGCGCGCGGCCCCTTACCACGTGATCAGCTGTCAGCTGTCAGCCAATGAAAGCTGATCACGTGATGTAAACAAAGCTCGGTAATCTTTTTTTTTTCACCGGCTTTTGTGTAAGGGACATCGGTCACCAGTGGAAGAGGCACATCCACCTCATCAGTGCCCACCAGTACTGCCTGCCAGTGCCACCTGCCAGTGCCCCCTGCCAGTGACCACCAGTTCAAAACAGTGCCACATATCAATGCCTACGAGTGCCACCTATCAATGCCCACCAGTGGTGCCAATCAGTGCCTCATCAATGCCACTTAGCAGTGCTGCCTATCAGTCTCACCTAACAGTGCTGATCAGTGCCCATCACTGCCACCCATCAGTGCCCATCACTGCCACCTATCAGTGCCCATCACTGCCACCTATCAGTGCCAATTCTCAGTGCCCACCAGTGCCACCTATCAATGCCCTTCAGTGCCACCCATCAGTGCCACCTCTCAGTGTCACCTCTCAGGGCCCACCAATGCTGCCTCTCAGTGCCCACCAGTGCCGCCTATCAGTGCCCACCAGTGCTGCCTTATCGGTGCCCATCAGTGCAGCGTCATCAGCGTACCTCAATGAAGGAGAAAAATTTCCCCTTTGCAAAATTTTATAACAAAATATAAAACGGGTTTGTATTTTTTTTTTTATTCGTTTTTATTTTTTTTAACAAAAAATAAAAACCGCAGAGGTGATCAAATACCACCAAAAGAAAGCTCTATTTGTGGGATAAAAAATGATCAAACTTTCATTTGGGTACAGTGTTGTATGACCGAGCAATTGTCATTCAAAGAGTGAGAGCGCTGAAAGCTGAAAATTGGTCTTCCTGTCTGTGCCCCCACCTGAGACACTATTCTTGTCTTCCTGTTACAGTGACAGGAAATTGATAAAAAATCTCTGCCATAGGGGAGAGATTTAATAAAACTGGTGCGCACAGAATTAGGTGCAGCGCTTTATAGTAACCAATCAACTTCCAGGTTTTATTGTCAAAGCTTAATTGACAAGCTGAATTTAGAAGCTGATTGGTTACTATGCACAGCTGCACCAGATTCTGAGTGCTCCAGTTTCAGTAAATCTCCCCCATAGTGACAGAGGCAGCAGTATAAACTTTTTTAATAAAGTGCAGAAAGCTTAGACTGGCCATATATAGAGCGAAATTTGCCCGGCTTAGCAGGGACTAGCCAAATTTTGATCCATATATTGCTGCACCCATTCGACAGAAGTTGATCGTTAGATTAACCCCTGTTAAACAGGAATGTTGGGGAAACTTTACTTGATCAGCAGCTGCAGCCAATCGGCTGCAACCATTGATCAGAGCATTATGACAGCGGAGGAGTCCCACTATCGGAATACAATGTCTCAGCGAGGATTCCTCTATCCGTTTGCTGGCAGTATAACATACATATACAGTACTGTGGTAAGGTGGTACTGCTGCACCAGATCACGTACTAGCATAGGCGTGCGCACAGGGTGTGCCAGGTGTGCCTGGGCACACCCTAATCACCCCATGTGCAACACATTCCCCCCCCCTTTTTTTTTATTGACATTTTTTTATAAAAATGAAACAAATAAAATTGTAAAAATTAATTCAAAATAAAATAATAAAAAAAAAAAAAAATACTGACACCATCCACTACCCTACTGACACAAATTTCTACCCTACTGACACCGTCCACTGCTCTAATGACACCGTCAGTATATATACACATACGCAGGAACATGTGTTTGAGCTTTGGGGTGCACACCCTAATGCAATGGGCTGCGCACACCTATGCGTACTAGTTATGTGATCCGACACTTCCGGGTCTGGGGCGCACGTGTGCGCCGCCGGCGACCCGCTCCCGATGTGATTAGAAACAGTGGGAGCTGATGTACGGATACCGCAGACTAGATGTCCACTGACACCTGCTGATCATTAGGCAAAGAGCTAGAAGGGCAGATCGCCGTTCTGTCAGTACAGCAGGCATGGATCCTATTTTCCTGTAAAGCAGGAACATGGATCCATGCCTTCCCCTAGTAAAAGCACCTCCCCCACAGTGCACAAATACTGGCTGGGAACACAGTTAACCCTTTGATCTCTGATCACATGTAAACAAGGAAATGCTGGTTATCGACATTCCTTTCCTCACACTGACAGCATGTGAGGAGAGGAGAGCCGATCAGCGGCATTTCCTCGCAGTGCCACTTCTAGTGCCCATCAGTGTTGCATATTAGTGTCGCCTCATCAGTGCCGAGCAGTGCAACTTTGGGGGCGATTTGACAGACATCTGTGCGGGACCATGCACAGATGTCAAATCGCCCCCATAAGTCACCAAAAGTAGTACAGGAACTACTTTTGGGAATTGGTGCGGTGCCGCAAAGTCAGTGCCGCACCAGTTTGGACGGTGCCATTGCCGGCGATAGCTGCTGATTTGGCATGTGATTTGATAAGTCGCCAAACGTAGTACAGGAACTACTTTAGGGAATTGGTGCGGTGCCGCAAAGTCGGCACCGCACCAATTCCGATGGTGCCATTGACATGTCAAATCGCATTGCCAAATCAGCCCAATGTGAACGTGGGCTAAGGCCTCGTACACACGACCGAGTTTCTCGGCAAGAACCAGCAAGAAACTTGCTGGCAGAGATGTCTTGCTGAGAAACTCATTCGTGTGTATGGTTTCTCGTCGAGAAAACCGACAAGTAACCTCGACGAGAAAATAGAGAACCTGCTCTCTATTTTCTCGTCGAGATTCTCGTCTGCATGTTTCTCGACGAGAAAAGTGAGTGTGTGTACACTTACCTGTCCTCCCGGAAGCCCGCGCATGTTCGAAATGAATTAGACGCATGCGCGGTAGCTTCCTAGGCATACGTAGGGTATACCAAGATGGCGGCGACGGCATCAAATGTGATGAGCGCATGCTCGTCGTAGTCGATGACGTCACCGTGTACGCTCCATTCAAAGAACCGCGGGTTCTTTGAAACGAGCGTGTGTACACTCGGCCGGGACAATTTTCTTGTCCAAGAATCTCGTCGAAAAAAACTACATGTTTTTTTCGACGAGAATCTCGGCCGTGTGTGCGTGTCAAAACTAAATTGAACAAGCTGAAGTTAGAAGCTAATTGGTGCACAGCTGCACCAGATTTTGTTTTAGTAAATCTCCTCCATAGGCTAACATTAAGGCCTCATGCCCACTGACGTTTTTACAGCTACGTTTTTTACAGCTTAAAAACGCCTGTCCATGTTATTGTAAAAAAAAAAAATTATTTTTTTTTTGAGAAAAAAAAAAAAACGTCGGTGCTAAAAAACGCGACCACGCGTTAGTTTTCGGGCGTTTTTGAGCGTTTTTTGACGCTCACGTTTTTTTCTGCCTAACTCCGACGCTGAGGAACGCACTGGTCCTGGGTTTTTTTTACAGCTTAAAAACGTCTATGCTATTTACAGCTCAAAAACGTCTAGGTGGGCATGAAGCTATAGACTAACATGGACAGGCGTTTTTAAGCTGTAAAAAACGCTCAAAAACGCGGCTGTAAAAACGTCCGTGGGCATGAGGCCTGAGACAGAAAAAAAAGTCAACCGCCTATAAAACAGGCATTTTTGAGCGCAAGTGTGCATGAGAAATCGATTTGTCTTTATATGCCTAAGACCCCATACACACTATTAGATTTCCTGCAGATTTTTGTCTTCAGATTTACCAAAACCATATAATATGAGGTCAAACCTTAAAGCGGAGTTCCACCCAAATATTGAACTTCCACTTTTTGTAACCCTCCCCCCCTCTGGGGTCACATTTGGCACCTTTCAGGGGGGAGGGGAGAGCAGATACCTGTGTAATACAGGTATTTTGCTCCCACTTCTGGGCATAGATACCCAAGCCACCCGCGGGTATCTACGCCACTTCCGGCGCCTTCTCCGTCCCCCCTGCTGTCTTCTGGGAGACACACAGGTCCCAGAAGACAGCAGGGACCAGTGGGATACCGCAGCGTGAGTCGCGCATGCGCAGTAAGTAACCAGGAAGTAAGGCCGCAAGGCTTCACTTCCTGATTCCCTTACCGAAAATAGCGGTGCAGCACTCGAGAGCCGAGCGATAGATCGGCTTTCGGGTGCCAACATTACGGGCGCCCTGGACAGGTAAGTGTCCTTATTTTAAAAGTCAGAAGCTGCAGTATTTGTAGCTGCTGACTTTAAAAAAAAAAATTTTTGGCAGACCTCCGCTTTAAGAGTTTCAATTTGTATGCAATCAGACTGGCCCTTGCACTACATGGTCTTGGTAAATCTGAAGACAAAACTCTGCAGAAAATCATATAGTGTGTATGGGGTCTAATGCCGCGTACACACGACCGTTTTTAATGTCGTTAAAAAAAAATGCATTTTTCTCGACGTGTTTCCTCTCAAGCCTTCCTTGCCTACACACTATCGTGGGAAAAAATGCTTGAGTAAAGCGCGGTGACGTACAACACGTACGACGGCACTATAAAGGGGAAGTTCCATTCGGATGGCGCCACCCTTCATGTTAGTAAAGTCTGTTGAGCGACGATTCGCGCTTTTCAGCCTCGTGCTTTTCGGTCCGTTACAGCGTGACGAATGTGCTATCTCCATTACGAACGCTAGTTTTACCAGAACGAGCGCTCCCGTCTCATACTTGATTCTGAGCATGCACATTTTTTTTCACGTCGTTAAAGCCCACACACGGACGTTTTTCATGACGAGAAAAAAACGACGATGTAAAAAACGACGTGAAAAATTAGAGCATGTTCCAATTTTTTCATGCCCATTTTTCACATTGTGAAAAATGCTCTGAAGCCCACACACGATCGTTTTTAATGACCATTTTAAAAAATGTAATTTTTCTCGTCATTAAAAACGGTCGTGTGTACGCGGCATAAGACACGACTATTTCAAATAGTCAACCATCATTTTTTTTTTTTTATAAAATTGTCAATTGTTAATACAACTGTCTTTTTTTTGCCATGCAGTATACTTTGACTGTCACCGCACAACTACATTTTCGATAACGCCTATAATTGTCCAGAAACGATCACTGAAATGTGCTGCGCAGCGTTTAAAAGGGTTTGACAGTTCCATACACATTTGAAATATTCAATAATCAGATAAAAAAAAAGGTTTGTAAATTTGAACACGCCAAATACTGATGCCCTGCGAGTGCACATCATATATATAATATATATTTAACCCTTGTTTGAAAAGTCTTTTGGGTGTTGTGATCTTATTATAGGGTCATCCATCGGAGCCCAGGAATTTTTCAGATCCCCAAAGTAACCCCTTAGAGCTGGGACAGCCCCGCTTCCTAGGGACACTTGTTGATAGAAGCACTTAACCTCACGTTTTGAACCACTAGGACACATCTTGAAGAGCTGAAAGAAAAACACTCTGACCATCTCATTTTCCTTTCCTTTCTCTACTAGGGAGAAAAAAAAAAAAAAAGGGAAGGGGGGTCAAGGGTCACCGTTGAGAGAAGGAGGGGGCGTGTGGAAAGATTTATCCAAGAACCAGAGAGAAAAGAAAAAAGGGAAGAGAGAGAGAGAGGGAGAAAAAAAAAAGGTTGTGTTTTCTTCTAGACGTCAGAAAAGGCGTTTTTTGGTCACTTGGCTGAAAGTGCATGTGAGTGAGAGTTGGTCCCTGCCCTAGAGGGGGAGAGAAGACAGGGAGAGTGAAGGGGAGAAGAGGAAGAGGAGAAAAGCAGATAGCACACACTAAAAACAGGGGGAAGTCAAGGCAGTTGAGGGAGAGAACAGATTCAAGGCGGTTGGAGAGAGGAGCAGAAGGAGAAGCAGCAGGGAAAAAGTTACTGGAAAAGTTCAAAGAAGAGAAGGGAAGTTTTTTTTTTTCTTTTTCGGAAGTTTGCAGAACAAGGGAAGTAAAGTTTTCTAAAAGTCTGATTTGCAGGAAAGGGGGGGCTGGGGGGAGAAAGAAGCAGCAAAGTGACCAGGGCAAGGGGTATGGATAGGGATCTTGGCCTGGACAAGTCAGGACCCCCTAACACGATGCGGATTTTGGAAACCCCAGAACTTCCCCACAGCAGGAAGAACTTCAGTGTCAGCCACCTCCTGGACCTGGAGGAAGCAGCGGCCGCAGGGATGCAGGGCTCCCGAGATCTGCGGCCACCGAACGAGGAAGAGGACAAGGACCCGATGACAGGGGGCAGCAGTGACAGCGAAGTGACGGTACAGGAAGGTAGGTTCCCCCCCCACACACATACTGTAACCGGCTTTTTGGGACCATCTGGGCTGCACCCAAGAGATGCTTCTCAGAGATGGGGAGGGGTCAGTTCTGGTAAGGGGGTGTGTGAGTCTGATGTCTGGATAATTGTTCAAATTAAGAAATATTTTGTGTCTCATCACAGTAGAGATAAGTAAACTTGGCAAGGCTCCAGAAGCTGATGTAGACTGAATAACGGTTTACTTGTATGCCGGAGACAATACGATTCCAAGCTTTTCACATTGCACAATGCCTACACAAGCAACCACATGTGTTTAATAAAGGTTGGATGCTTTGTCATTGACAGATACCAACTGAACGCTGTTCATCGGGGGGCAGAAGTTGGGTGCTTTGTCATTGACAGATACCAACTGAACGCTGTTCATCGGGGGGCAGAAGTTGGGTGCTTTGTCATTGACAGATACCAACTGAACGCTGTTCATCGGGGGGCAGAAGTTGGGTACTTTGTCATTGACAGATACCAACTTAACGTTGTTCATCGGGGGACAGAAATTGGGTGCTTTGTCATTGACAGATACCAACTTAACGCTGTTCATTAGGGGGCAGAAATTGGGTGCTTTGTCATTGACAGATACCAACTGAATGCCGTTCACTGGGGGGGCAGAAATTGGGTGCTTTGTCATTGACAAATACCAACTAAACGTTGTTCAATGGGGGACAGAAATTGGGGTGCTTTGTCATTGACATAAACCAACTGAACGCTGTTCATTAGGTGGCAGAAATTGGGGTGCTTTGTCATTGACAGATACCAACTGAACACTGTTTATTAGGGGACAGAAATTGGGCATAGCTGGCATTGGCATAGCTGGAATGACAATAGATCCAATAGATACTTGTTCACCAAATGATTACCTAGCTAAGTATTTCCATTCTGATTTATAACGAGCGCTATTTTTTGACTATAATATATATGTGGTTTATACAAAATGTCCAGCATACTGGACAATGTCTGCATTTACCATTACAGACCGCTCATACACTACCCAATCAGGTAATGGTATGAACACGCACATTTTATCTTTGATACATATCTGGACATATTAAACGTTTGAGGGGTGCCCAATTTTTTTATATACTTTTTTATATATGAATCTTCTAAATGTAACATTTATGACAAAATTACAATCTTCAGGGGATTTCTTTAGGATTCACCCTGGATGTTTGAAATGACCGCAGATTCGCCGTCCCAGCGTAAAAATGAATCCTTTAATAAATCAGATCCTTAATGCGCCAGCAGCTAAAGCTAAAGATTCCAAGGCTTGCTGAATACAGAATCTGATCTACCTAGGCAGTAAATCTCCTCTAGATGATCCGCTAGTTTAAACAAACTGCCACTGCACCCTTCTTAGGGCTCTGTTTTATAGGCCATGCAAAATATAATTTATGATGCTTACAAATTAAGTCACTTCTAGAATGCTGACTCTTGTCTGATGTTTTTAAGTGCCACATGAAACAATCTTTACAGATGTATAGGATGATTACTAATACAATGTTCCAAAAATTTGATGGTTATATTTCCAGCATGCTGGAAAATGTCTATTACTGTAATGTTTGAACTTTCACTGCGCAGGCGTTTGATGGTAAAAATATATAGATAAGATTTATAGCCTGAGCAGAAATGCAAGCAACGCAAAATATGTTTAATTTGACAGTGATACATATCTTAGCAATACAAAAATTCCCCATCACAATAACACATTTTTCAAGCTAGCGCAAAAAAAAATCTAGCTTAATTGTTTTAATAACTGCAAAATAAATAATTGTTGCATACACTTTTGCATACATTGAAACATTTTTTTTTTTTTTCGAGCCGACTAGTGGAACGTTACTTGGATAAATCCCTTTTTTTTCTATCTATCTATCTATCTATCTATCTATCTATCTATCTATCTATCTATCTATCTATCTATCTATCTATCTCTATATATTTATATATATATATATATATATATATCTCTATAGATATACATAGATAGATATATATATATCTATCTATATATATATATAGATATATCTAGATATATAGAAATATCTATCTATCTATATATATATATATATATATATATAGATATATAGATATCTCTCTCTCTCTCTCTCTCTCTCTCTCTCTCTCTCTCTCTCTCTCTCTATATATATATATATATATATATATAATTTGTTTTTGCTCAATCACGAAAAAGATCTAGCTTGGTATGCCTCAGGCCTCTGCGGCATAAAAGAGGTTAATGAAAACTGTAAACAATTTTACTCTTCCAAAATGGAGACAGCTGTCAGTCGTCTAGTTTCGCCATCAATTTAATAGCCATAAAAAAAAAAAGAAAATTGAGGTATAAACTTTGTAGCGTAGGTTGACAATTGTGCAACTAAAAGAGAAACCTAAAACTCAATAAATGAATTTTTTTGTCCAAGGACTCTGAAATAATCACAATTTGGAAAAACTCAAATAACAGTGCACTGGGAATCTTGTCATCGACCTCTAAACTGGCTAAAAGTTTGTTCTATAAAGTAACATTGTTCCAGAAGTCTGAA